>BTHU01000011.1:11293552-11993552 GCA_036184795.1 Tokudaia tokunoshimensis | reverse complement strand
CCCAGCAAAACTCTCAATCACCATAGATGGAGAGACCAAGATATTCCATGATAAAACCAAATTTTCACAATATCTTTCCACAAATCCAGCCCTGCAATGGATAATAGGCGGAATCCTCCAATACAGGGAGAGAAAGAACACCCTGGAAAAAATGAGATAATAACCCTCTTGAATCAAACCCAAAAGTAGATAACCACTCAAACATAAAGATAGCATCAAGAATGGCAGATGGCAAAAATCACTATGCCTTAATCTCTCTTAATATCAATGGTCTCAATTCCCCAATTAAAAGACATAGACTAGCAGACTGGATACGTAAACAGGACCCAGCATTTTGCTGCATGCAGGAAACGCACCTCAGTGTCAAAGACAAACACTACCTCAGAGTAAAAGGCTGGAAAAAAATTTTACAAGCAAATGGCCCCAAGAAACGAGGTGGAGTAGCCATCCTAATATCAGTTAAAATTGATTTTCAACCTAAAGTCATCAAAAAAGACACAGAAGGACACTACATACTGATCAAGGGAAAAATACACCATCAAGAACTCTCAATTCTGAATATCTATGCTCCAAATGCAAGGGCACCCTCATTCGTAAAAGAAACTTTACTAAAGCTCAAAGCACACATCGCACCGCACACAATAATAGTGGGTGACTTCAACACCCCGCTCTCTGAAATGGATCGTTCAAGAAAGCAGAAACTAAACAGGGACACAGTGAATCTAATTGAAGCCTTGGACCAAATGGAACTAACAGATATATATAGAACATTTCATCCTAGAACTAAAGAATACACCTTCTTCTCTGCACCTCATGGTACCTTCTCCAAAATTGACCATATAATTGGTCACAAATCAGACCTCAACAGATATAAGAAGATAGAACTAATCCCATGCCTCCTATCAGATCACTATGGAATAAGGGTGGTCTTCAATGGCGACAAAAACAAAAGAAAACCCACGTACACATGGAGGCTGAACAATGCTCTACTCAATGATAACTTGGTCAAGGTGGAAATAAAGAAAGAAATCAAAGACTTTTTGAAAGTTAATGAAAATGAAGGCACAACATACCCTAATTTATCGGACACAATGAAAGCAGTGCTAAGAGGAAAATTCATAGCCCTGAGTGCCTCCAAAAAAAAACGGGAGACAGCATACTCTAACAACTTAATGGCACACCTGAAAGCCCTGGAACAAAAAGAAACAAATACACCAAAGAGGAGTAGAAGGCAGGAAATCATCAAACTCAGGGCTGAAATCAATCAGGTAGAAACAAATAAAACCATACAAAGAATCAACAAAACGAGGAGTTGGTTCTTTGAGAAAATCAACAAGATAGATAAGCCCTTAGCTAGACTAACCAGAGGGCACAGAAACAGTATCCAAATTAACAAAATCAGAAACGAAAAGGGAGAGATAACAACAGAAACTGAGGAAATTAAAAAAATCATCAGATCCTACTACAAAAACCTGTATTCAACACAACTAGAAACTCTTGAGGAAATGGACAATTTCCTTGACAGATACCAAATACCAAAATTAAATCAGGTTCAAATAGACCATCTAAACCGTCCTATAACCCCTGAAGAAATAGAAGTTGTCATTGGAAGTCTTCCAACCAAAAAAAGCACAGGTCCAGATGGTTTTAGTGCAGAATTCTATCAGACCTTCAAAGAAGACTAACACCAATACTCTTCAAACTGTTCCACAAAATAAAAACAGAAGGAACACCTCCCAACTCGTTCTATGAAGCCACAATTACACTAATACCAAAAGCACACAAAGATCCGACAAAGAATGAGAATCTCAGGCCAATCTCTCTTATGAATATCGATGCAAAAATACTCAATAAAATTCTTGCCAACCAAATCCAAGAACACATCAAAACCATCATTCACTACGATCAAGTAGGCTTCATCCCAGGGATGCAGGGATGGTTCAATATAAGGAAATCCATCAATGTAATCCACTATATAAACAATCTTAAAGAAAAAAATCACATGGTCATCTCATTAGATGCTGAGAATGCATCTAAAATTCATCATCCTTTCATGCTAAAGGTCTTGGAAAGATCAGGAATTCAAGGCCCATATCTAAACATAGTAAAAGCAATTTACAGCAAACCTGTAGCCAGCATCAATATAAATGGAATGAAAGTTGAAGCAATCCCACTAAAATCAGGGACTAGACAAGGCTGCCCTCTCTCTCCTTATCTTTTCAATATAGTACTTGAAGTTCTAGCTAGAGCAATTAGACAACAAAAAGAGGTCAAAGGGATACCAATTGGAAAGGAAGAAGTCAAACTATCACTATTTGCAGACGATATGATAGTATACTTAAGCGACCCAAAGAACTCCACCAGAGAACTCCTATAGCTGATAAATGACTTCAGCAAAGTGGCCGGATATAAAATCAACTCGAGCAAGTCAGTAGCCTTTCTATACTCAAAGGATAAGAAGGCTGAGTAAGAAGTAAGAGAAATGATACCCTTCACGATAGCCACAAACCATATAAAGTATCTTGGTGTGACTCTAACCAAAGAAGTGAAAGATCTGTATGACAAGAACTTCAAGTCTCTGAAGAAAGAAATTGAAGAAGACCTCAGAAGATGGAAAAATCTGCCATGCTCATGGATTGGCAGATTTAATACAGTAAAAATGACCATCTTACCAAAAGTAATATACAGATTCAATGCAATCCCCATCAAAATCCCAACTTAATTCTTCATAGAGTTAGAAACAGCAATTCAAAAATTCATCTGGAATAACAGAAAACCCAGAATAGCTAAAACTATTTTCAAGAGTAAAAGAACCTCTGGGGGAATCAGTATCCCTGACCTCAAGCTGTACTACAGAGCAATAGTGTTAAAAACCGCATGGTATTGGTACAGTGACAGGCATGTAGATCAATGGAACAGAATTGAAGACCCAGAAATGAATCCACACTCCTATGGTCACTTGTTCTTTGACAAAAGAGCTAAAACCATCCAGTGGAAAAAGATAGCCTTTTCAACAAATGGTGCTGTCTCGACTGTAGGTCAACATGCAGAAGAATGCAAATTGACCCATTCTTATCTCCTTGCACTAAGCTCAATTCTAAGTGGATCAAGGATCTCCACATAAAACCAGACACACTGAAACTAATAGAAAGGAAACTAGGGAAGAACCTTGAACATATGGGCACAGGGGAGAATTTCCTGAACAGAACTCCAATAGCTTATGCTCTAAGATCAAGAATAGACAAATGGGACCTCATTAAATTACAAAGTTTTGCAAGGCAAAAGACACTGTCAAAAAGACAAAGCAGCAACCAACTAACTGGGAAATGATCTTTACCAACCCTACATCCGACAGAGGGCTAATATCTAATATAAAGAACTCAAGAAGTTAAACTCCAGAGAGGCAAGTAACCCTATTAAAAATGGGGTACAGAGCTAAACAAAGAGTTCTCACCTGAAGAATATCTAATGGCTGAGAAGCACCTAAAGAGATGTTCATCATCCTTAGTCATTAGAGAAATGCAAATCAAAACAACCCTGAGATTCCATCTCACACCAGTCAGAATGGCTAAGATCAAAAACACAGGAGACAGCAGTTGTTGGCGAGGATGTGGAGAAAGAGGAACACTCCTCCACTGCTGGTGGAATTGCAAGCTGATACAACCACTCTGGAATGCAGTCTGGCGGTTCCTCAGAAAACTGGGCATGACACTCCCGGAGGATCTGGCTATACCAGTCCTGGGCATATACCCAGAGGCTTTACCTGCATGCAGTAAGGACACATGCTCTGCTATGTTCATAGCATCCTTATTTATAATAGCCAGAAGCTGGAAAGAACCCAGATGTCCCTCAAGGGAGGAATGGATTCAGAAGATGTGGTATTTCTACACAATGGAATACTACTCTGCAATTAAAAACAATGAATTCACGAAATTCCTAGGCAAATGGTCAGAACTTGAAAATATCATCCTTAGTGAGGTAACCCAATCACAAAAGAACACAAATGGTATGCAGTCACTGATAAGGGGATATTAACCCAAAACCTCGGAATACCCTAGACACAATTCGCAGATCAATAGATTTCTAAGAAGATGGAAGGAGAGATCCCTGGTCCTGGAAAGACTGGATGTAGGGGAATGCCAGGACAGAGAAACGAGAGGGGGTTGAATGGAGAAAAGAGGGAGGAAAGGGGGATTATGCGACTTTCAGGGAGGGAGGAAATGGGAAAGTGGAAATGATTTGGAATGTAAATAAAAAAAAAACTTAGAAAATAAAAAAAAAATGAGTAAGATAGATGCATTCCTAGAAATGAATACTATATATGTGTGTATATATATATATATGTTAATACTGATATACACTCATACTAATATAAAATAATAATTTGTTACAATTAATACCTATTCTAGACATTTTTTTCATGCTACATTTAACTTGTCTCCAAAAACAGTATTCTTTAAAAATGATTACTTTCTTATATACCTATTTGAATAACAACCACTTTGGATTCTAAACACTTTGATATGCTTTAGGCATATATGAATAAAATGTAACCTATTTTATGTAATGCTACCCTGAATATTTAATCATCTCAGAAGGCAATTATGATATTCCATTCTTGATTTGAGTTTAGACTCTTCATTTGATGGGCATAAGGTATAGTTACCACAAATTTGACTTTGCAGATTTGTTCCTTCAAGCTACTTCACTATGAATAGAAATCAATAATATATGTATCAGTATATGCTGTTAAAATGCAATTTTAAAAAGTAATACATCAAAACATGCCTGTTCAACACAACCCTTGTGCAATTTGCATCATATTTACATTTCCTTTCTTAATAAAATAATACACATAGTGATATATGCATAAAATCTGCATGTAAGCACACTAACCCCATGGTTTAGGACATGATACTTTTGCTACTGAATTCAGTGTTGTAGAGTATTTAACTGTGAACACCAACAGAATGAACAGGCTAAAAATAAAAATCTTCCTAAATTGTTCATTAAAATATATCATGTATTATAATTTATAGTTTTATATAATACAACCCACAATGATTCATTACTAAAGAACTATTGAAATAACTTTATTATATATGATAATTTAAAAATATTTCAAATATATATGTATATGTACAACTTCATAGCGAAATTTAAAACATGTCACATAATTATACCCTTAATCAATATATTTTTTAATTTTATCAAGAAGATACATATTACCCCTAAGTTGAAAACAACTCTGCCCTGTATATTTTGCTATATTTGGGTACGAGTGCAAGTTTAGTTACACTAAATCCTCCTAGAAATACTATTGTTAACACATATACCCTCCAAGTGCACACACACACACACACACACACACACACACACACACACACACACATACACACACACACACACACACATACACACACACACACACACACACACACATACACACACACACACACATACACACACACACACACACATACACACACACATACACACACACACACACACACACACACACACACATACACACACACACACACACACACACACATACACACACACACACACACACACACACACACATACACACACACACACACACACATACACACACACACACACACACACACATACACACACACACACACACACATACACACACACACACACACATACACACACACATACACACACACACACACACACACACACACACACACACATACACACACACACACACACACACACATACACACACACACACACACACACACACACATACACACACACACACACACATACACACACACACACACACACACACACACACACAATGTACCACTACCAAACTATTATGACAAAACAATTAAAGAAGTTATGACTTTCTTTCAAAGAACACCTAGCAGGAGTCAGAAGAGTATACAACCAGCACACTATATATTAGCTCAGATTTTGGAGATGGGCAAAAGGGAGACCTTGTTGTTCTTCTAAAAACTGTGTTTACTTAAAATAGATTTCTGCTCTCACTCTCAACTTTGATGGTCATGTCCTTTAGTACATCTATATATTTTCTAAAGTGAAAATAGGCATTGAATGCAAGACAAAACTTGAAAGCCAATGCATCTCCAAATGTAAAAGTTTATGCTTCCTCTAGTCTAGCCTTCTTCCCTGCACATCCCTGTGGGTGTAGGTGTCCCCTGGGATTATGAAACTCAGATTCTTGGACTAGGAATTTCAGATCTTTGCGATTAACAGCTGCTTTCTCTGATTAATTACTTGTTCCAAAATTTTTAACAATTTAGCTGATTTCCACTTTCTCTCTTTAAGGATATTCTCATTCATGCTCACATGAATTCTATGAATGTTTCAGTACTTTGTTGGACAGTTTTTTTCCTCTCTTCCTCTCACATTTATGTTAAACTCTACAGTTAATTGCCTGACCTAGAAGAGTTTGAATGAATTTACTCTTTGCAACCTTGCTCATCTCATTACCTACCAATTATTTTCCACATTCCTTCTCCTGCAGCTGCAAGAACCTCATTGCACTTTTTGCAACACAGTGAGGCCCCCGAGTCTTGTATGTCCTCCTTTCCCACCTCTAATGTTATTTTCACCAATAACCTCACGGCTTCTTGTCTCATTAAATCATTGCTTCTCAAATTCCATCTCCTATGTGGGGCCAAGTTTAGCACTCCTGAGTAAATTGAATTCCTTCATTTACACGATGGTCTCCTATATAACACTTGAAAAAGTGGATTCATATTACTTAGCATGCTAGGGTATAGCTCCCCTAATGATAATATTATAAATGGACAAATTTAATTTATTTGCTTCTTTTATAGCTTTCTCTTCAGACTTTAATATGACTTGATTTTACTCAAAGAAAGATGAATGCATGAGTGAAAAATATGATACAGATTCTACAGTTTCCTTCTCATTTTTCAACATTAACATATGCCTACTGCCATGTGAAAATGCTTGCTTGTCTGTTTTTGTAGTGAGTGGTGCGATGCTTTAGAGTTGGGTCATTTCTTATGAAAGGAAGTATTTCGTTTACTGTCCAGAACATTCCAAATTTGTAATGTTTTTTGCATCAACTCCCTCTTCAATCAGTAAGTTTTATCTGTATAAAATCACACTTCTCATTTAAGAATGGAAATTTATTTATCCTTGACTCTACAAGTCAAGGCCTCGTACAATTCCTTCTATTCACAATGCCACCTTTTTAAGTTTTCAGTGTATAATTAAAATTGTCATTTTCATACTTCTACCAACAAATCAACTCTAACAGTATGCAAATATTGCTAAATACTGATGTGTTTCCTATAAAATTGGAAAATATTCTAGAGAGTGTATCTTTCAGTGATACAGAATTGAACTTCTCACCTCAAAAAAACAATAGTACATAGTCAAAAATGATTAGCTAGTGGTCCTGGAACCAAGGTTCAGATTTTATAAATATGAGGTTCCAACTAGGTAAGAATTTGATGAGGATTTCATAGCAATAGAAAAATGTCATAGGTCAGAAACTTTAAATACATTGGTGGTGCATCAGATAGACAATTACTGGAAGGCAGGGGAAACACAGCTAAAGTCACCAAATGTTCTCTGACAACAATTCCTGCTTTAGACTTTAGCATATGCAACAACTTAAGTATTAATCATATATTCAAAGGATTTACCCAATAGTATCAAAGAAGTTAGGTCACATACAAAGGGAGACAATAGATCACCCCTTAAGGAGGCATTAAGTTGGCCCAATACTTTTGTTCTGTATCATCAATGTTGCAACTTCTCCACAATTATCATTGCCATCAACGGATCAACTTTTTGGGTGTCACTTTTTCCAGGAACATTAGTTTGTCCTGCTGGCACCATTTGATGGATTTGTCTTCCTAAAGGGAGTCTTGTCTTTCACTATGCAACGCTCTTATGGGATATTGATGTCCTTATTTAACACCATTCCCCACCACAGTTACTCTTTTCTTTCTTTTTTTTTCTTTTCCTTTTATCCAGTAAATGTTACAGAAAGTGATAATTATACACTATAGACTTTCCTGAATTTCAGCTCCTCCAAATTATCTCAGTGAATCATATTAGCTTTAAACAATTTTTTGCTGCCTACAGTAATCACTTTCAAATCTCCATCACTTCTGTGCCTTTCAGAGCATTAGACCCAGCTGCCTACTTTTACACCAGTCTGCACAGACATCTGCTTTAGTTTGCTTTGAGTGAGACAACAAGCTATTGCCAACTGTGAGGTATATAAATAATGGAAGTTTGTTTCTCACAGCTTTAGAGAGTGACAAGTCAATGATGAAGGATGTGGTGAATGTGGAGTTTGTGGACTATCTTCCCATAATTTCACCCTAACAGCAAAGGTGGAGAGACTGGTGTCACTCTGATGCCTATTTTGGCACATTAGTATCTTTCCTACGGGGTCTACTCTGAGAACCTGATCACCAGTAAAAGGCCTCTAATCACATCATTGGGTGGGATTTCCAGCCTACAAACTATGGGAGTAAATAGACATTCACAATGTAATGATGCTTAACTTAACCATATGATTCACAACTAGTCATACACATAGGCACTCATCCCTCCAAATTATTACCTTGTTTTATATTCTAATATCCATATATAGACTATCTGGGCAAATTATTAACATAGTTTTCATTTTGTTTCACCTTAAGTAATGTGTGAAATTCATGATGTCTTAATATATAATACATCATTATATTTTGTATTTATTTTAGCTAATATTTAAAATTATATATTAGTTTTGAACATGAAACTATTTTTATTAAGTTTTTTAATGAGGTGAGCAAGGTTGTATTTATATTTTATGTATAATATCTCTTTAACAACAAAATTACAGATATTTTGAACAATTTTTCATTGACCTTGCTTTAAAAGAGATCAATGGTTCCTATCAAGCTCCATAACCTGAGTTTCACTCCATATTTTGGAAGGAGAGAACTGAACACTTCCATTAGTGATCCTCCCACCTCAATTCATGTTCAATAACATGCATGCCCACATACACCCACACAACACACACACACACACACACACACACACACACACACACTCAATCCCCTTAGAGCCTGCAATCCTTCTTCCTATTCTTCTACTAGAGTTCCAGGGTTTCATGCACTCTTTCACTGTGGGTATCTGCATCTATCTGTATCAGCTACTTACTAGAGGAGCAGCTGGGTCAACCATGCTAGACTCTTGTCTGAGAGCATAACACAGCAACAGACTCTAAGACTGGCTATTGATAAATGGGATCTCATGAACCTGAAAATCTTCTGTAAGGCAAAAGGCACAGTCAATAGGACAAATCAGCAATTTACAGATTGGGAAAACGTCTTTAGCAATCCCACATCTGATAAGGGCTAATATCCAAAATATATGAAAAACTAAAGAAACTAACCTCCAGAAAACCAAATTACTCCATTGAAAAATGGAGTACAGAGCTAAACAGAGAATTCTCAACTGAGGAATCTTGAATGACTGAGAAGCACCTAAAGAAATGTTCAACATCCTTAGTCATCAGAGAAATACAAATCAAAACCAGCCTGAGATTCTACCTCTCACCAATCAGAATGGCTAAGATCAAACACTCTGGCAACTGTAGATGCTGGAGAGGATGTGGGGAAAGAGGAATACTCTTCCATTGCAGGAAGGAATGCAAACTTCTACAGCAATTCTGGAAATCAATCTGGAGGTTCCTTAGAAAGTTGGAAATAGCTCTACCTAAAGACCTAGCTCTCATTTATCATTGTTGAAATCCTATCTGTAACCATATAGTAAAATACATTGACAGTGTGCTATAAAATTTGATTTGAATTGCAAGTGTTTCATTAACACACATTTTGCCAGCACAGAAGAGAGAACTATAATATATCCTTTTTTGCTGAGTAATAATATAGGCATTATAAGAGAAAGAATTATACAAATAGTAAGAATATTAGTTATGTTATTTGTATTATAATACAGATAATAAGAATGCCTATCCTGACATGGTATATGATTTTAGGATAATAGTATTAAAATAATGTTCTGCTTTTAGGACTGGGAAAATTTTATATTCTACTTATTTCATTTCCATCTACATTTTTGTTCCTTTCTGATAGTCATTTTTCATTTTCATTCTGATTCATTTTCAAGTAGAACAAAAGTAAGGAAAGAAGACATTGCTATTAGTTTCCTATTGTGATCCTGCTCCCCCCGTCCACCAATGTGGAGGGCTGTAATGAGAGCTTTTAAAGTCCAAATTTCATTTTTCTTGTTGGGAAACTGAATTGCAGTAGGAAATCGAATAAGGAATAATAATGGGAATTTGTTAGTAGTTTGAAAATTAATCTATATTTGCATTACCTTTTCCATTATCAAACATTATAATTTTTAATACTACACTCTAATGGTAATTACCTGCTCTCAAAGTTGTATATTTGATCCATATTGATCTCATAACTATATCATAGATAATATTTTAAAATTTGTTATCTTTGATAACCTGTGAATAAACAAAAAGTTAATAATTGTAAGGTTATATGTTTACTCACATTGAGAACAAAATAAGGTAAGTACAAAATAATATGATCATCAGACACATGAGTTACTGATATTACTTAGTGCTGTTATATAGGCATTCCTAAGCAAGGTCATCTAATTAAATACCTTATTAATGATACCTTTTTACAAAAG
Organism: Tokudaia tokunoshimensis; assembly: GCA_036184795.1. Classification (NCBI taxonomy): domain Eukaryota; kingdom Metazoa; phylum Chordata; class Mammalia; order Rodentia; family Muridae; genus Tokudaia; species Tokudaia tokunoshimensis. The sequence continues at coordinate 11,982,836 of BTHU01000011.1, read as the reverse complement.
TGATTCATTACATGAAACATAAAATAAAATTAACATGTCAAAAAGCTAAAGATACATTATTCTTTAATATTTGTTTTGTAACAATGCATTTATCGACTTAAATGGATTTACAAATCATGATTTTGTGTTACTCGTAATAAAATGATATTTTAATTATTGAACAGTGTTTCTAAGATCATATTATGTTCCAGTGTGATTTCTCTTACTGTAATTAAAAAATACTCAGAACAAGAGCAACTTGTCAAGGAAACGGTTGGTTTGTTTCTCTCTCCTGATCACAGTTGATCGCTGATGGGAGAGAGAGTGTGATCTCATGCAAAAGTGGAGTCAAGTGTGATAGAAAGAAGATGTGCAGTACTTGTTCCCCACAGATTGTTCAGTTTTCTTTCTTGTACAACCCAAGACTACCTGGCCTGAGTGGTACCCCTAAGGGCTAGGTCCTCCCACATTAATCATTAACCAAGAAAATACCCCACAGACCTGTACCAGAACAATAGGATAAAATCTTATCTTCAGTTGAGTTTCTTTCTTACCCTGTGATGGGAGGTTGCATCAACTTGATATACATAAATGAATAAATAAATAGCCATCACATAGAAGCGACCATGTATCTAACACTTTAACATTAATACAAGTAAAAGTAGTATGCTTACATAGAATATTTGAAAATTGGGTTCTTTCTTTTATTTTTATTATATTTTTATATTATTTAAATCAATTATAAATTTAAATATATTTTATCACATTTTCTGCCTACCTCAAGATTTCCAGGTGTCCTGAACCTAGGCATGAAGTTTAAGTACTTTAAAAACAAGTAAACAAAAACCTAATACACCATGAAATACCCCAAATCCAGGAAACAAAATAAGCACACCTCCAAAAAAGCCACCAAAAAGTAACCAAATAAAACTGTATGCCCACACACAAATACACATGTACACACAAACAAACAAAGTTGGAATCCATTGTATGTTAGTCAGTTTTCTGCCCAGGAGTGATTGTTTAAACCAGTATCACTCCACTGGCAAAAACTGATTTTCCCTCTACCATCAAGTATATATGCCTGTTACATTATTAACAGTTACACTAGTTATAAAATTTTGTTTATTCAGTCACTCATATGCTACATACATACAGGCATCCTAGGTCCAGCCCATATATGTTCTTTGGTCTGCTGTTCAGTCTCTGAGAGACCCAAGAGATTTTTTTTCAGGCCAGTGTTATAAGGTTTTACCATAGGTCCCTGGGTTATCTAGTCTCAGGTTCTTGGTCAGCCAATAAATGTCAGATATGTGCCATGCCCACAAGTTTTGTGTTCCCATTGCACTACCATATCTTTCAGGAAATACACCATGGTAGATAAAGATTTTGTGGATTGTGTGTTATTTAAGTTTTCTTTTGATGGTGTGCAGAGTATCTTCTTATACCCAAAACATTGGAACACAGAGGTACAGAGGTGAAGTCTTCATGTTGCCACCATCTTTACATGCCCATGTTCAATGAGTTGTGTAGGTGTTGTCTTCAGGGTCTTTATGTCAGTTTATGGAAAGCAAACCATAGTTTTGGCAACAGGATGGGTTATTTAAGGATTGCCTTGGGATCCATTTGGCCAACAACTCAATTGTATGTAACCCAATGCTGGTACTGGAAGCTTTGTTGGTGACAAGAATCTGTGAGATTCTATCATCCCATTATTTGGAGACTACATTTAGATTGCATATATATATATATATATATATATATATATATATGTGTGTGTGTGTGTGTGTGTGTGTGTGTGTGTGTGTGTGTGTATACATACATATGCATGCTACTGAATCATTTATCAGTGCGAGACATATTTTTCAGTTTTGCAACTCAACAATTAGAGGCTCTTTCTGATATACAACATACACTCTGATATACAATACACACATTACATGAATGTTAAGTTAACTGGGGTTTATATATCTTCATTTAATTACATATTAGAGCTGCAGGGTTAATTCTTCCAAGGAATGAAAATGAGGAGGATTTAAATTAGATATCTGATGCATATAAGAGATTTATGTGAATAGAATTAAAATTGTTTAGTCAGGTAAGAACAGTGGAAAATATATTAAAATCATTTTATTCATAAACCTACATTGAACATAGGGACTAATGCTGATACACTTCTCGACATAGTGGCAGTCACCTCATAAACTTTTAACAAACCTTTGACAACATGAAATAATCTTATTTATGTTTAAAAAAAGAAGCAAAACAAAACATTATGAAACTTGGCAAAATAATAACTTTCAGTAAATGTATAATGAGATTTTAAAGAAGCGATCTCTGAAAGCAAAAAGTTTATTAAACCTTGTCTATATGTAATTGAAAATAATTTTGCTTTCCATGATGAAAAATAAAGATTCTATTATAAGAGTAGCATTCTATTTATCAGTACTTACTCAAAATTTAATTTGCAGCTGAAACAGACGGAAAAGTTTATATCATGTCACATTCTTAAAAGTATAAATTTGTGTTGTGTGAGTCATAATTTATAACCATACCATCCTCCTTTTGAATGTATATTTGATTTACTATTAAGGCATGAGAGTCTATAGAAAGCACATCAAAATTCGTGTCATTATGAATCATCAAAATGATAAATTCAATGTTTTAGATTTTATTGGGTAGCAAAGTAAGCTTAGAATCTTCTGCCACAAGGAATCTTGACACCAGTCAAGAAAAAGAATCTATGAGTGAAAATCTTGTACAACAGATGATGAACGGATAGTCCCATTGACTGTAGTTCTAATTTGCTCAGCCTCAACCTCCGAGATTAATAATGTATTTAGTGGAAAGAGTTAATTATGATTGGATCAGTCAATTCCCAATTTTTCCCTTACTCTAGTTGACATAAAGAAAGAGAAATAAAATACACACTAATAGAATTACAGATTTTGAAAATACTACGTAAGATGACTCAGCCTAGGGGACTGCTAGGGCACTGAGGCAGGAGTGGATGGATGGGTGGGAGAGTACCCTTGTAAAGGCAGGGGGAGGGGGGAAGGGCAGAGGATAGGGGTTTTGTGGAGGAGAAACTGGGAAGGGGGATAACATTTGAAATGTAAATAAATAAAATTACCAGTAAAAATACTTGTATGGTAAGGACCAGAGATAGAGAAAATAGATGTTTTTAGCAGGTTCTGGGCAAACCATTTTCATAGGGAATATAATACACTTTTTCATCCAAATATAAATCAGTCCTTAGTGTGTTTTCTCTGTGTTATTGAGGAAACCATTTACAATAAAATGCTAAAAAATACAAAAAAAAACCTACTACAAGAGATTCTGAAGAAATTCAGAGAAAAACATGCTTTAAAAATTTATATTTCACTAAACTGGAAAGTCTAAAAGAAATAAATAAATTTCCAGATGTCCCTAACCTACTGAACTTAAATCAATGTGAAGTAAATAATTTAAACAGACCAATAACCACCAATTACATAGATTCATAATTTAACCTATCTCAAATAAAATTAACTCAGGACAAGACAAATTCAATCAGACTGTCAAAGGACAAACCCCAAAACTTCTCAAAGTATAACATAAAATATAAATGGAAGGAATATATTGGATGGTGGCATTATGAACTGTGTATTCAGATGCTGATTCCTATACCCAAACATCTGGTTGCAGTCCAGATGAAGACTTGGTTAAGTATCTCTGGTTATATGTTAAATAAAAAGTATTTTCTATCACCTCTGATTGGTTAATAAAGAGCTGATTAACCAATTAGGTGGGTAGAAGAAAATAGGGCAGGACTTCTGATCTCAGTCATGGGGTCTCAGGGAAAGACAGAAAGGTAGAAGATGATCATTGGAGAAGAAAGTGGAGAGACCTTGTGGATAGACCATGAGGATTCACCATGAGATTCCCATGAAAGTGCAGCCAAGAAGACACGCATGGACCAGAGCCAGCCAAGGCAAGACTCAGATGCAGGTACAGTGCCATTTTAGTGGATTGTAGCAGGCTGATAAGGTTATAATAGATCAGAATCATTCCAGCTTAGTGTTTGCAGCTTGTTAATAGAAATATGAGGTCTCTGTGTCTTTATTAGAGAGCTAAAATGGGTTGGAGCTTGCAAAGAAATTTCCTTCATTTGTTTGGGTAGAAGGGGAGTGTGAAAACCCCACTAGAACTATAATTACAGGAATATTTATAACGTATTTTTGTGAAACCAATATTATCTTAATTTCAAAATCAGATAAAGACATTAACAGTAATAACAGAAATAACAAGGTCAATCTCCTTGATGAGTTTAGATGCAAAAAATTCTTCATAAAATACTTTCTGAACAAAGTAAAGAACTGTATTAGTTAGGGTTTCCATTACTATGAAGAAGCACCATGACCAAGAAAACTCTTATAAAGGACAACATTTACTGCGGACTGGCTTACAAGTACTGAGGTTCAGTCCGTGGTCATCATAGCAAGAAGCATGACAGCATGCAGGCAGGCATGGGACTGGAGGAACTGAGAGTTCTACATTGTGATTTGAAGGACAATAGGAGAAACCTGACTACCAGGAAGCTAGGAGGAGGGGGTCATAAAGCCCATGCCCATAATGATACACTTCCTCCAACAAGGCCACATCTCAAAATAGTGCCACTCCACTTCATGGGCCAAGCATATTCAAACCACCACACGAACATGTCAAAAATATCACCCACTATTGATAAGTCAGCTTCATCTCAGAGATGTTATGATTATATAACATATATAGTTTGATATGTATAGTTCATAACATAAATAAATTCAAAGACAGAAACCACATTTAGATCTAATTTGGTATTCCTTCACGATAAATGTTCTGAATGAACTAGGAATTAAGAATACATATGTCAATATATTAAAGATAGTATTCAGCAGGTATACATCAACATAAGGCTATATGTATTTAATTTCAAAGCGTTTTCACTAATACTAAAATAAGGAAGAAGAAAAGGATAACCACTGTTTCTACTCTTCAATGAAATGCTTGAAGTGTTGTCTAAGACAACAATTCATAAAAAGGAGATACATGTAGAAAAGTAAGTCAAAATGTCTTTATTTGCATATGATATGCTTCTACACATAAAAAATAGACTCCACTAGAAAACCCTCCCAGCTAATAAACATATTTACAATGTAGCAATATAGAAAATTAACACAAAAACAGTAACCTTCCTATTTATTGGAGGTCCCATTAGTAATAGCTTTTTTTTAAAAAGGAATATTTTAATATGTCTAGCCAAAGAAGGAAATACTTGATTATATACTTTAGGATGTTGAAGAACAAAATTAAAGATTATACTCAAGATTGAAAAGAATTTCTATACTATGTATTAATGATATTAATATTCTGAAAATGTCTATACTGATCAAAATAATCTATATATTCATTCTCAACATTCATATTGATACATACTTCTGAACAATAAACACAGCTGGAGACAACACCACTCCAATTTTAAGTATCCTACTGAGAAATAAAATAAAAAGAGCAAGGTGCTGCTATAAAAAATATATTGGCCAATGGACATAATTGATAATTCATTCAAAAATCTGCTCTCCTAGACTCACCAGGGTTTTCACAAGAAGGACAGCAATATTTATTGAAGAAAAGATACTCTTTAACAAGCTGTCCGAGTCAAGCTAGATAGAATCAAATAGTAGAAAGAAATTTAATCTTTATCTTGTACCCAATACATAACACAACTGGCAACAAGTTAAGGACCTCAAGAAAAGACCCATATTATTAATGTAATAGTGGAGAAGTTAGTTAATATCATTGAATTCATTGGTACAGGGAAGGACTGTCTAGACCCAGGCATTACAACAAGAATTTATAATTGTCTATCATTCAAACAAATAATCCTCTGTACATCCAAAGACAACATAATTCTAGTGAAGTGGTAGCCTAATGAATATGGAAAAAAAATCTTTATGAGTTTATATACTGGCAAAGGTTAGTTTCTAAAGTATGTGAAAATATTTTTAAAAATCTAATATCAATGAAAACAAACAATAAAATTAAAATGTCTAGCATGGTTCCAAAGTTATGAAAAGATGCAATACCAATGACTGTACTTTCTTAAGTGTTTCTAGCCACCAGGATATGTATATCATCCTTGAGATTTCCTCATAACCCAGTCAGGACTGATAAGATTTTTAAAAATGATAACAAATGATGGATCAAATGATTTTGATGAATGAGAACAGTTAGGTACTGTTGATGGCAATGTAAACTGGTAAAAACCCTATGAAAATCGATGAAGTTATTCTGCAAAATCAACCAGAACTAAGCCTACTGAATGATCCAGCTACTGTGCTCCTAGATCTACCCTCCTAGTGTTCTGCATACTACTGTGGAAACCCTTGTTAGCCTTGCTCTTTGTTATTCTACTCAAAATATGCTGGGAATTGAAACCAGGACATGTCCATCAACTAGTGATAGATAAATAAAACAAAGAACATTCACATAATGGAATCATTTTCTCTGTTATAAAATATTAAATTATGAAATTTGAAGATAAACAGCTGGAAAACATTATACAGAGTGAGGGAACCTAGACAAAGAAAGGTAAACAAATATCAAACGTTCTCTCTTCTCTGTTTTTGTTTGATTTGGTTTAGGTTGAGTTTTGTTGCTGTTATTGCTGTTGTTGTTTGGTTAGTTGGCTGGTTGTTTTTTGTTTTTGTTTGAGTTTTTTTTTTTTTTTTGATCCATAAGATTGTCCATGTACCTGCTACCCTATAGCATTGGTCCTGAAATACTTCTTTCTAGAAGTATAACAACTAAACTAATGCCAAACACACTAAAAATATATTCTTTTTCTGGATTTTGCCTTTCAATGGGTGGAAAGAACTTAATTGAGTCTTTTGCATGAAATACCGATATTCTGTATTACAGAGAATCTACTAAACTCTATAGGGACAAAATTAAACTTTGTCTATAAACACAATTTCTCCATGTAGTCCTAATTGTCCTATAGTTTGCAATGTAGATCAGACTGGCCTGAATTCACATTTATCTATTTGCCTTTAGGTTTTTAAATGTTAGGATTAAAGGCATGCACCATTATGCCTTCCATGCCAATGTTCTTTGTCATGTATATGATGGCCAGATTCAAACCTGTACTCAATTATGTCTGAATTGGAGTGCCCACAGAAGTCAGAAACTAATAAGGTACTATTTAGGGCTATTCAAAGGAGAGGACCATAGAATTTTATTGGAATAAATGAGGAAAGAATAGGAGAACACGGAAGACTAAATGTGGTCATTTAAACAATATGAGGATGGATAACTAATACATAGTCCTTAGAATAAGCCATATGGCAACCCATCATGGTAGAAACCCATCATGGTATGTATGTAGGTACATAGGGACGTACATACATACATACAAACATATATGCATACATATGTACATATATACATACATACATGCATACATACATACATACATATATAAATGTATTTTCTGGATGGATTAAATGGAAATAGTTTTAAAAATGGTACAATGATTCTCTTAGATAAAATAGACTAATACATTAAAAACCCAGTGTAAAGTATGTATGAGCTAATTTCAAATTGCTGATGAGTGAGGTGCCATAAAGAAATTAAACTGAACATGAAAAACAGTAAGCTGGTACTAACATGAACTTTCATTCCTACTAGTTCCATAGTAGTGGAATATTCATGTGTGCCACTTGGGGAGAGAGTTAATCAACAGAGTTCATAACCTAGTTGTGAACCCTGTAAGTTATAACAGCAAATATCATGGAAAGGAATACCTATGTTTCCAGTAGTGGCGCAACTGTTGTGAGAATAATTAAACATTTTCTGATTGAAACTCATGCCTGATATCCTTAAATTGTCCTCAAACATAACTAGTTCCTAGGCAGCTCTTGAGAAGAATCCTAATGCTATTATTCTTGTAAATTGGCACAGACCTACACTAGCCCTAAGTTCCTATCCCCATACCGATTGGTTAATGCTTCCTTCAGCTCTCATTAGAAAAACTTCGTTGTTGGGTAAAGAGCAACAGACACAGAGAACCTTGATTGACTACTGTTCAGAGAATATGAGATTGTGTGTGACTTGCCTCTAAATGGGACCTCAATATTGCACCTCCAATCAGGAAGTCTTGTGTAAGAGGAGACAGAAAGATTGAAAGAGTCAGAAATAATGAACATCTACAGTAATATTTTATTCCAGATATAACAGGACTATTGCAGACGTAATCCAAGCAGCTATGCTTAAATGCACATAATCTGATGAACTGCCCAAGATTAAGTCTGGCTGGAGGTGAAGGTGGATTATGATATTCCACCCCTACTATGGAGTGATTCTCAACTGATGGCTACTCTTGAAAGAAGAGACAGTTTTCTTCAGGGATGCCAAATCTGAGAGGTTATCCTTCTTAAAATTTGGAAATAAGGATCGTTCTAATGATTTAAATGTAGTTTTGTTTATTATGATAACTTATCTATAAGAGTAATATTTTATAGTGTGTTCTCATTTTGCACCATTTATGATAAATTAAATCCAACTACATGAATCAGCCCACTGTCTCAGCCACTTGTCTCATACCACATTACATTGATATAATATTCAATATTGCATTTTAATGTAAAACATAAAGGATTTGAAGACATTATTAAAGACAACATTTAAATGCACACAGCATATATGGAAGTATAGTGAAATTTCTCAGTGAAGGATTTCCCTGGTATTTTTTAATATCTAAATTAAGGGCATGTTGCAATCCACAGGGTGACATTACATTTTTATGTTTCTTGATTAGAAATCTTCCATAAGCCCATTGGCTATTTAAATTGATTTATGAAAGACTGGAGTGACTTACGAGTGAACAATAGGAGTGTCCATGTACCTGCTACCCGGTAGCATTGACCCTGAAGCATTTCTTTCTAAATAGTCTTATAGGTAAAACAATGCCAAACACAGTAAAAATATATTCTGTTCCAGAAGCTTGCCTTTCAACAGACCGAAAGAACTTGGTGGATTCTTTTACATGAAATAAAAATATTCTGTCTTTCAGAGAACCTATTAAACTCTACAGAGAAATATGTACAATAGTTCCCTAAGGATGGCAATTACTCTTTCAGGCTATGTAATTTATATTTTAAAGACTTAATAATGTAACTTGAAAAAGTATTAAAAAACACATACATGTTCTCTCTTATAGTAGACAATTTAGGATTAATATGGTGTTAGACATTATAAGGGTCTTAATAATATCATTTGTTCTACTTGTCTTTGATATATAAGCACATATTTTAAAGCTAGTTTTCTTACATTTTCTGTCTTTAGCAACTGTATTAACTGAAAAAAACACATGCTGAAAAGTAATATTTAAAACATATTAATGGATGTGTCAGTATGAAACACAAAATAAATGAATTTGTAGTCTTTTTACATTAGTTATAAAAATTCCCCAATGAAACTATAGAGAATATTAAGAAGAGTAGCTTCCTAATACAATCAAGTTTGGTTTCAGCATTTTAACAAATCTTCTTGGACACTTATGCTTGCTGATTTCCATGAATTACACAGTTTATATTCGACACAAACTGCTCTGCATTGCATTAGATTTTTAATCTAATGTTATTTGAATTTCAATGGCAGCATTTTTATCACTTTAGTCTGTGGGGCAGAGGTATATTTTAAATAAAATGACAGGACAGCATATAAAAACCATAGGACAGTTGAAAAAGCAGGAGCATTGGTAAATAGTTGACGTGGAGAGGTATCACAATTTGACTTACAATGTCTTTCAAAACAAACTGATTAACCACCGCATGTGCTATTTGTAAAGGTAAATATCTCTGATTCCTTTCTTGCTACATATTCTTGTCTTCCTTTGTCTCTCTTTGTGTATGTCTCTTTCTCTCTGTCTCTCTAGTTCTCCAGCTCTCCCCTTCCTTCTTTATATGTCTTCACACATATCCATTCAATATTTTTCAATGAAGTTAGTGGTGTATATATATGTTTATGTCAATATAAGAATACCCTCTTAAATATGTGGGGAAAAGGGAACTTCAAATTGACTACCACATGCAGTACTATTACATTATTTCTTATACCTTTGATATTATAGAGTAAAATGTGAAAATATGTCAGCTCTCGTTTTAATTCTTTGCTGAAAAGAAAGTCTTCCCTCATTCAATACATCCCAACAATAGTTACATCCTCTTCAGTTTTCCAGCCTTCCACCCCACCTCCTATCTTCTTCAGATTCAATCTCCCTCCATTTCCTGTTCAGAAAAAAACAGGCCTCCAATAACTGGCCACCATACATGGAAAAACAGTTAGGGTATTTGATTTCATTTTAGTTTTTTAATGCTACGAAGATATATTACCATTCATTTTAAAAACTAAGAGATATAATAAAATTAAATCATCTAGGCTGCATCAGTTAACAATTAATCCTCACTTAATAATATGCTCCAGAGTAAAATATGTGAACAGACATGGAGAAATTCATTAATGTGATTTAATAGATCTTTAGAAAAAAACTACAAAATGATATCATGTGGACTCTGTTTTATCAGTGGGAGTTTTCAGTATTGACAGAATTATTCGTTTATATGGAGATGAACCAAAGAGATAATTTGTTAAAAGAAATAACAGTGAACATCAGAATGCTTGAGTAGCTTTATAAATTTACTTTTATTAATTAATCATTTTATGTGCATGAGCATTTTGTCTGCATATATGTCTCCCCACACATATGTGTCTACAAGCTGAAGAGTCTAGAAGTGAGCATGAGATTCCCCAGAAATTGAGTTTCAGAGAGTTGGGCCACCATGTGTGTTCTTGGTCTCCAATGTGGGTCTTTGATAGGAAGGGTTAATGCTCTTCATGGCTGAACCATGGCTCTGTCTCACACTAGTGTACTTTTAAAGGAAAGGAAGCAGTGACAGGCTCTGAATCTTTAGTAAAATGAGGCAAGTGAGCCTCCTCTGGGACTCTGGAAGTTTAGGCTGCAAAAGCACCAGAAAGGTCGTGCACACAAACCAACTGGTGCACACAGCACATCTCTCACTGTGGCAGAAACTTCCCAGAACCTTGGTCATTTCAGTCACCTAATATCCAGGATCTTAACTGTTAGGATGACTGGACTGGGCGAGGTGGCATTATCATCCCATTCATCAATCATGCCTTCTGTATGCTTCAGTAAAGGTGCTCAAACATCTTATATAGTTATCACCTTTGGGAGTTTCCCTAACAGAAGTGTGCAAACATGAAGAGACAAAAATCAAAAGAAGTGATGTTGTATTAATGGCAGAGGTACATACATGGCTTCAGAAGATCTAGCATGTTACCTCCCTTTCTTTAGCAGTTACAAGCAGACAAAGACATGTCTTCAAAGTGCTCTGCTGCAGCATTTGATATCTGGGCACAGGCAAAGAACATTTTATGGCAATAAAATTAATAGCATCTTAAATGTTGTGAAACTGTTTTTACAACTGACACTAGCAATACACATAAGAGGCATGATCTGAAATAAAATTAAGAGATTTCATGTTTCTTTTATACATATACTTGTGCATTTATTTTATTTTTATTATTACTATTCTTTTTTTAGAGTCCATTCATTATCCCCTCCTTGTCTGCTCTCAGACTGTTCCTCCATTCCATACCTACTCCCTGGACTCCAAGAGGTTGTTCCCCCCACCAGACCTCCCCACTCCCTGGATCATCAAAGGGCTCTCAAGGGCTAGGTGCTTCTTCTCTCACTGAGGACAGACCAGGCAGTCCTCTGCTGTATATATGTTAGGGGCCTCATATCAACTTGTGCGTGCTGCCTGGTTGGTGACTCAGTGTCTGAGAGATCTCTATGGTCCAGGTTAGTTGAGACCGCTGGTCTTCCTATGGGGTTTCCCTTCTCCTCAGCTTCTTCCAGCTTTTCCCTAATTCAACCACAGGGTTTGCCTACTTCGGTTCTGTGGTTGGGTGTAAGTATCTGCATCTGTCTCAGTCAGCTGCTTGTTGGGCCTCTCAGAGGACAGTCATGCCAGGCTTCTCTCTGTAAGCACGCCATAGCATCAGCAATACTGTCAGGCCTTGGAGCTTTTCCTTGAGCTAGATCCCAGTTTGGGCCTGTCACTGAACCTCCTTTCCCTCAGGCTCTTCTCCGTTTTCATCCCTGCTGTTCTTTTAGACAGGACCAATTCTGGTTCAGAGCTTTTGACTGAGGGATGGCAACCCCATCCCTCCACTTAATGCCCTGCCTTTCTGCTGGAGGTGGACTCTACAAGTAATTCTGATTGGGGTAACTCAGACACAAAAGGACATGGATGATATGCACTCACTAATAAGTAGCTATTAGCCAAAAAAAGAAAAAAAAAGTACAGAACATCCAGGATACAATCCACACTAGTCTAGAAGGTTAACAACCTGAAGGGCCCAAGTGAGACCCACCTGGGAGGGAGAAGCAAGCAATCACAGGAAAAGTGACAAGAAGGGGAAGAGAAGAACATAATCAGGTATTGGGCAGGGGGAATTTATTTATTTATTTTCTGTACTTTTAAAAGGGGCCAGACAAGGCCTAACCGTTAGGTTCCCTGAGTTAGGGAAACTAGATACATAGGCAGGCAATAAGTTCAGGGAAAGCTCCCATTTCAATTGCTGAGAGACCATTATATATCTTCCACATATGTTTGGGGAGTGGGTAAGTTCAGGAAATTATAGACATTTGCAAACATCTTTGCATGGGTATTGAGAACAAACCATGGGTCCTCTACAAGAGCTGTAAGCACTCTTCAATGCTCAGTGCCTGTCACTCTAGCCCCTAAAGCACTATAACTTTTAAGATGTGATGGGTTATACAATAAATTAGTTTTATTTCTACCTCTATCATATTAAATATGACTCTTCCCTCCTTAGATAGCACTTTATAAATAAGATTATTTACTCATTAAATATTTAGAAAATATTTATTATATACTTAACCAAATATTTCCAAAACAAAGCTCTAAGTTTACAAAATTAAGCAAAACTCAGGTTTTCCTATTTAGTGTACTTTCTAGTCATCCTTTTCATGGAGAATACATTGAAATATTTTGGGCAAGGAACACAGTGCATGATGTGCCTGAATTAGATTATCTCTGAGTAACGTTTCTGAAACTGAGATTTTTGTGGTTTATATTTTGTTTCGGTAGATGTACAAATAATAATGAATTTTATGGCCAAAATGTTTTTGAGAAATTAGTTACTCCAGATTCCCTGTAGCACAGATAAAGGAGGAAAGGAAGTTTTTCCATTACTCCAATTAGTAATATGGGAGTCTTTCATATACAAAATGGATGACTTGGGATTTCTTTCTTTTTTTCATTTTTATATATGGGAAACAACAGGCAAAAACAAGAATAATAAGGCTTTAGAGAGTTTACACCTGCTTATATTATATTTGTATACCCCATGGTACTGACTGATTTTGTGAGTCAACTTGACACAGGCTGCATTTATCACAGAGAAAAGAGCATCAGTTGAGAAAATGCCTCCATGAGATACAGCTATAAGACATTTTCTTAATTAGTGATCAAGTGGGGAGGGCTCATTGTGGATGATACCATCCCTGGGCTGGTAGTCTTAGGTTCTATAAGAAAGTTAGCTGAACAAACCAGGAGAAGCAAACCAGTAAGTAACATCCCTCCATGGCCTCTGCATCAGCTCCTACTTTCTGACCTGCTTAAGTTCCAGTCCTGATTTCCTTTGGTGATGAACAGCAACATGTAAGCTAAATAAACCCCTGGTCCTGGAAAGACTGGATGTAGGGGAATGCCAGGACAGAGAAGCAAGAGGGGGTTGAATGGGGAACAGAGGGAGGGAAGGGGGCTTATGGGACTTTCAGGGAGGGAGGAAATGGGAAAGGGGAAATCATTTGGAATGTAAATAAAAAAACTTAGAAAATAAAAAAAAAAAATTCCTCCCCAACTTGCTTCATGGTCATAATGTTTGTGCAGGAATAGATACCCTGACTAAGACACACATACAGCTACATTAACATTTACTATTTTTTATATTTTCGGGATATAGAAATAGTATGGTAGTTTAAGCAGCGAGAGTTTTGTAAAGACTGACAAAGAGTGAAAATAATATAAAAAGTAGTTCAACAAATGACTATTCAGAAGAAGCTCTTTAAGATGTAATTCAACAATCTTAGTAGCTTTCTTTTTGTTTTTCAGAGTGCAGTCACCTTTTATTTATTTTTTAATTAATCATTTCATTTGTTTACATCTCAAATGATATCCCACTTCCATGTTACCCCTTCACCAACCCCCATTCCACATTGGCCTTCCCCCATTCCCTTTGCCTGTATGAGGGTGCTCCTGTACCTACCCACCTCCCAGAGACAAAGGGCTTCTCCTACCATGGCTGGCAGGCAAGGTCATCCTCTGCTACATACGTATCTGGAGCCATGGATCCCTCCAGATACACTCCTTGGTTGGTGGTCTAGACTCTGGCAGAACTGGGTGGTTGGGCAAGTCTATGTCATTCTTCTAATGGAGTTGCAATCCTCCTCTGCTTGTCCAGTCCTTCCATCAGCTCCCCAACATGGTTTCCTGAGCTCAATCTTATGGTTGGCTCCAATCTTCCACATCTACATTGGTCATTTGTTGGCAAGACCACCCAAGAAATTGCCACACTAGATTCCTGTCAGCAAGCACCTCTTGACCACAACAAAAGTGTTGGGTTTGGTGTCTGCTGACATGATGGATCCCCAGGTGGAACAGTCCCTGGTTGGTCATTCTTTCAGTTTCTGTTCCATTTTTTGTCCATGTTCTTCCTCTAACCAAAGGATAAAGAGAAATTAGGGAAACAACACCTTCACCATAGTCACAAATAATATAAAATATCTTGACATGACTCTAACTAAGCAAGTAAAATATCTGTATGACCAGAATTATAAATACCTGGAGAAAGAAATCAAAGAAGACCTCAGAAGATAGAAAGATCTCCCATGCTCGTGGATTGGCAGAATTAATATAGTAAAATTTGCCATCTACCAAAAGCCATCTACAGATTCAAATGCACTCCTCATCAAAATTCCAATTCATTTCTTCATAGAGTTAGAGTTATTCTAAAATTCATTTGTAATAACAAAAAACCTAGGATAGTGAAAAATATTCTCAACAATAAAAGAACTTCTGGGGGAATCATCATCCCTGACTTCAAGCTGTATTACAGAGCAATAGTGACAAAAAAAACTGTATGGAATTGGTACAGAGACAGGAAGGTAGGTCAGTGGAATAAAATGGAGGACCGAGCCCTTCCGCGACCTCTGTTCCCGCGGACTGCGCTGGAGAGACCGGTACCCAGGCTCTCCCCCCGATATAACATCACTTGGGACACGGCCTGTTGGGGCTTCCGTCTGTGCCCGAGGGCGGGTTGGCGCTGTGGTCGTCTGGGTGTCAGATCGGCGGGCCATCGTGACCACAGGGTGAGCGGCGCCACGGAGACTGCCCTCCGCCATCTTTGCTCCAGTGACCAGGTAGTTGGGACCGCCAGGCTCAGAGACAGACAGGCATAATATCGCTTCGGTTTCAGGCAGCTTGTGTGTAACCTGCTCCCAGGTGCTGGGCTGATCTGCAGTAACCAGCGCGCCAGTTCTGCGGTGGGACCTTCTGCCTGGTGGAGGGACCCCGCGCAGGGAGGGAGCCTGCCAGCTTCCCTTCCGCGACCTCTGTTCCTGCGGACTGCGCTGGAGAGACCGGTACCCAGGCTCTCCCCCCGATATAACATCACTTGGGACACGGCCTGTTGGGGCTTCCGTCTGTGCCCGAGGGCGGGTTGGCGCTGTGGTCGTCTGGGTGCCAGATCGGCGGGCCATCGTGACCACAGGGAGAGCAGTGTGAGCGGCGCCACGGAGAGTGCCCTCCGCCATCTTTGCTCCAGTGACCAGGTAGTTGGGACCACCAGGCTCAGAGACAGACAGGCATAATATCGCTTCGGTCTCAGGCAGCTTGTGTGAAACCTGCTCCCAGGTGCTGGGCTGATCTGCAGTGACCAGCGCGCCAGATCTGCTGTGGGACTTCTGCCTGGCAGAGGGACGCCCCCTCCCCCCCCCCAGGAGAGATCACACACCCCTGCACAGGGCAGGAGCCTGCCAGCCTCCCTTTGGCGACCTCTGCTCCAGGAATCCACTAGGCTGAGCCTTTAGATGTGCAAGGCCTCCCCAATATAAGATCACTTGGGGCAAAGCACATTAGGGCTCCAAAGTCACTCAGGAGCAGGCAGGCCCCAGAAATCGGTGCCAGGGGAATCCTGGTAATCCAGGGGGGGCAGAAATAGCTTTGCAGGCTCACAGGAGGTCCAACCAACAGCCAGTGGCAGCAGGACCAACTAACACCAGAGGTATCCAGATGGCAAAAGGCAAACGTAGGAATGTTACTAACAGTAATCAAAGTAATGTGGGACCATCCGAACCCAACTCTCCAACAGCAGCAAGTCCTGGATACCCCACCACACCCGAAAGACAAGATCTGGATTTAAAATCACTTCTCATGATGCTATTAGAGGATCACAAGAAGGACACAAATAAATCTCATAAAGAGTTACAGGAGACCATGAATCAACGGTTTGAAGCCCTTACAAAGGAAACACAAAAATCGCTTAGAGAAATGCGGGAGAACATGGATCAAAAGATGGAGGCGCACAAGGAGACAACACAAAAATCGCTTAACGAGATGAATCAACGGGTAGATGCACTCACAAAGGAATCACAAAATTTGCATAAAGAAATGCAGAAGAATATGGGTCAACAGACGGATGCCCATAAGGAGGCAACACAAAAATTGCTTAAAGAAATGAATCAACGGTTAGATGCCCTTACAAAGGAAACACGAGAACTGCTTAAAGAAATGCAGGAGACGATGGATCAACAGATGGAATCCCATGAGGAGGAAACACAAAAATCGCTCAGAGAAATGCAGGAGAACGTGGGTCATCAGGAAGAAATCCTGAAAGAGGTAATGCAAAAATACCTTAAAGAAATACAGGAAAATACAAACAAACAAGTGAAGGATCTCAGCAAATCCATCCAGGAACTAAAAAAGGAAGTAGAAACAACTAAGAAATCACAAAGGGAGACAACTTTGGAGATAGAAAACCTTGGGAAGAAATCAGGAGTCATAGATGCAAACATCAACAATAGAATAGAAGAGATGGAAGAAAGAATCTCAGGTGCTGAAGATTCCATAGAAAGCATCGACTCAACAGTCAAAGAAAATGCAAAATGCAAAAAACGCGTAACCCAAAACATCCAGGAAATCCAGGACACAATGAGAAGACCAAACCTAAGGATTATAGGTATAGATGAGAGTGAAGATTTGCAACTTAAAGGGCCAGTAAACATCTTCAACAAAATTATGGAGGAAAACTTCCCTAACTTAAAGAGAGAGATGCCGATGAACATACAAGAAGCCTACAGAACTCCAAACAGACTGGACCAGAACAGAAATACCTCCCGTCACATAATAATCAAAACACCGAATGTTCTAAACAAAGAAAGAATACTAAATGCAGTAAGAGAAAAGGGCCAAGTAACATACAAAGGAAGACCTATCCGAATCACATCAGACTTCTCACCAGAGACTATGAAAGCCAGAAGATCCTGGGCAGATCTCATGCAGACACTAAGACAGCACAAATGCCAGCCTAGACTACTATACCCAGCAAAACTCTCAATCACCATAGATGGAGAGACCAAGATATTCCATGATAAAACCAAATTTTCACAATATCTTTCCACAAATCCAGCCCTGCAACGGATAATAGGTGGAAACCTCCAATACAGGGAGAGAAACAACACCCTGGAAAAAATGAGATAATAACCTTCTTGAATCAAACCCAAAAGTAGATAACCACTCAAACATAAAGATAGCGTCAAGAATGGCAGATGGCAATAATCACTATGCCTTAATCTCTCTTAATATCAATGGTCTCAATTCCCCAATTAAAAGACATAGACTAGCAGACTGGATACGTAAACAGGACCCAGCATTTTGCTGCATGCAGGAAACGCACCTCAGTGTCAAAGACAAACACTACCTCAGAGTAAAAGGCTGGAAAACAATTTTACAAGCAAATGGCCCCAAGAAACGAGGTGGAGTAGCCATCCTAATATCAGTTAAAATTGATTTTCAACCTAAAGTCATCAAAAAAGACACAGAAGGACACTACATACTGATCAAGGGAAAAATACACCATCAAGAACTCTCAATTCTGAATATCTATGCTCCAAATGCAAGGGCACCCTCATTCGTAAAAGAAACTTTACTAAAGCTCAAAGCACACATCGCACCACACACAATAATAGTGGGTGACTTCAACACCCCGCTCTCTGAAATGGATCGTTCAAGAAAGCAGAAACTAAACAGGGACACAGTGAATCTAATTGAAGCCTTGGACCAAATGGAACTAACAGATATATATAGAACATTTCATCCTAGAACTAAAGAATACACCTTCTTCTCTGCACCTCATGGTACCTTCTACAAAATTGACCATATAATTGGTCACAAATCAGACCTCAACAGATATAAGAAGATAGAACTAATCCCATGCCTCCTATCAGATCACTATGGAATAAGGGTGGTCTTCAATGGCAACAAAAACAAAAGAAAACCCACGTACACATGGAGGCTGAACAATGCTCTACTCAATGATAACTTGGTCAAGGTGGAAATAAAGAAAGAAATCAAAGACTTTTTGAAAGTTAATGAAAATGAAGGCACAACATACCCTAACTTATGGGACACAATGAAAGCAGTGCTAAGAGGAAAATTCATAGCCCTGAGTGCCGCCAAAAAGAAACGGGAGACAGCATACACTAACAGCTTAATGGCACACCTGAAAGCCCTGGAACAAAAAGAAGCAAATACACCAAAGAGGAGTAGAAGGCAGGAAATCATCAAACTCAGGGCTGAAATCAATCAAGTAGAAACAAATAAAACCATACAAAGAATCAACAAAACGAGGAGTTGGTTCTTTGAGAAAATCAACAAGATAGATAAGCCCTTAGCCAGACTAACCAGAGGGCACAGAGATAGTATCCAAATTAATAAAATCAGAAACGAAAAGGGAGAGATAACAACAGAAACTGAGGAAATTCAAAAAATCATCAGATCCTACTACAAAAACCTGTATTCAACACAACTAGAAAATCTTGAGGAAATGGACAATTTCCTTGACAGATACCAAGTACCAAAATTAAATCAGGATCAAATAGACCATCTAAACCGTCCTATAACCCCTGAAGAAATAGAAGTTGTCATTGGAAGTCTTCCAACCAAAAAAAGCACAGGTCCAGATGGTTTTAGTGCAGAATTCTATCAGACCTTCAAAGAAGACCTAACACCAATACTCTTCAAACTGTTCCACAAAATAGAAACAGAAGGAACACTACCCAACTTGTTCTATGAAGCCACAATTACACTAATACCAAAAGCACACAAAGATCCGACAAAGAAAGAGAATCTCAGGCCAATCTCTCTTATGAATATCGATGCAAAAATACTCAATAAAATTCTTGCCAACCGAATCCAAGAACACATCAAAAAGATCATTCACCACGATCAAGTAGGCTTCATCCCAGGGATGCAGGGATGGTTCAATATAAGGAAATCCATCAATGTAATCCACTACATAAACAATCTCAAAGAAAAAAACCACATGGTCATCTCATTAGATGCTGAGAAAGCATTTGACAAAATTCAGCATCCTTTCATGCTAAAGGTCTTGGAAAGATCAGGAATTCAAGGCCCATATCTAAACATAGTAAAAGCAATTTACAGCAAACCAGTAGCCAGCATCAATCTAAACGGAGAGAAACTTGAAGCAATCCCACTAAAATCAGGGACTAGACAAGGCTGCCCTCTCTCTCCATATCTTTTCAATATAGTACTTGAAGTTCTAGCTAGAGCAATTAGACAACAAAAAGAGGTCAAAGGAATACAAATTGGAAAGGAAGAAGTCAAACTATCACTATTTGCAGACGATATGATAGTATACATAAGCGACCCAAAGAACTCCACCAGAGAACTCCTACAGCTGATAAACGACTTCAGCAAAGTGGCCGGATATAAAATCAACTCAAGCAAGTCAGAAGCCTTCCTATACTCAAAGGATAAGCAGGCTGAGAAAGAAGTAAGAGAAATAATACCCTTTATGATAGCCACAA
The DNA here is from genome assembly GCA_036184795.1 of Tokudaia tokunoshimensis. NCBI lineage: Eukaryota > Metazoa > Chordata > Mammalia > Rodentia > Muridae > Tokudaia > Tokudaia tokunoshimensis. Next base: position 11,962,615 of record BTHU01000011.1, on the reverse strand, counting down.
ACCATATTAAGTATCTTGGCGTGACGCTAACCAAACAAGTGAAAGATCTGTATGACAAGAACTTCAAGTCTCTGAAGAAAGAAATTGAAGAAGACCTCGGAAGATGGAAAAATCTGCCATGCTCATGGATTGGCAGGATTAATATAGTAAAAATGAGCATCTTACCAAAAGTAATACACAGATTCAATGCAATCCCCATCAAAATCCCAACTCAATTCTTCATAGAGTTAGAAAGAGCAATTCAAAAATTCATCTGGAATAACAGAAAACCCAGAATAGCTAAAACTATTCTCAAGAGTAAAAGAACCTCTGGGGGAATCAGTATCCCGGACCTCAAGCTGTACTACAGAGCAATAGTGTTAAAAACTGCATGGTATTGGTACAGTAACAGACATGTAGATCAATGGAACAGAATTGAAGACCCAGAAATGAATCCACACTCCTATGGTCACTTGATCTTTGACAAAGGAGCTAAAACCATCCAGTGGAAAAAAGATAGCCTTTTCAACAAATGGTGCTGGCTCAGCTGGAGGTCAACATGCAGAAGAATGCAAATTGACCCATCCTTATCTCCTTGCACTAAGCTCAATTCTAAGTGGATCAAAGATCTCCACATAAAACCAGACACACTGAAACTAATAGAAGGGAAACTAGGGAAGAACCTTGAACATATGGGCACAGGGGAGAATTTCCTGAACAGAACTCCAATAGCTTATACTCTAAGATCAAGAATAGACAAATGGGACCTCATTAAATTACAAAGTTTTTGCAAGGCAAAAGACACTGTCAAAAAGACAAAGCGGCAACCAACTAACTGGGAAATGATCTTTACCAACCTTACATCCGACAGAGGGCTAATATCCAAGATATACAAAGAACTCAAGAAGTTAAACTCCAGAGAGGCAAGTAACCCTATTAAAAAATGGGGTACAGAGCTACACAAAGAGTTCTCACCTGAAGAATATCTAATGGCTGAGAAGCACCTAAAGAGATGTTCATCATCCTTAGTCATTAGGGAAATGCAAATCAAAACAACCCTGAGATTCCATCTCACACCAGTCAGGATGGCTAAGATCAAAAACACAGGAGACAGCAGTTGTTGGCGAGGATGTGGAGAAAGAGGAACACTCCTCCACTGCTGGTGGAATTGCAGGCTGGTACAACCACTCTGGAAAGCAGTCTGGCGGCTCCTCAGAAAACTGGGCATGACACTTCCGGAGGATCCGGCTATACCACTCCTGGGCATATACCCAGAGACTTTACCTGCATGCAATAAGGACACATGCTCCACTATATTCATAGCAGCCTTATTTATAATAGCCAGAAGCTGGAAAGAACCCAGATGTCCCTCAACGGAGGAATGGATTCAGAAGATGTGGTATATTTACACAATGGAATACTACTCTGCAATTAAAAACAATGAATTCACGAAATTCCTAGGCAAATGGTCAGAACTTGAAAATATCATCCTTAGTGAGGTAACCCAATCACAAAAGATCACACATGGTATGAAGTCACTGATAAGGGGATATTGACCCAGAATCTCAGAATACCCTAGACACAATCAGCATATCAATAGATTTCTAAAAAGATGGAAGGAGAGACCCCTGGTCCTGGAAAGACTGGATGTAGGGGAACGCCAGGACAGAGTAATGAGAGGGGGTTGAACGGAGAAAAGAGGGAGGGAAGGGGGCTTATGGGACTTTCGGGGAGGGAGGAAACGGGAAAGGGGAAGTGATTTGGAATGTAAATTAAAAAAATAAAATTAAATTAAATTAAAAAAAAAATGGAGGACCCAGAAATGATGGTCACTTGATCTTTGACTAAGGAGCCAAAACAATCCAGTGGAAAAAAGTCAGCATTTTCAACAAATGGTGCTGGTTCAACTGACAGTCAGCATATAGAAGAATGCACAATCTATTCTTATCACCTTGTACAAAGCTCAAGTCCAAGTAAATGAAGGACCTCAACATAAAACCAGATACACTGAAACTAATAAAAGAGAAAGAGGGGAAGAGCCTCAAATGCATGGGCATAGGGAAAAATTTCCTGAACAGAAGAACACCAATGGCTTATGCTCTAAGATCAACAATAGACCTCATAAAATTACAAAGTTTCTGTAAGGCAAAGGACAGTGTCAATAGGACAAAATGGCAAGCAATAGATTGGGAAAAGATCTTTACTAATCCTACATCCAATAGAGGGCTAATATTCAATATATACAATGAACTCAAGAAGTTAGACTCCAGAGAATCAACTCTATTAAAACGTGAAGTACTGAGCTAAATAGAGAATTCTCAACCAAGGAATCTCAGATGGATGAGAAGCACTTAATGAAACGTTCAACATCTTTAGTCATCAGGAAAATGCAAACTAAAACAACCCTGAGATTTTCACCTCACTTTCAGAATGGCAAAAATCAAAAAATGCAGATGACAGCAGATCTTGACGAGGATGTAGAGAAAGAGGAATACTCCTCCATTGCTAGTAGGACTGCAAGCTGGTAAAACCACTCTGTAAATCAGTAGGCAGTTCCTCAGAAAATTGGAAATAGTTCTACCTGAGGATTCAGCTAGACTGCTCCCAGGCATATACCAAAAAAATGTTCCAATATGTAACAAAGATGCATGCTCCACTATGTTGTTTGTAACACCCTTATTTATAATTGCAGCTTTCTTTTGAGTGCAGGTAATAGGCCTATGTTGTTTCCAGAAGAACACAAGTAGTTGTTAAAGGGTAACCAATGCATCTCAAAGGGATTTCTGAGTATATAAGCGCTTGAGGACACACTGGCTTTCTGAGCAGACACACTCAGAGTATGCTTGCAGAAGAGGTAACTTGATGGGTAGTCAGGCCCAACCATTTAAACAGCCTGGGCCAAAGGCTACAGAATGACTACAGGCTCTAAGGCATCAGGCAATCTCCTCACTGAATAGACTATATAAGTCTGCTATTTTCTTGGCAGGCAGGAAGCCCTTACACAAGTCTTGCTTCCGTAGAGATTGTTCCCAGGTCTCCTACAGGATAATTAACAGAAAAATCCTTTCATCCAGTCCAAAGAGAGTAGTTTGAAGCTCTCTAGTGAGAAGGTTTAATAGCATGCCACATCAAAGAGAAATATTTGGAGCAATTATGTTGTTTATCCCAGACTAATTACTGAAGGGTACATTCAGAACAAAGAGGCAAAATCTGAATACCTAACAGCATAGCTAAAATCAAGAAACACATTATTTGGGCTTCAAAACTTCCACCAGAAAATCTTCTACATACATTTTGACTTCATACAACAACCGAACCCTTCTACCTAACAGCTCACATATATCTGCTCATCTGGAGAAGTTTTTTTTGTTTGTTTTTTTGTTTTTGTTTTTTGTTTTTTTCCCCAAAGTGAGAGGATGCATGACCTTAGCACTTATTGTAAAGAGTAATGCATTATCTTTGCACACATCCACTTGTCTTAAATAATAAGCTACTTGACTTCTTAGATGGTTATTTAAAGCTTTCATTTTAACATTTACTCCCCAATAGTATAAAACATACCAAAAGAAAGATTGGAGGAAGCAGGAAGTTGAGGTTTTATTAGTATATGCAAAAAGGTATTGGAAGGCATAGGAGAGAAGTACAGAGGGTCAGGAAATTGAATAGAAACATGTAGCAGTGGTGGAAGGGGAAATGGCATATCCACTAGAAAGTCCCATACTCAGGGGAAGCAAGAGGCTCCCAGGAGCCAGTGGCAAAGACTTAGCCAAAATGTCCATCAATGGGGAGATATAACCTGTAGAGACCACCTCCAATAGATAGGCACAGACCCCACTTGAGGGATGGGACCACCCATGCATCTCAATATTTTTAATCTAGAAATGTTCCTATCAAAGGAAGTCAGAGAAAAATGGAACAGAGACAGAAGAAAAGACCATCCAGAAACAGTCCCACCTAGGGATCCATTTGCAGACATCAAACCCCCACACTATTGCTGATGCCAAGAAGTGCTTGCTGACAGGAGCCTAATATGGCTGTTCTTTGAGAGGCTTTGCCAGCATGTGACTAATACAGATGCAGATACTCACAGCCAACCATCAGTCAGAGCCCTGGGACTCCAATAGAAGAGCTAGAGAAAGGACTGAAGAAGGTGAAGGGGATTGTGAGCCCATAGGAAGAACAACATCAACTAACTAGACCACAAACCAAAGACTATATACATGGAGGGAGCCTGATAAGGATGGCCTTATCTGACATCAATGGGAGGGGAGGGAGGCTTGATGACCCAGTATGGGAGATGCTAGAAGGGTGAAGCAGGTGTGGGTGAGTGGGTGGAGGAGCACCCTCGTAGAGGTAAAGGGGAGAGGAGAGGGGGGACAGGATGGGGGTTTGTGGAAGGGTAAACAAGAAGGGGATATCATTTGAAATGCAAAGGAATAAAAATGATTAATTAAAAAAGGAAATAAATACACATCATTATAAGTTTTAAGGATGTTTGCAAAACTTCTCTGTTTTTTACTTCTGAAATATAACTTAAGTCAACTTTAAGCCTTCATTCTGCATCATCCATCACATATTTTCTTTGATATTAACTAGAAATTAATCTTCTCTGTTCTTTTTTTTAACTAGGTAAAATTAAATGACTCACCTTTCATTCTCATAATGTGTGTGTGTGTGTGTGTGTGTGTGTGTGTGTGTGTGTGTGTGTGTGCATATGATAGATAGGCAGATAGATGATAGATACACAGATACATAGATGATAGATAAATGGAAAGAAAGAAAGGAAGAAAGAAAGAAAGAAAGATGGAATAAGAGGAGTTTATTAATATTTTCAGAGAAGGATATTAAAGATAGTCCTTATATTATTCTTTCAACTATTGGTATGTTAAAATGTTACTCAGTTGTCAAAAAAAAAATCACTGTATGTAGTGGAAAATAAAATCTCCATAATAACTTAAAGATTTTGAACCATGAATATTTATATATTTGACAACTTTGACACTTGCTAAAATAAAGAAAATAAGTTAATATATTGGATTGAAATATTGAGACAGTTTCTGCTTAATGAATACAATGTCCATAATTTAGAAAATACAGGATCTGAAGATAATAATGAATGTGTTCCTCAGTTTTATATTTCAAACAAGCTAATAACATGGTCCAGATATTTAGACATGCATTATTCTGTATCATTTTGTTCACTTATGATTGAATAGGAACCTTGTCAAACAATATGCAAATTCAAATCAATGAACCGATTTCCAAGAAAAATGAAAGTCTACTTTCCTGATTTCTCACAAATATAATTTTATGATCACAATGGCAGGCAATAGTTCTCTCAATAATTATTTTTCTTTGCTGTAATTTTACAATTTTTGGTGAAACTCAAAATTATAGGCAATCAAAAATCCCATATTCTAATAATTCCTACTCCATTATAAAATTGAGGTAAGAGGTAATGGAAATTTATGTTAAAATAATATTGTAACATTTTTGAGTTTTCTCTTTCTCTATGCTAGAAATATTGTTGCCTCCTATAGATAATTTGTAATCTCTGAATATGTCTGTCTCTGAAATTACATTTCTCCAGTAAATCCACAGAGGAAGTTAACATGTGACACTGTATTATTAGAATAAAAAAACTTTGTTTTATATATAGTATTGGCCTAAATTACAGACATAGCCAACCCTCAAACACAAATACCTTCAAAGGATGTGGGTTAATCTTATACACCATAGTAGTTCTTCAATAATTTATTAAAATATCTGTGCCTAGTAGATCTGCAGGTCTTAAACCTAGCCCAAGCTGAACAGAGTAATTTGGGATCCTCAATAAGAGAACTCACAGAAGAGCATTCTAATTCCAAGAGTAAAGAGGATAAAAGAAGAGAACACAATACCACCAATGGAATGAACTGTTGTACGCTATTTTTGTAATATTTCTGAAATATGTAAGAGACATTATTTTTGAAAGGATAGAAAAATAATATATGTTTGACATCTATTCCTGACACAAAATAACATAAGTATAATATAGAAGATCAATAATCACCTGTATCTTCACCGAGAGAATTTATGAATTTTTCTTATATTCTCCTTGATTAACTTTCTGCTTCTTGATGTCTGTCCAACCAATTCTGTCAAAATCCACACAATTGTGTGCTGATAGAGAATGTTGGAACATTTTAGAAATATTCTTTTGGAACATTTTATTGTTTTGAATATTTAACTTTGACTTTGTTTTGTATCGTATCAGCTATATTACTATCAAGGATCACACCCCCACCAGAAAAAAAAAATCAGAGTTCATAGGTGTAATGATTTTCCCCCATTTACAATCAAGATTTTTGCAGCTGTTAGAGCTCCTTAAGAATTAGCAGTTCTGGAAAATTATATGAAAGTGAGTGTAGGTAGGAAATATTAAAATAACTTTTTAATAAGTTTAAAACTGCTTTTCAGTTTATTTCTTCATTACTTCTAACACAGTAAAAAAAAAAATAAAGCCATCAGGATATCCTTGGGAAAAAAATGGAATTTATATTATCTGAGGCTTATTGCTTGGAAATGGTTTTAGAAATGCCAAAATCCTTCTACGTGGCCCTCTGGGAGCTTAGGCTTCTTAGCTATGGTAGGATTTTGAACAGTCCTGTTCTTCTGCTGATCCCTCACTGGGGAAAAGACAAGTGTTGCTGTTTTATTTCTAACACTTTTAAAACCAATATTTGCTACTGAAATTGAAATGTATAATCTATGTTTAAATATTCACGCCATATATTGAAGAGTGCATTTTAATAAAATATTTCTATTAAATCACTCTGATCTTCAAAAACAACTTGGAAACCAAATTCTGTAACAATATTTTACATACATCTATGCAATTAGTAATGAGTTTCCCAGAGAGAGATAAATAGTGGTAAAATGAAATCAACCTTAAATTAAAACATGTAAAACACTGAGTCAATGTCAATACTAAAATTTACATGGCAAGCATCGCTATTGTTATCTCAAACATTATCATTCCAACTATACTAATGAAAAATGACTATGGAAGCCAGGCACGGAGGCACAGGCCTTTAATTCCAGCACTGGAGAGATGAGAAGTCACAAGGAAGAGCTCAAGGTAACCTTCATGGTAACCTCCAGGTCAGTCTATGCTACTGAGAGAGCTACCCTCGAGAGGGAGAAAAACAAAACCAAAATAAACAAGTTAAACATTTTTAAAACATGAAAAAAGAAATAGAGTTATTTATTATTATTTATGTAAGCTATGATATCTAAAATATGTATTATGTATATGTTTTATCTTCCAAAATGTCAGAAAGTAATGTGTTGGCCCTCAGGTTGGTGCTATCTGCTAGGGCTTGAGTCCTTTGAGAGGAAGGACTGTGTTGGTTATTATGTGCTATATAGGTAAGCCCTCCAAGGTGGGAAGCCATCCCTTTCTTTGCCTCTCTTTTGTTTTCTGGCCATAATGTATTTATCTTAACATCTCTTGTCCCATGTTTCACTCTCCCTTCAAAAACTGAACCCTTACTTACTGAAATCTCTAACCAATCTTTTTGTTTTATGTTAATTATTCTATATATTTCTTATAATGGTGGAAATTCATACTTCTCGGAGTATGAATTTCTTTCCTTTCAAAATTGGAGTTAAAGTATTTAGTAATTCAAGAAATTTCACAGTTACAAGCCATTAAATATATGGAACACTTTATAAAATAAGGCAAGGGATAATATATTAGCCCTTAATGATAGCAATTGGTTCATCTGGGAGATATAAACATCATTAAGAAGAAATGAAAGCAGAACATGCCCTGATTTCGTTATTATTCAAAAGAGAGATATGGGGCACTTAGTGTCTGTAAAATATATGGATGCAGAGATCTCTGAGTGCACACATGAATGTGTGCTTGTATGTGTACATGTGTGTTTTGATAGGATACAATGTAATAGGTGGAAACTGTGATGCGCGTTTTGCATCTTACAAAATTTTACACATGATTATCCTCAAGAAAAATCCAATTAACCCATACTTAAACCAGTAAATGTGCGTCACTTACCCCACCATGATATAGGATACCCAGAGTTACTCATCATTTAGTAAATCTATATTTGCACCACTTTAAAAGCTTCTGTTTTTAGAAATCGAGGACCACTGAGTACATTCCTTCAAACTTTTACATAATGAGCAGCAACCTATAAATATTTCCAGAGTATATCTTTTTTCTCTGTTCATTTTTCTAAAACTTAAAGTATAACTAGATCATTTCCCTCCTCTTGCCCCTCTAGCTCCTCTATAGGCCCTCAAACTTATACCATATTATTCTATAACTATTATTGCTACATACAAACATAAACACTGGCATCTAAGTCCATTTATTGTTGCTTTTAAGTATATGGTTTTAGGACTGACCACTTGGTGTAAGATTACTGTTTCAGGAATTATCCTTTTTGAAAACTACTTTTCTCACTCTGGCATTTGTTAATTACATGTTAGTTACATGAGAGGTTGACATAGAGTAAGATTTCCTCCATTGCTCTTCTTAAGTAAGTTGGTGTTGTCATTTTTCAGATCTTGCTTAGGCACCTATATTGACTCTGTGGTGCTAATGTAACCTTGATAGCACAATTCAGTAGAAAGATTTATGAGAGAGGTCTTGTGTTCTGTAGCCTGAGCTCCTGTCTGCCTCTTTGTTCTGTCTCTCTGACCTACTCTGCTCCTCTCTGCTATACCATCCTTTCCAGGAAGTATTGAAACTGTGAGCCAGAATAATCCTTTATCTCCTAAATTGCTTTTTGTTAGATATTTATTTACCATGATGACAGGCTAATTAAAACAATAAGTAACTCTCTGTTTGAAGAAGTGTATTGGTGTGTTTAAATGTGCACACCAGAGCAAAATCAGAGCAGAAGACACCTTACTTTATAGATTCGGGATAAGTACATCTATAATAACTTAGAACTATTTTCTACTGTCTACATTCTCTTAGAATTTAAGATCCTCTGACTATCCCCTGAACTAACTTCAATGTCCTGCCCCATGGTTGACCATGTAGACAGTTTGTACTACTGATGCATCAGAGGAGGTGAAACCCTGCAAACCTCCCATTCTCCTTACAGGTCTGAAATCTGTGGGCCTTTTTTTGTGAACAGGTTTGTTAAGTGGCTGCTACTGACCTCTCTAACTCTTGGCTTTTACTAATGTCATTAATAAAAAAAATAGCACATTCATTGGATTATAATTTGTATTGAAGTAGTAATGGTCGTTGCATTTTGGTTTGGTTTGGTTGGTTGGTTTTTGTTGTTTATTTTTTAGTATAGACTAACAAATTCAATCTATACATATTGATACAATTTCTGAGGAAATAGTTTTCATACAATAAAATCAATTTTAGGCAGTTTTGCAAATAATAACAAATTTATACTTGTGACCATAAAACAAAAGAAATAATCTATATTTTGTACCTGATATTGTTGATTTATGTCTATCTCTTTTTTCCTTTTTATATTTTTATTGGATATTTTGTTTATTTACATTTCAAATGTTATCCCCTTTCCTTGTTTTCCCTCTGGTACCCCCATCCCATACCCCCTCCCTCTGCTTCTATGAGAGTTATGCCTATCTCTTGTCAGTCATATGGACAAGATTTTCCACTTTGACTTGTGTTAAATAAACACTATATACAAATTTGTTTGTCTATACATCTGAATATTTCATATCTGTTTTTTCTATCTACATGAATGAATAATGGATATAGCTTCACCCATTGTTAGGAATCTCACAGAGTCACCAAATGAACAGCCATCACATGGCCTCAGAAAGCCTGGTGCAGATACATGAAGGCCCCATGCTTGTCATTTCAGTCTCTGTGAGCCCTACATATTTATTCAATTTGGTGGACAATTATCTCCAGATGTCCTTCATCCTCTCTGACTCTTGGTCTTTCCTCCTTTTCTTCTGTGGAGTGCCCTGATCTCCAAGACGAGGGACCCAATGGAGACCTTCATTTAGTCTCTCTCTCTCTCTCTCTCTCTCTCTCTCTCTCTCTCTCTCTCTCTCTCTCTCTCTTTCTCTGCCTATTATTTGGTGGACCTTTGCATTTGCTCTCATCTGGTGGCAGAGGAAGGCTCTCTGATGATTATTGGGCAAGGGTAAGACATTGATCTTAATATTAGGAATCATTTATTGATTGTTTTTATTGTTCCAGTCATGTTTCATTCTACCCTAGGTCTATGGGCTATCCAGTTTCCATATTTTGGTCATCCAGAGAATGTCAGTAGGGTTTGGAGAGGGCTTCAAGTTAAAACAAACATTGGTTAGCCACTCTTCCAAGTTTGTACCATCATTGCTTAGGATATTTTAAAGACAGAACAGATTGTATGGCTTTTGTGGCTATGGTGTTTAATTTTATTTTTCCATAGTCTGCAGAGTACCTTCTCATCCCATAAAGATTAGCAACTGTTTTAATACTTCATTCAATTTATTTATTAGTAGAAAATGTTCCAGTTTGTTATCAGAGTAAATTTGTCATTTTTATTTTTTTTTCATTTTTTGATAAATATATACTCGTGTTTTGTATATCTCCCTAGAGGTACAACTTTCCAGGACTTTAACCTATTTGATCTGTCACGTACTAAGAATATTATAAAAAGGACATGGACATTGTGTGCTTTCCCTGTTATTTTTGAAAATCTTTGATTTAGATTTGGAACAACTTATAAATTATTATTTTCCTGGAAAGATCATGCACATGCACTTTATATATTCTGATATTCGATAGTCATAGTATATGCCATTATTTAGATTCTTCTTTGAATAAAGCTAGTTTATTAGCAATTGTGTAGCAGCCAGGCATCTCAGCTCATGGTTAGAGCACTAAAAATGTATCCTTTCTGCTGTCACAGACTCTTGCTACGAGCAGTGTTGTTGCCAATTACTGGACTCATTATACTCAGTCAGCATCTATTCTTATCTCGGTTTGTTTTGTCAGTACTTGGGCATAGATTAAATGCCTTATATAAAATTTCTGGCACTGAATGATACCTTTTTTTAAAAAGTACCTTTGTAAGTGTGCTTTTCATCAAATATGGGCTATAAAGTCTATTTTACATACAGAAGCTGTTTCAAAGAACTATTATCTATAGGAGTTCAGAAACTCACAGAGAGAAAAGCATCGAAAATCTGCAATTTAGCAATGCCCCAGAGGCACTTTACATAACAGTAAGAGCTCAGCTTAAACACTGTGCTTAATCACGGAGCAGTTATAATGAATCTAACACTGGCAAAGTCCTAGGATTCTAATTTTCTAAGCATTTGTGAAGAGCTGAAGTCAAGTCTCTCCACCTCAACCAATTCCACATTCACTTTCTCCACCTAAATTATCCTACACTTTGGCCTAAGTCATAGGTCAGAACTCTTAACAGTGTCAGAATGAATTAGATTGCTGCAAAAAGATCCAGGGAATGTCTCCTTAGCAGACCAATTCAGAACAAGACAGCCCAATTAACTGTAAGGAAGCACTACTTGAAAGCACCAGCAAGAGCACAGGTCCTTATTTATCTGAGCTCTTGGCCCTAATTTTGATTTCTTACTAACTTTTTCAGTTCAACATATCTGACCAGAAATTCTTATTTGTATAGAAAAAGCTGTTGTTTGGAATGAACTGGTTTACTTATAAAGAGAAACTACATGGAACCATTCTATATTTTTATATCAACCTCATACAACCATGACCATATTTTGCAGAAGTACTTATAGAGTGAATCGAATTCTGAGGTGCAACCCATTTTCTTTAGAGTTACCAGGGTTTATTTTTCATATCTTCTCAGCATTTATCCTGAAGTGTCTTATATGATAGCAAAAATGCTACTTGTATTTTCTAGAATAATACAATATCCCCTCATTTCACTGGGGATAAACAGGGAATTCAAAAAGAGATATTAGCTAAAATTATCAAAACCAAATTAAAGGGATTTCTTAATTGATAGCTTGCAGTTCCCCATTTTATCATACCTAGATCTTCTCATTTTCAGTGTAAATACATTTATACAGTTTGCTTTCCATAAACTGATAAACTTTTTTAAAATTTATTTATTTACAATCCAGCCCTTTCCCCTTTTCTGGTCCCCCCTCCCACAGCTCATCCCATTCCACCTCCCCTCATCTCGAAGAGGGTGATCCCCCACCAACAACACTCCTCTCCTCCCTGGCCTTCAAGTCTCCCTAAAGAATTAGGTTTATCTTCTCCCACTGAGGCCAGACCAGACAGCGGTCTGTTATCTATGTGTCAGGGGGCTTGGATCAGCTCACATGTTTCCTGATTAATGGCTCAGCATAGGAGCTCCCAGAGATCCAGGATAGTTGGGACTGAAGGTCTTCTTCTGTTTCTTCCATCCTTCCTCTAATTCAACCAAAGGGGGTCCCCTGACTTCAGTCCAAGGTTGGGTGTATCTGCTTCTGACTCAGTCATGTGCTGGTTGAACCTCTCAGAGGGCAGCTGTGCTAGGCTTCTGTTTGTAAGCATATCATAGCATCAGTAAGAGTATCAGGCCTTGGTGTCTCTACATGAGGTGGATCCCCTATGGGGCTGGTCACTGACTATCTTCTCCTCAGTCTCCACTCCCCTTTTGATCCTGTAGTTCTTTTAGACAGGAATACAGCTGCATCAGAAATATTGACTCTGGGTTGGTAATACCATCCCTTCTCTTGAGGCCTTATCTATCTACTGGAGGTAGACTATTTGATTTTCGTACCCCCTCCACTATTAGGCATTTTACCTACGGTCACATCCATTGAATCATGAGAGTCTCTCACCTCCCAGGTGTCTGATACTTTCCAGAGGGTTTCCCCACCTCCTAACTTCTGAGGTTGCATATTTCCATTCATTCTGCTGACCTTCTGGCCTTCTCTCCTGCCCCCCAATACCTGATCCTGTTCCCCTTTTCTCCTGATCCTCCTTCTGCTCCTCCTCCAAATCCCTCCCTCCCTTGGCCTCCCATGATTATTTTCTTCCTCCTACTGAGTGGGATTGAAGCATCCTCACTTTTCCTTTCTGCTTGTTAATTTCTTAAATTCTGTGGGTGGTATCCTAGGTACTCTGTACTTTTTGGATCTAGGTTACCTCACTCAGGATGATATTTTTAAGTTCCATCCATTTACCTGCAAAACTCATAATGGCCTCATTCTTAATATTCTTAATGGAATAGTTGAATTCCATTGTGTAAATGAACCACATTTTCTGTATCCATTCTTCTATTGTGAGACATCTGGGGCTTTTTTTCAGTTTCTGACTATTACAAATAAGGCCACTATCAACATTATGGAGCATGGGTCTCTCTGGTATGGTGGGGCATATTTAGGGTATATGCCCAAGGGTAGCATATCTGGGTGTTCAGGTTCTGTTTATAATTTTTTGAGGAAACACCAGATTGATTTCCAGAGAGGTTGTACCAGTTTGCAATCCTACCAGGAATAGAGGAGTCTCATTAGATGCTAAAAAAGCATTTGACAAAATACAACCTGCCCTTTCATGTTAAAAGTATTAGAGAGATCAGCAATGCCCTGACCTAAACATAACAAAGACAATATACAGCAAATGATCAGCCAATATCAAATTAAATGAGAGATACTTTAAGCAATCCAACTACAATCTCTATTTAATGTAATACTCGAAGGTCTAGCTAAAGCAACAAGACAACAAAAAAAGATCAAGGGGATACAAGTGACCCTAAAAATCTAACAGAGGCCTTCTACATCTGATAAACAACTCTATCAAAGAGGCTGGATACAAAATAAAACAAATCAATAGCCTTCCTTTATACAAATGACAAATGGGCTGAGAAAGAACTTAGGGAACCAGCATCCTTCACAATACCACAACTAGTATAAAATATCTTGGTGTGACTCTCAACAATTAAGTGAAAGATATGTACTACAAGAACCTTGAGAAAAGAAATCAAGAAAGACCCAAGAAGACAGGAAGATATTCTTCTTGTAATCATCCTACCAATCATTCTCATGGATTCAATGTGATCCCCACTGAGATCCCAACACAATTCTTCACAGACATGGAATGAGCAATTCTTAATATTATAAGGAAAAACAAAAAACCTAGAAAACAAAAATAACTCTTAACGATAAAAGAACATCTGGGGGAATCACCATCCCTGACCTCCATTTATATTCTTGAGCAATGGTGATAAAAACCACATGGTATAGAGACAGACAGGTAGATCAATGGAATAGAATTGAAGACACAGAAATAAACTCATATATCTATGCATACTTGATCTTCAACAAAGAAGCCAAAAACATACAATGGAAAAAAAGAAAGCATCTTCAATAAGTGGTGCTGGTCTAACTGGTGTCTGTATGTAGAAAAATGAAAATAGATAGAAATTTATCACCTTGCACAAAGCTCAAGTCCGAGTAGATCAAGGTCCTCAACATAAAACCAGTTACACTGAATCGAATAGAAGAGAAAGTGGAATAAAATCCTTGGACTCATTGTCACTGGGGGAATTTTCCCAAACAGAACTCCAGTGGCTCAGACTCTAAGACTAATATTTGAAAACCCAGTAGGACAAATCAGCAATCTACAGAATGGGAAAAAATTCTTCACTAACCCTACATCTGATAGAGGGCTAATATTCAAAATATATGAAGAACTCAAGAAGCTAACCACCACAAAACCAAATAACCCAATTAAAAAAAATCAGATGCAGAGTTAAACCGAGAATTCACAACAAAGGAATCTTCAATGGTCAAAGATAACTTTAAGTGTTCAAAGTCATGAGGGAAATGCAAATCAAAATGACTCTGCGATTCCATCTTGCACTTATCAGAATGGCTAAGATCAAACACTCAGGAGATAACACATGCTTTCGAGGATGTGAAGAAAGAGGAACTGACATGCTTAATAACCTTTTGAGATCCATTTTTAATAGGAAATCTCATTCAGAAAACTGCAGCACCCAGTGTGAATGGCAAGTTCTAAAAAAAAAAAAAGTGATAGGTGTGAGACAAACCTGGATACCCTCAACCCCGGATAGTAGCTATGAAAAGTCTACACAGATAGAAAGTGATTGGCTTGTCTGTTTTACCCCTAGTAGAAACATAATTAGTTTTAAGTATTTTACAACAAATTGGCTACGGACTATATCTCATCATGGGCCATAAATTTTGCTTGATTATCCTGTGAACAGTGTTTCTGTCGCCAATAACCTCTCTTTTGTATTAGTCTTCTCCCAAAGACAGAAAATAAATATCTTGTAACATGAGTTAATTATTTACCTGCCTTTATTCTTATGAGTCCATAAACAATGCAAGTTCTCTTTGAAAAGATCTTTTCTAAAGAGTGCTTTTTAACAAAAAGTTGTTTTTTTTCTAAATCAGCTGGTTGTAAAGGAGTCATCTTTATTTATTAAAAGAATTTGACAGATTACATTCACATAGTCTACTTTTCATAATTTTTTCCCTCTGCAAGAGTCTCATTTGAATTGTATTTTATGTACATTCTAAAGTGTTTTTCTTCAATACATGAAAAGGATTGAAAATGATATGACTTCACTGTTACTGAAAACTTATTTACAAGTACTTGTTCCAATTTATTCTTCTGAGTAGAGTGAATAAACTGCTCAGTTTGCTTTGTCCACCATCAAATGTCGCTATTATCTTATATTGTTTAATGTGTTTAATGTGTTTTTGTCATATATTGAAATAAAATTACATAACTTTCATTCCTTCTATCCTTTCCCTAGCCCCTTCAATGCCCACATGTTTTTGTGTTGTTGGACTCCATTTCTTTGTTATTTTTATATACATACATATAAACTTACGTATGCATCAATACATAAATATGATCTTCTGACTAGATGTGTGTGTAAGTACATGTGTGGGTCTGTGTCTGTGTCTGTGTGTGTCTGTGTGTGTAGTTTCAGGGTTGATCATTCTACACTGGACAAGTAATATGAGATCTCCTTCCTGGGAGAGTCAGGATCTCTCGTCCAGCAGGTATTACATTTTGCCTATAGTTCTTTGGAATGCAATACATAGCCATCTCTTATGGCTATGAACTGTATGTCACTGTTTTTGTGAGTTGGCTACCAAGATGCTTAGATACTTTTAATAGTAGATGTGTCTTGCAAATTCAAAGATTATGAGCATATAAGCAAATGTGTTTTAGTTAGGATGTGTACTGTGGAAGTAAATAACAAATATTTTATTGACCTTTCTATATGCTAATGATGTTTTATAAATCATATATTGCTAATTTTTACTCTGGCAAATATAATGTGTTCATGAATTTCATTGTTTAAATAAATTTCCTCTCACAAAATTTTGAACATGCTTTCTGTTATTCTAAAATTTTAAATATTTTCCTTAAAGGCTCAAATGCATGTGTAATTAATTTTTTACGGGTTTTGCATCTGTTCTTCTCTCACATCTCCTAGGTTTCCCTTGTTTAAAATGTTCTATGCTATGTTAAATAATTAAT
This sequence comes from Tokudaia tokunoshimensis, assembly GCA_036184795.1. Classification (NCBI taxonomy): domain Eukaryota; kingdom Metazoa; phylum Chordata; class Mammalia; order Rodentia; family Muridae; genus Tokudaia; species Tokudaia tokunoshimensis. Next base: position 11,946,141 of record BTHU01000011.1, on the reverse strand, counting down.
ATTTACGACTACCTGCAGCCTGTTCTCAATGTACAGTTATACTCCATGAAATATCACTTGTTTGGGATAGTTATGGTTTGAAATAAGAAGAGGGTTGGAGTTTGGCTAGAACAGATCTTTCCTTTGTAGAATGCACTCTGTTACTGTTTTAGATGTATCCTGAGAGAGATACACATGCTTTCCTTCCCACTGTGTTTCCTGCTTTCTTACAGGTTTTCACTCTGAATTGGTTTATAACCTATTTGGGAGAAGTTCTGGTTGTTGAACAACATTTTCCTACATGCAGAAAGACTTTTCAACAAGAGCTCAAACCTTTGTTTCTGCTCTTTCCTTTTTCTCCTTTAACACAATTTATATATTAGTACCAAATTCTTTTCAAGATCTACAGGCATTTTGTAGTACTGCTTCCAGTCTGTGGGCTGCAACGTTCTCTGTATAGATTTTATTGTTGCTAAAGGCAAGAAATACTTTATTTCCTACATCAAAAGTGAGATCCTGCTCATCTTAGCAGTTCAAGAATACGTAATCGGGAAAGGATTACCTCAGGAGATAGAAGTTAACGTTTGTGAACTCTGAAGAGTTGGAAACTGTTTCTCTTCCTGCCGACAGTGCTTAACTTCCTCCAAAACAATATTCTAACTTTTAATCCCTTCAACTGCACAGCTGTGCATGGGCTGTTGGAACTAAAAGTGAAAGCTGAGGACCAACAACAGCTGCAAGCAGAAATTCTTGGATGAAGACAGAAGTTTCTGTTCCAGAGGGAATAAAATCCAAGACTTGAGAAAATGCAAGAGAAAGTGAGAAGTACATTACCTCATAAATAGACAAAACATATTTAAAATTTTTAATTTTCATTATTCCTTCTAGGTTTTCTTTGTAAAGGAACATAACAGCTTCAAGGAAGAATAATATGAAATTAAAATAAGATATATGTTTTCATTTTGAATTGAGAAATTTGTAGTAATATAAAACAAACAGAATAGGATCTTCTAGTTCAATGTTTAAATGAATATTGGCCATACTTGTGTCTATGTGTCAAAATTTTATATAAAATATATATCACTGATCCTCTAATTAGATAAAATAGTTTCATGTTTGAACATTAGTGTTTCAGTCTATTTCCTGATTATTTTCATATGTATTTTGAGTATTATGAGTTGATCTAACTTCCTAGGATATTTTCATTGTATACTTAGCCATACAATAACTTTTGATTCTAGGAGAATTTTCATTAAAATACAAATAAGTTTATAATGTTATCATTATTTTATTTGACATTACAATTATTTTATTTGAAATTACATTTCTTCATTGCCTTTCCTCCCTCCAAATCCTTCCACATACTTTCCCCATATCTCCTTCAAATTCACCGCTTCCATTTTCATTAATTGTTATTTCACGCAAATATTTCTGTATATAACTGTATATTCAAAAATATAACTTGCTTAGTCTGTATAATGCTACCTGTATGTATTTGCCAGATGGACCATTTGGCACTGGACAGTCAATTGTTTTGCTTCTTCTGGGAAAGACCAACCTCTCCTACCCCGGCTTTCCTCAGGTCTCAATAGTTTCTTATATAGACTACATGCATTATGGGCTTTTGCCACGCATTTTGCCCTCTGTATTCCTACTGCCTTTGTTCACCTCTTCAGCCACCTGCTACTCTGGAAAATTCTCTTTGCAAAAGCTGGAGACTCCTTAAGAAAAGCACAACCAATCAAAATGCAGAATTGAGGAGCCTCGTGGCTCCACATCTAAGACTCAAGGAACATTATGGAAGGAAAGATTTTAGGATTCAGAGGATCAGGGAATTTGCTGTGACATTCTCTCTTCTAGTAAAGTTAGTAGCCACACCATACAGTCTCACCAACATGATGTCCAAGCAAGACCTTATAAAATTTTAATGTTTAATGTTTCATTAGCTTGTTAACCATTTTATGTTTGGAATACATGTATATAAAACCATAATATTAAATGATAGTAACTAGATATTCCCTGTTGTAATGACAATTGAGTTCATTATTGTGTTATAGACATTTGATGAGCACATAAAATACAAGGCAGCATGTGGCTTAGAGAAAATAATGCTATGCTCTCTCATAACTGTGTTTTAATGAAATACACCATTTTTGTTTATGTGGTATCTCTATGTATATGCACAAATCTAAGAATATACAGGTGTGTATGTATAAAAGAGATGCATTTGTGTACATACATATGAACATATAATATATGTATAAATTCATAGTGTTTGTATATTAATTGGTATAAATATATCTGTAACTAACATGCATGGTCATATCTATCTGCATTCCATGTTTTCCATTTTATTTACATATATTTTTGGAAAGTATTTTATGATATCTAATGACTTATCCTTTCTTCTATATAAAGAATCTGTTCAGACACTCCCATTTAAAAACATTTAAGACTGGGCATGCTTTCAAATATATAATAATTGTACATATTATGCAATATGTTTTATTTCTATTATAGTTCCTAAAGTATGTCTTGGTTGTTTGGTAATACAATATCATGTATTTGTTCCTGAAATATTTTCAAAACTGAAGAACTGGGAAACTTAGGAATATTTCTATTGTAGTTTGGACAGTTTTACTTGATGGAAAAAGAGTTTGAGAAGTAGTACATGCAACTAAAATGTTGTCCTATCTAATTCTCAATAATAGTCACAGAGTTGGAACCCAATGACAGAATCTTCCGATTAGTGTCTGATGAGTCTAGAACAAAAACATACCTCATTTGATGAAATAATAATTTCCTGAACAAACCTATCGAAATTGCAATAGTAATAATAATTAATAATAATAATAATAATAATAATATAAAATCTTGGATTTTTACATTTATGTGATATTACTGCTTTCTTTATTAGAGGCAACTGATTGAACAGATATTATTGTGCTACAAAATACCTTCTTAGTAATTTCTCATGTCTTACTTCTTCCTAAGATCAATGTGCTGATAGAATGAGGGCAGGCTCAGAGCTCCTCGAGGAACTGGAGAAAGAAGTAAGAATGACATCATCATTAACATCTGATCTTGCATAAGAGGTTTGACAACCATTCCTCTCCCTCTCACCAGAGAGAGAACATGGAAGACTGGAGCTCTCTGAAGAAACAAGTTACTTTTTCTGGGAGGAAAAAAAAAAAAATATATATATATATATATATATATATATATATATAAATGTATATTCTAGTACAAGGACAGAAATTGTATAGATGATGTCCTTGTGTGTCTCTGGAAATGTCTATGTTCCAAATTTATTTGTCAATATTACTCTTTTTACCCACATTTCAAGTCAGTTTGATCTGTTTATTATACTTAGAAAGGCCTCACAACACAGAAACATGGAATTTTCACCCACAATTGCTGTACTCCACAGAGAAAACTAATAGTATTATAAAATATTGGTTTTCAAAATGAGTTTGCTTGTATATGATCACATATAGTAAAGGCATTTCAATAGGTCTTTCAAAGAGAACATGAAACTCCCCAAAATACTCACACAAGAAGTGCTTTAAATTTTTCTTCACTTTCAAAAAATGTTTCATGTAATTTATGATTTTCAAATCTCTAGTTATGTGGGAAAGATACTTCCAGAGAAACTGTGATCTTTTGAGTAGTAAACCAGAAAGTATAGTTAGAAATAAATTAAGTAATTTTTAGACATAATACTACTCAATACTCAAAGATACATGAAAGAGTAAAGGTAAAGTTCTGAAAACTAAGATTATGGGACAGCCTTATCTCTATAGCAGAATTCTAATAAAAACTTTGAAACTTACTAACAGATAAAACATGTAAGAAATGTTTCAAAATATCCTTGGATTAATTACTGGCATTTTGCAGTCATGATAGTAGGAATATTATACCAATTTATATTTTGCTGTTCAGAGCGAAAGTTCCCAAAATGAGGGTTTTAAAAAGGGAAGATGGTGAATATAAAGGAAAACCACCTAGAGTAGCTACATGCCCTTGAAAGGGTATGTACTTGCAAGATTGCAACCTGGGAAATCAATAAAAATTTACTAAATTCTAAAACATGAGGTACTATCCAAAAATAACAGTATATGTCTTCGAAGCTTACTCAGATATTTTCTTACCTAAAAATTATCTGATATAATGTAAACTTATAAAAATTTAGAAGATAAGTCAACTCATTGCTAAAAATCATAATCATATACATGCACATGAGCACACGATCTTTCTCTATTTTCTATTATTTTAACAATGAGGACAGGTTGAATGCAACTCACAACAGTCATAGGCAATGTAATGATACCTAAATTACATCACTAAAAATATTTCTGTTCTGGTGGAACAGGAAAAGATGAGGGCAAAACAGTTAATTACAAGATATAAAGAAGTGAACTGAGCTCATCCTGTTAGACTGCTATGAAAATCTTTCTATAACTTTTCCAGGTATTTCAAAATATGTTGTCATGAGAAGACATATTCACATATAACAAAACTTATAGAATTCTAGTAGGTCTTTGTTTCTTCCCAGTAACTCTTTATAGTACTACTAACAAATTGAACTTGTGATAATCTAATGAAAAACTGAGACTGTAGAAAATAATAAATTAACAAAATGGAGAGAATGTAAAACTCTATCACTATTTCTGGTGACTTTCCTAGTATCAACATTGATTTAAAACAAAGAAAACGTTTTTTAAAAGTAAAAATACTAAATAATAGTTGAAATCAGCAAAGCTTTCTAATAACTATATCCAATGTTGGTGTCCAGCCAAGATGTTATCAGAGCAAAATTTATCAATTTTCATACCACACAAAACCATCCAATCTTTCAGAAAGCAACTATATGGGAAATCTTACAAGTTTCTGGTAGTGACAGTGTCAAAGATGAAAATGTAATGCTGACACAGAGCTGAAGAAAGCAAAATAAGACTGGATTTCAAATGTTCTTCTCATAAAACTTTACAAACATACTACTAAAAATCAATTATTGCCTTTACACTCCTTCTGTAGCCTGGTCCTTTCTGCTGGTGCACACTCTTGGCTGATCTGCTCCAGTGAAGACATCATCTCCTGATCCATCCTAGAGAACCCACTGCACTCAGAGTATTTGGTAAGAACCCCCCAACCCCCCTACACACACACACACACACACACACACACACACAGAATCCCAGACCTGCTGTTGGGGACCCAGCTGACTCGGGACCCAACAGCCACCAAAACCCCCGCCCTCCAGAATTCCACTCCCCTTCTACCCCTTCCACTGCCCAGCTCTTTCTGCAGGGACAGACTCTTCTTGGAAAGTCTGCTCCAGTGAAAATAGCATCTCCTGATCCATACTAGAGAACCTGAAGCACTCAAAGCAGTTGAGAAACCCCTGCACTCAAAGCAGTTGAGAACCCGCTGCACTCAGAAGAGTAGACTCTTGGCTGATCTGCTCCCGTGAAGACATTATATCCGGATCCATCCTAGAGAATCCACTGTACTCAGAGTAGTCGAGAACATGCTGCACTCAGAGGAGTAGACTCTTGGCTGGTCTACTCCAGTGAAGATATTATATCATGATCCGTCCTAAAGAATCCACTGCACTCAGAACATTTGAGAACCCATTGCACTCAGAGCAGTTAACCCAACAGTCTGAAGGTCTTCCTTGGAGATCTATTGCAGCAAGGTCAACAGATCAGCACCCTCTCTGACCCTGTGCAGACTGCACCCCCACCCATGAGAATGTACCACAGGTAGGGTTTCAGGCCTACCAAGAAATCTGAAGCAATTCAGGGTCAAAAGACGCAGACTCCAGACAATCACCCATAAATACAGACACCATGGATATCCAGATGGCAAAAGGCAAGCACAAGACCATAAGCAACAGAAACCAATATACATGGACATCATTAGAACCCAGTTCTCCCACCACAGCAACCCCTGAGTACAACAACATACCTGAAAATCAAGAAGCTGACCTAAAATCCTATCTCATGATTATAATAGTCCTTTAAGGAAGATACTAATAACTCACTGAAAGAAATATAGGAAAACAGATAAACAGGTGAAGAAATTGAATAAAGTGATCTAAGACCTAAAAGTGGAAGTAGAAACAATAAAGAAAACACAAATGGGGGCAAATCTGGAAATGGAAAACCAAGTGAAGAGGTCAGGAAAAACGTATGTAAGTATTGTCAACAGAATACAAGAGATAGAAGAGAGAATCTCAGGTATAGAAGATACCATAAAAGAGATAAACACAAGAGTCAAAGAAAATGCAAAATGCAAAAAGTTTCTGACCCAAAACACAGAGGAAATCCAAGACACAATGAGAAGACCAAACCTAAGGATTATAGGAACAGAAGACTGAGATTCCCAACTTAAAGGGCCAGTAAATATCTTAAACAAAATTATACAAGAAAACTTCCCTAACCTGAAGAAAGAGATATCCATGAACATACAAGAAGCTTACAGAACTCCAAATAGACTGGACCAGGACAGAAATTCTTCCTGTCAAATCATAATCAAAACACGAAATGCACTAAACAAAGAAAGAATATTAAAAAACTTAAGGGAAAAAGATCAAGTAACATATAAAGGTAGACCTATCAGAATTACACCAGACTTCTCACCAGATATTATGAAAGCTAGAAGATCCTGGGCAGATGTCATACAGGCCCTAAGAGAACACAAATGCCAACCCAGGCTACCATACCCAGCAATACTTTCAATTACCATTGATGGAGAAAACAAGATATTCTCTGACAAAACCAAATTTACACAATATCTTTCCATAAACCCAGATCTACAAAGGATAATAGGTGAAAAATACAAAGACAAGGAGGGAAACTATACCCTAGAAAAATCATGAAGGTAATGGTTCAAAAGACCCAAAAGAAGATAACCACACAAACATAATTCTACCTTTAATAACAAAAATAACAGGATCAGAAATTCAAGGCCCATACCTAAACATAGTGAAAACAACACACAGCAAACCAGTAGCCAACATCAAACTAAATGGTGAGAAATTGAAGCAATTCCACTAAAATCAGGGACTAGACAAGACTGCCACTCTCTCCCTATCCATTCAATATAGTATTTGAAGTTCTAGCTAGAGCAATTAGAAAACAAAAGGAGGTCAAAGGGATATGAATTGAAAAGGAAGAAGTCAAAATAACAAAATTTGCAGATGATATTATCATATGAATAAGTAACCACAAAAATTCCACTAGAGAACTCCTAAAGTTGATAAACAACTTCAGCAAAGTGGTTGAATATAAAATTTACTCAAACTAATCAGCAGCCTTCCTCTACTGAAAGGATAAATAAGCTGAGAATGAAATTGGGGAAATGACACCCTGCACAATAGTCACAAATAATATTACATACCTTGGTGTGATTCTAACCAAGCAAGTGAAAGATCTGTATAACAATAACTGCAAGCCTCTGAAGAAAGAAATCGAAGAAGACCTCAGAAGATGGAAAAATCTCCCATGCTTGTACATTGGCAGGATTAATATAGTAAAAATGGCCATCTTGCTGAAAGCAATCTACAGATTCAATGCAATCCCCATCAAAATGTCAAATCAATTCTTCATAGACCAAAAAAGAGCGATATGCAAATTCATTTGGAATAAGAGAAAACCCAGGATATCAAAAACTATCTCGACAACAAAAGAAATTTTGGGGGAATCACCATCCCTGACCTCAAGTTCAACTACAGAGAAATAGTTATAAAAACTGTTTGGTACTGGTACAGAGACAGGCAGAAGATCAATAGAATAGAATTATGAAATCGCCTGCAGCTTCATACCAACTTGGGTTCTCTGGACAGAGGGCTGGGGCTAGAAAACGATGGGGTGACAAGAGAAACACACGAAGCCAAGGCTATTTTTCCTGCTCAAGGCTCAAACCTTTAATGGTCTTTTCAAATATATAGGCAGGAGAAAAAGCCCTTTCCCCCAGAAACTGGAACCATGTCTGCAGATCTGGTTGGGCTGTTCACTAGGTGTTTGCTTGGGCAGCTGGGCAGGTCACCTGCTTAATTCAGGAATTCCTAGACCTGGAGGAACAAAGAACTTCCTTCACTCCACCCTAGGTGGAGCAGGATTATGGCTAGCACAGGAATTTTAGCTCACAGACTGGGAGAACTTTACCTTGGTCAATGTCAAGTTTCTGCCAGGCGACAAGACACCTCAAATATGGCTCTCTATAGAATTAAAGACCTAGGAATGAAGTTGCACACCTATGGACACTTGATAGCTGACAAAAGAGCTAAAAATATCCAGTGGAGAAAAGATAGCATTTTTTTTTAAACTGGCAGTCAGTGTGTAGACAAATGCAAATCGAACCATACTTATGTCCTTGTACAAAGCTCAAATTCAAGTAGATCAAGAACTTCTACATAAAATTAGATACATTGAAGCTTATAGAGGAGTAAGTGGGGAAGAGCCTTGAACACATGGGCACAGGAGAAAATTTCCTGAACTGAACACCAGTGGCTTATGCTCTAAGAACAAGAATTGACATATGGGACCTCGTAAAACTGCTAAGCTTCTGTAAGGCAGAGGACACTGTCAATAAGACAAAATGGCAACCAAAAAATTGGGAAAAGATCTTTACCAATCCTACATCTGATAGAGGGCTAATATCCAATATATACAAAGAACTCAAGAAGTTGGCCCCCAGAGAATCAAATAACCCTACAAAAAAATATGGTACAGAGCTAAAGATAGAATTCTCAACTGAAGAAACTCGAATGGCAGTGAAGCACCTAAAGAAATGTTCAACATCCTTAATCATCAGGGAAATGCAAATCAAAACAACCCTGAGATTCTACCTTACACCAGTCAGACTGCCTAAGATGAAAAACTCAGGTGACAGAAAATGGTGGCGAGACTGTGTGGAAAGAGGAACACTCTTCCATTGCTGGTGGGATTGCAAGCTGATACAACCACTCTGAAAATCAGTTTGGCAGTTCCTCAGAAAATTAGTCATAGTGCTACCTGAGTACCCACCTATACCATTCCTGGGCATATACCCAGAAGATGATTCAACATGTAATAAGGATACATGCTCCACTATGTTCATAGCAGCCTTATTTATAATAGCCAGAAGCTGGAAATAACTCAGATGTCCTTCAACAAAGGAATGGATTCAGAAAATGTATATTTACACAATGGTGTACTACTCAGCTATTAAAAGCAATGAATTCATAAAATTCTTAGGCAAATGGGTGGAACTAGGAAATATCATCCTGAGTGAGGTAACCCAATCACAAAAGAGCATGCATGGTGTGGACTCACTGGTAAGTGGATAGTAGCCCAAAAGCTCAAATAAACAAGATACAATTCACAGACCACATGAAGTTCAAGAAGAAAGAAGACCAAAGTGTGGGTGCTTTGGTTTTTCTGAAAAAGGGAACAAAATACTCACAGGAACAATTATGGAGATAAAGTTTAGAGCAGAGCCTGAAGGAAAGGCCATTCAGAGACTGTCCTACCTGGGGATTCATCCTACAAACAACCACCAAACCTGACACTATTATGGATGCTAAGAAATGCTTGCTGAAAGGAGCCCTATATGATTGTCTCCTGAGAGGCCCTGCCAGAGCCTTACAAATACAAAGACAGATGCTAGCAGCAGATCATTGTCCTGAGTGCTGAGTACCCAATGGAGGAAGTAGAGAAAGGACTAAAGGAGCTGAATGGTTTTGCAATCTCATAGGAAGAACAATAATATCAACCAACCCCGCCCCCCCAGGGCTCCCAGGGACTAAGCCATCAACCAAGGAGTACACTTGGCTCCAGCTTCATTTGTAGCAGAGGACGGCCTTGTCAGGCACCAATGGAAGGAGAAGTCCTTGGTCCTATGAAGACTGGATAGATGCCCCAGTGTAGGGCAGTTGAGGGAGGGTATGTGTGAGTGGGTTGGATGGAGGAACATCCTTATAGAAGCTTGGGGAGGGAGGATGGGTTAGGGTTTTTCCAGGAGGTGGGGAAACTGAGAAAAGGAATAACATTTGAAATGTCAATAAAGAATATATTCAATAAAAAGGTAAAAAAATCAATTCTTTAACTACACCATTAATTAGTATATAAGCAAATCTTGTAAGATAATGTATTCAGTAAGAACAATAAAACAAAATATAAACTTTTTTTTTTTTTTTTGGTTTTTTTCGAGACAGGGTTTCTCTGTGTATCCCTGACTGTCCTGGAACTCACTTTGTAGACCAGGCTGACCTCGAACTCAGAAATCCTCCTGCCTCTGCCTCCCAAGTGCTGGGATTAAAGGCGTGCGCCACCACCGCCCAGCTAAATATAAACATTTTTAAACAGACTATTAAAAAAAAAATTATAGGCCAAATCCTACATGATGCTCAAAATAGATTTGCAGTTTAAATCTGCAGCACTATGTATGATGCATACTACACTTAGTAAACTGTGAAAGCAAGTCATTTCAGTTACTATAAAGACCCGAAGGATGAAACTTATGTGAAGGCATGTACACCTTTGATTGTTCATTCTTAATCATGTTTATTCAACTTAATTCTCTGCAAAGAAAACATTCTATTTTAAATTAGCTCCAAGTTCTTATACAAGTTCTTGTGATTTGTGATAATCTTATATATTCTTGAGCATTTGTTTTCAGACAATATACACCACAAATGTTGGAAATTTAGTAACTGTTTTCTAAATCTATACCAACTGGTAAAAATTAAATGTTGCTCAACTACAACTGAACTATATTTTTAAAAACAAATTAGAAAATTATTTTCCAGAATGTGTATATTATTAAGTAGGAAAATTTTTAAATAAATTGTAAAGTGAGATAATGCTTCTGCAATATAGTCTAATTATGGACCTTGAATCAAAATTAGATAGTAATTTACTTAACCTATAAGTAATAGTCGTAAAATTAATATTAGTTATATATGAAATATAGGGAGATATTGAATGATACTAAAAGACCTGAAAATTTTAATATTCAAATATTAGGAAACAAACATCAAATTTAATTTCATTCAACTGTTATTAAATATTATTGATTAATATTGAATGAAAATATATGAAATGTTTAATAGAATAGAATTTTGAAATACCTTGGCAAAGTGGTGTATATTGCATGTGAAGTCTGAAGTAGAAGTTTTCCTTGAGTTCAGTAGTTCATAATTTACATTGACAACATACATAGATAGAATCCATACCAAACTATAAAATCAACACATAAATGCATAAAAAAACCCCAAATCTTAACAAATCTAAATATCATGTCATATTATAGGATTTCCTCATATGTTAAAGTAAAAATTGAACAAATTTTTTCAAACATACAAATATTTCTTGTAAATTCATAATCTTAACATTTAAATATAATAGATTAATGTTAATAATATTAAATAAAATAGAGGCAAATACTTAATCCAAACATCATAAAAACAACTTTTTTCTAAGATAGCAGCATCAATGCATTTAGAACAGTCGAATTTTAGTCTTTTTGTAAATACCAGAAAAATTAATTGATATGTCATCATTCTGCAATATTATCTAACTTAGAAACAGCTTTTCAATTTTTCAGAGCTGACTTAAGGCAGTGATTTGGATAAATGAATATTTTGAAGGAACACAATTCCCCATTTCAAAAGAAGCATTGAAATCCTCTTAGATACTGTTTGTATTGAAAGCAAAGGGTCTGGTGAGGCTTGTCTATAATTAGGAAACATTGAATAAACTCTTTCCTTTGCAGAAACAGATTGGAAAACCATTTTACAGTAAATCACAATTGTGCTATCAAGTTATATGATAAGCTCCTCTGTATTACGTGGTAAATCATGAAGTGTGACAATAGGGACATTCAATAAGCTTCTAAGAACTGCATAATAAGTTAGGAAACACCACAATAAGTTGCACAGTAAGCCTGCTGCCTAAGTGTAAATCGTAGGCTTTTACAAAGAAATCTTAAGACCCACATCCTTCTGCTTTGCTAGACCTACTGTTATAATGGAGTGCCTCTCAGTTAAAGATAGAACTCGATAAAGAACAAAGACCACACCACATTAGTAGCTACCACATATATTGAGAAACCTAGTATTTCTATATGAAATGAAACCACTGAAGACCAGCAAGTGATTAAATGTTAAACCATGTCTCTAGCAACTCTGCATCTGTTTGGTTTGTGATAGTGAGAATTTTGAACAATAACTTTTGTGGAGGTATTTTTATTAATATCTTTGGGACAACCAAGAGAATTAAATAAAAGTCCTGAAAACATAAGTATGAGTAACATCATACATACTGAGTGGGTTAAATTAGACATATATACATATGTATACATACATATATACACACACACATATATATATGTAATACAACAGAACTGGTAAGAAAAAAGAGAGCATAAGTTTGAAAAGAAAAGGTATATGGAGGGATTGAGGAGAGGAAAGGGAAGGAAAAACAAAGTTCATGGAATTAGGCACCACTCTAATGATAGAAAATGATGATGTGGAGTCTAACTTCTTGAGTTCTTTATATATTTTGGATATTAGCCTTCTGTCAGATACAGAGTTAGTGAAGATCTTTACCAAACTTGTAGGTTGCCATTTTGTCCTATTGACAGTATACTTTGCTAAATTGAGAAATCTCAACAAATAAAAGACATGTGTTCATTTATATAATGGAGTACTCTGCAGCCATTAGAAATAAGTACATCATGAATTTAGCAGGCAAATGGATGGAAATAGAAAATATCATTCTGAGTCAGGTAACCCAAAATGATACACATTGCTTGTACTCATTTATAAGTGGGTATCAGCCAAAAGTACAGAATAACCATAATTCACCCATAAATAAGGATGCTTATGATCTCACGATGCTAACCACCCTAAACCCAAATAACCTAATTAAATAATGGGGTAGAGATAAACAGAATTCATAACTGAGGAATCCTGGATAACCAAGAAGCTCTTAAAGAAATGTTCAAAGCCCTTAGCAATCAGGCAAATGCAAATCAACAGGGACCCTGAGTTTCCTCATTAGAGGGATCAGAATGGGTAAGATCAAAACCTCAGGAGACAGCACATGCTTGAAAGGATGTAGAAAAAGAGGAACACTCCTCTATTGCTAGTTAGAATGCAAAATGTTATAACCACTCTAAAAATCAATCTGCCAGTTCATCAGAAAATTGGAAATAGATCTATTTGAAGGCCTATTCTTGGGCAAAAACCACAGTGACATGCACTCCAAAATGTTCATAGTGCACTTATTTCTAATAGCCAAAAGTTGAAAACAATGAAGAACAGGTACAGAAAATGTGGTTCATTTACACAATGGAATACTACTCAGCTATCAAGAATGAAGACATTGTAGTTTTTCAGACAAATGGATGGAACTAGAAAGTATCATCCTGTGTGACTTAACCCAGACCTGAAAGGATATTCAGAGCATGTATTCACTGATAAGGGGATATTAGCTAAAAAAATACAGACAACCTAGGATACAGCCCAAAGAATTTAACAAGTATTACAAGCAAAAAGTACACGTGAATATGCTTCAATTCCACTCAGTAGGGGGAAGAAAGTAGTCACTGGAGTCAGAGAAAGGAAGGGATTTCAATGGGAGACAGGATGGAGAGAAAGGGGAAGTCTCAGATATGGGGGATGGACAAAACTTGAGACTTTCTAGAGAAATTATCAGAGACCTGGGAGGGTAGAGACTCTTAGGACTCAATGGGAGTGATCTTATATGAAATACCTAACAGTTTGGAGAGGGAACTTCCTGACACTGAGCAACCAACCATGTATCATACTGGAGATGGTTTAAACCCCTATCCCCACATATATAACAGAAAACTGCCTTTTCTTGCCCCAGTGGGAGAAGATGAGCCTAATCCTCAAGAGACTTGAGGCCCCAGGGATGGGGACGACCTAGTGCTGGTGGAGCATCCTCTAGGAGACTGGGGGAGAAGGAATGGGATGGTGAACTGTGGGAAGAGGGAACAGAAAAGGGGATCATGACAGCTGGATTGTGTGTAAATAAAATTAAAAAAAATCTCACCTAGAAGGGGGAGCAAAATGATTTTGAGATGCAGAGGGAGGGAGGGACCTAGGTGGGAGAGAGGGGAAAGAAGGGTAAAACTGGGCAGGATCAGGTATGGCGCAGGAGAATAAATGGAATTATACAGCTGCTGGGGTATGGGGGTGACAAGAACCCCAGAAAGTGAGAGACCTGGAATAAGGGAAGTTCTCAGGAGTCAATGTGAGTAGCTTTAGCTGAAATGCCCAGAATTGCAGAAATGAATCCTGAAGAGACCACCTCCCGTAGTTAGACAGGATTCCCAGTGAAGGGATGGGAACACCAACCCACTTATAAAACTTTCAACACAAAATCATTCCTTTCTAAAAGAAATGCAGGGACAAAAATGGAAAAGAGACTGACAGAACAGCTGATCAGTGACAGGACAACTTGGGATCCATCCCATGGGCAGGCACCAGTCCATTGCATTATTCTTAAAGTTATGTTGTGCTTGAAGACAGGAGTCTAGAAAGACTGTCTTCTGAAAGGCTCTATCAACAGCTGACTGAGAAGTTACTCAAATCCAAGCATTGGACAGAGGAAACTGACCCCTATGGAAGACTTAGGGGATTGACTAAAGGAACTGACATGGATGTCATCCCATACAAAGACCAAAATTGTTAACTAACTGAGATTCCTGGGTGCTCCCAGAGAATGAACAACCAACCAAAGAACATATATAGACCTGACTGAGGACCCCAGCTCAAATGTAGCAGAGAGCTGCTTTATCTGGCTTCAATGGGAGAGGATGCCCCAATCATGTAAAGACTTGAATAGCCAGAGTTGCGGATATGGGTGGGAGGGGCATCCTCTCAGAGATGAAGGGGGCAGGGGAAGAACTCTGTGAGTGTGGCAATATTTGAAATGCAAATAAAAAATAATTAATAATAATGACAGAGAAAATAAAATAAAATTATGATGTGTTTCTTGTGTGTTAGATAATTTTAAATTGCAGTAAAACACAGACATATACAAGTGAACCACCCCCACATATATCCCACATCTATACTCATGTATATGTCTAACACTATGTATAGTACATTACTAGGTAAATAATGCACATAAAATTGAAGACCTGATATA
Organism: Tokudaia tokunoshimensis; assembly: GCA_036184795.1. NCBI lineage: Eukaryota > Metazoa > Chordata > Mammalia > Rodentia > Muridae > Tokudaia > Tokudaia tokunoshimensis. Next base: position 11,930,995 of record BTHU01000011.1, on the reverse strand, counting down.
GTTAGAACACGAAGCATGAAAAGACATTATTACTATATATTAATGTTCATCACTGATTAGATTTTTTTTTTGTTGTTGTTGTTGTTTTCTGTTTTTTGTTTTTCGAGACAGGGTTTCTTTGTGTAGCCCTGGCTGTCCTGGAACTCACTCTGTAGCCCAGGCTGGCCTCGAACTTAGAAATCCGCCTACCTCTGCCTCCCAAGTGCTGGGATTAAACGCATGCACCACCACTGCCCGGCAGATATTTTTTTTAAAAAGGAGGAGTATTTTAAGTTGGCTTAGGTTTCTGGAGTGTGAGACGTTTCTATGAGACCCAAACCTTAAAATACTGAATCTAAATATGAGAAATAAGAAAATAAGAATGGTATATTTTCTTCTTTGTTGAATATTCAAATAATTTTAAGACAATTTTATTTTGCTAGACAGTTAGTTTCATATATGATTGAAATATTCTTTATTTTGTTTTTTTTTTTGTTTTTTTAAATTCCCAATTCACATACTTTTGCACCTATTCTTGGATGTTGCCTTTAAAAATACTAACAAACAGTATATAAGCCACTAATCATTTTTTTTCTACTCTATCATTTTATGCAGAGTAGATGTGTTTTCATATATACACACAGGGATACATATTTACTTAAAAGCATAACAACACAGGGGCTGGTTATATAGCTTAGTGACTAAGCTGTTTGTCGTGTAAGCATGATGACATAATTACAATCATCTCCACACAGGTGAAAAACCAAGCCTGCTTGTAATCTCAGCACTTATATACTGAAGATAAAAGGACCCCTAGACATAGCTGGTCTGCAAAGAGGGCTGCATCTGGAAGGCTCATGATCAGGGAAAGAACTTGATTCAAAAAATAGAGACTTATGGAAAGCAACATGTATTTTTGTATAAATTGGCTCATACACACACACACACACATAAACACACATACACACTTATGTCTCTTACACACACACACACAGAGAGAGAGAGAGAGAGAGAGAGAGAGAGAGAGAGACTAAAAAAATACACACAGGCTATTTGATACTAAATTTCAGATACTGCCTATTGATTGCTATAATAAAATCAATTGCAATAGCTAATATGTACTCTGCTTTTATAAAATATAAATTAAATTCAGCATAGAAATTGATATTTTAGATGAAAATATCGATTATAAATTTTGTTTTAACTTAATATTAGTCAGGTTTTCAGGTTATAGAAAAACTAGAAATACTGATATCAGAAGTAGAGCATTATTTTTTTACTTATTAATTAAAAATATCAGTTGTATTTATATGTCAAATTACAAAAATATGATAGAAATTTTAGCTAAATTTAACATTTCAATGAATACTGGAAATTAGCATAATCAGGTCATATAATTATTAATTTTATATTCTTTTAAAAGTCTTTAAAATTTTTCAATAAAACTTACCACATTTCACAGTAGCATTAATATATTTATATTGTATAACAGTGAAGCCACCTAATTTGTTGCATAGTCAGCTCACAAAGGTGATGCTTAATCCAGAAAAATGATCAGAGAACTCAATTGTAGTAGATGTAGAGAATACTAATGAAGAAAATGGCATAATTAATATTCTCCAAGTCCCACATGTAATATTTTTATTTAGGCAGTGATCAGAGATTTCCAGGTGATATGCTTTGCATTATAATTTAGTTTTTGAATTTACAGAATTTTCTACACTGTAAGATAATAATATAAAACCTAACCTTTTATCCAAAACAGTTTGTCAAAGCACACTCAACAAAATGGGTCATTAAAATTCAACCCATATATATCCAGTCAGAGGCATAGAAAATAAGCTCAGGTCTACCTACCTTATACTACATATAAGTAAAAAAAGACACTGAACATAAGTTTAAATTAATAAGCCTAAGTGGTAGCTGTCCTAATTGTATACAACTCGAGGAGCAACTTAGAAGTGAATTTAGTAGGCTTCTGTTTTCCCTTCTACATATCTTTCAGGACATTATAGAAGCATGAGTCCTATTTACAGAAGAGAGTCATCTCTTAATAGCTAAAGTAGGAAAAAACAAAAAATAAAAAAATAAAATCCTCTTTATTTATTTTCCATTGTTTGATAAATACAATATAGACAAGGCAATTTATAAAACATAGAGTTTAATTGGGATTATGGTTTTAGAGAGTGAGAATCTATGATGGCCAGTTGCACAAGGTGGAAGAAATTGAAGAGAGGTTTCAACTTGATCCAAAAGGGAAGGCAGAGAGACAAACTAGAAATGGTATATCAGATTTTTGTAACCTATAGCCTGACCTACCTTTTAATATTTGTAAGACTGGATAATATACCACATTTCTGAAGCCTATTGTTAACTAGTCATGACTGACCGTTCATCTTCTACTTCTGCAAGTCTATACAATATCCAAAAAGAATAAAATTGCAGTAAGTGACAAGAAAGACATTTTATTTATTCTACCTCTAATGATATCTGTGTATCTTATCAGACAGTTGATTATTCTCTCAACCTTACACCAAGAAAGAGTTGCATCATGTAAGCAACATGTAACTGTCATATTCGGAATATGCTACCCAAATACAGCATATGACATGTTTCAGTATATTTTAGTACCTATGAAACACTCAAAATAAAAAGAGTAAATATGTATGGCATATGTCAAAGAAGAATATTTTTAATATTTTATCATGAGTGAATTATAAATTTTGCACAATTAAATATACTAAAATATGTTATAATATATATATATATATATACATGTATATATATATATATATATATATATATATATATATATATATATATACATGTTGAAACATCACATGGTGCCCTGTTTATGTGAGCTTTCAACATTCCAATAAATTATATTTAGTGAAAGAAGTTTACACAGTCTATTGTAGGATGTGTATAAAATTCAAGAAGTCGTACAAATATATCAATCATGGACAGGTTTTTTTTTTTTAGTGATTTCAAGGGATTAGGAAAGAGGGCATGGTTGTCTGAGTCCAAAATGGAAGGAAAGAATAATAGAATTGTCCTCTATATTGACCCTCACACATGTGACAAAATTATAAAATGAAGATATATACATCTATAAGAGTGAGATGATAGATGTTAACATCTGAATATGGTCAGTACAATGGAACTGTGTTAAACTCATGGATTCTCTGATATCACTGCAATTACTCTAATAACTCAACCCATCTAAAATCCTACCAAATAAAATCCATATCAATACTCACTTGTTAGTGCATTGTGTGAGATTTAATATTTGATATTATATTTTAATTTATGCAAACCTTAAGTCTTTAAAGCACTCATTCCTATTTTCATAACTGTATTGTATTATGCCCATGTTACCAACTCATCCAACATGTTACACATGATTCAAATAGATGTGCAACTTTTAATAAGGAAGAACAGAAAGAATTTAAATTCCAATGAAACCGTTACAAAAATTACAGACAAAAGCTGGCAAGGATACATTTAGTTTCCATATCTGAACTGAGTCTTAAGACTGAGTTTATATAGCCCTACAAATTTTAATGTTGCATATTTATTTTGTTGACAGAATAGTCAAATAAGTTATTTAAATTAATTTGGAATAATTTTTCTTATTTTCTTCCTGTACATAATCAAGAATTTCAATTTATTCTGTCAGACCCTCATACTACTTAAATGCATTCTTGTCATTCTAATGAATGGCTGAATTTTACTTACATAAAACTCATTATTAAATATATGAAGTAAAAACACATATACATGAATGTTCTAACTAATGAAAGTAATTACACACCACCTTTTTTACCACTTATCTCTATGTCATTGTTGTTATTTTCTCCAGTAGTTTCAGTGCTTACAACACTCCTCATAAACATCTTCTAGCAAGTGTATTGGTCAATGTAATTGGAAGAATCCACCCTAAAATGGTTCTCATAAGAGAGAAATATTTTTTCTCAATTGACCTAGAGAATTCTATTTCTTTATAAACCTAAACATTGTGCGGTGTATGGTGAATTTTGTTATTCAAAATTAAAATGTAGGGCTGGAGGGATGGCTCAGTGGTTAAGAGCACTGACCGCTCTTCCAGAGGTTATGAGTTCAATTCCCAGCAACCACATGGTAGCTCACAACCATCTGTAATGGAATCTGCTATGTCTGAAGACAGCGACAGTGTACTCACATACATGAAATAAATAAATAAGTCTTAAAAAATTAAAATGAAGAGTTGTAGAGCCCAACTCTAACTGTATATCTACAGTATAACCCCCACCCCTAAGGTACAAGTAAAATTGAAGAAAAGAAAGTAGAAAGACACACTAAAAATGGTGTTTTCTGTGAGAGTAAGGTCACTAGGAATGTCCCAGCTATTCCCATAAAGTCTGTCCTACATGACTATCTTAACTTGAGCGGAACAAGGACAAGAATTGTCATGCTAATGTAGAGTATGACTTCAAACCTATGTAATGATCTATAGCAACTATGAAGTGCTGAAATACAAGTAGCATTCCCCAGGGAAGGGCAAAGCAATTGGTTATCCAACACCAAAATAGGCAGTGCTAATAACCTACACATAAATAACATACTAAGTGATTTATAATTTTTGTATTTTGGATTGTATTTAATAAAAATAAATGAATAATGAAGTCATGAATTTAAAGGGAAGCAAGGAGGTGGTATATGGGAGGAATTGATGTAATTATATTACAATGTCAAAAAATAATAAAAATACAGTGATATTTTATTTTTATAGGGTTTTTTTATGTAAGAGTACAGTTATTGATAATTTTATTGTCTGATCAAAAATGTAATCTAATGAAAACTGCATCCAATGATAATTTGGCAATAATTCCGGGCAATAAACACCAAACGCATTAGCATCATTAAATCTGTTGATTTGATTTGCTCTTTGGTACCTTCAAAATGGACACTTAAAACTACTATTCAGTTTCAGAAGTCCTTGTCTTGATGAGAATGCCAGTCACACAGTTCTTACAGTTCTACTGATACAAAGTTCGCCAATGGATAAATACAGATTATTGTGATGGAAGTTTTATGAATAGCTGAAATTAGTAACCAATAGAAATGTACAATGACTACAGAATAAAATAACGAAAACAATTTCATCTGACAGAGTTAGTAATTCAATGTAATCAATGTAATTGATTTTATACTGTAACAAATACATCACTCACACATGTGTACCCACTGTGTGTCCTGCTGACACCTGTATTCACTCCTTAATCAAAAGTACTGAATCTCTTATGTGGGTGTGGGAATAGTCATCAAGAGGGATCATGACTATGATATGAGGCTATATTTTTATTTTTGCTACCCTCGCATCGATTGATGAATTAAAATACTCCTTGCCATACAGAAAAGAGAAATTACTTGTTAAAATCCTTGTTTTGGATAGTTCTATCAAGATTTTATCTCCGATGACATTTTATTTGTTCGTTTGTTTGCTTATTTATTTTGATTGGATATTTCCTTTATTTACATTTCAAATGTTTTCCCCTTCCCAGGTCTCCCCTTCGAAAACCCCCTAGCCCATACCCCTTTCCCCTGCATCTATTAGGGTATATAAATACCTCTATTACGGGTATATTCCCCTACCCAGCCACCTACTTCTGTCCTCCCACCCTGGCATTCCCCCTACATTGGTGCATCTAACGCTCTTAGACCCAAGGGCCGCTCCTCCCACTGATGTCCAACAAGTCCATCCTCTGCTACATATGCAGCCAGAGCCATGGGTCGCTCCATGTGTGCTCTTTGGTTGGTGGTCCAGTCCCAGAGAGCTCCGAGGGTTCTGGCCTGTTGACACTGTTGCTCCCCCCATGGGTCTGCAAACCCCCTCAGCTCCTTCAGTCCCTTCTCCGACTCCTCCATCAGGGACCCCGTGATCAGTCCAATGGTTGGCTGCCAGCACAGGGCTCTATTTGTCAGGCTCTAGCAGAGCCTCTCAGGAGACAGCCATATGAGGCTTCCATCAGCAAGCACTTCCCAGCATCGACAATAGCCCTCCCGGTTTGATGGCTGTATATGGGATAGATCCCCAGGTGGGGCAATCTCTGGATGGCCTTTCCTTCAATATCTACTCCACACATTGACTCCATATTTCCTCCTGTCATTATTTTGTTCACTCTTCTAAAAAGCATCCACATTGGTCTTGCTTCTTCTTAGGCTTCATATGGTCTGTGAATTGAATCTTGGGTGTTCCGAACTTTTGGACTAATATCCACTTATCAGTGAGTACATACCATGTTTGTTCTTTTGTGACTGAGTTACCTCGCTCAGGATGATGTTTTCAAGTTCCATCCATTTGCTTGCAAATTTCATGAATTCATTGTTTTTAATGGCAGAATAGTACTCCATTGTGTAAATGTACCACATTTTCTGAATCCATTCCCTTGTTGAGGGACATCTGGGTTCTTTCCAGCTTCTGGTTATTATTAATAAGGTTACTATGAACATAGTGGAGCATGTGTTCCTGTTGCATGTTGGAGCATCTTCTGGGTAAATGGAGTGGTATAGCTGGGTCCTCAGGTAGAACTATATCCAAATTTCTTAAAACTAAGTATATATCCTGGTTATTCATGTCATAATGTTACTGAGTGAATGTTTTTCCTTTGTTGACCTTTGTCTTTGTTAGGAAGAGAAAAAAATATTATTTTGAGTAAAAAAAAAATAAGTGCAGAGGAATTGGCGATTTAAAAATAAAAATCCACAAACAAAGAAGTAGACATTCCGAAAGGAGTTCAGATTGTTTCTCTAAAAGAGGGCAGCACACTTTTAGGTCATCCTTGCAAGAAGAATGCATTCAGCTTCATCAAACTCCACAAAAACCATGATTTGGTTAATACTTTCTGGAATTGAATTTGCCATTTGATTTGCAAATTGATATATATATATATACATATATATGTGTGTGTGTGTGTGTATGTGTGTGTATATGTGTATCAAATCATGTATGTATGCTTATTACTTTATATGCTTATGAATATATAAATACATATCAGTGTAGTAAATTTAAACTTTTGTCTTTGGAGTTTATTCTCACTCAGCTTTGGTAACAGAATAAAATTGAAACCAGAATCATCTAATCATATTCCCATATATATTCTGCAAGGACTAATTATCCAAAAGCCGGAATAAAAATATTAAAATCCCAATGTCATATGTTTCTATTAATATGTGGAGTAATGAATTTAATAGGTAGTTCCCATAACAAGAAATACAACTTTTTTCAGCAAATGAACTTGTATTTTATTTTTATTTTACATTTTTTTAATTTATTTATTTTAAACTGCAGATTTTATTCCCCTCCTGGTCCAGTCCACCCTCTGATTATTCCGCATCCCATACCTCCTCCCCAACCCCCTGTCTCCATGAGAATGTTCTCACCCATTATCCCCACCCCACCAGACCTCTAATAAATATTTGAAAGAAATGTTTAACATCCTTAACTTTAAAACTCTATCATAACCCATTCCTAACATCTGTCTAGAAAACTAATGGCAAGTAACGGTGATGAGGATGTGAGAAAAAGAGTATGCACTCACGGATTAGTGAATATTAGCCCAGAAGCTCGGAATACCCAAGATACAATTCACATATCAAATGATGCCCAAGAAGAAGGAAGGAGAGGCCCCTGGTCCTGGAAAGGCTTGATGCAGCAGTGTAGGGGACACCAGGACAGGGAAGTGGGAGGGGGTTGATTGGGGAACAAGGAGAGGGGAGAGGGCTTATGGGACTTTTGGGGAGGGGGGAACCAGGAGAGGGTAAATCACTTGAAATGTAAATAAAGAATATATCTAAGGAAAAAAAAGAAATGTAAATGAAGATTACATTCAATAAAAAAAGAAAAAAAGAGTAATGTCTGTAATATGCTAGTTATATCCATATATAAGTATGTGTGCATGTGTATGAGTATATGTATATGTATATGAATGTGTATGTGTATATGAATATGACTGTATGTGTATATGTATATGTATGTATGTATTTTATATATATGTATATATATACATATATATAATTAAAGAAAACATCATAGGTGTTGAAAATATATTAGTGGATAAAGTATAGATCATGTACTCATAGAACTTTATTCAGTTCTAAATAATATGGAACTAAGATATTGCTAGAAAATGATTATAAAATGAAGATTATTTAATTAAGCAAAATAAGACAGACTTGAAATGATTAAATCACATTGTGTGCACCCTATTTGGGTGCAGAATAAAATAATATGCATACACCAATGCGTATACACACCACACATACACACACACACACACCCACACACACACACATTGCTTGAAAGTAGTATGTGTGCTATGACAGACAAGGAAGATGTCTAAAATAGGGAAACAGAAGAACAGAGGGAGAAGCAGCTGCTATGTGTGGAATGAAAGGTAGTTACCATCAGAAGCAGAGTACACTAAGGGAGTAGTGTGCTGAATCCGACTAAAGTATCATATGTGTGTATGAAAACGATGATGTTGTAAACTACCTAAAAATCAACATTCACTGTTGAGGAAACAAAAGCTCCCACAAAAGGAACGGGATGAGTCATTTTATCTAAGGAGCTAGTGTTAAATATAGCTGCAAAAATAGAGGTAGGGAATCAATTCAGAGATGTTTACTGTACTTCTCTTCAGAGAAACAAAGTTACATGGTATTTAATGAGAATCAATAGGTTCACACTGTGGCAGAATTTTAAGCAGTTGATCTTGGAATTAACAAATAATGATAAGCCAATCATTATAAGGAAGTGACTGCTAAGAACCTGTGTATGTCCAAATCGAAGCTTGCGTCCCTTTCATACAATAATCAATCCCAAACATATGCTTAAGTAGACACTTCTTATAATCTACAATATTCAGTTATAGTCCCTTAAATAAGCAGAATATTTTACTTGGGGAAATACAACAATATGTCTACCAGAAACTTTCTTTTCCTTCCACCAAAAGAATATATGATAGCTTTTGAGCTGTGTTCAGTTATAAGGTGGCTTTAGAGGACATGAGAAAAATAATTTCCTGTCTGTCTCTAGATACTGGCATCACAAGAATGGAAGGATCCCACACAATAAAGAATATTTGTGGATAGAACTAAACACACAAAAACCATATAACAGCTGCCATCCCCTTGTAATTCTGAGGCATGTTTATTGAATGATATAGGTCAATATAGGACTATATCTATCTCTTATTTCTTTCCCCCTCTGTTCTTTATCTTTATTCTTAATTTCTTTCCATTTGATTTTATCTCTTATTATCTAGTACATATTTTAAATACACAAAGGCATATTTTTGTATTTAAACATATGATTAACAAAATATAAAACTAAAAAAATAGAATAAAAGTAAACAACAAAATATTGGTACCTCCCTTTCAGTTAATATTGTTTTAATCTATTACCTGGATGGTACCTAAAACATATGATCATTGAAAAGTACACATCATCTAAAACTGTCTCCATGAACACATTTGTATTTTGGTTCCATCAGTTGTTACTGCAGATTTTATTGAATTTGATGGAGAACACATCTTTTGTGCATAAAGGTATTTCCTCAGTGATATTTATCCCCATTTATTTCCTTAGTGCTATGTATTCTACAATATGCACAAAGACAGCTGGGACATAAAACATTAGCAGAAAATAAGAACTTGTGAGCAAGAGGTTTAAATTGTGATCCTCCCCAACCAACTCATTAGACAAAGACTATAATGACTTCAATAAGGTATCTCACTCTTTCTCTGTGTACTAAAGCCATTGTACAGTATGTTCAAACACATTTTGAAGATCAGAGGATAACAATTACAAGATAGATGAAATCCTTGCTTTAGTTTTATTGTGGCAAACATCCCACAACATGTGTATTTGATATTTCTTACTATCAAAAGACAAACAAGTTCATTTACATTATTATTTGGTTTATTATTAAAAAATTATTTATCAATCTAACATTCATTGGGGAAAATGAAAGAAAACTTGTTTATAGACTGTCAACAGAACTTATCTGCCTATATGCAGCTGTCATTCAGTCCTCGAGTATTAGCAATGGTACCTGACAAGCTCTGAAGTCTTCATCGAATTTATGTGTACTGAAACCCTCAGCATTTGGAAATGTTCAGTACCCTCACTACTTACTGGATTTCCTTTGGTTGAAACTTTTTGTCCTTCCCCAATTGCCTTCCCTGTACTCTCTTCACCATTTTTCCTTTGTCATCTGGTTGCCAACAGTTAGCTTCTTTTCACCTACCAGGGAGATGGTTGACCAACTGCCTCAAATTTGCTACTAATGGATTATTCAGTGTACCTGTCTCCACTCAGACTGTACTTTGGAAATATAATTTAAGCTTCTTTCTTTTCTGGATAGCTCCTGAATCCAAATGGCTTTGAATCCAAGGTGCCAGATGCCTACTGCCCCTGTCTCCAGGCTTTAGCATGCACAAGATGTCTACTGCTACAGGAATGTCACTGTGACTTTCAATAGGCTACCATTGCTTCTTCTCCTCTGACTGAGTCTGTAGCTCTGTGCACACTCACCACTTGCCATCACTGCAGCTCCCCTGTGTCTACCATGCCTACTTGTCCATGCGACTCATTTGGTTACAAGTTAAACTGCACTACCAAAAGTAAGTAAGGAATTACAGAAGGGGACAAAGGTTTTATAAAGCCTCATGTTTCACTGTCAAAGGAAGCAACACAAGACAGCTATATCATAAACTATTTACTATTTGAGTCTAGACTGATAGCATATCCTAAGAAGGGGTTTGTGCATCAATCCCACATTCATATTTCAGATGAACAAATTACTCTTTTGGACCAATTACAGCCATTTGCTGGTCTTATTCCAATCTTCACTCTTGATTACAATCAGTGATGAAAACTTGCTTTGGACTTTAGAAGCTAGTGTATGGAATAACCAGTCATAGTCTTGCCATTCTATTAGATATCCAGGGAATCCTCCCCAACTTTCCACAAAGGAAGACGTTGTAGAGTGACCTAGAGTTCAATGAGGCCTGTCATTTGAAAAATTCTGATAAAAAATAAACAAAGAACTGTTTTAAGTAGCCATTAATGATCCTGCACCTCCAGGAGGCAGGGAAGGAGGATGTAATCATTTTCCAGGTTCTAAGGCAAGTGCCAGAAAGCTGAGACAGAAGCAAAGATAATATTGTTGTCTGTTTGATTGATAGTCCTTATATTTAAGGCAGTCATGTGCAATGTGTGTTTTATTGGTAAGATGCTAGGTACTGTATGCTCTTATTGAAGATAGACTCTCTGTGCAGAAGATACTCCTTTGTCTGCTCCAAATTACATGTCCTCTGGCAAGCTGGTCCTACCTTTGTAACAAGTAAAATGGAAACAGTATTTAGAGTTATTAAAAGTGTTGTGTACCTGAGATGGCTAGAAGGTAAAGTGTTTCCAGATAAAGTTAGAGTTGTTTACCCAGCTCCAGGGGGAACCAGAAGTTGAAGGCATACTCATGAAGAAAACAAGGAACTTCTGTCTTCTCTCTCACTTTAGGAAACTCAGGCTGATGGCCACAGCTTTCATAATGAGTTTCTGATGAATGATTTTGAGCACACAGTTTGATGATGTCAACTGTCCACAGCTAGTGGATCTTTTATTGAATCCTGATCCGAAGTAACACTGCTCTGTCTGAGACCTCAATCAGAAACCATAGACCTTTGGTGCTCCCACAGTCAAATTTTGCTGGAAGTTTGTAAACACCCAAATTGTTGAGGTAACGTAATACTTAATAATGTTATGAGAACTTTAATACAATGATTTTTAATCATATTCCCTCCCCAGTCTTCTCTCTAAGCATTCCAAATCCACTGCTTTCTTCCTAACACCTTCTAAATAATGTCCTCCCTTGATCTTCTCTTTATTTTAAATTAAATTAAATTCATTCGTTCATTTACTTACTCACTGATAGAATAGACTATCATTTGATGTCTGATGTTCTGGTGAACATTTGCTCTTCTCTTTTCTGATGTGTCTTGAGACTAGGTTATATAGTTTTTTATATAGTTAAAAAAGTATTAATTTGGCATGAGCACCCTATTGTCCAATTTTCTCTCCATTTAGAACAGTTCTGGCTTTATGTATTGATACCTGTAATTTTATTTTATTTTATTTTTTTAATTTACATTCCAAATCACTTCCCCTTTCCCGTTTCCTCCCTCCCCGAAAGTCCCATAAGCCCCCTTCCCTCCCTCTTTTCTCCATTCAACCCCCTCTCGTTACTCTGTCCTGGCGTTCCCCTACATCCAGTCTTTCCAGGACCAGGGATACCTGCAATTATTAATTCATCAAAGTTATATGGATTATTTTTATATTCAGTTTATATATTACTATATTCTGTTCATATATTGCTGACTTTCCCTAGAATGTCAATTTGTCTCCATAAGAAGCATATAATTTTAGATGTTGAGAAAATAGTTTTTATTTAAATTTTCTTTTTATTATCCCTAACTTGTCTTTTATAGTTTTTTTTTTCTCAGCAAAAGGTGCCTAGATTTTCATCAATTCTGCATCTGGAAAAAAAAATCAAATTAAATACATTAAATTATCCCCATTACTTCATTTAATTCTGAATTCTATGTCTTATTTTACAATAGGATTGGTATAATGAAAGTGAATGATCATATGGTTATCACTGCGCAAATGTGTCACACACACACACACATACACACACACACACACACACACACACACACAAACATTACTTAACAAGAAAGAAATCCTTAAAGAAATACTGAACGTCTCTCTTGCAACCACATTATTCTGAATATATTGGGGCTTGTGAAGAGCCTATTGTTCTTCTGTTTTAGAAATTATGTGCTGAACTCCTTAAATAATGGACTGATAAAATGTAGTTATTAGTGAGAATTTTTTTATAATTGAAATTAACATTATTGTTCTTCATGCTTTATTTTTTATTACTATTATTATTTTATTTTCTATATTTCTTATTTACATTCCAAATGATTTCCCCTTTCCCAGTTCCCCCCTCCCCGAAAGTCCCATAAGCCCTCTTCCTTCCCCCTGTTCCCCATTTGCCTAAGAATTTCAAGATTTCATTGTTTTAAATTGCGGAGTAGTATTCCATTGTGTAAATATACATGGAAAATATCTCTGATAAAATTGAAGAAATATATAGAAAAACACATTAAGATTGAGTATTTCATGGAAAAATTATACAGATAAAATGGTAGGCATAAAAATATTCCTAAATTGTTTGAAAGTGGAATTATAAACATTTTCTGATAAAATTGAAAATCTACAAGGAATATATTTCTGATAAAACTCAAGAAATATATAGAAAAACACATTAAAACTGACTATTTCATGAAAAATTATGCAGATAAGATAGTAGGCATAAAAATATTCCTAAATTGATTGAAAGTAGAAGTAAAACATTTTCTGACAAAATTGAAGATTTACATGGAAAATATCTCTGATAAATTGAAGAAATTTGTATGGATAAATTGGTAGGAATTAAAATATTCCTAAGTTGGTTGAAAGTAGAATTATAAACATTTTCTGATAAAATTGAAGATTTACATGGAAAATACTTCTGATAAAATTGAAAAAATATATGGAAAAACATTAAAATTGAAGATTATCATGGAAAATTATACAGATAAAATGGTAGGCATAAAAATATTTCTAAGTTGATTGAAAGTGAAATTATAAACATTTTCTGATAAAATTGAAGATTTACATGGAAAATATCTCTGATAAAATTGAAGAAATATATAAAAAAACGTGTTAATATTGAGTATTTCATGGAAAAATTATACAGATAAAATGATAGGCATAAAACATATTCCTATGTTTTTTGAAAGTGGAATTATAAACACTTTCTGATAAAATTGAAGATCTACAAGGAAAATATTCCCCAAAAAATTCAAGAAATATATAGAGAAACATGTTAAAACTATTACATGGAAAATTATACAGATAAAATAGAAGGTATAAAAATGTTCCTAAGTTGATTGAAAGTAAAATTATAGACATTGTCTGATAAAACTGAAGATCCACATGGAAAATATTTCTGACAAAATTGAAGAAAAATACAGAGAAACTTTAAAATTGAAGATTATCATGAACAATTATACCGACAAAATGGTAGGCACAAAAACATTCCTAAATTGATTGAAAGTGGAACTACATACCCCCCCTCCCCACGAAACCGAAGACCTACATGAAAAGCACCTCCGACAAAATCAAAGAAATACACAGAAAAAAATGTTAAAATTAAAGCTTATCATGAGCTGGGCAGTGCTGGCGCACGCCTTTAATCTCAGCACTTGGGAGACAGAGGCAGGAGGATTTCTGAGTTCCAGGCCAGCCTGGTCTACAAAGTGAGTTCCAGGACAGCCAGGGCTACACAGAGAAACCCTGTCTCAAAAAGCCAAAAAAAATAAAAAAATAAAAAGTAAAAAATAAATAAAGATTATCATAGAAAATAATACGGTCAAAATGGTAGACACAAAAAACATTACTCAATTGAAAGAGGAGTCACAAACATTTTCTGATAAAATCGAAGAACCATATGAGAAACATCTGTTAAGACTATGTTTTTTATTGGGGAATTGAATCTATTGACTTTATAAGATGTTAAGGAATAGTGATTGTTGCTTCCTGTTATTTTTGATGTTCTGTTTATGTTTGTGTGGTTACTTTCTTTTGGGTTTGTTGGAAGAAGATTACTTTCTTGCTTTTTCTAGGGTGTAGTTTCCCTCCTCATGTTGGAGTTTTCCATCTATTATCCTTTGTAGGGCTGGATTTGTGGAAAGATATTGTATAAATTTGGTTTTATCAGGAAATATCTTGGTTTCTCCATCTATGGTAATTGAGAGTTTTGCTGGGTATAGTAGTTTGGGCTGGCATTTGTGTTCTCTTAGGGTCTGTATTAAATCTGCCCAGGATCTTCTGGCTTTCATTGTCTCAGGTGAGAAGTCTGGTATAATTCTGATAGGCCTAACTTTATAGGTCTTACTGCTTTTAATATTCTTTCTTTGTTTAGTGCATTTGGTGTTTTGATTATTATGTGCCGGGAGGACTTTCTGGTCTGGTCCAGTCTGTTTGGAGTTCTGTAGGCTTCTTGTATGTTCAAGGACATCTCTTTCTTTAGGTTAGGGAAGTTTCCTTCTATAATTTTGTTGAAGATATTTACTGGCCATTTAAGTTGGAAATCTTCACTCTCTTCTTTACCTATAATCCTTAGGTTTGGTCTTCTCATTGTGTCCTGGATTTCCTGGATGTTTTGGCTCAGGAGCTTTTTGCATTTCGCATTTTCTTTAACTGTTGAGTCAATGTTTTCTATGGTATCTTCAGCCCCTGAGATTCTTTCTTCTATCTCTTGTATTCTGTTGTTGATGCTTGTATCTATGACTTCTGAATTCTTTCCAAGATTTTCTACCTCCAGAGATGTCTCATTTCATGATTGTTTTATTGTTTCTGCTTCCATTTTTAGATCCTGGATGATTTTGTTCAGTTCCTTCACTTGTTTGTTTGTGTTCTCCTGTAATTCTTTCAGGGATTGTTGTGTTTCCTCTTTAAGGGCCTCTACCTGTTCACCCATGCTCCCCTGTATTTCTTTTAGGGATTTTTGTGTTTCTTTATGGACTTTTACCATTTGACCCATGTTCTCCTTTATTTCTTTAAGGGAGTTATTTATGTCCTTCTTGATGTCCTCTAACAGCATCGTAAGAAGAGACTTTAAATCCAACTCTTGCTTTTCAGGTGTGTTGGGGTATCTGGGTCTTGCTGTGGTAGGAGAACTGGACTCTGATGTTGCCAAGTAGCGTTGGTTTGTGTTGGTAGGGTTCTTGCGATTGCCTTTCGCCATCTGGTTATCTCTGGTGTTAGTTGGTCTTGTCTCTGGCTGGAGCTTGCCCCTCCTATGGGCCTGCAAACCTGTGTCTGTACTCCTGGGAGACCAACTCTCTTCTGGCAGGGTCTGTGCACAGAAGGCTGTGGAGCTTTCTGTTTCCCTACTGTAAATGGCAGCTGGAAGGGAAGACTCCAGTCCCTGCTACTCCAATGATATATGCCTTGTGCACTCCTAACTGTACCCCTCCAGAGAGAAGGTGGAGATCTCACCTCCGCATTCAGAAGTGAAATTGCTGCTGGGAGATCACTCTCTCCTGGTGGGCTAAGCACAGAAGGCTGTGGAGCTGCCTGGTTCTCTGCTGCAAATGGTGGATGGAAGGGAAGACTCCTGTCCCTGCTGCTACACTGATCATATGCCCAGTGTGCTCCTACCTGTACTGCTCCAGAGAGAAGCATCAGTCAGACTTTGTAATAACAGATTTTTTATTAATTATCAACAAAGAAATGACAGCTGAAATATCTACTTTAAAATACCATCCCTCGATTCTTACTAAAGTTCATGATAGAAAATGTAATTTGTCTTCATTACTTATCTACAAAGAATTTAACAGTGTAAACTGTAGTGTTTATTTAGAATTACATTTCCTATACTTTGCTATTTCTGACTATTGTAACAATAGTGAGGCATGAATCAAGTTAATGTACTTTTAAGAGTTTTGTGCAACATATTTTTTGAGAAGTATATGGAGTTGAAAACAAAAAAATCAATTTAAAAATCAATGAAATGGCTACATTATCTCATAAATATAATTAAGAAAAATACAAATTTTTGAAAAATAATAATGAGTAAATGAGGGATATAACTGAATTGATTTAATACACCTGAGTTACCAAAATTTTGGTAAAGAAAACAGATTATGAAGGATATTTTACATTGGCTATATTCATTTTATTTTTTTTTTCTCTTGGTACTTCCAAGGATGTTTTCTGTTGTAACTTTATAAAAATCCTATTCATCTCTGCTCCTGATAGTTTGCCATTTCTATCCAAATGTGAGTTATTTTTATTTTGTTTCCTGTGCGTTAACTACAAATGATCTCCAATGAGCTCCTCAAAACAACAACTAGTAATTACTTGCTAGTTTATTCGGAAGAAGTTCCTTGCTGCAAAATTTGAGTACTCTTGTTTCCTGGGTGATAGGGTGGGCCCTATTTAGGTGATTTCTACATATGGTCTGTAGCTCCTTAGTGTTGTTACCCGCTCATCTTAACAATTTGATAAAGTGTCAAGGGCAAGAGAGGTATGGATAACACAAGATGAAAGTCACTACCTTTTTGCAAGTGCATCTTTGAACTACTCTTATGTTCACTATATTATCTATCAGATTATACTGTCGAAATTAACTAGATGAATATATATGAAAGGAGTTACATATGAACAAAATCTCCTAGAAACAAATGCATTTGGAAGACAGGGTGCCAAACACAGAATCAATGTTCAGCATTTGCTCTTCTTTCTCCAAAGTTTCAGAAACGTACATGATTTAATTATGTTCTACTTTTTCTACATTCTCACATTAAAATATGCTGGCTTATTTTGAAATTTGTGGTTTGTGTTTTGCAGTTCGGGATTTGCATTTTATAATATAATTCTTGTCAAAATAAATTACCACATGCTATAGAGCTCAGAAATCTTTAAGTATTATACAATATTATTCTCTGTCTTTATAGAGATATAAATCATTACAGGCTTTGCTCTATATTCATTGTATATGATATTTTATAGACATAACTTGAAAATATAATAAAAAGTAGAAGTAGGACAATGATCTGGGTCAAATAGAAATTTCAAGTGACTTAGATTACCTTTATAAATTCCTTAAGTCAACTGTGACTTTTACACTGGGGGCATATTAATGAAAGCTAATATGGACTGAATGATTATTAAGAGACAGACATTGAACTCAGTAATTAACCTACATTATGTTAATCATCTTGAAAATTCTATATGATCGACAGTACTTTTTACTCAAGTGTTATAATTCATAAAAGTGGTCCAACCTCATTTAAGCTAATTTTGAGGGTCCAACACATTATATCTAAAGTAGGTTAGAAAAACTGTGTGACTTGTATAATGTATGCTCTGTAACAACTGAAGAAAGGTCAGCATCAGTATGCCTATATACAT
Source organism: Tokudaia tokunoshimensis (assembly GCA_036184795.1). Classification (NCBI taxonomy): domain Eukaryota; kingdom Metazoa; phylum Chordata; class Mammalia; order Rodentia; family Muridae; genus Tokudaia; species Tokudaia tokunoshimensis. Next base: position 11,912,946 of record BTHU01000011.1, on the reverse strand, counting down.
AAAAAACAGTAAATGGCCATCAGCAATACATTTAGAAATAGACAATAACTTGAGTTAATAATATTACAACTGTCCTTGTGGACTATAGACAAGTTTACTTCAGTTTTAATGCATTTTTCAACAATGTAACAAAAAAAATATGATCCAAAGAAGGATGTTTGAGTACCGAAAATCATGGTGAGAAAAACATGTAAATAAATGTCAGTAAACACGTACTAATATTAGCAGAGTAGCCATTTCCCAGAACTTCCTTATGACAGACCAATTAAAACATAATTTCCTGGCACAAACTCTAGATTCTATCTGGGAAAGCAGGAAAGCAAGGCAGATAGCCATATCCAAATTCAGGATACGTTGGCCAGATTGAGATCCATAGCTGTAATCTGACATACAAAAGAATAAAGGGATTTTATGAACTGAATAAATTGTCTGTCTCAGGAAGCATAAACTACATCAAAGGGCAGTCCCAGGTACAACAGGCATCTTGGGTAGCAGGCGTTCTGCTATGTTTTCTGGAACCTCTCTCAGAGTTCTCCAAGGCATTTTTCTCACTGAGTCATTCTTTAGACCACGTTATGACAGATATATTACTAACTTTGTAAAAGTAGTAATCTGTTGGTAATTATTTAAAGTACAAGGAATTATGACATGTATTAAGATTTCTATTTCAAGTTTCTCTCCATTCAGATTGATGTTGGCTACCGGTTTGCTGTAAATTGCTTTTACTATGTTTAGATATGGGCCTCGAATTCCTGATCTTTCCAAGACCTTTAGCATGAAAGGATGTTGAATTTTGTCAAATGCTTCCTCAGCATCTAATGAGATGACCATGTGTTTTTTTTTTTCTTTGAGATTGTGGTATTGGTACAGTGACAGGCATGTAGATCAATGGAACAGAATTGAAGACCCAGAAATGAATCCACACTCCTATGATCACTTGATCTTTGACAAAGGAGCTAAAACCATTCAGTGGAAAAAAGATAGCCTTTTCAACAAATGGTGCTGGCTCAACTGGAGGTCAACATGCAGAAGAATGCAAATTGACCCATTCTTATCTCCTTGCACTAAGCTCAATTCTAAGTGGATCAAAGATCTCCACATAAAACCAGACACACTGAAACTAATAGAAGGGAAACTAGGGAAGAACCTTGAACATATGGGCACAGGGGAGAATTTCCTGAATAGAACTCCAATAGCTTATGCTCTAAGATCAAGAATTGACAAATGGGACCTCATTAAATTACAAAGTTTTGCAAGGCAAAAGACACTGTCAAAAAGACAAAGTGGCAACCAACTAACTGGGAAATGATCTTTACCAACCCTACATCCAACAGAGGGCTAATATCCAATATATACAAAGAATTCTAGAAGTTAAACTCCAGAGAGGCAAGTAACCCTATTAAAAAATGGGGTACAGAGCTAAATGAAGAGTTCTCACCTGAAGAATATCTAATGGCTGAGAAGCACCTAAAGAGATGTTCATCATCCTTAGTCATTAGGGAAATGCAAATCAAAACAACCCTGAGATTCCATCTCACACCAGTCAGAATGACTAAGATCAAAAACACAGGAGACAGCAGTTGTTGGCGAGGATGTGGAGAAAGAGGAACACTCCTCCATTGCTGGTGGGATTGCAAGCTGGTACAACCACTCTGGAAAGCTGTCTGGCAGTTCCTCAGAAAACTGGGCATGACACTCCCGGAGGATCCGACGATACCACTCCTGGCATATACCCAGAGGCTTTCCCTGCATGCAATAAGGACACAAGCTCCACTATGTTCATAGCAGCCTTATTTATAATAGCCAAAAACTGGAAAGAACCCAGATGTTCCTCAACAGAGGAATGGATTCAGAAGATGTGGTATATTTACACAATGGAATACTACCCTGCCATTAAAAACAATGAATTCACGAAATTCCTAGGCAAATGGTCAGAACTTGAAAATATCATCCTTAGTGAGGTAACCCAATCACAAAAGAACACACATGGTATGCAGTCACTGATAAGGGGATATTAACCCAGAATCTCAGAATACCCTAGACACAATTCGCATATCAATAGATTTCCAAGAAGATGGAAGGAGAGACCCCTGGTCCTGGAAAGACTGGATGTAGCGGAATGCCAAGACAGAGAAGTGAGAGGGGGATGAATGTGGAAAAGAGGGAGGGAAGGGGGCTTAAGGGACTTTCGGGGCGGGAGGAAACGGGAAAGGGGAAATGATTTTGAATGTAAAAAAAAAAAAACCTTAGAAAATAAAATAAAATTAAAAAAAAAAGATTTCTATTGCAAAGATAAAATACCATGACCAAAATCAACTTGAAATATAAAGTTTTTAAATGCATCTTGCAGTTCCACAACTGTGCAAACTCCAAAGAAGTCATGGCAGAAATTCAAGGAAGGTCCACGAAATAATGAAATGGCTCAGAAACCATTGAGTACTGCTGCTTACTGACTTGCTCTTCATGGCTTGATCAGCCTGCTTCAACACTCACATGAGCTGGGTACTCCCACATCAATCAACCAAGAAAGTGCACCCCATAGGCCAATTGAGTGATTGGCATCTTCACTGAAGTTCCTTTGTGTCATCAAGCAATTTCACTGGTCAGTGTGTCTACTTTGTGTGAAGTTGACATAAATCTACCCAGGATATATAATTCTAAATTTTATAAACATCATATTTAAAATTGGCTAGGTTTTGAATGAGTCATATCTCGAAAAAAAACGTGTCTTTCTTTATGTGTTATCTAATAAAAGCTTTTCCATAGATACTTCCTGTAGGACTTTTAGTGTATATGTATATGTTTTATATATATGAGGGATAGTTGTTGGAAGGTGTACTGGCTGGTTTTGTGTGTCAACTTGACACAAGCTGGAGTTATCAAAGAGAAAGTAGCCTTCCTTGCAGAAATGCCTCCATGAGACCTGGCAGTAAGACATTTTCTCAATTGGTGATCAATGACGGAGGGCCCTTCCCACTGTGGGTCGTGCCATCTCTGGGCTCTTGGTCCTGGATTCTATGAGAAAGCAAGCTGAGCAAGCTAGGGGAAGCAATCCAGTAAGCAGCACCCCTACATGGCCTCTGCATCAGTTTCTGCCTACAAGTTCCTGTTCTGTGTGAGTCCCTGTCCTGTTTTCCTTTGGTGATGAATAGAGACATGGAGATATAAGCTGAATAAACCCTTTCCTCCCAACTCACTTCTTAGTTATGATTTCTTGTGCAGAAATACAAACCCTGAGTAAGACAGAAGGTGTGTTTTCTGAAGAATGAATACAGAGTAAAATAAGTTCATGATGTTTGTGACAGCCCTTATTCATCCCAACAAGCTTACTGACACTGGGGAAAATAACTTTTCCTCAAGGGAAAAAAAATCAATTAATTTTGAATTCAAAAGAGAAATAATTACTCAAGTCCTTTGATAATTTGTTTTAATATGCATTTTCAAACTGTATAAACATATTTATGATTTTATAGTTCCCTAGACTCTTTCATTCCTGTGCTTTAGAGACGAGCAACTTTATGCTGTATAATATTTTGAAAACCATCATGACAGGCACTACACACAAGCATCAGGCAATTTTCTTAATTTCCTTTAAGTTCTATTTCAACAAGCAAGTGGTCTACTTTCCAAGATAACACCTAAGAAGTATACCTCAGTCCAGTAAATTCCAAGATAAATGAAACATGTGCAGTGATATCCATTTTATATGAATTCAAGCAGTATACCCTTTCCACAAGTCCACCTGCAATTTTCACTTCCCCATAGTTCAATAACTGTCATGGATCTTCATCATAAACTGCAAGAGTAAAAGTGTTTATAGCTAAGTATGTTTGAAAACAAATCATGTTTCTAATTTGGTCAAAAGGAATACGAAATTATATAGTGATCTTTAGATTCTATTTATTTGCTCTGCCTGTTAACTTTAATGACAGTAAATTAAAGGGAAAATTAAAATAATGTGTGTTTATCATAGAAAATGTTCAAAATCATATATAATGTTTATGGTGTTTTAAGATAGATTGGCTTTATAGAACTTGATAGTTTTATTGTTGACTTGACACAATTAACAAGCATTTTGGAAGGGAGTGACAATGAGGGATTTTCATTACTGGGGTTGCCTGTGGGCATGGATGAAGGGTTATTTTCATTATTTCGTTGAAGTAGGAAGCTTCTTCCATTGTCAGTGACAAAATTGCCTGGTTAGGGGAACCTGAAAAGTATAAACTTGTAAAAGCGGCAAGGAGGACAATCCTGAATGTCTTTATTGTCTTTCTGCTTTTGACTGTTAATGTGACTAGCTACAACAAATTCCTGTTACTTAGGTTTCACAAGTCATACATGAACAAACTCTTCATCCCTCAAGTTGCATTAATCAGGGTATTTTTTCACAGTAACAATTAATGAAACAAATAACAACTAAGATCAAGAAACCTATTTGGGTCTTCTTATCCCACTTCCCTTTCACTGAAACTCCCCATTTAAAACAGGTAGGTAACACTTTCATTAAATGTTCTTTAGCTTTAATATTATTATACATTATAGAACAGTATTATTTAGAAAAATTCATAAACCATTCAAATTATTATCCATGTTATTAGATACTTTGTGTTCATAGTATATTCATTTAAACTATCTAAATGTCATACTATTTGTTATAGATATCTAAAGCATTAGTATTTCAATCTCTTCTAAATTTATAAGTAGAAGTTTAGAAATGTGCTTACCAAACATACAAATATTTTGCACATTCTTTCATATAAATGTTTCATTAAAAAAAAGTCTCAAAAATATTGATTAAATGGGGTATTACATAAAACTCCTAAAATCCTTTATATGAAAGAACAATAAGAAAGGATTGAGTATCAACCAAATAGTCCAAATAATTTTCTTTATTTTCTTCAGTGATGGAACTAATGCTAACAGAGAAATGTACTAGCAAATTTTTCAGCTAAGTTTATATTTGATTACTAATACTAAAAACCAAGGATCAACAACCATGTAGGTGATCTGAAAATTGAAACACATTTGTGTCCGATAAAAGAGTTCACTTATACTCATATGCTGTCTATAGATTTTAAGGTTTTTTTTTTTGAATGACAGACACCTGTAGATGTGAAGGAAAAATTTAAGATAATATTTTAACTTAAATATATATATATGTTACTTACTTATATAATTCCTGATTAATTCACAGAAAAAATTTCAATTTAACAAATATTAACTACAAACAAAAGAAACCAATTCAAATGCAACATCCTTGGAAATTTTTTTATTTGCAATAAATGTATGCCTACATATACCACAGGAAAATTGACATGTGCATATATATGTATATGTATGAAAAATATTAGTTATAAGTTTTAAACCTGAGCTCTTTAAATCTTAGTACATAAAAGCATATACACTGATAATAGTCAGCTATTTTTCTCATATTCATCATTGGCAAATTTGTGTTAGATTATACACTTATTTAACTCTGTTGCATCTTGCTTTAAAATGATTGCTTTTATCAAATTTAAAAGATTTATTTTATGTATTTAAGATACCATATTTCCCCAACTGTATACATCCCCTTTGAATATCTGGGGCATATCTTCCCAAGTTTCACAATATTTCATAAATTTTTGTTATGAGCTTGCAGTATTTTCATAAATAATATTTGTTACCATCTTTGTAATTGCTTTAGGTCACAGTATACAATGACTTTCCACTATGATGGATAAAAATACACTGTGTATGTTCTAATTGCATCAGAATCTCTGTATTACATTTTATCTTTGTCTTTTGCCTTCCTTGTCATTGTGACACAACATTGAAATCATATAATTAACAATCATATTATGGTCACTAAGTGAGCAAATGAAGGAGAATATGCGTGTATCTTTTGTTAATGTAGGAGCTACAAATGATTAATTTTGTAACAAAGGCATGAAAATCTGAGGCATCTCAAATTGTGGGTATCTAGAATAAAAGAGTTAAGTTGTCCGTGTAAAGAAAAACTGCAATCAGTATTCAAATGATAAGAAAGGAAAACAATTTAAATTCATTAGAGAAAGCCTTGGTAAACTTGATAGGTCAGACTGCCACAATGTCATCTTAAACAAAAACCTAATCTGGTCCATTGGCATAACTCTCTTTTAGTTGTGAAGTCTCTTGAGGGTAAAACGGCAGTGCAGATGCAGCAGTGAAGGCAGACAGAAGGTGCTTTATGAAGTTTAAATGAAAATAATTTCTCCATAACAGGAGTATTCAAGCTACAGCATCAAGTGCTAGTGCACAATCCACAACCTATGCAGAATATCTAGACCCAATACCTAAAGGAAGAGCCTAAATTCACAATAATTTTCAATGTAAGTGAAGCAGACTTACTTGTTATTCAAAGATTCATTGAACACGCTAAAGGTCATAGCTGATTTCATAACTTGAAAGGACAAAGTGACTTGTATCTGTGTCTGGTGGAGCTGCCAAATTTTAGTTGATGTAATGTTTATAAGCATTTTTTGTTTTTAAATCTTGGACCCTAAGCCAACAAGATGGCTCAGCAGATGCAGGTGCTTATCTTACAGACCTGGAAACATGACTATGATTCCCAGAACCCACATAAAAGTGGGAGCAGAGAAATGATTCCACAAAGTTGATCTCTGATTAGCTCACATTTGTGTTTGTGGGGCACACAAACACACCCTACACACAGACACACACACACACACACACTATATACATATACATACACACACATACACATACATATACACACACATACACATATATATACACACATTATGAGTACATGCACAGTAATAACTTACTATTCAATTGGTATATAAATTCTTGAGCTAATTAAGAATTTTTCTAACTTTGACTATATTAAATCAGTGCCACATAAATCAAGGGATGGTTGACATCAGTTATGTTTATGGTGTGGTTAGCACACACACACACACACACACACACACACACACACACACACATATATACATATCCACAATACATATACTACAAAATATATTGCTAAACAACAAAAATATCTTTCAAAGGTTATTACTCATGTACAAAGTTCCTGCTGTCCCAACACACAGCTGACAGTGTGAGATCTTACAAGATCCGTATTCAACCCATGTATACAGGAGAAATGTTCACTTTCAACTCCTATTGCTTACGAAATGTGCCTTATAAGGTTATAAATTCCGTAGACAGTGGCACATCTGATGATTCTTAGTAAATTGGAAATATCCCATAAAATATTTATTATTCTGGATTAGGTGTGTTTATGATTTCATGGGAGGTTGTGTAGCTCAAAATTAAGAAGACTTGGGAAAAGTTAATGCACATACAGGTTAATGAATGAAAAGTGCAGGACTTGGAGCAGATGAGATTATTTAGGCAGTAAAGGCTTTTGCCAGTGTCAAGCTTGAAAAACTAAGTTTAATTTCTGGGAACCACTTGATGAACAGAGTTGTTCTCTTACCTCTATATATGTACCATGGCAAGCACACCACAATACATACAGAAAATTCATGCATGCACACACACCACAGAGAGAGAGAGAGAGAGAGAGAGAGAGAGAGAGAGGGAGGGAGGGAGGGAGACAGAGACAGAGAGAGACAGAGACAGAGACAGAGGGACAAAGACAGAGGGACAGACAGACAGACAGACAGACAGACCGGGGCGGAGGCGGGTTGAGGCTGCCGTGGAAGAATAGAGAGCAGGCAAGGAGGGAACAGAAATGGACAGCAGAGTAGGGAGGTATAGAGCTAGCCATGTGGCAGGATGTAGATTAGATAGATTAAGTTATAGCGCCTTATCGGCTTGTCTTATTTAAACTGCTGACAGGTCCGAGAAATTCCTGCTATCATGGGAAAAGAACCAATTACATTAAACTTTACTATCTATTTTAGCTGTCATAATCACCCCAGCAACCATCATGATCACTCCATCCTTTGCTTCACCAAGGCCTGTCACTCCAAAAACAAAAGGACCGCAGCAACCTGATGCTGCGAAACGATGCTACTTAATTTCGAAGTCTATCATGTCCGGATAGCTCCTGTGATCTCAACGCAAAATGGAGGATCCCTTTATCCAGCATGCCTTCCCTTTCTGACTTTGTCTGAGGAACCTGACTCAGACACCCTCTACCTAAGGAAAGTCATGTAGCCCTCAGCAAACCTACAGGTTGAAACTCCTCATTTCCCAATGAACCCACCTAGCAAGTACCTGAGATTCCTGGTCTGCCTCTCCATACAAATGAGATAATCACAGTACTTTAAATTCCAGCCAATGGTTTACATTCACTGTGAAACCTTCTTCCCACTCTCCAAGGATCACAAATAGCCCATCTCACCCTGATTAAAGTGTATGCCCACCCACTGTTTCACTGAAGACCACCTAAGAGAACTGTTTCTTTAAGCATCCTCTAAAAGAGCTGTAACTAAAGTCCTCAGAGAAATGTCCCCACCCAGCCCCCTTCACTCCTGCAACCTGTGCTCACTGCCAGCTAGGCCAAGATCCTGCAGATTTCACCAGTTCCAGACTCCATTTTATCCTTGTAGTCTAGAATACAGAAATCCACAGCTGGTCCCAACACACGTACCACATTCTGAAAATTCAGATACAATCAGTCTGTTTTAACAATAAAGTATTTTTAGTAAATCTACGGGAGTTTCTAGATGCGATGCTGTTACATACTTGGTCTACTACAGCTGCTGTAAAGATCAGGTTCATATGCACTGAGAAAGGAATTTACTGACTCACTCCTGTGCCATTTGTCTCATAAGGTAGTCTAAAGCCAAACTCATGTTCTCCAAAATAAACCTGCATTATTTCTTATGTACAAAAACAAATGTTCATTTCCATCGATTTGTTTCCAGACAACAACAAATATTTGTTTCCTATATGTTTCTTATATCAGTTTCATTTCACTATTAGGTGTTAATTGTCTTTATTTTGGATGATTTGCATTGAACCATCTTCAAAACTTAAAATATAGTAAGGTGTTTTAAGACTAAATGATTGCACTAAATGAATGACTTCCTGGGTTGAACCAATTGTTCCCTTCTTTTTTATGTTTATTTTTATTTTATTATTTTTTCTGAATATAACTTCCAATGGATTAAGGAAGTTTCCAACTAAATCCAGAAAAAGGTAAATTGCTTGTTCTCTACTAAGCTGTGACATTCAATTAAGTTGTAGCTCTGTGACAGACTTATTTCCTAGACATATATGTAAAGTTGTCTACGGAGGGCAGTGTAATTTTCTGAGTCATCAACATATTGCTTCCTGCAAGATAGCCTATGATTTATCCCTTCTGCAAATAAGTTCACCCATTTCATTTATTTTCTCAGAAGAATAAAAAAGATGATTTTAAAATAAATGTGAAAAATTTCAGATGAGTTGGGGCGTTTCTCTGAGGGCATAAAAGCCTGGATGCTATGCAGGCAGTCAACAGTCCCATGTGCTTCCTGCTCCGTGTCTCTTTATTACTATTTTTCCTCTAGCGAGAGAAGTTGACATTTTCTCTAAAACCTGCACTAATGTGTTTGGTCAAAAAATATTTTCTACATCCTTCTTTTTGAAAATATTGAATGAGAAAGGTAAATATAAAATTTTCTGTGTCAAACAGGTGCCAAAAAAGCAATATTATGTTCAAATATGAAGAGTGTTTAAACTACCAAGAGAGTATATTTAGAATTAGCGTAGAAGTTGTAACTATACACTGGCAAGTCACCCACCCTTGAAATTCTATAAGAATTTCATACCTCTCATTACACATTTATATGAAGGATGTGATATATGAGACAAGCATTTTATATGTAATTACATAGTGACAGTAAGTGGACACACAAGATACTTTAACAAAAGCTTTCATAGATCATGCTGAAGCTCAAAGTATATCTCCTTGTTTGAGTTCTCCAAGTAAGTCAGAAAACAGAAAGTTTTAAAGTTTATTGGATCGATAATATCTATTATGTACTGTCAAGCAAGTATCTATTTTCTACTCAGGAAAATAATGATTAAAACTGCACCATAAAAGGTAACTGTGGAATTCATTTCCAATCTCCCACCAGTGCTTTCCTGTGTTATTTAAAAAACAAAACAAAAAGCAGCTTATGTCAGATAGGCATTGTGTAAAAAAATAATAAAATATAAACCTACCAAAATTCATAGCAATTAAATCTCACTGGATGACTCATTCTGGCCAATAAATGCTAACTTTAAATGTTTTCTTATAGACACAGAGATATTCTGTTCGGTTTTTCCATAAATGAACAAACTGGCTGCAAAGCATAAGCAGGTTATACAAAAAGCTTTCATTAATGGTCACTATCAGGCCATAAAACTATTTTTCCAGGTTGACAATAAGAGTTATTTTAGTGTAACAGAGTTGTTAATAACCCATCATGGTAATGTGCTTACTAGAAGGAGAATACAATTTGTGACTGGCACAGAATTTGAGTCATAGAAATTTGGCTTCAAAGGCAAGTAAAGGAAAAGCTAAGCGAATAAATGACAGTTACAGCAGCATTTTCCAGTGAAGGGAAAGTGTGTGTGTGTGTGTGTGTGTGTGTGTGTGTGTGTGTGTGTGTGTGTGTGTGTGTTCTATATGTTAAAGACATAAAGATTATAATCACAGAGTGAATCGAGAGACAGAGGGGCAGATACAAAGAAGAAAATAACACTATTCAGTTTGAACTCTGTACTCTAGAAACGTTAATTGGTATCTTACTGGTTTGGCTAAATGAATCATGTAAGCAGATAAATGATACATTGGCAGACAAAGGTCCAATGAAATATTCAGAGAAATAAATGGCTATTCCTGGATTTCTACTCCAAGGTGCATTTGCTCTTAACAGGTTTTCTTTAGAAATTATCAGAATTTCTTTAGTTGAAAATTGTACTTGGGTAAAATTTCCAAACTCTCAAATCCAAAACTTTCCAACGAAGACCAGCAGAGAGTACTTATTTAACTTGAATCATAAAATGCAATGTCCATGGTAAGTCTAAACATGAGGAAATAAATGTTAATATGCTAATGTAGGGAAATGACTGTCTCAGTGTTAGTTTAGTTCATAAGCAAAGAAGGTTAAGAAAATGTAAACATCAGAGATATGAATGGTCAATGAGTAAATAGAAATCATCATTATAGATAAATAGTATAAGATTCCATCTTTCCTCAGATGACAAACATAAAATTAAGGATAAAAGGTCAATGAACTGGTTCCACTGTGACTATTCACAGCACACTGATGAGTCCTTACTCTGATTTTTGTGCTCATATTAAACTTAGTCTTGAGAAACTCTGCCTCAAATCAGCAGATGAATTAAAAGTGTTTATCCTTCCCAAGAAATGAGTTTTTGACCGGGTTTAGAGTTTGGAGCAAGCCTGTGGGTATAAGATTTAAGAATTTTCTTTCATTGCTTTTATTTGCTAGTCAGTGTTGCACTGTGTTTTAAATCTTAGATTTGTAGAATTAGCTCAATGATCTTTATTAGTTTTAGAGTAGAACATTCCCAAATTTTCAGAAATGTTGTTTATGGAGCTTGATTAAATCTTTTTTGTATTTTATTTTATTTTATTGGATATTTTCTTTATTTACATTTCAAATATTCCTTTTCCCTGTTCCATGGGCTAAGAATTTAGGTTTACTTTTGGCTATTCCATCTCCCAAGTAAGAGGAGCACATGGGTATGCCTACAGGTATATATATGGTCTACAAGAATACTATTTTTCTTTCTATTTTAGTTTTATTTTTAGAAGATAGATAATTTCCTACTTCATATACCTATCATGTTTTTTCCTTCCAACCCCATGCCTCCCCTTAATCCCTTTGCAATTTTACTTTTTCTTTACACACACACACACACACACACACACACAAACATACACACAACTTGTGCCTGTTCATGGTTGCTTGTAGAAATATGATTTCATGTATGAGTTATTGATATTGTATTACAGCTTATGATATTCATTCCTGGGAGAGACTAATTCTCCCTCACTCCGTAATAACTAGTTGCCTAGATATCGAATAAACATCCTAGGAATATCGCTCTATGACTAATCCTCCTTCAACATTAACATGGTTATTAGTGTTGACATTTTTCTCATTTTGTTTTAACAGTCAAATTTTTATGGTATTGTGGTATGGACCTGCGTTCTGCCCCATCGCTGGGGTGTGAGCCAGGATGTTTGGGAGGTCAGAATGTGGAGAGGCGAATGTGGGGAGTGCTTGACTGAATCTCCCTGTACTGTTGGTATACAGAGCTGGGCCTTAGGGAAGCACTGAGACAGTGCTCAGGGGTTGAGAAAATGCAGCCTAGGATGTGGGAGGTTGAATCTGGGGTTCTCTGACTCCCAAGAATCCACTTGAAACTGGAATACTGAAAAGAGGTGTCCTTAGGTTCGGGGTCCAGGACAACTCAAGACTAGGCAGGGACTGGAGAAATGGGAACTCAGGCTTAGCTCATTTGTGATTCTTTTTAGCTTAGCACTGATTGTCTGGAAGCACAGAGTGGTCTTCTATGGGAAACTTAGGCTGCAGCTCTGTAGGTGAAGGCCTTCTCCTATATTCTTCCCTGGGGTCCATGTTTAGCCTTACTATATATTGGCTATTCATTGTGAAAAAAAATGGATTCATACTAACTCCTCAGGGTGGACCAGAGATTTAATACCTTCTGCAGGGAGGAATGTCTGAAAAGTGAAGCTTATTTGCTAAATACCTAGATACCTCATTAGCATAGAGAACTCTTGTTTTTGGCAATGAGACCATAGGTCATGTTTCCTTATTTGGGAACTGTACCCCAGGTTCCTGGCCAGGAATCTAGTTGGGCACAGGGAGCTGCCTACCTTCTCAGGGGGCTGCCTGGGTGCTGAGGACTCTGAACTCGTTCAACCTTACCAAGTTTCCTGGCATGGTCTACAGTCCCACATTATGGTTGAAGCCTTCTTGTTATTTCTATGAATCATAATTTCAGTGGATTTCTTGGTCCTTTGGCTTTTGCATACTTTACATCCCTTCTTCAGTGATATTCTCTGAACATTAGTTTAGGAGTTCTATTATAGATTTAGCCAGCACAGGTGGGCACACCATAATTTACTGATCTTTGAGTTTTGAAAAGTTGTAGGTTTTTTGTTGCCTATGTCTAAGTGGAAGTTTCTAGATATATCAAGAGATGCAGACTTAAAAGGTGTTTTGCTGAGGCTGACTCACCTGTTGTTTTACTGAGGAAGGATGTGTATTTTTCTTAGAAGGAATTGCACTCTTTATGGTACTACTACATTGATAATAAACTTTAACATCAAAAATGTGGCAGACACACTTCCTATAATGCTTGCACACTAATTTTTACTTTTGTCCTTTGATGCATACATGTTTCTGACTTATGGAATTCCCCTTTCTCTTTATTATATACACATTTCTTTCTTCCTCTGATCTCATCTTCATTTTCTTCTTTGTTTTCTACATCTGTTGATTCTACCAATGAATATATTTTCCCTTCCAGCCCTTGGTCTTCCATTCACGGCACAGTGAACTTTAAGACCATTAAGTTGTGGTTGGAATTCTATGGTTAATACTGATTAAACAAAACCACCCACCTCTATAGTAATTAAGGTATTCCATTATCTATTTCAAAACATTACTTTCAGGCCATATACCCAAAGATGCTGATGAACCAGCTGCATCAGGCGAAACTGGGACTCCAGCTTCAGTGTACAAATAAGAAATCCATGATGTTGCTGTACTAATGATGCTCATTTGTCTACACTCCTCCAGGATACATACAAAGTAAACTAACTGCTGATTTCTTCATTATTATAACATTAAACAAATAATTAAATGATATAATATTTTACAATAGTGATTGGGTTTCAAGCAAAATATTGGAGAGAACAACTCTTCTAAATGCTGATGATTTTTTTTGTCTGATAGTTCAAAATTAAAGTCACATGTTAACAGTTCCTTTTTTCAACATAAAAGAAAATCTTTATTATTATAAAAGTAGGTCAGTAATTAATTTAACATAATGATTTTGTTAACACAAACAGTTTTCTGAAGCGGTAAGGTATTATCGTTTTTAAAAGTTGTAAAATTGCCTTAATCTACATTTATCTGTAAAAAAAATGATTCTTTAATTCTTAAATAGCTACATTTATAAAGAATATTTTTTAAGCAATTTTTATATTGCACATGAGCTCGCAGTATATAATTTATACACATTAAATATATATAAAGGCATATATACTTTTTCACACACATAAAAAGATGTACATAAAACTTAAGGACAAAAGCTGATGTTGATCACAAAACTCTGCTTCAGCAGTGCCTAGCTGGCAGGAGACCGACCTGAAGCTGAAAAGAACTACAAAAGATGAATAAAATATTTAAAAATCACTGAAGGCATTCATAAAACAACAAAGCCTGCCAGAACTGGAGGGCAAATTCCTACAGGGCAGAGTTATGATCTCACTGCTGCTCTCTCCTCCTGAGCTGTTAGTCAGTTCTAGGCCCGGGGCACAAGGGCAAATAAAACAACAAACCTGTAAGTGCTCAGGTCCCTTGGCTAAGAGAACCTCGCTGGAACTTATGGCCTCAAAAGAAGATAGAGTGCTAGCTGGTGTCCCACGTTTAAGGGGGACCAGAGGCAGGACCCTTACAGCCCGAGTATGGGAGCTTGGTAAGACTAGTTCCTGGCTTCAAATTGCTTAAGTATAAGTCAGGACTCAAAGAAAGCATAAAGCTAGCTGCAAAAGAGCTATAGGGTGAACCAGAAAACCAGTAGTCTCCAAGATCAAGAGTAACAAGCTGATTGGTCCAGAAACACTCATGGAACTGAGATTTGGCAAAGAACAAAGGGTTTCTTAGGAACACAACCATCTAATAGGAAAGGTGAAAACAAATCAAATATATTGCAAAGTCAAATAGGTTGAGGGCCTCCCCTCCATCTCTTCTTTCTCTCCTGATTAGAGAATTCAGAGTACATATGAGCACATATTGGAATGTTTCATAGAGAGATTGTTGTTCAAATGCATGATGTATTCTGATCATACTCACAACACTCCTTCCTGGATTACCCAAACCCTTCACCAGTTGGGTTCTTCCTTTGTGTATATAGTGCTTCTTTACTTTCATTTTATATTGATTTTATGTATACATTACATGTAATGCATATAATTATATGTTTATAAATTGATTTTATATATATATATATATATATTCATTTATACAAACATGCATTGCACTTATGTATCTATATGTATTCTAAGACTCTAATATCCAAACATGAAAGTGTGTGAAACAAAAGCATACAATGGGGAAAAGGTAAATTCTTCTAAAGAAAATAATTTTTTTGTCAAGACATCAGTTCCTTTTCTTCAATTTTTTTTATTTTATTAATTGACATCCCTTCATTAATTGACCGACCTCCTCCCTCTCAGGACCCTTTCCCACATTTCCTCATCTCTTTCCTCCTCCCCCTTGCCTCCAAGAGGGTGCTCTCTTCACCAGGCCTCTCCCTTCTCTGGGTCCTCAAGTCTCCCTAGGATTGAGCACATCTTCTCTTACTAAGGCCTTACCAGACAGACCTCAGCTATATTTATGCCAGGACCTGGGACTGGCCAGTGTATGCACTGGATTCGTGGCTCAGTCTCTGGGAACTCCCTGGGGTCTGTGTGAGTTGAGATAGCTGGTCTTCCTACGGGATCTGTTATTGTTTTTATAGAGAAGTTATGGAACATCATTTTAAAAAGCATAGTAAAAAAAAAAAGCACCAAAGTAACAAGAAATGGCTGTGACAGCTCATCTTACCAAAACTGACATAAATATTACATTAATATGAGGATTTATAAGTGTTCAAGACTGTAAATAACTAGGTATATCAGACAATGGCACAGCATTCATGACTTTATCATCCTGAGTAAGGTAACCCAATCACAAAAGAACACACATGGCATACACTCACTGATAAGTGGATATTAGCCCAAAAACGCAGAGCACCCAAGATTCAATTCACAGACCACATGAAGCTCAAGAAGAAGGAAGACCAAAGTGGGTGCTTTGGTTCTTCTTAGAAAGGGGATCAAAATACTCACTGGAGCAAATACAGAGACAAACTGTGGAGCAGAGATGTGAGGAAAGGCCATCCAAAGACTGCCGCACCTGGAGATCCATCCCATATACAGTCTCCAAACCCAGACACTATTGTGGTTGCCAACAAGTGCTTGCTGACAGGAGCCTGAAATAGGTGTCTCCTCAGAGGCTCTGCCAGAGCCTGACAAACACAGATGTAGATGCTCACAGCCAACCATTGGACTGAACACAGGGACCCCAATGGAGGAGTTAGGGAAAGGACTGAAGGAGCTGAAGGGGTTTGCAACCTCATAGGAAGAACAGCAGTATCAACCAAACAGATTCCCAAGAGCTCCCAGGGACTAAACCACCCACCAAACAAATGGAGGGACCCATGGCACCTGCTACATATGTAGCAGACGATGGCCTTATCTTGCATCAGTGGGAGGAGAGACCCTTGATCCTGTAAAGGCTTGATGCTCCAGTGTCGGGATCACCAGGGCACTGAGGTGGGTGGGTGGGGGAGCATCCTCATAGAAGCGGGGAAGGGCGAGGGGATGGAGGTTGTGAGGGGAAATTGGGAAAGGGGATAATATTAGAAATGTAAAGAAATAAAATATCCAACAAAAAAGGAAAAATATGTCCAACTTCTAATATTATGATGAAATGCACTTTTAGAGATTTTTCTTAATAATTATTCTCAGAGTGTCTATAATGATAAAGACAGTGAAGAATAGTCTTTTACTTTACAAACCTGAGCTGACATTCTTAGACAGTTATCTTTTCCTTACTGGTATCAAAACAGACTCCTGCAGATGATAAGACCATAATAAGAAGGTCTAGCAAGTCGTTTATATTGTAAAATTAACTAACACTCACCAGTGAGCTTCCTATGGAAATCATAAAACAATAAGCTTCACACTGTCACCAAACAAGTAGTGGTTATTTCTATTTTTATCCAATATGAAATTTCCTAGCCATTATCATTGGTCCTAGAATAGGACTCTTATACATTGCACCTCTATGAAAAGCAAACAAACAAAACTACATTAGAATCCTGGGGTCAAGATAGGAAATTTCTCATGTCTTCCTTTTGTGCCACAGACTGTCTTACAGAGTGTGGAATTGTCCTCACTGTAAAGCTTAATAAATACAACTTAATGAACTCTAACTCTGATGCTGGTAGATGATGACAAAATGTTCTGAGTGAAGCTTCCCTTGTAAAGAAACCCCTGCACCTTCCTTTCCACTCCAATATTGCTTCCTTAAAAATTGTGAAAGAGAATTTTTGAAAAAAAGGCACTGTTTATTTTATATAATCTATCATTTCTCTAAGTCCTGAAATGGGGACATTTTTAAAGTGAAAAACTTTTAATCTGTAGCAAGTATTTTCAAAGGACATTTGTTAAGTCCTTTTTACTAGCTAAAATTATAGGTTAATTATCCAAATCTCTTGATAATATTCATTGCCTCCAGGTATGCTTAACTTCTTTGGGAAGTGGTTTAAATTGCAGAACAAAAAGAAGACAAGCAATTAGATGTCCTAAAGTAATTTTATCTCTTAAACTTTTCATCAAAATAGATTTGAGAGGAGAGAAACAATGGAGAGGAGAGTGAGAATTATAGTTCTTGTGATTAAGCACTGTAGCTGCAATCTAGGCATACAAGGGTCAAATGTAAAAGTGTTTATGAATTCTAGAAAAATATTAAAATTTTCTCTCGGTGTGGAACATTTTCAGATCTCGGTTTTGTGCTCAATATATCTAAAGTACTTTATTAATGTTTTATAAGTTATTTCATGAGGAAAATTTTACAAGGTAATTTTGAACAAACTGAAGTGATTTAACAAGTGAATATAATGTTAAAAATACTGTGTTTGGGAATATACACATTTAATACTAACACACCCCTTTATTATTGTGTGAAATGTATGGCACTGATTTGCCTCCTCAAACCTGTCATTAAAACCAACAAATATAGTCTTGTGAATCCATACTTGTGCTGGAGATGTGTGCATGAAGTTGTTGATTTTATTGCTACTAGTGATGAATATTCCTATCTACTCTCTGCCCTCCTGGTCCCACAAGTAAGGCAATAGTTGCAGAAAATATGAGCAGAAGAACAATTTATATTGTTTTACTTTTGAGATACTTGATAGAACACCAGAGAAGTGTAATCACTTTTCTCTTGAAACACTGTTCTCTTCTAAAATGCTATAGCAATATTAAAACCTCTGGGAAACAGCCCCAGCATTACTGATAATCTGTTAATAGTGAAGCGTTGTCATAGGATGGCAACAGCACCCCATTTCTCAGGGCAGTGCTAGATAAACGTGTCACACCTTTGCTCTAAAGATCTCATCTCTTTTCCTCAGAAATAGAAGTATATGCAGGGTCAACTCTGGATAATACTAAAATTCTGAAGGGGTGTGTTTCTAAGCATTTACATCAATAAACAACTGTGTGGAGGTTAAGACACTCTCAGAATCACAACTTGAATGAAATGATACACTCTAGATAAAATATTCATGAGATTCTTTGTGATGTTTAGTGAGAAAGCATGAAGTAAAATAGAAATGTAAAATGACCTTCTGCTACGGGTCTATAGAAACAGTGACACACCTTCAGTAGAGAGTTTACCACTGATATACTCTTGCTTTCGTTACGTTTATTATTTCACAAAATAAAAACAAGATAAGCTATTACTCAGCACATGTCAACATGAGTGATTTAACTAATTACCATCTCACTCTTCCCTACATCTAAAGTTAATATGACTAATTATTTCTGGTCTGAGAACTTTTTTGTCCTAATAATTTTCTAGCATTTTCCTTAATATGCAAAACAAATTTTGTACTTGAACAATTTACATTACATTTTATTTCTAGGTCATAATAATTCCTGAGAATTTATTTTTATTATAAAATATACACAGTCAGTTGTTATAAAGGAATATATATATATATATATATATATATACACACATTTATATATTGTTTTATATCTAAATGAGGAACAAACAAACATTAAGGAGATACAATACTTTGCACAACATTACCTACATTAAAGCAGCTTACAGGAATTTAATTGGGAATTACATACATGATAGAATCAAAATTATTATCATTATTATATTCACAAGTTTTCAGAATAAAGTGGATTCATATACAATTTACTCTATTGTGATATGCCAATAAGAAAATTAAAAATATCCTACAATATATTTGAAACATTGAAATAATTGTCATGAAAATAAATACAAATGTATATCTAAATTAACATAAATGTAATAAATTACACAGCCATGCATATGCCATTAAACAATCATGCAACAGGGAGATGATTTGGGATGGAACTCCCAAAGACTTCTCCATGACCAAAAGACTAAAGAACAAAATTTATCCTGTCAAGCAGAAATGCAGGTGTGGGGATGGAGCAGAGACTGAGAGAATGGTCAACTAATAACCAGCCCAACTTGAGACCCATCCCATGTGCAAGCACCAATCGCTGACACTATTAATGACAATCTGTTATGCTTTCAGACAGGACCCTAGCATGACTGTCCTCTAAGAGGCTCCACCCAGATATTAATCAGACAAATGCAGATACCCACAGCCAAATAGTGGAAAGAGCTTGGGCACTGCTATGGAAGAACAGAAGGAAGGGTTGTGGCCTCTAAAGTGATAGAAACCCAACAGTTAGACCAACAGTGTCAACTGCCCTAGATCCTTGGGGCTATCAAGAGTCTGAACCCCCAACCAAAGAACATGCTGGACCTAGGACTCCTCATATATATGTAGCAGTTATGCAGCCTGGTCTTCATGTGGATCCCATAGCAAGTGCTATCTCAAAAACTGTTGCCTATCTGTGGGATATGTTCTTCTACTTGGTCTGCCTTGTCTGGCTTCAGTGGGAGAAATTCACTGAAACTCAGAGAGACTTAATGTGCAAGGGTTGGGGAGAGCCTAGGGGGCCCCATCTGCTCAGATGAGAAAGGCAGAGGGGAAGAGGGGAAGGGTTATGGGAGGGGAATGACTAGGAGGGAGGCAATGAGTGGGATTTAAAGTGAATAAGTAAAATAATACTAACAACAATACTGGCAATAATAATAATAATAATAATAATAATAATAATAATAATAATAGTACCAAAGCAACAACAACAAAAGAATTATACATCCAATTCCAGGTTTAATTTGTTTTTTGTAAGAAAGCTTTAAACTTGTACTTTTAGAATTTGTCTTTTTTTTTTATTTTTTATTTTTTTAATTTACATTCCAAATCATTTCCCCTTTCCCGTTTCCTCCCTCCCCGAAAGTCCCATAAGCCCCCTTCCCTCCCTCTTTTCTCCATTCAACCCCCTCTCGATACTCTGTGCTGGCGTTCCCCTACATCCAGTCTTTCCAGGACCAGGGGTCTCTCCTTCCATCTTCTTAGAACTCTATTGATATGCGGATTGTGTCTAGGGTATTCCGAGATTCTGGGTCAATATCCCCTTATCAGTGACTGCATACCATGTGTGTTCTTTTGTGATTGGGTTACCTCACTAAGAATGATATTTTCAAGATCTGACCATTTGCCTAGGAATTTCGTGAATTCATTGTTTTTAATTGCAGAGTAGTATTCCATTGTGTAGATATACCACATCTTCTGAATCCATTCCTCCTCCGTTGAGGGATGTCTGGGTTCTTTCCAGCTTCTGGCTATTATAAATAAGGCTGCTATGAACATAGTGGAGCATGTGTCCTTATTGCATGCAGGTAAAGCCTCTGGATATATGCCCAGGAGTGGTATAGCCGGATCCTCCGGGAGTGTCATGCCCAGTTTTCTGAGGAACCGCCAGACTGCTTTCCAGAGTGGTTGTACCAGCTTGCAATTCCACCAGCAGTGGAGGAGTGTTCCTCTTTCTCCACATCCTCGCCAACAACTGCTGTCTCCTGTGTTTTTGATCTTAGCCATTCTGACTGGTGTGAGATGGAATCTCAGGGTTGTTTTGATTTGCATTTCCCTAATGACTAAGGATGATGAACATCTCTTTAGGTGCTTCTCAGCCATTAGATATTCTTCAGGTGAGAACTCTTTGTTTAGCTCTGCACCCCATTTTTTAATAGGGTTACTTGCCTCTCTGGAGTTTAACTTCTTGAGTTCTTTGTATATATTGGATATTAGCCCTCTGTCGGATGTAAGGTTGGTAAAGATCATTTCCCAGTTAGTTGGTTGCCGCTTTGTCTTTTTGACAGTGTCTTTTGCCTTGCAAAATCTTTGTAATTTAATGAGGTCCCATTTGTCTATTCTTGATCTTAGAGCATAAGCTATTGGAGTTCTGTTCAGGAAATTCTCCCCTGTGCCCATATGTTCAAGGTTCTTCCCTAGTTTCCCTTCTATTAGTTTCAATGTGTCTGGTTTTATGTGGAGATCTTTGATCCACTTAGAATTGAGCTTAGTGCAAGGAGATAAGAATGGGTCAATTTGCATTCTTCTGCATGTTGACCTCCAGCTGAGCTAGCACCATTTGTTGAAAAGGCTATCTTTTTTCCACTGGATGGTTTTAGCTCCTTTGTCAAAGATCAAGTGACCATAGGAGTGTGAATTCATTTCTGGGTCTTCAATTCTGTTCCATTGATCTACATGCCTGTCACTGTACCAATACCATGCGGTTTTTAACACTATTGCTCTGTAGTACAGCTTGAGGTCCGGGATACTGATTCCCCCAGAGGTTCTTTTACTCTTGAGAATAGTTTTAGCTATTCTGGGTTTTCTGTTATTACAGATGAATTTTTGAATTGCTCTTTCTAACTCTATGAAGAATTGAGTTGTGATTTTGATGGGGATTGCATTGAATCTGTGTATTACTTTTGGTAAGATGCTCATTTTTACTATATTAATTCTGCCAATCCATGACCATGGCAGATTTTTCCATCTTCTGAGGTCTTCTTCAATTTCTTTCTTCAGAGACTTGAAGTTCTTGTCATACAGATCTTTCACTTGTTTGGTTAGAGTCACGCCAAGATACTTAATATGGTTTGTGTCTCAAAGTTTGCGAAGCTGTGCAAACTTTTGGCATCAGTGACTTTCTCCACTATTATTTAAATTAAACTTTACCTTTATGAGACAAATATACTCCTGGAGAAGCCAAGTATTTTCAACTCATTTTCTGTTTTTGTCCTATTTAAAGTCAGTAGACAGTCCTACTGATGATAACAGAGAAAGCCAGAGGGTTCTTTCTAACTGCGGTTTAATCATTTAGTTTCCCAGAGACTGGCATATAGATAACAAACTAAGAGTTGACATTATTCTACCCATTTAGTCCTCAAAAACAGTCCATAGTAAACAGGATAATAACTAGGTTTCAAGCATAGAGTTCCAGTTTGGGGAGATTTAGTTATTGTAATTATATTATATAATGATTGTAAGTGACCTTATTTTTAAAAATGCATTAAAAATTATTTAAGTAGCTGGAGATCAAGTTTATGAATACTTTAAGGTGACAATAGAAAAGGAAATGAAATGAGCTTTGATTTATATCATGAGTTCCTTCATTTCTAAGTGTATCTCATGCAAAGCTTGCTCTCCATTTGTTTGGACCACAAAGATCTATATCCTAAATAATCTGTATTTTGAATTAAGGGAATAAAATCCCACTTGTTTCTCAAGTGCAAAAATAAGTGATTTTTCCAGTAACAGAAATTGTTTTTTGTATTCTTACAAAATAAGACCTAACGCATTTTAAAATGAATTCAAAATTTAGTGAATATTCCACTATTGGATTTTGTGAAAGAAAGTTCGCTCGATGAGCAAAGGAATAATGAACTTCTTATGATTCTCTGTGTTCAATAGCTTAATGGTACTTTTCAGTTAAGAACTTGTAAAATGATGCTAATTTTTCAAGTAAAGATTTGCAATTCTTCAGCATTTCTTCCTGCTTGACTCTTTTCCTTCAGAAGTCTTTTATAAAAAAAAAACTGAATATTCATTTTGTCTTACAATGAACCTCATAAGTTGATGAAGCACAAAGTGGGCTTTTATGCTGACTTCAGAAATAGCTGTATCTTATTGAAAGTTTTCTCTTTCAGCATTCTCAGGAGTTCCTCAACATTTAATTATATGTACTTTGCAAGTACCAATTGCAACTTTGGCATTTAGGAAAAGTCATTTGGCATTTAGGAAAAGTCAATTTGTAATAAAACACACATTACATAAGAATATACATTATAAAATATTCAGTCACATATTATCATTCTAATGTCATGTTGGAAAATATTGCATGTTCTCTCATCTATAGTTAGCATGTATCTACTACCATGAAAAGACTAAATATGCGAAGTACATTTATCCTCATTTCAAACATAAAAATTTGTATGAAAATTGTTGTCTTTGAATAGGATTTATATTTAATTTCAACAAATACATTCAGAAACATAATTTGTGTGTATTTCAATATGTAATTTTAACAAACACGCACATGAAATAATCCCAATTTCTAACATACAGTTCCTTCGTAATTTTTCTTTTATCATTTTTCAAAGTTTTATACATGTGTATAAAGAATTCTGTCTCACTTAATCCTCATATACATTATATATACAAGTATATACATGTATATATATACACACATACATACACACACACACACATACATACACACACACACACACACACACACACACACACACATATATATATATATATACATATATATATATATATATATATATATATATATATATATATATGAGAGCAAGAGAAAGTAGGAGAAAATATAAATTTGGGTAAGTAGGGAATTGGGCAGGATCTGAAAATAAATAGGGAAAGAAAAATATAATAAAAAATAAGAATAAAAGTTTTGGATATTTTAAACTCCATTATCTTTTCGTTTATCCCTCTCATTCTGCTGCAACCTTTAGACCACTAAGCAAATCTACATGTTAATGTCTTCATGACTGTAGACAACATGAGTTTAACTGGAGTGTTGAAAAAACAGGATTCGTAGTTTATTTGCTTCAACACTGGCTTAAAGAAGGCAGGTGAACAGGGACGGGAAAAAAGTGAGAGCCATAAGATGGAACTATGCCCAGTGTAAAGTGTTCTAGGCAGCCACGAGACACTGAATGTGCTGGAATTACAGCTATGTTTGTCTATTTTTTCATCTTTAAATTTTTCTTTTTCCTTTCATTTTTTTATAGATTCTTGTCATTAGTAATTTGATTATATCTTTAACTTGACAAATGATCAACTGATTGATTGTTTGATTGATGGGTTGCTTTTGACAGTAGTAGAAGGTGATTCTAGGATCCTTTGTATGCTACACGTGTTGCAATACTAATCTGCAGCCTGAGAATTATAATATTCCCCAAGTAACTAAGGCAGTGTACTTTTAATCATACCATATTATATATTAAATATGAAGTGAGATTAAATGGTTCCACTAATGAGGAACAAATAGTAATGTCTTTGAATTAGGACATCATATCTATGTTCTAAGTAGATTTTTCTAGATATTTTGTTTTATAATAGTTTTAGAGTGATTTTTTATTATTGGGACAAGAGAGATTTATTTTATTTTTCCCTTTTATTGAAAATACTATTTTATCATAAAAGATATCCTGATTGGTGATTTGCTTCTCTCTCTTCCTTCAAGTTAATCCTACCTTCCTCTTATCCAAATCTACTTCCTTTCTGTCTCTGAACCAAACATAACAAAAAATATAATAATATAAAACAAAAACTATCACCTGGAAGTTGGACAAGGCAAAACAACAGAAGGAAAATAGCTCCAAGAAAAGGCATGTGGCTCTTAAAAGTTTGAAGAACGTTAAATTTTATTTTTCTACTTCCTTAAAAATGTGTTTAATGTTGACTGTAAATTCATGATCAGTTTAAGATAAGAAACTACCATAAAAGTGTTAATTATACAATTATTTGGTAAAGATTGGATCAAGTGTTTTCCTATGAAGGTAGAGAATTGTTACTTACTTCGTAGGGTGTCCTTTTTCTTTTTCTTTCGTACTGTCTTAATTAAGCACAAAATCAATCATAAAAAGTAGGAGACAGCTTGAGTTTATTCAAATTGAATTTTATTAATGAACAGTTATATGAGGATGTCATACAAATTGCATTTGTCACAGAGAATATTTTTAATTTTAATATTTTTCTATCATTGAAACAAACAAAGAAACAAAACCCAGGTTTGAGTCTCAGTCCAGAATCATTTAGCCTGAGTGGGCAGAAACATACAGAAGCATGAGTTACAGTAAAGGCAGACTCCAGGGTAATGAGGAAGAGCCTGATGTGAAGAACGTAAGGCGATAGTGAGGTCCTGGCAAGTGCTGCCACCAGGGGCCATGTTCCAGTCGAGGGCGTTGCAGCGGCATGTTATTTTACCTAAAAGTCAAGAAAGATGTCCCTGGTGAGGGCTGCTGCCTGTGGGGCTTGTTGATGTCTGAAGGCTGTGCAAAGGAGGCCCAACCCCTACCAGGTCATCTTGGGAGAACTGCTGAAGGTACGCAAGCAGGAAACTTGACTTGATGCTTGCCACCTGCAGTACTCAGGATAGTGGAGGCACCTAGCCCAGGAAGCACAGTAGAACTGATGCTGGTTGCTGGAGTTAGTGACCTGGCCCAGAGGGTGCAAGCATGGTAGGGCTAGCCATACCACTTGTCTGCCATGGGGTGGTGTGGGCTAGAGAGAGATGCTCCCTTCCTCCCTTCTTTTGCTACTATGACAAATGGGGAGAGCTGGCCCTGAGATTATGAGATCAGTAGAGGTGTCCTTGTACCTCACCAGCTGCCACACTTGGGAGAGCAGAGCCTGCACCTAGCAGTAAAACTTGCCTTGGTTGCATGGGTTGTGGGTGACCCAGTCCCTAGATCTTGAAAGCAGCAGAGCTGGCCCAGCACCTTGCTACCTGTCTTAGTCAGGATTTCTATTCCTGCACAAATATCATGACCAAGAAGCAAGTCGGGGAGGAAAGCTTACACTTCCACGCTGCTGTTCATCACTAAAGGAAGTCAGAACTGGAACTCAAGCAGGTCAGGAAGCAGGAGCTGATGCAGACGTCATGGGGGGATGTTCCTTACTGACTTGCTCAGCTTGCTCTCTTATAGAACCCAAGACTACCAGCCCAGGGATGGTACAACCCACAAGGGACCCTCCCCCCTTTATCACTAATTGAGAAAATGCCTCACAGTTGGATCTCATGGAGGCACTTCCCCAACTGAAGCTTTCTCTGTGATAACTCCAGTCTGTGTCATGTGGACACACAAAACCAGCCAGTACAATTGACCCCTTGCCAACATGACACATAAACACATCACTATTAAGCCTCAACCCTTACTTTCTTATTCATCCCCAAGATCCAAATAACTTTAAATGTCCCACAGTCTTTACATATTAAAAGCCCCTTTTAAAATGTTCAATATCTTTTAAAATTCAAAGTCTTTTAAAAATTCATAGTCTCTTAACTGTGGACTCCACTAAAATACTTTCTTCCTTCAAGAGGGAAAAATATCAGGGCACAGTCACAATCAAAAGCAAAACTCAAACTCCAATGGCTCAATGTCTGGGATCCAATTCATGATCTTCCAGGCTCCTCCAAGGGCCTGGGTCCCTTCTGCAGCTCTGCCCTTTGTAGCACACAGCTTGTCTTCCAGGCTCCAGCTGCCTGTATTCCACTGCTGCTGCTGTTCTTGGTGGTCATCTCATGGCACTCTCATCTCCAAAACACTGCTGTCTTCTGCTGTAACTAGGCTTCACCAAGAGCCTCTCATAGGCTCTCTTCATGGTGCCAAGCCTCAACTCCTTTGCATGACCCCTTTAGTCCTTGTTCATCAATTGCAACTGAGGTTGCACCTTCACCAATGGCCTTCCACGGCCTCTCACAGTGCTGAGCCTCAGCTGCTCTCCATGACCCCTTCATGCCTTCAAAACCAGTACCACCTGGGTGACTCTTACACAGTACCAAGTCCACAGGTACAACAGTGGCTATCTCTGGAACAGCCTCTGTGCTCTCAGAAAACACTTCCCAGAAGATTTCATCTCAGTGATGCCGGTCTCTTCTTAATCACTGCTAATTTCTTAGCTCCAGCTAACCAACATCAATATTCACAGTAACACAAAGGTTTGCTTTAGTGGTTCTAGTATCTTGTTAATCACAGCTGATTCTTCAGCCCCAGCTAACCAAAACCACAGAATCTTGATAATCAAAACATGGCCCTAATAAGAGTCTTTAATCTTCCCTCTGAAATTTCATAAGCCAGGCCTCCATCTTCTGCACTGTTCTTAACATTACCTTCCAAGCTCCTACAGAATTTTCCACAGAGCTCTAACATCCTAATGGCTATTCTAGCACAAAGCTCCAAAGTCCTTTCACAGTCCTCCCCAAAACATGGTCAGGTTGTCACAGGATTACCCCACTCCTTGTACCAATTTGTCTTAGGATTTCTATTCCTGCACAAACATCATGACCAAGAAGCAAGTTGGGGAGGAAAGGGTTTATTGAGCTTACACTTCCATGCTGCTGTTCATCACTAAAGGAAGTCAGGACTGGAACTCAAGCAGATCAGGAAGCAGGAGTTGATGCAGACGTCATGGGGGGATGTTACTTATTGACTTGCTCAGCCTGCTCTCTTATAGAACCCAAGACTACCAACACAGGGATGGTACAACCCACAAGGGGTCCTCCTCCTTTATCACTAATTGAGAAAATGCCCCACAGCTGGATCTCAAGTAGGCACTTCCCCAACTGAAGCTTTCTCTGTGATAACTCCAGTCTGTGTCATGTGGACACACAAAACCAGTCAGTACACTACCTGAGGCATTTGGTGAACTAGACAGGCCAGTGATAGAGAGCTTGTGCTGATGGTGTACCTGTGAGAAAGCTGGCAGGTTGACCAGCCCAGATACCACACAGGCCCAGATCTGGGACTTTGAGTGGGTCCACTCTAATGTCTTCGCAGGATTTCCATGACACAGGGCAACAATGTGATATTCATGAGGAGTACCTGTGAGAATCCAGTATTGCCGGTATAGCAGAAGTCAGAAGCCTCAAACCAGACCAATGACTCATTGCAATGAATACTCATAAGCAAAGTGTTCACAGAAGGGTATACTGTGGAACACACTGTTGTATACCACAGCTTCAGCAAGGTTTTGTTTATTTGTTTGTTTGCGGGTGGGAAATTTCAAGGGCAGAATGTGGTTTCCAAGGATAGAGAAATGAGTGGGATTGAGGTACATAATGTGAAAATCAGAAGGAATCCACAAAAAGTTAAATAAAAATTTAAAGAACAGATTGATAAGCTAGCTATGCTGGTGAATGCAGCTGAGAGTCTTCAAAGCTGAGACACAAGGATGTGCAGTGCTAAAGAAGACAACTCATTCCTGTGAATTGCCACCTTCTACACTCAAGGTGTGACACATGCACACACAAACACATGTACCCATATAATCCAAGCATATGGGTACATGTGCACACACACACACACACACACACACACACACATACACACACACACACACGTGCACACACCCTTTTAAATGTAATAAAAAATGCTCAAAAACGAAAACAGAGTCAAACTTGTTAACTGGGTTTGTTCAAAAATTCCGCCTGACTTTCTTATTGCCACTCTAGAAAATGTCATCATTTTAGTGCTTCAAAGCACGAGAATTGTATTCGTTCAGAGTTCTGGAAAGAACCAATGTGAAAACTGTTTCACTAGGCAGAGATGAAGGTGTTGGCAGAACTTTCATGTCTACAGAAGACATGGCAGGTTTTTCATTCTTCTCCCTTCTCCCTTCCAATATCTTCCGGCATTTGCTTTCATCTCTTTGTTTTCCTCTTCATAATTGGTCCCCAGTGTGATGTACTTCCCTCTGCCAGCAAACTCTACCTCCTACCACCAGTATCTTTCTCCTTGCTAACTATTCTGGTATGCTTTATAAAAGAAAAACCATAAAAGGTTTCTTCCTGGATTTGATAATCAAGATTTTCCAACAAGAAAGAGATAGTTAAATACTCCAGGAACACAATATAGTATTAATGTAGCTTTAGAAGTAAAAAGCAAATAAACAGAAACAAATTATAAAATGAATTTTGTCTGTCAGTGAAGTTTAGTTCATTGGGGAATGTGAGTTGAGAGACTGACGGGTCAAGTACAGCAAAGGCATTATAATAAGTCAAGCTAAGACTTCTAATGGCAGTGATTTCAAGATGTGGGTGGATAAATGGTCACTTTGGTTTAATTTGTATGTTCTTTAAATTTGTCAATATGTGCCAGTGACCTTCCTGGCATCAACAGGGTTTCCAGGTCTGGAAGGCAGCAATGGGGGCATTGGCAGCTGGGGTGGCAGAAGTTGCAATGGGTGGGGCAAAACTTGCTTACTTTTGGTGATATTTACCTTTCTTAAACTCTTTGCTCTCATAAGGCCAAATGCCACTGTTTCTAGTAATTGACTCTTGCTGTGCTGTAGTAAGTACTAAAAATTTAACTGTGCTTAAATAAGTGCTAGGAAAACCTTAATATGTTCTTACTGTTCTGTGCTAAAACCTTAACTCTTTTTTATTGTTCAGTGCTTAAATAAATGCCTATTTCTGGTGAGCTAACACATGCTGTTTAGCAACCAAGGATTGAGTAAAAGAATCTACTGATAGTGTTCCTTTCTCTGGTGAGCCAGGCAGAAGCCATTTGATGGAGAGGGAACTTGTTAACTCTTTTGAACCAGAGAAAAAAGAAAGGAAAGGAAAGGAAAGGAAAGGAAAGGAAAAGAAAAGAAAAGAAAAGAAAAGAAAAGAAAAGAAAAGAAAAGAAAAGAAAAGAAAAGAAAAGAAAAGAAAAGGAAAGGAAAGGAAAAAATCACTAACAGAGACCACACACATGCTGGGTGAAACAGAAAATGGCTGTGCCCAGACATTTGGATGGAAGCATGGATGGATGAATAGATGGATGGAAGGATGGATGGATGGATGGGGCAGAGTCTCTAAACCATCAACATTATTTCTTTTCTCTGGTCTGTTTGTACTTTTGTAGACAAATTTCTTTAGAAAATTACCGCAGAGATGAAATGTAACACAAAATGGGAGTTACAGAAGGATATTGGTAATGAATTCAAAGCAAGTGTTTCATTCTATAGCTTATTATACATTCAAAGCAACAGTTTCACATGGCCTAGCTGCATCATAGTGTACAATCCTTGGATCTGACATAGAATACATTTTTTTCTTGATTACAAATTTGTCCCAATCCTATTTCTCTTTTCAGTGTAATCATGAAAGTTCATTGTATTCCCTTTTGTGCAGCCTTTACTTACTATTATGGGGAGTGGGCACATTCTAGTCCTGATTCTAACTTTACATCTTTCTAGTCAAACAAGTCAAACCATCTTTTAAAACTTTCTTCATAAGAGAATTTGAATTGAATCAGGTACTCTATAAAATCATTAATTGATCTAAACTGCATTAATTCATCAAGTTCATTTTTATGTTAGTCTTCAGGAAGCATACTCAATAGAGTAGGGTAATGCCCAGGAATTCTTTAGAAATGTAAGGGTGACAGGAAAGGTGTACCAACTACAAGAAGCCTTCCTGAGATGGAGTCTCTTGGGAACTTGCTAGCCTTAGCCCTTCCTAGAAGGCTTCTGACAAATATGGAAACAGTAAATTTGGTTATTGCAAATAATCCTGGCTATATTTAATGTTTCCTCCCAAGGGATGAGATAATAAAGAATACATAGTAGATTGTATTACCCTTGATTATACTATATTATGAATATTTGAGAGGAAAAAAGTATGAACTTAATATAGATAGAATTCAGTAATCTGAGCACATGGAACTGTCTAATATTAGACAGTTCATAAGTTATAGCAAATGATATAGTTACCTACTATGGAGCTCTAAGATGAAGTATGTAGCAGATACAGAAAAGTAGTCTGCTAAAGCAACTAGCCAAAAATAGAAGAGTTAAGCCCTTCATCAATTTTAATGAATATGTACTATACACAAAAGTCTACAGATAGAGAAAGGAAGGGATCCTCCTATTATTTGGAACAGTAACCATGTCTTTTGAGCCAGTGAAAGCATTTTGCAGGTTTTTTTTTAAATACTATAGTATGATTAGATCTAAATGTGGCAAATGACTGGGTATAAAGTCAGTGCAAAATGGATAAATAAATGAATAAATAAATAAATAAAGTGTTCTTAAATTTGATGGTTCCTTCTTTTAAAGAGTAATACTGGAAGAATAGTTTTTTTTTTTTTAAAGCTACATGTTTTACTTAAGCATGGGATTTACTAAGCTCTGAATATAAAAAGTGAATTATCAGGATGGACCAAGAAGGCCAGAGTCTTTGATTGTGCTTTCGTTAGCCAGTTAGCATTAAAGGCTTTGCCTCAAAGTAAGTTCAAAGAGGGCAGTTTTCCCTAGGCAGATTACCAACATAAACTTTTGAAATTGTCAATAATCCAGTCTGAATAATCACAGAAGAGGTCATAGTCTTTGGGGACAAATACAACTGTGAAAAATATATATAATTTCAATCTTATATTAATTTCGTATTGAGAAGCATGTGATAAGTTGCAACTATGGAGCAAAATGTGGACATATTCTGAAGAGTAGATGTAGAGATTTGAGAATTTTCAAGTCTTTCTTAATAGAAGGTGAAGAACAAAATCAATCCAAATTGAATGATGATGAAAAGACAAGAGAAACAGAGGCAGGATCTTAAAAAATAATAGTTTCTAATGTTAGTTCAGAGAACATGCTTGAGTAGACAGAGCTGATACCATTTTAAATGTCTGAGCTTCCAACCAAAGAATCTTGTCAGAGTATAATTGAATACAATAGACAAGATTATACCAGGATGAATTAGAAACATGCACATTCAACAATCATTAAGAGTAAGTCAGAATGTTTTACTCATAAGCAAATACAGAGAAACTAGAAAACTAACACAACATAGTAAAATATGGTGAACTCATAATGCCTTGACACAATTTTTCTTTATTTAATTTTTAAAATCAACTTTATTATAAAATAGTGCATAAACTAATACTTATTTCAAAGACCTTGACTTTAGGGCTGTGAAGAATGTTGATTAACTCTAAGCAATATTGCTAGATCAAAGTTTCAGCATATGGTTCAATAAAATATACAAAGGTGTTAAAACAGAAAGACATCAGGACTACTGATTTAGGATAAAGGGAGGAGGACCCTTGCCAAACATATATTAAAGATTTGTAACCAGTTTTAGCAGAGTAATTAGATATATTTATCTTCAGGGATGATACTTTCATGCAGTTTTTTAGTCTTCTATGATACTCCATTAACCAAAAGATTTTGCTTTCAAGTTCATTTGTAAAACATTGCATAACTAATCTCAGCAACAAAACATTCAAAGTTTAGCAAATTAAAAGTTATTTGAAGTTTGACAAGGAAAAAAAAACTGCTTTGTTCTATCCAGTTTTTCTCTGGCTGTATTTAATTAAAGAGTCCATTATTCACAGCATGTCCATTAATTTCCTGTGGACCAAGTGTGAAATTTCTTTCTAAAGCCGAGTGTGAAGCTCTGGCCATCAGTAGAGATAAATTGGCTCAAGTTGCTGAGAAAATTAAACTCTTTGGTCAGAAAACAAAACAGGTCAATAATTTAATGTGTTTCCATTGATCCATGGGTATTTGCATTTCCAATCGTATTTTTGACCAGGTGAATGAGTCTCAAAGAATATAACACACTAGTCCTAGAAAAATGAATAAATAGCTCAAGTTGACCACAGCCACAAAAACTATGGCCACCCATCTTTTTTTCAAAAGCAAGATGATAAAATTCTGTGAAATGCTATTGAGGGTTTTTGGTGGTGTTTTAAATGCTATTCTTTAATTTTAATGGTGGTAACATTGTTACTAGAGATATGAAAAAGTGTAGACCAATAATCTTCCACAATACAGGCCAAAAAAATTCAAAAAGATGATTTTGGCAAGAGAACATTCACACTGAGGAATGTTCACCTGTGAAAACACAAACCAGGTGCCAGGTAGCCTGAAAAGTGCTTTGCCAGCATCAGGAATGCATGTCTCTATTCTGAGCCAATACTGAGCTTTCAGACTCTAGAGGTATGAAAGAAACCTTATAGTGGCTAAAGGAATAGGTTGATTTATGTTCCAAATGGCCACTGCTTTCTTTTTAGTAATATAAGAAAAATAAGACAGGAGCTACAATTAAAAAAGAAATCTAGGAGAGTATGACAAACTGTTTGCAGAGTGTCTCTTGATTAGTCTAAAGTATGAAGCACTCCTATTTCTATCTGTCCCCAGAATCTTTGCAGGACTGACCATCTTCTCTGCATTAAATCATTCTACCCTCAGAGTAACACAGTGAATTAAACACTAGTATGTTCATTTTGCAAATTAAGAACTAAGCTTCTTGTGTTCCTACAGAACGTGAATATGTTTCCTGTATTTTTGTGGGCTGCAATGTGATTAAACAGTGTGAGTTTCAGTTCCCAATGTGTAATTTCAACATTAGCTGTCATTCAACATAGCAAATCTTTGGGTTGATTTCATGTTTCTTTTATCTTGTTGTAATAGGTACACAGATTGTATAAAAACTTGTATATATTTAGCTTTGTGAGGGAGGAATACTCTTAATATTTATGTTACTAAGAGAGGTAAGATTTTTTTCAAGCAAAGTAAATATGTAATGTATTCATATATATGTATATATATATAAATCACTATGTATAATGTGCTATGAAAGCTGTATCTATAAACTGTATCTATTTGTATATATATAATCCATATCTATATCATCTGTATCATTCTAACCCTAACACTAACCCTAACCCTGTTTTTTTGTTTTGTTTTGTTTTGTTTTTTTCACGAGGACCAGTTCCGTTCCTGTCCTCGTGGAACATATTTCCTTCTCTAGGCAATAATATTCAGCCCATGTCATTAAACAAATATTTTGCCACCAATATAATTTCTTAGTTTCTATAATTTTATAGAAATATTTAATACCATTCATATTAATTTATATTAAAATGTCATATTAAATTTACAAATATTAAATGACAA
Source organism: Tokudaia tokunoshimensis (assembly GCA_036184795.1). Lineage (NCBI taxonomy): Eukaryota > Metazoa > Chordata > Mammalia > Rodentia > Muridae > Tokudaia > Tokudaia tokunoshimensis. The sequence goes on along the minus strand of BTHU01000011.1, from coordinate 11,878,821 downwards.
GATGCTCATGATTGCATTTGTCAGTCTACTTCAGATAATGTCAAAATTATCAATTTAATAACTAAAAATAATCTGGATCAAATTTTTCCACCAGGGCACTACAGCCAGGGAAGCAGGTTAGGGAAGCAGCAGGCCTTCACCTCCTGTGTGGAGGAGGGTCCACATCCAATCCACAAGTCTCCCAACACCCAGAAGACAACCTGTTGCAGTCTCTCTTTCCCAGTTTCCCTCATCTTCAGTGAACCACATCTTTCTCTCCAAATCCCCTTCCCTATACTTATTCCCTGGGAAACCAGAGACCATTCTGAACAGGATAGGAGATACTCTAGAAAGCCTTTTCTAGGAACCCACCAGCAGCACCTAGAAAAGGACCAAGTGAGCCAGAGAAGCATTTAGGCAAGTGTCATATGGTCACGTTCCTTACTCTCCTATATATCCAACTCCCCAGTCTAATTCTCAGCTCTAATAAGGCTAACTCAATGCCAGGGGACTCAGAAGAACCTGGAGGAATGCCCTGGTTTCCTCCATCCTGTGTACCCATTCAGATAATCCTCTTTCCTAATTGTTAACTCCCAATACCTAATATCTCCTTTTACATGAAACCCTCAGTGTCTACACTCCTAAGAATCCTGGAATAATTTCTTACCAGGTAACACATATATTTTCTAAGAACCAAGAGGGCAACAAAAAACAGGGAACAAAACACACATTAAAAATAAAGGAGCAGATGTCAGCATTTGGAATTATAGTCTTTCCAAACACACAGGCCTAAGCAACAACATAACAAAATCACTCAAGAACAGCCAATGTGTCTTCACTGGAGGCCAGCAACACTAGCATGATAGGCTCTGAGTTTTGCACCAAATCTGAAGCATAAGATGAAAACCTTTAAGAAGCCTTTGTGAATATGATAATGGCTCTTAAAGAAGAAATGAATAAACTCCTGAAAGAAATTTGTGTAAACACAAACAGTAGTAGAAAGTAAATACATCAATTCAAAACTTGAAAATTTGATTAGAATAAATAGAAAATCCAAACTGAGGGAAATCTGGAAATGAAAATTTAGTAGCTCAAACTGGAACCTCAGATGCAATCCTCACTAGGAGAATGCCAGAGATAGAAATGAGCGTCTTAACCACTGGATACCTGATAAAAGAAATGAATACCTTAATAAAAAGAAAGGGATAAATCTAAAGTTCCTTGGTATACAACATCCAGAAAAATCTAGGAGAATTTGAAAATACTATCTAATAAGATGAATAGAGGAAGTAGAAGCAGCTTGGGTCAAAGGTTCAGAAAATATCTTTAACAAAATCATAGACATAAATAAGTAAAACTATAGAAAGTGTTAGAAAGAAAATCCCAACCTAACATGATTAACCACTACTTAACCTAAAGAAACACAAGGTTAACCTAAGGTTAGCCCAAGAAAACATAAGAAATACATTCTAGACCATCCAATAAAAAGAGGTGAAACACACACACACACACACACACTCATACACACTCATAACCATACCACCATTATCATCACCTCCACAGGACCACCACCAACACCAACACCAATATAGCAACAATAAAATATGAGGAATCTCTACATCAATGGCCTCAATCCCTCCACAAAAAGTCACAGACAAACAATGGATTCACATGCAATATCCAACTTTCTGCTACATCCAATAACCAACCTTAACATCATAGATAGGCATTACCTCTGGATAAAATAAGATCTTAGAATATCATTTACCACAAAACAGAGACAGAAGGAACATTACTCAATCTTTTTATGAGCCACAGTTACCCTGACATATAAACCACATAAAAAGACAACAAAGGAAGTAAATTAAAGTCAGATTTCCTGTATGAAAAAAGATACAAAAATTCTCAATAAAGCAAACCAAATCTAAGAACTCATCATAAAGATAATCCACTGTGATCAAATAGTCTTCATTCAAATGATCTAGGGAAGGTTCAAAATATATAAATTAATGTATCTAATCCATCATATAAACTGAGTGAAAAACAAATACCATATGATCATGTCATTAGACACAGAAAAGACCTTTGATAATATCCAACACTCTTTCATGATAAAAGTTCTTGAGGGATTAGGGATACAAGAAATATACTTCAAAATAATAAAGGTGGATTACAATAAGATATAGCCATTATCACCACAAATAGAGAAAAAGTAAAAGACGCCACTTAAATCAGAATAATTCATCATTGCCTCATTTGTTTATACCTAATCATTATAGTAGTTAAGTTTTAGCAAGAACAATAAGAAAACTGAAGGAGATATAAATTGAAAGTTGTAAAAGTATCCCTATTTGCAGTTGATATTTATATATAATATAAATTTATATATTTATATATATTTATATAAATATATATATATATAAATATCAACTGCAAATAGGGATACTTTATATATATAAAATGTGTGTGCATGTGTGTATGTGTGTGTGTGACACAACAAATTCCTCTGGAGAGCTGAAAAAAAAATCCTGAGTCATAAAGAAAAGCTGGTGTCATCACCCCAACATCAAGTTGTAGTTATACAGCTCCAATTATGAAAACCACAGGATATCAGCACAAAAGAGACATGTTGATCAAAGGAATCATACTGAAGTCACAGATATAAGTCTTCTAATCAAAGGATACTTTTTTTTTTTTTTTTTTTTTTTGGTAAAGAAGCCCTGGGCGAGCGAGGGGAGCAGGGCAGGAGAGAAGTTCTGAGGGTCAGTAGAATGTTCAGAAATATGCAATCTTCAGGGGTGGGAGGTCAGGGAACCCTCTAGAAAGTACCAGAGACCTGGGAGGTGAGAGACTTAGGACTCAAAGAGAAGAACCTTAGATGAAATGCCCAAGAGTTGGGAGAGGAAATTTGTAGAGTTTAACTCCAGTAGACATACAGGGCATCAAGTGGAGGGATAAAGGTTGCCATCCCACAGTCAAAATTCTGACCCAGAATTTTTCCTGTCTAAAAGAACTGCAGGGACACAAATGGAGAAGAGACTGAGGAAAAGGAGGTTCAGTGACCACCCAACTTGGGATCCCTCTCAAAGGGAGACTCGAAGGCCTGACACTATTACTGATGCTATGGTATGCTTTCAAATAGGAGCCAAGCATGGCTGCTTTCCCAGAGACCCAATAGACTGACTGAAATAGATGCAGATACTTACACTCAACCAATGGTCTGAAGTTGGGGACCCCTATGGTTGAATTAGGGAAAAGCTGGAAGAAATTGAGGAGGAAGGTTACTCAATAGGAAGACTAACAGTTTCAACTAACCTGGACCCCTGAAATCTCTTAGATACTGAGCCACTAGCCAAAAAATATGCACTAGCTGGTCTGAGACTCCCCCACCCCAAACAGCAGAGAACTGCCTGGTCTGGCCTCAATGAGAGAAGATGTGCCTAACCATCAAGAGACATGGGGCCCCAGGGAGTGGGGAGTCCTGGCAGGGCTGGGGACATCCTCTTGAAGATGGGGAGAGGGAAGGAGGAATGGGATGAGGAACTATGGGAGGGTGGGTCAGGAGGCAGGTGAAGATTGGACTGTGAAAAGATAAAAGTAACAATAAAAAGCAAAAATCAGAAATACACACTAGAAAAAGACAGCATCTTCAACAAAATTGTGCTCATTGATCTGTTGACTGTATGTAGAAATGCGAATAGATCCATACCTATCACCCTGCAAAAGATTCAATTCTAAATGGATCAAATACCTCAAAATAAAAACAAATACACTGAATCTGACAGAAAAGCAAGTGGGGAATAGCCTCAAGTGCATTGGCACAGCAAAAGACTTTCTGAAAAGAACACCAATAGAACAAACGCTAAGATCAGTGAGAAGTAAATGGGATTTTAGGAGACGGAAAAACTGTGAATATCAAAGAACACTCCCATTTGGACAAAGTGGTAGCCTACAGAATGGGAAATGAGTTTTATCAACTACATATTTAATACAGCACTCTCATTTTCTTAAGCAACACATACTCTCAAAATTATAAAAATAACTCAAAAAACTAGTTGTCAGGAAAAAACAAAGAGTACAATTATAGATCTATACAGAGACTCCAGAAAAAAAAAAAGAAGAAGAATATTCCAATTACTAAGAAACACTTTAAGAAATGTTGAATATCCATTATATTCAGGTAAATGGAAATCAATATTATTTTGAGATTTCATCTTACAGCCTTATGAATGACTAAAATCAGCAGAATAAGTAACAGCTTATGATGTTGAAGGTAAGGAGTAAGGGAAATAGAACACTTACCGACTGATGGTTTGAGTGCATAGTTGAACAGCAACTATGGAACTCATAGTGGAGGATCCTCCAGGAAGATGGAATCTTACCTATGTCAAGATTTAACTATATTACTCTTGGCCTTTATAGAGCCAAAGTATCTTTATCATACCACAGATTAACTTGGTCAAACATGTACATTGTAGCTCTATTCCTAACATCCAGAAATTAGAAAAAACCTACATGTTCCTAAACAAAATAATGATTTAAGAAAATGAGGTACATTTGCACATTGAAGTATCACTCAGCACTTAAAAAACTGACATAAAATTCACAGGTAAATGGATGGAATTTAAAAAAAAATAGTCATGAGGGAATTAACACAGGCTGAGAAAGTATGGTAAGCATTCTCTTGTATGTGGATTCTAGCTGGTCAGTCTATGATAATTAATCTAAAGTTCATAGAACCAAGAATGTAGGTATAGAATAAGGGTCTAGGCAGAGAATAAGATGATTCTCTTTAGGAAACAAAATAGGGTAAATCCTTCTACTGGATGAGAGAGCAACAGAAGCAGAAGGATGGAGTGGAAAGGAAAAGATCTGAGGAAGATGAAGGAGGGTATATGGGGACCTATAAAATTATGGGCCATTTGAGTAATAGTATTGAAACCTAACACAGTACAATCTTCGTAAAATATGTACAAATAACAAAAAGATCTGAATTAAATATCAAAATAATGGGTGACTCGGAACTCCAACTGGCCATATCATGCCACCAGATTAAGCTTCAAGTATTAGGGTTTGGTTACATATAATTAAGTTTATTTTAAAATTAGGTATTTGCTTTATTTACATTTCAAATGATATCCCCTTTCCTCATTATCCCTCCGAAAACCCCCTATCTCATTCCCCCTCTCCCTGTTCACGCCCAACATTTCTTGACTTGCATTCCCCTATTCTGGGAAATCGAGCCTTCACAGCACCCATAGTCTCTCCTCTCATTGATGTCTGAAATGGTCATCTTCTGCTACTTATACAGCTGGAGAAGTGGGTCCCTCCAGGTGTACTCCTTGGTTGGTGGTTTAGTCCTTGGGAGCTCAGGGGTTACTGGTTGGTGCATATTATTGTTCCTCATGTAGGGCTGCAAACCTCTTCAGCTACTTGGGTCCCTTTTTCTAGCTACTCCATTGGGAACCCTATGCTCATTCTATTGGTTGGCTGTGAGCCATGGGTATTTTGATTCACTTTCCAATAAGGAACAAAGTATCCACACTTTGGTCTTCCTTCTTCTTGAACTTCATGTAGTCAGTGAGTTGTATATTGGGTATTCCGAGCTTTGTGGCACATTTGCACAATGGAGTACTACTCAGCTATTAAAAACAATGAATTCATGAAATTCTTAGGCAAATGGATGAAGTGAGAAAATATCATCCTGAGTGAGATAACCCAATCACAAAAGAACATACAAGGTATGCCCTTACTGATAAGTGGATATAATTGAGTATTTGACCAAAGGTGTCCTATGCAAACCCTCAAAGACTGCCAGCTATTGTCTAGAACACAGTCAATAGGACAAAAGTGCAACCAACAGATTGGGAAAAGATCGTTACCCATCTCACATCTGATAGAGGGCTAATATCCAATATATACAAAAAACTCAAGAAGTTAGTCTCCAGAGAAACAAATAACCCTATTAAAAAAATGGGTGGTACAGGCTGGTACAACCACTCTGGAAAGCAGTCTGGCGGCTCCTCAGAAAACTGGGCATGACACTTCCGGAGGATCCGGCTATACCACTCCTGGGCATATACCCAGAGACTTTACCTGCATGCAATAAGGACACATGCTCCACTATATTCATAGCAGCCTTATTTATAATAGCCAGAAGCTGGAAAGAACCCAGATGTCCCTCAACGGAGGAATGGATTCAGAAGATGTGGTATATTTACACAATGGAATACTACTCTGCAATTAAAAACAATGAATTCACGAAATTCCTAGGCAAATGGTCAGAACTTGAAAATATCATCCTTAGTGAGGTAACCCAATCACAAAAGATCACACATGGTATGAAGTCACTGATAAGGGGATATTGACCCAGAATCTCAGAATACCCTAGACACAATCAGCATATCAATAGATTTCTAAAAAGATGGAAGGAGAGACCCCTGGTCCTGGAAAGACTGGATGTAGGGGAACGCCAGGACAGAGTAATGAGAGGGGGTTGAACGGAGAAAAGAGGGAGGGAAGGGGGCTTATGGGACTTTCGGGGAGGGAGGAAACGGGAAAGGGGAAGTGATTTGGAATGTAAATTAAAAAAATAAAATAAAATTAAATTAAAAAAAAAAAAAAAAAAAAAAAAAAAATATGCCCTGGAATGCAGAGTCCAGCAGACATTTCCAAAAAAAAAAAAAAAAAAAAATGGGGAACAGAGCTAAATAGAGAATTCTCAACTGAGGAAACTTGAATGGCTGAGAAGCACCTAAACAAATGTTCAATATCATTAGTCATCAGGGAAATGCAAATCAAATCCACCTCATAACAGTCATAATGGTTAAAGTCAAAAGCTCAGGTGACAACAGATGCCAGCAAGTTCGTGGAGAAATAGGAGCACTCCTCCATTGCTGGTGGGATTGCAAGCTGGCACAACCACTCTGGAAATCAGTCTGGCAGTTCCTCAGAAAATTGGACATAGTACTACCATACCACTCCTGGGCGTATACCCAGAAGATGTTCCAACATGTAATAAGGACACATGCTCCACTATGTTCATAGCAGCTACATTTACAATAGCCAGAAGCTGGAAACAACCCAGATGTCCCTCAAAAGAAGAATGGATAATGAAAATGTGATAAATTTACCCAATGGGATTCTACTCAGCTATTAAAAACAATTACTTCACAAAATTTGCAGGCAAATGGATAAAACTTGAAAATATCATCCTGTGCGAGATAACTCAGTCATAAAAGAACACACATGGTATATACTCACTGATAAATGGATATTAGCCCAAAAGTTCAGAATACCCAAGATTCGATTCACAAACCAAATGAAGCCTAAGAAGAAGGAAGATGAAAACGTGGATGCTTTCGTGCTTTTTAGAAGGGTGTACAAAATACTCACAGGAGGAAATATGGAGCAGAGACTGAAGGAAGGCCATCCAGAAACTGTCCCACCTGGGGATCCAACCCATATATAGTCACCAAACCCGAATGCTATTGTGGATGCCTGGAAGTACTTGCTGATGGAAACCTAATATGGCTATCTCCTGAGAGGCTCTGCTGGAGCCCGACAAACACAGAGGCCTATGCTGGCAGTCAACCATTGGATTCAGCACTGGGGTCCCTGATGGAGCAGATGGAGAAGGGACTGAAGGAGCAAAGGGAGTTTGCAGCCCCATGTAGGGAGCAACAGTGTCAAATGTCCAGACCCCCCAAAGCTCCCAGGGTCTGTATCACCATCCAAAGAATACACATGGAGGGACCCATGGTGCTGGCCACATATGTGACAGAGGATGGCCTTGTTGGACATCAGTGGGAGGAGAGGACCTTGGTCTTGTTTGGTTTTGATGCCCCAGTGTAGGGGAATTCCAGGGCAGGAAGATGGAAGTGGGTAGGTAGATGGGGTAGCACCCTCATTGAGGCAGGGGGAAAGGGGGATGGGATAGGGGATTTCTAAAGGCGACACCTGAAAAGGGAAAAGCATTTGAAATGTAAATAAAGAAAATGTCCAATTTAAAAAAAAAAGTTGTTTTCCACAAGCTGGTTGTAGTATGGTAAAAGGCAACCTGGTTTCTGGTTGAGTTAAGGTTAGAAACATTGGTTACCCTAAAGGGACAGCAAGCATTTTGCCTGGTTCTCGAATGGTAGACTCCTTACAGGAAGTCGCAGCCCTCCATAGATTTGTGGCCATCAGTCATGTAAGGGCAATGCCCCGAGCTCCTCCACCGGTAGAAGATGTGACCTGTGGTCATGTAGCCTCAAGACAGATCTCCATTTTAATGACTTACCTATAGGCCTGGAGGACTTAGCCAATAAAATCTCCTTCCCAGACACTCATCCCTGCAAAAGATACTTAACTTCAGGCCCGTACAAGGCCTCTTTGTGCTCCCAGCCATGACCACCAAGCCAAGGACTCCTCCCCTCAGGATCCAGCCGGAGCTCTCCTCTTTCCACCTCAGCCTTGGGATAGATCCAGCCCAAGGGCCCCCGCTCCGTTCTCAGCTCTTCTGGGATCCCAGCAGCCCTTGAGTGCCCAAGAGTCTAAGAAGCAGCTGACCCTTGCCTCGCTGCAGGTCCAGAGATCCCCTAGACAGCTCCAGTGTCCCCGGGACGCCAGACCGCACGACACCTGCCCTGCACCATTGTCGGGTAAAGCTGCCTCTTCCTGCCTCAGTGAGTGGTCTGAGCCCTGTGGCGTAGAGGACATAGAACCATACTCATCCTACAGTTGGTGGCTATTCTTAGTTGCTGAAGACAACACATATACATTTCACTGTACATAGAAAAGTTGAGTTGTTACCTATATAGATTCTTCACCTCTACCTGCTAGTGTCTTTGATCATGAAAGGCATCCTGTATGCAAACAAAAGAGAAATGTAGACACCAATTCAGGCATGACTACCTTGATCAACAATTATGTCCAACCTACAAGGTATGTTAGAGCAATAAGAGCAATTATTACACATGATTTGTGGGAGTACTTAATTAGTATTTGATTTGACTGTACAATCATTCCATGAGATGGAACCCATAACCAACACTGCTTAGGAAACCAAGAATCTGAGACTAAATAGCCCAGGGATCTAGCATAACACCAAATACTACGTTTCTAAAGTAAAAAACAAAGAAAAAATTAATTAATTAATTAATTAAAATTTAAGAAACCTAACAATCAGACAATCCCTAATAATATTCTGTTATACTCATAGATCAGTACCATCCTCAACAATCATCAGAGAAGCTTCCTTCTGCAACAGACTGGATGAGAAATGGAGATCCAATGTCTAACATTACATAGAGAGCAAACACCTTGGAACATTCCCTATAAAGGGGATGTCTTGATCAAATCCCTCTAATCAGGGATAGGGATACTCCATGGAAGGTGAGTTGGAAGGAGTGTAAGAGCCAGGAGGAATAGAAGTCATCAAGGGAACAAGGCCCTTTAAATAGACATAATTGATGCACATATGAACTCGCAGAAAGAGCATTCACAGGGTCTGCAAGAGTGTGTGAAAATGGACCCCAAATGCTGAAAGAAATGGACACATGCCCCCATCCTTAACCCAGAAGCAATTTTCAGTTGACAGTAACTTGAAAACGAAAGTTGACCTTACTCCAAAGGAGACCCACTAGGGAAACAGACTATGGGTAGATATGGCTTCAGGCCTAGATGTTGATGACCAAAAGAAAATAAAGGTAAGGATGTCTTTGAAATGTTCCATTTCTCAGAATGCCACACCAGAGCATCTGAGTTCTTATTTTTTTAATCTCATTTTTTAAATTTTTAAATTTTTATTTTATTTCTTCATTTTTGAATTCTCTCTTTATATCCTATAGGTTCTTTGGGTTTATAGTATGGCTTCTGGATTTTTTTCCTTCTCTTTGAACATCCTGTTGAGTTATTATGTGCTGGTTTTGTTTTCTCTTATTCTATGTTATTTTATTTTATTATTGTCCCATAAAACTTCATTAATTTCTAATGAGAGACAGAAAAGAAGTGGACACAGATGATGCAGGCAGATAACTGCATGAGAAGAATAGCTGAAGTAATAACCTAAGACAGATTATATTGTGTGAGGAAAAATATCTAACTTAATTAAAAGGGAAGAAAAACATATTGAAAACATATTACATATCATAGCTTTGTATTCTTTTTGATAATGTTTAAAACATATTCTCTAAAATGAATTTAATAGTATGTTTAATAAATTGCCACACACACACACACACACACACACACACACACATATCGTCACAAGGCAATAAGAAGACTCCATAGAAATATTAGACTGTCAATAGGAGTCTATTCTTCATTAGACATTCCAGACATCTTTGTGGTGTCATTATTTAATTCCATGGAAGCCACATATCAAGCCAGCTCTCTCCAGTTCACTTGCTAAAGAGACAAGAGAACAGTCTGATATTCTTAAAAGCATGAATACCCAAACTAATTTACTTACTTTTGCATATATTTATTTAGTTTCTTTTCTTTATTTTTAATGTATCAGTTTACTGTTTCAATTAAATTTTGCTCAGGTTAAAAAATGTCAAGTGACTGAGTTTTTTCTAGAAATATGTTCAAAATTTTGCCCCTAATCTCCTGTAAGTGCATCTTGTTCAATTATATTTATTTTCAAAATATAACAAAAGATAGCTTCCTTAATAAATCTTGCTGAAGCCGGGCGGTGGTGGTGCATGCCTTTAATCCCAGCACTTGGGAGGCAGAGGCAGGAGGATTTCTGAGTTCGAGGCCAGCCTGGTCTACAAAATGAGTTCCAGGACAGACAGGGGTACACAGAGAAACCCTGTCTCAAAAAAATAAAAAAATAAATAAATCTTGCTGAATCTTTCAGGTCAGAAGCTTCAGTTATTTGTTTCTATTTGTTTCTAAATCTTCCTCTTTCTTTGTCTTTATTATTGCTACACAGTATCCTCATAGCAAAATATGTATTCCCACATCCCAATAGGCAACAATTCCTTTTTCATTTGTCATGGTATTTTGAGGAGTAGATACTTTTACTTAAATATTTCATATTGTTCCCTTTGTGACAAATCAATCTCTAACTTTTGAGAATTGCACACAAGACACATATTTCCCTTTATCTTTCTAGTGCTCAATAAAGAACCTGACTGGTCCTTGGTGAGCCAACAACAGGGAGTTGGGAAGAAATGAAGAAGGGAATTGGCCATCCATTGATAGTGATCCAACATCCCAGGAAGGACTTACCAATACTGATTGTGTGTTATTCTCTAAGAACAGAAAAATACAAACTTCTCAAAGCAGCTAGTACACTTGTTTACTTGCTAGAATATCCCAATATTATTCTATCTTATATTTAATGGGCCACAACCCACGATATACTGGTTTAATAATATGGTTGACATAATAGCATCATTAGTGAAGAGAATAATCAATCACAGTGATGTATCGTGACCTTTCATGTAGTGGAAGTTGTGATCACCTCAGGTGATTTATGATGTAAACACAGACTGGAAGAAATGAATTGTGCATCAAGTCTTCTACGGAGGAAAGCCCTGCATATGTAGAATCTGTTCCTTAACACAATTGTAGATGATATTGTTTGCTATGTGTAGCTGGCGTCTAATTCATTTAGCAGGAACATCAGTCAATGGGTAATTTGTAGAAGTCATGAGCCATAGCCACATTGGATATAGTGATAATGTGTTAAAATTTTTATTTTTTTTTTTAAAAAAAATCAATGTTTAATTTTTTTAGATTTCATATAATTCAAAGTTATAAGATTCATAGTCCTACATAAATCTTTCCAGAGTTTAGCTCCTCCCAACTACCTAACTTCATTCTTTATCCATCTTCCATGTAGTGGTGAAATTGTTAAACTGCTTTGACTCCCCGCAGGTCTTACATGCTGCACCTGCCCAAGAGTTCTCTGGATTTGAGAATGAGACACAAATTCATTAAAATATGGTGCTAATGTGCTAATGAAAGCATCTATTAAGATGACAGATTAAAGTATTTAATTAAGATGAAACACTAAAATTTTAGTTAATATACATTTAATTTTGACTGTTAGCTTACAGTAAATCGTACTTGAAGACTAGCAAAGTAATGAATAAATAAGCCCAGATAATTTTATTTTAAAAGCCTGCATTTGATTCTTTTACTTAATAAGAAAAATTTTAAATCTTCGTGTTTGTAAGAAGTGCTTTGCCATTGTTATAAATGAGTCAAGTGTTTAGAGCTTTATTTTTCAAATTAAATGTTTCTTAATCCAAACCTTAAATACTGTTCAGAGCCCTTTAAACATAAATCACACACACACATAGTCACACACACACACACACACACACACTAATTCTCCACACACACTGGCATTTCTAATTCTCCCCTCGGCTAGCATACATTCTCCCCTCCAACTTTCCTGAATCAACTTGATAAATCAACATTTAATTTCTGCTACCCCAGACCCATTCTCGGGGGAAGTGACCCTGTGGCCACTTTCCTGATTTCCTATGTGGCTGGTTGCTTTCTTTCCTGCAGCTCTTACCTCTAATCCCTCTGCTTCTGAGTCATGACCCCTCCTCCCTTTGTTCCTTGCCAGTGCAATCTAAAAGTCTTGTGTTTTTCATCCTGCCCAGCCATTAGCCATTAGCCATTAGCAGCTTTATTTCCAAATCAGAGCTAACTTCTAGCAGGGTTCCTATAACATTTAAAAGCACATCTCCCCTTGCGATTCTGGACTCTGCATTATGACAAAGCATTACAAACAATCCCCAACACTTCCTTCCTTTTTCTGTTCCTGTCCCCCACTCTATTCTTTTCTTTTTCTCTCTTCCCCATATTGAATATTGTTTGTGTTTCTTGACCATTCCTGGGCATAAGCCCTTCCTAAGGGCCTTCCCTGAGGCCTATGCTGGAGTATTGTAGAAATACTGACATCACACCATGGAAGGTGTTGGGGCGGGGCAGGGGGTTGCTGATTTTTTTTCTTCCAGCCGCAATCAAACATCAGTTGGTCCTCAGCTAGGGTAGAGACTTTGATTACTTTCTCTCCTCCAAGATGGGAGATTTTTCTGGCTTGAGCTTATTCAGAACTTATGTGTGTTGGCCTATTCATTGTATGTTTATATGTGTAACTGCTCTGTTATGTCTGAAGAAACAGAAGCAGAGGCCCTGAAAGAATGCTTCTTACTGGCTTGCTCCTCCTGGCTTGATAAATTTCCTCTTTTGTACTTCTTACTAGCTGCCTATGGATGGCACCACTCACATTGACCCTGCCTCTCTCATATCAATCACCAATCAGGAAAATGCCCCATAGGGTTGAATAAAACAGTTTGGTGCACTTGCTTCTCTTGCCTCTTGCTCTCTTAGCCTCTCTCTTGCCCCCTCTTGGACTCTTCCATTTCCCCTCCCTTCTCCCCTCTCTCCAAGTGGTCATGGCCGGCCTGTACTTCATTCTGCCTTTCTCTGACTCTACTATCACCTTAACTCCCCTCCTCATACCCTGAAAAAACTATTCTATACAAAGCACACACATACACACACACACACACGCACACACACACACACACGCACACACACACACACACACACACACACACACACACACACATACACAAACACACACACACAGTTTGGTGAGGAAATTTTCCCATTTGAGGTTTCCTCCACTCAGATACCTCTAGCCTATGTTAATTTTAGATAAAACTAGCCAGCTTATCATCCAAAGCAGAATAACCATGTATTACATATTTAAGCAGAGAGTACTAGGAGATGTGGGAGCTTAGGGTAGGGTAAAGTAAATGAAAGATAATGATAAAGAGACATGGAAAACAACTATGCTGCAAACCTATCAAAAGTGTAAACAGAGTTTGAGGCAAGAGAGTTGCCATGTCAGGATAATTCTGATCATAGAATCAAGGATTTACTAAGTGAATCTCAGTGGATGTGGGATACCTACAAAGGAACATCTCAAGATGATAAAACCTTTTGCTACCTCACTTGTTTGCTCAATAGACTGTGTATTAAGATACTGTTGCTAAAGATACCACATATCTTGATTGCAAGGTATAGAAAAATCAAACGGAAACTGTCCAGAAAGCTCTCTTCTTGTAGAGTAGTTCCAGTGATTTAATGTGATTGCATGGACTATTTGGGGATAATAAGTTTCACACAATCTCATCTTAACAAACTTCAATACAAACCTACCAGTCAAGATATCACACCTATAATTTAGTGGGACAATTGTTATGAAGATAACTAACTGCTTTATTGTAGAATTTAAAGATTACTATGGAACAGAGAAACAATCTATGTCTGGTACTACAAACCCAATCAAATTCCCATCCTTATAGAGGGAATGCATCCTAAAGTATACATCACTCTTTTTACTTAGCAAACTTTACAGAGTGTCAACTGATCTATTGTAATGACCATTCTTAATTGTCAATTTAACTATATTACCAATGAGCCTATATCAAATTCCTAAATAAAAACCTTGACAGAGTAAAAGAAAAAAGGGACAAAATAACCAAATAATCAAACAACAATTTCAACTTGTTTTAATAAGGAATGCAGTAATCAGACATGATTCTGTTTCTTCCCTTGAGGTTGCCAAGCTCCAGGGATTTCGGTGTTACAGCTCTTTTAGACAGTGTAGCAGCTTGTGCTCTCTCTCTCTTTTTTTTTTCATTCCATTTGTTTACATTTCAAATGATATCCCACTTCCTGGTTACCCTCCACCAACTCCCCCTCCCACATCTGCCCTCACCCCTCCCCTTTGCCTTTGCCTGTATGAAGGTGCTCCCATACCCTCCCAACCCCCAACACACACACACACACCATTCCAACATCCCCCTACACTGGGGCATCAAACCTCCCGGGCAGCTCCTATTGTTATCAGGCAAGGCCATCCTCTCCTCCATATGTATCTGGAGCCATGGATCCCTCCAGGTACACTCCTTGGTTGGTGGTCTAGTCTCTGGGAGTACTGGGTGGTCAGGCCAGCCTATGCTGTTCTTCCAATGGGGTTGCAATCCTCCTCCGCTCCTCCAGTCCTTCTGCCTACTCTCCCACCATGTTCCTGAGCTCAGTCTGATGGTAGGCTCCTAGCATCCACATCTGCATTGGGTAGTTGCTGACTGACCTCCCAGGGAAATGACACAGCAGGTTCCTGTCAGCAAGCTCTCCATTTTGGATGAACAAAGGCTATATAATAAACCTTGGAGTGAGGGAAGGGCTTTTGCTTTTCGTTTTGTTTTGTATTTTGAGGGTACATTGGTTGAGGCTTAAGGTAAAATGGCAAAACCTCATTTGCATTGTGAGGCATTCTAGGTGCTTGCCAGACAGGAAAAGAAGTTAAACCCTTAATTTTGCCAAGGACAAAATTGTGGACAATCCTCAGGGAAAGGATGTGGGGTTTGGCTCCTCAGATAAGGTCAGGCAGAGAAGAGAAAGCCCTACTAGGAACATGAGTACTCCTTTTTGTCTAGAGCTCAGGGGAGTTCTCTGGACATGGTAGAATATAATTTTAATAGCAGTATCTTCCATAAGCTTTCAGATAATAGCTTATTTCTTTTATTTGTTCACAAAATAAAGTGAAAATAGAGAAGACATTCAGTAAAATTAATGAAATGGATAAGAATCTCTGTAAGGTATGCATTGTAATTAGGTATCTACTTGCATGGTGATCAGGAATGAGAAGATGAGAAGGAAGGCAGGGAAGTAAGCCTGCAGGTGCCTATAAGAAAGCTCTCAATGTTTGAACAACTGCATCTTAAAAATGTTAATGCTTGATATGGGTTCATATCTAAAGGTATAAATTAGTATTTGTAGTCTTTTTAAATGTAATTTATTTACGTGTGTTAGTTTAGCTTGTATTATCACAAGACTAATTTTAAGGAAAGGCATAACTTACTTTACTTAAACATCCCCAATACAAGAAAAAATTTAAACACTATTAAATTTACAGCTTTTAAATGTATATTTCCGTCACTATACACCACTACTTATTTATAATCTAAATGTCCCTCTTTATGAGGAACAAATTGAGTTTTCATAAACCTCAATGGACACCACTATTTTATATTTATTTAAAATTATCAATAGAATTTAAGTATATGTATACACAAATACACACACACACACTCACACAACTTAAAGGAAATTTAGTCACTTGAGTTGGCAATGCTCCCCACAAGAACCAGATTAACAAATTCTCAGTACTCTGTTTGAGAAACCTCATTTTGAATGGTTTGTCAGGGCATTTCAAGTGATTCACAAAACAATACAGATTATTAATGTAGCCTTTAATTGCCTCTCAGAGGTTCAGAGTGGCATCCTATTGCTGAAGACACCAGATACCTAGAACATGGGATTGAGATAATTTGTGCTGAGTCAGAACACAAAGCCAAGATCTGAAGTCTGGCTACTATGAGTCCAGAAAACACTTTGTAAGCAGACAGTAGAGGAATGCAACTGAACAGTCTTATCAGGCAGCAGTTTTCTTGAACTTATTCATGGCCAGATAAGCACCAGTGTGTAAGTGTTGACATTCACATGCCAGTGGCAGCCAATAGCATTCTAATGGACTTAAAGTCTACTCAACAGGAAGGGAATCATTTCTAATACTGGAAAGCTAATAGAGTTCCCCATGACAGTGATGTCACGAAACTTAGAAAATAATCTACTACTGTCTCTTTGCTAGTGTAGCACAATTCTTTACTTCAATCTAAATTTTATCCTGATACATTAATAATTGTTCAAGTGTTAGGATAATACTTGATAATTATAGCTAACAACCTTCATTTATTAAGGCTCCTCCTACAGGAAAGTGGAAACATTGAAGAAGTCCACAATGGAAAACAGTGCAAAGATCAGCACAACATTGGTCAGGGTATTCCCAGCGCTAACAGATTTATGTCCTTCACAGCATTTGCATCTGTTGCTCAGGAAACATTGCAGATGATGTGAAGAAAACATCTAAAAACCCAAGTGTCAGGAAGTCATCCAAAAACCCATCTCTTCTAGAAGTAACTCCATAAATAAAACTAAAACAAGGGCACTGTCAGTGTACAACATGGTATAGAACAGAGAAAACTACCAGATTCCTCACCTAGGCTATGAGCTATAAACAAGTTCTAAGAGAAGAAGAATTAGTTCCTGCCCCGAATGGGCCCTGTTATTTATTGCCTAATGCTGAGTGTTCAGCCTTGAAAATGTATACACCATCAAAACAAGCATCACCAACAAAAACAGACTTAGTAGGTTGCATATATATATATGCATATACTTACAAACACACACATACATAATACATAATTTGTGAATAAGTATATATGTATGCATATTTGTGTAATGATAAGAATCAAAGTAAAAAAGAGGCTATCAACTTGAGAATGGGAGTCAAATGAGTACTTTGAGGGTACACATGAGGGGCTGGTGGAAGAAGAAGAAAGAAATATAATCCTATTTCAGTGAAAAATATATTTTAGAAATTTAAAGGGAGATGTAAATTGTTGTCGTGTGGTTGTTATATATTCCTTGAAACCTTGAAATTTATAAGATTACACCACTGAATTTCATCAGCATGTCCTTTCATGTGGTTTGTTATTGATATTTCATTTGAAATCCCTAGTTAACTGGGATACTATTAGGCATCTGAAGACAGTGAAAGTAAAGGTCTTCAGAAGCATGTTATTCAGAAACGATTAAAGGCAGAACTGCTCACTCTTACCATTAAACATGATTGACTGATGATTTAATTCTCATGTGCATTGTCACATTGCAGAGTCCTGTCAATGCAAAACTTTATTGTTAGTGGCAATAGGCTCAGTGTGTAATCTCTGACACATTAGCAAGGAAATGCTTCTGTTTTTTCACAAATGTATTGTAGAAGCTGTTTAATACTTGTTTGCTTACCCATAATGGTACAAAATGCATCTATAATTACTGTCGTGGGGCTGAGTCTATACCATCTGGTGTGGAATAAAAATGTTTATATCCAGGCTTACTAGAGTGGAATATGTATTCTGAACCATTACTGCAAAGCTATTCATTCTTTCTAATAACCTACTCACTATATGATCACAGACTAATGAGTAGAACGAGTTGAGACTGAGAAACTTTAAAAAAAAACATTATACTCTATCGCTGACTGATCTCTCTTATGAAGAAATGCAAAAAAAAATGTAGCTATATAAAGCTTATATCCAAAGACATTACTGCATTAACTGAGCATCCAATAATATGTATGATACTCACAAACATAACAGCCAAATATTGAATCAGTGATGACACAGAAATAAATTGTTGCCTGAGTATTGATTATGAGATGTGTGTTTTTGATGCTTCCATTGTCCTCACCCCTTCTTTTAAAACATCTTTAAAGGATTTTGTCTATTTTGTATGTACTCTGCCTCTAGAATGGAGAAACATTGAGTTCAGAATAAACAGAAACATAATAAAAGATGAATCACTAATATAAAGAATAAAATTATCTTAGCCATCTATGCATCAAAAGTAACTTATAAGTAGGTAATTTATTTTCTTCAATATGAAGATATAACAGTAATTACCTGTCTCAAAGTACTTTGATGCTGTGTATTTACAAAACCAACAGCTGTTTTTCTGAGTCTAAAAAGTGTATTTAGTTTAATTAGCTGATCACACACACACACACATACACACACACACACACACACACACACACACAAATTCAGGGGCATGCTGAAAAAAAGGCTTTGCTGAGAAAGTAAGTCATTCTGGATATTAAAACATATTTGGTGCTTATGCCTGATGTGTAGACACTGCTCAGGCTTTAGAATGGCATCTAGAGAAACCAATGAAAAATTTCAGAAAAGTTCCCAATTTTGTGTATTCATACTAAAATACCCAAATAGAGTTAAAATGAATTAATTAATTGAGTTTTAGATGGTTAGTCATCCATGAAAATCAAAATAAAAACTCTATCCATTACTACACAGGGATAGATTTTAAATGAATACAATATAATAAAAAAGTAACTTGGATCAAATTATGAATTATTTCCTTTATAATTGGAGAAAAACAAATTTACATTGTTGTATATCAAACACCGTAAATTCTTATTAATAATATATTAATCACAAAGCTGAGTTGGGGAGAGGGATCTCAGCCTGGGTTGATCATGTGCTAGAAAAATAGTGGTCTGGTGAGGGTCTGGGTATTTTAAGATGGGCTTGTCCAATGTCAACAGTTTGAGCCAACATGCAGAAAGATAACAAATGTCATCAACTATCAGGTGATTCCTGCCTCGCATGGAAACATAGAGCATGAGGAGGGTAGCTCCTAATGTGCAGCGCTTCTGGACTCTGCTTGGATGTGTCACAGTTGTATCATTGGCTTTTATTCCTAGTCTTACTAAGAGATAAAATATCACTTTTGTGTGAAAACTAGAAAAGACTCTGATGATCCTTATGGTCTTTGATAACTGGAAATGGAGTTGGGATAAAGAAATGAAAAGAAACAAACAAACACAGAAACCTCAGGACAACTGGTCAAAATCCAACCACTTGGAAATTTTGCATACACTGGCAAATTAGCATTCCAAAAAACACTGGAAAAAACATAACAGAGTGCATAAAATATAATTTGAAAAGTCACATTCACCATACATATCCTAGTCATGAATATTCCAACCATAGAAAGGATTTCTTAGATAAGACAACAAAAGGCATCAGCCATGGCTATGAACTATCCCAGTAAATGAGCAGTTTCCAGAGAAAGGAGTGACCATGGATAGGATTCTTGATAGAACTTGAAGGTATCTTTCAATTGTGGAAGAAGACTGTAAGAACTAAAAAGAAATGCTAAGATGTTGAGCTACTCAAGTAAATATAGAGTGAAGATTAAATCTCAAGGTGTTGGTGACACATATGCATTTACAAATAATAGTTAAGAGAAATTAAATATGTTTTTTAATGTTTATTTAACATTTAAATGATTAAAAATATATCTGGTGTGTGTGTAGATGTGGATGAAGTGTGTGTGTGCATGTGTGTGTCTGTGTGAGAGAGGAGAAAGAAAGAGAGAGAGAGAGGGTGAAAGAGAGAGAGGGAGAGAAAGAGAGGGAGAGAGAGAGGGAAGGAGAAAAAGAAAGAGAGAGAGAGAGAGAGAGAGATGCTGGGGATGATATCAGTTACTTTCTATTGACATATACTCAGGCTGTCAAATTTTCTATACAAAATTTTCCATGAAGTAGTTAAATCACATTCTGTTGAAATGATACGCATTAGGTAAAATTGGTATTTCTCATCAATTCTAAAATCAGAAATAAAATATTAATTTATATGTCTTTATAAAGTTCTGATTTAGCATCATTTTCTAAAAAAGACAAAACCAAAAATAACCAAGTAAAATTAAAGTTTTTAACATAAGAGCTTTATGCTACTATGCAGCTCTCAGTGTAATATTAGTACAATCTGTATAAATATAACACACAAACATTATTAATACATGAGCTGAAGTAAGATACATGAGTTAACTACTTCTCTCTTATAGTAGAACAGGGGAAATAATTTCTTATGCATTTGATTAGCTGACTTCCACAGTTTGACAGCACATTCTATTTTGAAGTTGTAAAGAAAGCAGCACTTTGAAGCATTGCTTTTGGCAATATAAAATGCTGAAAAAAAATCAATGTGTGTATGTGCTGGTTGCTGTAGAATTAAAAGAGAATTTTTATTTTGATTCTATTCATTTCCTTCTTTATATCATCATTTTTCCTCACAAGCATTTAAAATAATATTTGTAGTTCATTAGTTATAGTGGTAGCCATTATACTAACAGCATCAAAGCAATTATTTTGCACAAATTGTGTTTGTGAATTTACGTGAGTATGCATGTTCATGTAAGTGTGTGTGTGTGTGTGTGTGTGTGTGCACATGTGTGCATGTACTTCAGATAGGGTAAACATCTATTATCTTTATAGTTATCTATTATAGATTTTTACCCATATTCCACTAGAAATCTTTTAAAGATGTGCTGTATTACAGCTACTTAATAGAATAGTTAATATATTAAAACTAAGGAACACTGTAGTTATATTGGATATTTCTAGGCTATATCTTATATAAGTTAAGATATTGGACAGAAAATATAAGAAAACTACCTATTTAAGAAAAAGAGAAACATTTTTAAGTTTAATTTGTTGATTATTATTATGTTTTTGAGATTACAACGAAATTACATCATTTCCAAGTTCCCTTTTCACCCCCATCTCTCCCACATACCTCCATGGTCTCTTTCAAAGTCTATAGGATTGTTTGCATTAAAGGTTGTACATGTATTTGTATACACATCTGTATTCCTAAATATGACCTGCTCAAAATATCAGAATGTATATATATATGAAAGCATGCATGTACGTATATATGAGTAAAGGGCTGACAACTTGACATTGACTAAAAAATTAGTGTTATTTTCTCTGGGAAAACTACCTCTCCCACTCTTCATTCATTAGTTGCTTCATCCATGGAGTTATTTGTGAAGGTCTCTTGGAGTTTAACTTGCCAATTCCCACATGTCCATTATTGTCTTTCTTCAGTTAATTTCATATAGTCATGCTGGTAAGACTCTATGGTTGTTGAGTCTGGCATTATTGGAAACAAGAAAGTGGCTTATGATATGTTGTTTGTTTTGATTCAGGATATCTCAAAAATGATAAGGAATTATACATATACAAATATCTGTAATAGGCCTGTCTGTCTATTAATGTACATATATAGTTTAAAAAAATTCTCAAATGGCTGACAATGATACCACCAAGATCTGAAGACCTTTTAACAAAAAGCTTGACTAGCACCAGACATGATGTTGACTTTTGAGTTTTTCGGTCTAGATTGTACAAGAGACTCCCAAGACACTATAGACTACTGATATTGACCTGGCTTGCTCTCCAGAGGTAGAAGGTAAGTCCTTATTGATGAAGACACTATTTATTACAGATACCAGACCCCTAGATGAAGTTTATTTTTAAAAGTTTTTTGAAATATAATTCCAGAACATAAAAAAAGAATCTTTCTAAGGTTGAGAGGTATATATGGGATAGAGGCATGTGAATAAGATAGTTTGTATTTCACACTCTATTGTTTTGTAATTTAAGCTTTATAAATGTTTTACTGAAATTTCACTTCTTTGCAATAAACATATATTAAAGAACTTGAAATTTAATTACTGGATGAGATGATAGAGGGTATATATGTTAATAGAACCCCCAAGCATCGTAATTATTGAACAGAGTGGAAGTGTAACAGTTTATAAGCGATTTTTTTTATTTGCCTTTCTTGTCATGGAAATTGTTTCTCTACTCATTTTTATTAGTTATATTATGCTTCTGATCGAGTTCTGAAAACTAATTTGCAGTTTTGCTGCAACTAACCCCAAAATAACTCCATATGAATTAATATTAAACACACACTCATTAGTCAATAGACTACAATAGACATGTCTTTGTAGACAATTACAGATATTTTTTAGAGTTGTGTTATAATTTTTAAACCTATTATGCACAGTTACATAAAATCACAGCACTGTAGGAGGCAAATAAATTTCAAATGTGAGAAGGCAGAGTAACCTAGAACAGTAAGCAGCGTGCCAGGTTGTAGTAAATCACTACTGTAGCGCATAGGCTCATATATTTGGAGACTTGATCCCCCGTTTGGGGCACTCTTTAGAGAGGTGGTGATTTCATTGGGAGATAGTGCCTTACTGGAGAAAGTAAGTCAGTGGGGGAGTGATTTGAGGCTTTATAGCTAGTTCAACTTCCTGTACTCTATGTACTGATAAATATGTGACCAGCCAACTTCTTATTCTTGCTTCTATTCCAAGAATTCCCTCCCTCTGTAGACTCTGTCCTAGGAACCTAAGGGAAAATTAAGCCTTTCTTCCTTAAGTTATTTTGGACATAGAGTTATTTTACCACAACAAGAGAAAGAGTGATTAATACACTGTTTTTATTTAATTTTGTGAAATTTTGAATTTCATTCAAATCATCCAAATCTGACATGGTCAGTTTAGTGTAGTCTGTGTATTGACCACATAACGTATCATTATATCCAGACATTTAAAGAAGTAACCCAAAATAATTTCTTTTTCTACTTTTCTCATTTAAAGCTCATTTATTTAAGTATTACATGCACTAAATATTATTTTCTTTGCTTTCAATGAGGAAATTTTTTTTTCTCCAAGTAATATAAAGTGGATTCATATTGATGATATATGGTACTTGTCATTATTTTTTTGAAACAGATACATATGGGAAAGGATCTGGAATTCTCTTCTCATCTGTGTTTTTACCTCAAAGGTTCTGAAATAAGTGTTTCAACTATCACTTATTTCCAGAATGGTATTCTTTCTTTGGAATACAATACCTATTTTTAAAAAAAATCAAGATTTGAAACTGTGCTTGAGGGCATACACCTGAAATCCCAGGACCTAGGTGGTAAGGGCAAAATCTGGTGTTCAAGGCTATATCAATTTCGTCATAACAATTTGGAACCAATCTGAACTACATGAGATCCTTTCTCAAAATACCAATTAATTTTTTTGTAAAGATATTAGGTAAAAGTTTGTTGACATTTCAGTTGGTGGTTGAAAAAATATTTTTTAAATACATGTTTATCTTCTGGAAATCATACATACATATATATTTGCCTAACAAGGTGGTTAATGCACAACACATAAAGGCCTACAATTCACACATCTGCCATACTAATGTGGTTCTTTCCTTTGATATTCAGATATCCTCATTATTTCTTTTTGGCTACTTATTTCAATTTATGGGGATAGCATTGATTAAAATCTAGTTTTTTGGTTGTTAATACTCTCCTTTACTGCTATAACAAAGTGGTGAATCCAGAGGAAAAATACACTTTTTTGCAAGTGTAAACCATTTAAATATCAAATTTTATTTAACTCTGGTCTTAGTTTTGCACGGGAGTTTGAGCCTGGGTTGAGATAGGAATATGCGACAATATGTGAAAGAGTGAAAGCAGAACTATAAAGGGAAGAGGAAGAAGACAATTACAGATTAATTCTTTCTAACATAGTTGCAGTTAAACCCCACAGGAAGCTGGCCATTCTTTGTATAATGTATTCATATCACCTTTGAAGAGACAAAGCTCTATATAGGTCAAGGCTATTATTAGAGCTATTATTGATGCTGTGGGGTCTACCTAATAAGTAGTATCCTGATGCTGATGTTCCCAGGGTGTCTGGACAAGCATTCATCAATTCCCTTCATGCAATCTCACACTGATTTTTCTTCTTTTGCTGTGAGAACTTCAGGTCACCTTAATGGAATGTGCACTCTGTAGCTCAATAGCCACTGGTGTAAACAGGTAATTTTGAAAAGATCCATGCTGATTAATGATTAGTTTTGCAAAGTGGGGAAGACAATTATGCATGCAGGGGGTAAAGGAACCATATGGGTCACAGTAAGTGAGTTTTGTATGTGATTGTGTTGCCTCTGAGATGCTGCTGTGTGTGATTAGAGTAGGTACCTTGACAAAAACAAAATATAAAATAAAAAAAAAACACTAGACAAAGTTTTCTGGAAATATTATTGTTTGTTTTTTCTTTTTAAAAATATTTAAAATAGATTCTTATCTTGCACAATACTTATAGGCAACAGTTTCACCTTCCTCTACTCCTCCAATCTCTACCTAATCCACTTCTCCTCCGTCCCCTCTCAGAAAACAACAGGTTTCCAAGATACAAAATCCAAATACAACAACAAAATACAATAAGACACACAAAAAAGCCCTCACTGAATCTGGCTGGACAAGGCAACCCAAGAGAAGGAAAGAGTTCAAAAAGCAGGCAAAAGAGTCAGAGACACACCCACTCCCAAAATTAGGAGTCCCACAGCATCACAGATGCAGAGATCCTGGTGCAACCATGAAGGTTCCATTCATCCTGATTCAGTCTATGTGAGCTTATATGAACTCTATTGAGTTGATTGAGTGGGCCATATTCTCCTAGTGTCCTCCATTTGTTCTGATTTCTGCACCTTCTGACAATGACCCCCACCCTTCTGCTGCATTCTTGGAACTCTAAAAGTGGGGACCTGATGGAGACCTCCGATTTAGACTCTCCCTCTGCATAATGTCTGTATATGGATCTCTGCGCCCTCTCCACCTGATGCCAGAGGAAGCCTCTTCGATGACAATTGGACAGGTACTCCTCTAGGAACACAGCAGGATATCATTAGTAATCATAGGTTTGTTTGTTTGTTTTTCCAGTCCTGTTGGATTCTATCCTAGGCCTCTGAGATATCCAGTCTCTGGTTCCTGACCATCTAAGCAGTGTCAGCCATGGGCTTTCTCTGACAGATGAGACTTAAACCAGACATTGGTTGGCCACTCCCACAAGTTCTATGCCACCATTTCCCCAGCACATCTTACAGGCGGGGCTGACTGTTAGTCAAAGGTTTTATAATGGGTTGGTGTTCATCTTTCACTTTCTGCAGCCTTCAGAGTACCTAGACCAAAGAATCTAGAACCTAGGGATGAAGGCTCCATGTAGGCACGAGCTCAAGCAGCTACATGTTCCTTGGTTCATTGATCTGTATGAATATTGTCATAGGCAATTTGACCTGCTGTCAGTTTGTAAAGAGTAACCCTCTGTCCTAGGAAGTTTAATTCAGCAAGATGGCTGTTCTGGCAAGAGATCACATCCGAAGACCTTCTAGATCTGTATAATCTGGCTTGAATACAGGCATACCCTTAGTACATATCTTTATTCACTAACAATGAAGGTAGCATAAGTTTACAGTATGAAGCAACCATGTTTTAAAGAGAAGTCTACTTGAAGAACAAAACAAGAGAAGACTTGGGTAAATGTAATAGAGTGAATAAGAGAAGATATCCTCAGCTCTCAAGACAGCCATATAGGAAAGAGAGACTACCTAAGAGCAGAGAGAGAGAAAAAGTGGTACGGTGTGTATGTTTGACAGTTTTGCCAGGAGAATTTTACTGAGACAGGTGGCAAAGAAAACAAGCTAGACAACAGATAGCATGAGTCAGAGAAAGAGAAGATGCCAGGAGATTAGAGCATACTGCCAAGTTAGTATGTGGTCAAATAGAGCAATTCAGTCAGTAGTTGAGAGAACTCTGTACAGAGAAATGCTCTGGGCTCAGGCCAAGTTATGCATTTGCAAACCTTTAGTAAGTCTCTCATCTGATTTGTTTTTTGACTTAAGCAGTCTTTAATGAAAGTTGCACATGAGATGTCTCTACTCCTGCAGCTTCTCCATTGTATCTTCCTTGTATTTGCCCTTCTCCTTTCCTACTTGTCGGGACTTGGCTTTCCTCCAGGATCTTCTTGTAGTCCTTGCCCAGCTTTAGCCTGGTGACAACCACCTTACTGGGATGGATGCCCACATGGACAGTTGTGCATTAGCCTTCTCTCACTGGACTCATTCAGTGTAGATGACATATTTTTTCCTGTACTCTTGGACCACCTTGCTAATCTGCTGGTCTTTGTCCTCGAACAACCTAAACTTCATCATTGTTTTGAATGGGCATAGACTGAATATTATACTTCTGTCTCAGCTCTTTGGAAAGAGGGGAAGACATGATCTTCCTCTGATGTGAGAAGGTGCATTGAAGTGCCATCTGCGATTCTTGCTTTGGTCAGAAGTCACGAAGGTATTGAACTTCATTTTGGCAGAGGAAATAAAAGGGACACACCTAGCATCAACCTAGACTACTTGGGGATTTACATGGATCCTCGGCCAACTACTCAAACAAATCAACAGATTTCTGCCACTGGGAGGCTTGTGTGGTTCAAGAGGTTGCTAATTTATAAATAAGGCTGCTATGAACATTGTGGAGCATGTGTATTTATTACATGTTGGGGAATCTTCTGGTTATATGGCCAGAGTGGTATAGCTAAGTCCACTGGTAGTACAATGTCCAATTTTCTGAGGAACCACCAAACTGATTTCCAGAGTGGTTGTACCAGCTTTCAATCTCACCAGCAGTGGAGGAATGTTTTTCTTTCTCCACATCCTCACCAGCACCTGTTCTCAATTGAGTTTTTTATCTTAGCCATTCTGATAGGTGTGAGGTATAATCTCAGGGTTGTTTGATTTGCATTTCCCTGATGACTAAGGATGTTGAATATTTCTTTAAGTGCTTCTCAGCCATTCTGTATTCTTCAGTTGAGAATCCTTTGATTGACTCAGTATGCCACTTTTTTAATAGGGTTATTTGTTTCTCTGGAATCTGACGTCTTGAGTTCTTTGTATATATTGGATAGAAGGTGGAAAGAACCCAGATGTCCCACAAGAGGAATGTATAGAGAAAGTATGGTATATTTACACAATGAAATACTACTCTGCTATTAAAAACAACAAATTCATGAAAGTCTTAGCCAAATAGATAGAACTAGAAAGTATTATCCTGAGTGCAGTAACCCAACCACAAAAAAACACACATGGTATGCACTCACTGATAAGTGGATATTAGCTCAGAAGCTCAGAATACCTAAGATAGAATTCACAGACCAAAAGAAGCTCAAGAAGAAGGAAAACCAAAGTATAGATATTTTGGTCCTTCTTAGAAGAGGGAACAAAATACCCATAAAAGGAGATACAGAGACAATGTGTGGAGCAGAGACTGAAGGAAAGACCATGCAGAGACTGCCCCACCTAGAGATCCATCCTATATACAGTCACCAAACCCAGATACTACCATGGATGCCAACAAGTGCTTACTGACAGGAGCCTGATATAGCTGTCTCCTGAGATTCTTTGCCAGAGCCTGACAAATACAGAGCAGGATGTTCTCAGCCAACCATTGGACTGAGCACAAGGTTCCCAATGGAGGAGATAGAGAAAGGACCCAAGGAGCTGAAGTATCTTGCAGTCCCATAGGAGGAACAACAATATGAACCAACCAGTATCCCCGGAGATCCCAGAGACTAAACCACCAACCAAAGAGTACACATGGAGGGCCCATGGCTCGCTGCATATGTAGGAGAGGATGGCCTTTTTAGACATCAAATGGAGGAGAAGCCCTTGGTCCAAAGAAGGCTTAATGTCCCAGGATAGGGAAGTGGAAGTGAATGTGTTGGTGAGCAGAGGGAGGGTGGATGGGATAGGGGGATTTCTGAAGGGAATTGAGGAAATGGGATAACATTTGAAATGTAAATAGAGAAAATATCTACTGAAAAAAAAAGAGATTGCTAATTTAGATTCATATAGTCCCTGTCTCTGGGAGTCCTGTTTATAATCACACTCATAAGTTCAAGAAGTCTCCAAAGCACTTGTTTTCCAGAATTTCCCCCCAAATACCCAAATATCCCTCAATTCTAGCTGCCTCTTTTCCTAATCTCTTCCTCTATCCCACCTTCCCCCACACATGAGATTCTTCCTGCTCCTGTTTCCACACACTCTGAGTCTATGTCCAAAAGAGATTTGAGTTCCTCCTCCTAGAGAGAAACAGGTATTTACCCAGAGTCTCCTCATTAACTACTACTATAGGTCTGTGGATTTTGGCATGTTTATCATTTACTTAACTACTAATACACACTTAAAAGTGAATGCATACCATATTTGTCTTTCTGGTCCTTGGTTACCTCATTCAGTATTTTTTCTAGTTTGATTCACTTACCAGAAAAATGTCCCAATGCCACTGTTTTAACAGCTAAGTAATGCACCATTGTGCAAATTTACCACATTATCCATTTTTCTGCTGGTGGACATCTAGGTTGTTACCAGTTTCTGAATATTATGAATCAGTGCATAATGAACATAGCTGTGCAAGCATCCTTGTGCTATATGCCAAAGAGCTGGGTTTGGGTTAGATAAATTCTCATATTTCTGAGAAACCTCCATACTAATTTCTATAATGGCTGTACAAATTTGCACTCGACCAACAATTGAAAAGTGTTCCCCTTCCTCCACGATCTTGCCAGCATGAGCTATAACTTGGATTATTGATGTTAACCAATTTAACAGATGTAAGATGGAACCTCAAAGTAGTTTTGATTTGATTTTCTATTACTAAGGATGTTGAATATTTCCTTAAGTGTTTCACAGCCAGCGGTCGGTGGTGGCGCACTCCTTTAATCCCAGCACTTGGGAGGCAGAGGCAGGAGGATTTCTGAGTTCAAGGCCAGCCTGGTCTACAGAGCTACACAGAGAAACCCTGTCTCGAAAAAACAAAAACAAAACAAAACAAAAAAAAAAAAAAAACGGCTGCATACCCAAGATACAATTCACAGACCACATAAAGCTCAAGAAGAAGAAAGAATAAAGTGTGGACGCTCCAGTCCATCTTAGAAGGGGGAAAGATATTCACAGGAGGAAATACGGAGACAAAGTGTGGAGCATAGACTGAAGGAAAGGCCACTCAGAGATTGCCCCACCAAGGAATTGATCCTATATATAGTCACCAAAACCGGAAACTATTGTGGATGCCAACAAGTGCTTGCTAACAAGAGCCTGCAACAGCTGACTCCTGATAGGCTCTGCCAGAGCCTGGCAAAGGTGGATGCTCTCAGCCAACCTAAGCACAAGGTTCCCAAAGGAGGAGCTAGAGAAAGGACTCAATGAGCTGAAGGGGTTTGCAACCCCATAGGAAGAACAACAATATCAACCAACCAGACCCCCCAGAGCTCCCAGGGACTAAACCACCAGCCAATGAGTACAAATGGAGGGACTCATGGCTTCAACTGCATATGTAGCAGAGGATGGCCTTGTCTGGCATCAATGAGAGGAGAGGCCCTTGGTCCTGGGAAGGCTTGATGCCTCAGTGTAGGGGAATGCCAGGGTGGGGAGGCAGGAGTTGGGGGTCACCCTCATAGAAGCAGAAGGAAAGGGGATAGAATAGAGGGTTTCCAGAGGGGAAACTGGGGAAAAGGGATAACATTTGAAATGTAAATAAAGAAAATATCCAATAAAATTATTTTTCCTATTCTGTGGGCTGCCATTTTTGACCTATGAAGTAGTCCTTTGCCTTAGAGAAACACTGTCAGTTTCATGAATTCTTACATCAGGTTTAGGAGTTTCTTGATTTGGAAAAAAAAAAAAGGAGTTTCCTGGTGGAAATTTGAATGTAACTTATGCATATTATTATATACTCTGCATAAAATGCTTTGAATTCATACTGTCCCATTTGTATTCCCTTGATCTCCTTCAGTTATCTTGTTTCAATGGCTAATACTTCCAATACTGTTATTGAATAAATATGGATAGAGTGGATAGCCGTATCTTGTTCCTGACATTACTGGAATTGTTTTGAGTTTCTCTTCATTTAAGATGATATTGGATATAGGATTGATGTGCATTGCCTTTCCTATGCTTAAATATATCCCTTGTATGTCTAATCTCTCCAGGACTTTTATCATAAATGGGGGTTGGACTTTGTTACATGTCTTCTGCATCAAATGAAGTGATCATGCATTTTTTTCTTTCAGTTTGTTTATATGGTGAATTACACTGACTTATTTTCATATAGAGAACCATCCCTGAATCTCTTTGATAAAGTCAGCTTACTTATGGTGGCTGATCATTTGCATATATTCTGGGATTTGGTTCCCAGGTATTTTATTGAGTACTTTTACTTTTATATTCATAACTGAAATTGACCTGCGAATCTCTGGGTTTTTATATGGTTTGATTTTCAGAGTAAATGGAACATTTATGAAATAAATTTGACAATGTTCCTATTATTTCGATTTTGTAGAATAGTTTAAGGAGTGTTGGTTTAAACCATTCTCTGAAAGTCTTGTAGAATTCTGTGCTACAATCATCTGGCCTTGGACTATTTTGTTTAGGAGACTTTTACTGACTACTTCTATTTTACTGGTGGTTGCAGGATGATTGAAATTGTTTTTCAGATCTTGATTTAATCTTGGTAATTCATATCTATTGAGGAAATTATTCATTTCTTTCTGAATTTCCAATTTTCTGTAGTAGAGCTTTTGTAAGCATGACCTAATGAGTTTTTTGATTTCCTTGGTATTTGTTGTTATATCCCCTTTTTCATTTCTGATTTTGTTAATTTGCATATCTCCTCTTAGTCTTTTAGATTGCTTCCAAAGGGTTTGTCTATCCTGTTTATTTTCTCAAAGAACAAACACTTCGTTTCACTGATTCTTTATATTGTTTTGGTTTTTTGCTATTATGAGATTATTTATTTCCTGTGTTTTATTGGTGTAGTTAACCCCTTGAGGTTGAAGTTTTCCTTCTAGCTTCTTCTGAAGGGCTGGATTTCTAGATAGAGATTATGTTTGATTTTGTGAGGGGATATCTCAATTTTTCTAGCTATGGTGATTGAAAGTTTTTCTGGGTATAGTAGTGCGGTTTTGCACGTGTGGTCGCTTAGCATCTTCAGCCACCTCTCTCCAGATCCTTTTGGCTTTATAAGTCTCCATTGATAAGTCAGGTGTAATTCTAGTAGGTGTGCCTTTATATATTAATTGGGTTTATTTTTTCTCCTTGAAACTTTTAATATTCTTTCTTTGTTTGGTACATTTAGTATTTTGACTATTTTGTGGTGAGAAAACTTTCTTTTCTGATTCATTCTATGTGTACTTCTGTATGCTTCTTCTACCTTTATAGCCATCTCCTTCTTTAAGTGATCTAGTATTATACTGAAAATACTTTCTGGGTTTTTGAGGTTCCTCTATTCTCTTTATTCTTACTTTTGGTCTTTTCATAATGTTCCAGATTTCCTGGCTGTTTTGTACCAGGAATTTTTTAGGTTTAACATTTTTTTTTTGATGTTTGTATCCAATTCTTCTATGGTATCTTAAAACACCTGAGATTCTTTCTTCCATCCATATTTTCTTGATGAAGTTTTCCTCTGTTCAAATGCCTAAGCTTTTCATGTCCCGATTTCTTAGTTTTTGCTTTCTTTATGACTTCTTGTTCCACTTTTAGGTCTTGATTGGTTTTATTCCAGACCTTATTTTTTTTCCCTTGCTTTGGCTTTTTAAAAGGGATTTATTCATTTCCTCCAAATGTTTCCTGGATCTCTTTAAGTGGTTTTTTTCTTTTTTTTTTCATTCAATTTTAAGGGCCTTTATTGTCTTTATATAGTTAGTTTTAAGGTGTTTGTCTTGTGCTGCAGCTCTGTTGAAATATTCAAGGCCTGATGTGATATAATAGCTGAACTCTATTGGAGATGCATTGTCGTGGCTATTATTAATCATGACCTTATCTTAGCCTTTAGGTGTTTAAAGTTTAAACTGATGTGATTTTAGATCAAGCTGTTATTTTCTGGGTTTCTATTTATTGGGTGTTTTTTTTTTATTGATATATTTTGCATGTTTTACAGCTTGTCTCAGCTGTTGTGCTCATAGGGCATGCCTGTCAGGAGAAGATGGTCCCTGAGATCCACAGGAGACTGGGCAGGAGTGGAGAGGTTGCAACTATAGTTCTCTTGCATCTCTGAGGAAGATTCTGAGGGATTGCCTCTGGGACAAGAGAGAGGGATTAAAAATATCTGCAGTCAGCCCAGCTGGTTTTCTGGAAGGCATGGCATGTGATTCTCATTGTTTTGATATAGGTGCTCTTCTTCTTCTTCTTCTTCTTCTTCTTCTTCTTCTTCTTCTTCTTCTTCTTCTTCTTGCAATTTATAAATATACGACAAAGGACTTTAAAAGTAAAGGTGAATGAAAAGTCCCTTAAAGAAATGCAATCAACAGATGAAAGAAAGAAAATCCAGGCAGATGGGACAGCATATTACACCACTGTATGGTTTTCAGGAAAGTGTTGCTACAGGAAGCCAAGGTCCCCAGTATGTGGAGGAACAGTAATTTGTTTACAGAGGACGTGCCTCATAATGGAACTTTCATTTTCTCTTGAACCTCAAACATGTTTGCTCCCTGGACATTCTATCACAACAGGATTTTTCTGACAGAAAACTTTGGGTGCTCAGATTCATTCTCCAGAGTGTAGAACATTGAAAGATGTACTTCTTTCTCTTTACATTACTTCCCAGCTGCATGGTGGGTCTGTCTGTGGCTTCACCAGCCCTCAGTGGCTAGAATCGAAAGGACTATGAGGACCGTGGCAGGCATCCCCATCCTGATAAGATTCTCCATTGTGTGATCCTGGTTCTCTGAGGGTGGGGAGGGAGTGGGCCTTTTGGATGGCCAGCTGGAAGCTTTAATGTGTCCTGAGACTATGAGCTCCACAGGAACCCCAAACCACACAGGGACAATCAGGTATTATGGTTACAACAAGCATACTCCACAGTTGGTGTATTAGTTAGGGATTAGGGTTTTACTGCTGTGAACAGACACCATGACCAATGCAAGTTTTATAAAAGACAACATTTACTTGAGGCTGGCTTATAGGTTCAGAGGTTCAGTCCATTGTTATCAAAGCAGAAGCATGGCAGCATCCAGGCAGGCATGGTGCTGAGGGTTCTACTCCTTTATCCAAAGGCAGCCAGGAACAGACTTGGCATCCTCAGGCATCTAAAAGGAAGATATCTAAGTCCAACCCCACAGTGACACACTTACTCCAACAAGGCCACACCTAATAGTGCCACTTCCTGAGACAAACATACAAACCACCAGAGTTGGGGTCAGTACCCAGCGAGTTTATGGAAATTCATGTCTAAGGACAACTCTCTGAAACTCCTTCCCTCTTAGTGAAGCCTAACTACACAGTACATTCAGAAGAAAAAGCGAGCCTGCTGTGTTGGTCAGTGGCACCAGTAGACAGTTTTTCTGTCCAAAGAAGTATCAACCCACCATCCCTTTCAACTAAAATCAAAGTTCCAAGATCCTTAGTTCCAGGCAGAATTCTCCATGAGTGCTGTGACCCTCTCAGGCATCCACAGGTGCTGTGGTTCTCAAGACTCATCTCTCTACCTGTTGTCAAATGCCAGTGGCTCCCCTTAAATACATTTGACCAGATCGTCAAAGTAATGAATGAAGTGAGTCCTTGGTGCATATTACTACGCTTTGGATCTAGAAGCAGCTTGATATACTTGAAGTTGGGAATGAATTTTATTTAACAATATGCAAGTTTCAATTGCACTATATTAAAATTTTCAGGAATAAGTTCAAAATTACATAATTAGGTATGTCACAGATATTTTCTATAATCTTAATTTGTACACAAAACTACATAGTTAGCAATTTTTCTAAAATTGTATGTGGATACATGCACTCATTTTTGCATTGTAGTTTTCTGTAGATACCTGCCTCTTATTCTGTCACTCAGGCTTCTGATTTGTTCTTAATTTTAATATATAATCCACAAGTACATATCAAACATTAAATAAACTGATGTACATTTGTAATGTTTTCACTTTGGAGTGATTTGTTGAAGAAAATACCAACAAGCTCATAAAGCACTAAGCATGTAGTCTTCTATAGGATGTCATCATTGTATATTTCATGAACAACTGCAAAGTCTTTATATAGAGACTACCAATTCTGTCTTAATTAGTGAGATAATAGAAACACAAATTATATTTTCAAGTTTCTGCCTAAAGTCTCATTCTGCTACTGCTGCTCAAAGGAAACATCTGAGGTGGAATACTACAGAATAAACGAGGTTTCTTTTTCTCAAATACATGGTGACAAGAATATCTGAACATCAAAACACTGGGTCCTGGACAATGAAGTTTTGAAGTGTCACACTAGCTATAACAACAGAGAACCAGGTATACAGAGAATAGGAATGATGTGGGTGCCTTGAATTTATTGTAAGCTATTTTTATGAGAATCAGGGAAATCTGCAGTGATTAGACCCTCTCCTACTAGGCATTAGTCTATTCATAAAGCTATCATTTGTCTGTTCATAAGACTCAAAATTCCTATTGTAATGTAAAAATCTGCAGTTTCACCACCTTAATAACACTGCATTTATAACCAAGCACCTAGCACGTTGACCAATGGAGATAATGCTTGCCTGATCAAGTACTCTGCCTGTAATATATCATTCATAGTCTGCACGTGTGTTACACTCAAATGTGAACATCACACACATCATACTACTCATATTTTTAAGAATGTTTTAAATTACATAAGAATAGGTGTGAAAGTATTAAAAGAGTATCATGCATTTGATGACTCAGCTGCTCCAGTCACTTTCATAGAACCGATTGCTTCAGCTTTATGTCATGGTGATGCAGGCTATTTCAGACATTCCTTAAACCCTGTCTTTTCTGCTTCAACACTATATTTCTTTTAAACATAGCAAGGTTGTGTCACTGTGTATGTCTTTGAAGCCTTGTACAGATGTAGTGTATTTATAAATCTCAACCAGTTAGAAAGATTTCAATAGACTATCAAAGAGTAACCCTATGACCCGAAATCCTTGGAAAACAAAAAAAAAAACCAACAACCCAGCTCATAGATATTTTTCAATAGCATCATCTCTGTCTAAACCTAAGTAGAAGCTACATACAACTGTACCTGAAATAGAAATAAAGTTGGACATATTGAACCATATACTGTGCTGAATACCTTGCTTTGGAAAATATATGAAATAAAAATTTTTTTCAGGGGAGTATTTGTGCTTTGCTCAGTGAAAACATACATTTTCAATAGTTAGCTCACTTTTCTTTTATAAACCCACAGTCCTGAGAAATGCTCCAAATAACTTAAAATTTAACATAAGAGAGAGAGAGAATTTGAGACCTATATTCTTACAAATATGTTGGTTAGATATGTGTGATACTAGATAGTTTCTTCAGTACAGTGAAGAATAGAAATCATTTACTCTTAAACATCAGATCTATCGGTATTAGAAAGTGCAAAACTAAACTAGAAAACTGAAATGCTACTTGTATAAATATAAGAGCTCTAAGAAAAACTGAGCATAAAATAAAAGATTATTTTTTTAAATGTGTAATATTATCATATGAAAGTATTTTAATGCATTTCTGTTAAGGACAAAGGTAAATTTAAGTATTATACAAAATAGGACATTGTTCATATGAAGATAGCTAAATTTTAAATCATTAGCATCAGGTTAAGTTAACAATAACAATAACTATTTCTATCTATGAATAAATCGCCTAATCCATCATACATCTATATATATACTTGCCAATAAAATTATCAAACTCCCTTTGAACAAAAACATTGCACATGAAAAATATTTAAAAAAAAATACTGGCAGTATAAAAACACCATTTTATTGAAACACTAAAAGTAGGTATTATTTACAATATTTTACCCTTTTTTTTCAAATTTATGCCACCATTCAAGATGTTCATCACATTATGAGATGGTTCACAAAGAGTCCAAACTTTTGCTCTCTTTGGGAAGCACAATGTAACATATTACACAATATCCTAGAATCACTACTTATGGGAAATATCTACATGCTGTGTACACTTATCTTAAATGTCTAAATATGTATTGTATAATAACTGAAAAGAAGAAATGTGAAGGTTGATGTTTCATAAGTATTTATTCAAGAAAATAACATTTGTTTTTTTTAAGCAACATTGACAGACACACCAAAAAAAGGGAGCAAATCTATTAATCAAAATTGGCAACAATTTTCAAGGAAAAGTTGATAACTAGAAATACATGTCTTTTTATTAAAAACTGTTTACATTTATAGTTTATATTTAATAATCTGAAAATAATAATTCTGAAAATGAAGAACCTATTATGCTTCTTCCAAACTAAAACACTCTTTACTAGGGAAATAACAGGGGCTCATGAGACTGGGAAAATGAAGATACCTCAATATTGTATATTACAAGCCTCAAGAAGCTCATAAAGGTCACAAGATTAGGGATCCTCAGGAAAGCATAAGATTCATGTGACCTCATGTCAAAATTATAATAGCAGTGTACCACTGCTAGGGAGAAGAAGATTTTAGTGGAGATAGCTACATATTGGTTAGTACCTTTATAATACTGATTTTATCCATCATCACTGATACTCTGGAAGTGTTTGTGTTGATCTACCTGTCTTTGTATGAGTAGCACTCATGTAAGACCTATCATTTAGTCTCTGACTTAGGAAGAATAGGTATTCATATGCATAGTCTCAAAAAGTCATTCCTATTTGACATTCAAATAGGAATTAACAGACTATTGGGTGGTTTGGAGAGATATGACTGTGTGGTACTTGCGGTGGATGTAAAGACTTCCAAAAATAGGAAGCCATTTGAAAATGTTGCATTTTTTTCAATCATTAGTCCAGCAACAATGTGAAGCCATTCTTGTATTTTATATTTTTAAGTTATTTTATTTATTTACATTCCAGATGTTGTGCCCTTCCCGGTCCCTCCACCCAGAGTTCTAACTCCTAGACCTAACTACCCTAACTCCTCTTTGCTTATGAGAGGGTGCTCACTCAACCTCTAAAAGTTATCAGTGTTGTCACTTTTGGCTCCACAGAACCCAATATCTTTTTTTAGCTTCTATAGGCACTACCCATAGGAACATACAAGTACGTAGGTACAGACGGAGAAATAAAAAATAGAACAAATCTTACAGTGATTTTATATCATCCACAATAATAGAAACAATTTAAAAAAAATAAAAATAACAAAATAAAGGAAATGTGTGAAAGTAAATTTTAAAAAAAATTCATCCACATGGAAACTTCTAGACATATTTATCAATATTTCTATTGTAAGAGAGTGCTATGCTAATATCTGGGGATGAAAATTAGCAATGTTTTTAAAGATCTATGAACTCTATAAGCTGCTATGACAACCAAACTAGCAACAGATGTCCTTTGTATAATAATGGCATAGTTGGGATAACCACATTCTGGTTGAATTTAAGATTCCTTCTGCAATGTAAAACTCACTCTTATTATTGAAAATTTGATCAAGAACCCATAGCTGGGCCTTTAATAAGCCCCAGGCCTGAACATTTGCTATTATTGTTGCTAAATGGACATAGTAACAAAGTGTCATGTAAATTGATACTTCACTATTATTGCTGTACAGAATTATCGGGAAATAATGACAACATAGCAAATGACTTAGCTTCTTTTGAATGACATATTCTCCAAACTAGGACACTCACTGAATCTTTGAAGGTGGGATTAAAATCATTCTACTCTTTCATTTATCTTTGGATTGTTCTTGTAAGACAATGATTCATATCTAAAATAATAACAACTTAATTTTTTATTTCTTCATTTTATATTTATATAAATCAATATTGTTTCATATATATATATATATATTAGTATTTTGTTAGAGTAACAGAACAATTCCACAGTAATCTATGATATGGCTTGTGGTCCAGTATCAGAGACACAATTAAATGGGAGTGGGTAATGTATTCAGAGACATTTACATCTTCTCTGATAAGCTAGGAAAGTGTTTAGTCACGGTGTTCTGCAAGAAAACTTATAAGCTTCCGTGCAGATTGCCAAATAAATGATATCACTTCACTACTGTCACTTTATTCTTTAATGGCTCCATGTTAGATACAGATGTGAAAGTCACACACAATATTTAGTTAACACATTAAGCACATTTAAGGATGATGCTCCCCATTAGGAAGGCACTATGTATAGTTTCTAGTGTCAAAAACACACTAAAAGATGTAACATCCTATGGAGATATATGACTCATATTTTTGATTAGTTGTATAAAATAATGTATCTATTCTACTTTATATCATTGTTATCTTTTAGAAATTACAGGGAGTATCTCCCATGATTCCTCAAAAATATGGCTACCCAATCAAGACCTAAACAAGGACCATAGACATGTTAATGTGGAAGGAGGAAATCTCATGGGTATGAACCCGTAGATGAAGAAACTAATGAATTCTGTGAGCTTGAGAAACAACAGAACGGGTATAAACATTTTTATATATCCAATATTAAGTGTTCAACCATGAAATCATGTATTTGTACAAGTATCACTAAGTGAAAAGATCAGAATGTATTTAAATATTTAGTTGTGTGTGTGTGTGTGTTTGTGAAACAATTATAAAAAAAGGACGTTTTTAGAGAGATCAAAGAAGTGGTTTACAGGGGAAATTGCAGGGAGAAAA
This sequence comes from Tokudaia tokunoshimensis, assembly GCA_036184795.1. Classification (NCBI taxonomy): domain Eukaryota; kingdom Metazoa; phylum Chordata; class Mammalia; order Rodentia; family Muridae; genus Tokudaia; species Tokudaia tokunoshimensis. Next base: position 11,839,873 of record BTHU01000011.1, on the reverse strand, counting down.
GGGAAGATAACAGAATTATATGATCAATTTTTTAAATATTATAGTTTTCATTTATTAATACAGGCACCAATGAAATTTTTAAAAATGTAAAACATGGCTACTATTCTCTCTAGCATTTTATATAGATATATAATTTTTATAAATTATATACAATTTTTTATTATATATTTTCTTTATTTACATTTATCACCTTTCCTGGTTTCCCCTTTGAAAGCCCTCATTCCATCCCCCATCCCCCTGCTCACCAACCCGCTTCTCTGTCCTAGCATTCCCCTACACTGGGACATCGAGCCTTCACAGGACCAAGGGCCTCTCCTCTCATTGATGTCCAACAAGGGCATCCTCTGCTACATATGCAGCTTGAGTCATTGGTCCCTCCATGTGTACTCTTTGGTTGGTGGTTTAGTCCCTGGGAGCCCTGGGAGTACTGGTTGGCTCATATTATTGATCCTCCTATGGGGCTGCAAATCCCTTCAGCTCCTTTGGTCTTTTCTCTAGTGCCTCCACTGGGGACCCTGTGCTCAGTCCATTGGTTGGCTGTGAGCATCCACTTCTGTATTTGTTAGGCACTGGTAGAGCCTCTGAGGAGACAGCTATATCAGGCTCCTGTCAGCAAGTACTTGTTGGCTTCCGCAATAGTGTCTGGGTTTGGTAACTGTATATGGGAGGGATCCCCAGGTGGAGCAATCTCTAAATGGCCTTTCCTTCAGGACCCTCTAATGAATCCTACACCTGTGCTGTCAGATGACATTGCATAATGTAAAAATGGTTCCACATAATAAATGGATTTGATTTCACTCAATGAAATAATATACCATTCTTAAATACAGGGAGACATTTATTCAAAAAAATTGTTGTAGGAAAAAAATGCTCAGAAATAAAATTGCACCTGAGTAGAGTAAACTGTAAGTCATATATATTCAGTTTATGTCTAAGTGTAAATAAGAGGTGGCATTCAGTCTACAAGAAAGCTATTTCATTATGTTACCTATGATCTTTCTGAAGACAAAGTCTAGAACATACTGCGTCTAGGGAAACAGGGTAAAAGAGATTACGATCTTGTTTCAAATTTGAAAATATAAAGTTTTCAGAGCAGTTTGATATTTAAGTGAGTAAGAATGCCTGCTGGAGATGGCCTAATGTATTACATAAATGAAAAGAAGTGAGTAAGCCTCAACAAAGCAAAAGTGATTTCCAATCACAAACACTAAAGCATGTAATAGCTCATATCACAGCTTGAGAAGGCATGATCCCTAAGGAAGAACTTTTCTGTGTGTTGGTAAATATTAATGCTATGCTAATGAAACCTATTTTAGTCACACACCAAACTATTTTCAAATAATTCAAATCAAAAGTACTTTTAAAAATAACTTAGACATAAATAGAAATGTATGCCTTGCTTTATCTCAATATATTAAGAAGATATTTTATTGTGTTTTATCCAAAAATCTTTACAACAGAAAATATCTCATACATTTATTTAAAGCAACTCTAAACATAATATGTTAAGTAAATAAGAAACCTGTTGATTTCTAGGATTTCATTAAATATTCATATTAACAGGAGAAGTTGTTTTGGAGAATGTATCCATCTGTTGGGAGCTCATCATTGTTGGCCATGATATTATCACTTGAATATATAATTTATTCAATTATTCATAACTCCTCACACATGGTTTAAACATAATACAAAGTTACCTGTTTCTTCATTCAAATTTACATATTCTTTTATATGAACACTACATCAAAATTTCTTTTATTATAAAAGACTATTACTGCGATTACTTAGAAAAGCATAGAGCCAGGCTAATTCTTTATTGGAGTTTGATTTTCTTGAACTAAAGACTTGAATTTATATTAGAAATGTGACCTAGGATACTAGCAACTATGAATACATTTTATTATACAATAGTATGTATAAGAAAATGTCATTCACAGGGTACTTTCAAAATTACCTTTGGCATGATAATATATTGTCCTATTTAGTGCCTATAAAGGCTGGTCTCCTGATATGGTATAGTTACAACACACAATGATTGATAACAGCAGTGGCTATCTACCCAGGAAGTTCACAAAACCAAGACAACATCTATATGCTAGATGAACTAAAGATGGACTCACTATAACCTACCTCCAGCTTAGCATTGAATGCCTACTGAGGGAGGAAGGGTTGAAAATGTGAAGGTCCACCTAATGGACACCACACCCATGTGCTTGGGGGGGAGCACTAATTGGACTTGTTGAATTATTAAAAATCTCATGAAGTTCAGAGGAAGCTAGGAGAGATGTTTGGGAACCTGGGTATAACTTGAGGGAGGCAGTACCAGATGGAAATGATCATGATACTGAAAGACCCCCGGAGTGGGGAGGCCCTCACTCAAGTCTTGGGATAACGCGAACCCCCCAAGAACTCATGAGAGACCATTCTTGCTGTAATCACATGAGATTTAATTGAAGCCAGTGCACTGTGGTTGAGACTCATATCCCATGCAGGGGTAAAGGAGTTCAACCCTGAGTAGCGGGGAGAAGGGGTGTTTAAAGGAAAAACCCACAACCCAAGGGAGGAGGGAGTGTGTCACAGGAAAAATACCAAAAATACCAAGGAAAATCACAGGGGGAAACTCCCAGTTACTCATGATTGTTAACAAGGTTCTATGTTAACTTTTGTGGTCAGCTAGTTCCTGGAGCAAAGTCATCCTAACCTTGTGGCCATAAATTCTTTATGGTCAGCCAGTTCTGGAATAGAAGAATAGAATTGCTGAACTGGCTGAACTACATTTTTGGCTCTACTCTACTTGCTAGGGGTCTTTTACTTCTCCTGCTAGGGGCCAGGGTCTTTCAATACATTATAAACATGATTTTTATATTTACTCAAGTTTATTAATTTGTAACTGTAATTTCTGACATAGTACAGTCTTCAATAAAAAGAGGCTAGAATGTTTTGATGTTTGATATAACTTTTCTTGTTAGATGGAGAGTGGAGATAGTTAATTTAGGAAGTGAGGGAACTACTGTCATTGCCTATTCATTTTTAAGGATAAATTGTGCAGGAAATTTAACTGACTATTTATTATCTACGGCATAATAGGTCCTCATCATGAATCTGTGTGTGTCTAACAGATACTCTGCTTTCCACCTCCTGTCTTTATATTGCAGCCATGCTCCACTTGGGGTATGTTGACAGCACTTTTATGTTTTACGTAATTTTCTCAGTCCAAGATTTTTGCCCAACATGATCATCAGCATCCATTTACCTGTTTATTTATATGTTACTAAACATGCTACTTCCTCTGAAAGCTTCACTTTTCTTTATCCTCTCCTGGTTACTAATAGAGGCTCATTAAATCAAGCCATTCAACACTTAGCTTTCTGCTTTTGTTTGTAATACATCCTTAAAGAATATATATGTGGGATTCAAGAGAGATGGCTTGGTAGTCAGAGCTCATATTGATTTGGACTTGACCCTTGTAGAGGATCCAAGTATCAGGTGTCAGTTGTTGATATTGCATATTTTTGGCATTTCAGATAAATATAATAATAAAGAAGATCATGAAAATGTTAATTTTAAAGAAATTTAGTTATCAGAAAATGACCTTTATTTAACAACTCAGTATCAGTTGTAAAATTCTGCCATTGATTAAAAAGGGAAGTTTAGTTACATTAGTATATGATATAGAAAATGCAGGCTATTCCTAACAGTGATACTTAGTGACCACCTATCAAGGTAATTAAAGGAAGGGTAAAATTTTCTTAGATACTAGAAAAACAAACATAATTTTACCTCAAAGAGAATTTCTGATGAAAGTATCAGCCTTTGATTAGAATTCACTGGGCTCTCGAAAAAACCAAAAAAAAAAAAAAAAAAAAAAAGAATTCACTGGGCTTTCCTGTCTTCCATACTGATTCTTATATATTACATATAGATTCTGTATCTAAATTACAAACATGATTTTTTACAAAAAGTAAAAAATAATGCCAGTCTTATGATGGATGCCAGTCTTATAATGCCAGTCTTATTTCCTCCTTAACTTTAAGGAGGAAAGTTACAAGAAGATGAAAAAAAAAAAAAAACACTCCGTGTATCATACCAGAATACTGACTTAATATTGGAAATTCTATAGACATGTAGATACAGAAGGATTTCAAGACTCTAAGTGAGCATGAATAGAAAAGAACTTCTTAATGTCTTATTCTAACACGTGCAGAAACTTTGCAAAAGAAAGAACAAAAACAACTTTCAAGTCTTCAAAGGAGATCAAAAGACATAAAAGTCATATTCCTCAGAACAGCAGATTCCAAGAATCTAGACTTTGCAGAATAAGGACTGTACTATTCAGTCTCACCTTAGTTCTAATCACGTATTTGTTTAGCATTTATGAATGTGTTTCAGGTATATATTATCAAATTTTATTATTACTTTTATCATGTATACTTTAAATTTTAAAAATAAAATACATCTAAATATATTAGAACATTTTTGTACAGTAAATGTCGGTGATAATTAAATGTTTACGTTGAATACCATACATGATATATCACATATTGTAACTGTGATTATTTAGTATTCAGTGAACCTGGCAATGCACTTTGATTTCATTATACTGAACAACTATTGAAGTAAACACCTTCTGGAATCAGGAATATATTCAGCTCACACTCTGAGTAAAGAAAGTTATTTTCTGTGGCGTTGTAGTCTATCATAAACCAAACAGCGAACAAGTCCTTGTTTAGCATTCATGAACTCTACTGCGTGTGCTGTTAAGACAAGCACCAAGAACAAAGTGTGAAATCAAGCAATGGAAATTTTTTAAAAATCAGGCTATTCAATTGTATTCTCTGAGAGGTTAGAAAAAATGTTTTCTGATAAAAAACAAAAGTTAAAATAGTCTCACATAGAATCTAGTCTAATCTCTGTTTTAAGTTTTTCATAGCTTACCCAGGTCCCATCTCCTCCCTTCAGAAATAAGTGATTATATCTTAAACATATTTCTCAGAAGCAGTTGTGAAGTATAGAGGAACTATGACAAGAAACAAACATATCACTTATATTCTGAAGCTTACAGAGAGGCAGTTTGTCAGTAATGACTATCAGCAATGAATGCAAGCACAAAGCTAAAATTACCATCATTGTAAAGACTGGCATGCCCACCATGCAATATGTTATAACAGATTGTAGTTATACCATTAGACTCTGTGAATATCAGTTGTTCACTTTACTGGAAAATGTCATTAATTTTTTCCAATTTACTTTATGCCAATTAAGTTGTGTGTTATTGAAAGGAATAACACTCTATAATGGTATATGTGTATTTTTGTTAACTTGTTTTTGCTCCCCCTACTTTATTGGATTGATTCTCCAGGTTCATTTACCATTTAAAACAAATGATATCTATGTGTGTCCATGCATGTGTCCCTGTGTGAATATATAAATATATATGGAATTATAATATATTAAATCCATAAAAATAACTAAGAAAAATGCCAGATTTTTAATTAGGTATGTAAATCTCCCTACACTTTACCTAAAAACCAGTAAACAAATTAGGGAAACAAATTATAATACAGAAACACAAGAGTCATGCAAAGATATCACATATTAACTTAAAATCTTATGAAAAAATTCTATTCATTTATCTCTCAAATTATGACTACCACATTATAGGAAGTGAGATCAAGAGAATATTATGTGAATAACTGAAGGGCATGGGAGAAAATCAGAAAAGCAATATAGATTACACAAAAGAGATTATAGGAGTTCTATGTAGGAATAAAAGAAATGGAAAGAGACTCAGAAAGACACTATTTGTTCAACTAGACTTACTGAGAATGATTTAAAGGATGACAGACACATATCAAAACCATGACCAAAGAATATGCCTCATTTTCTATAAAATAAAGAAGACAAGAGTAAATGTAAGGTGGGAGCAGAAGAAAGTCAGAATCAATAAGAGTAGCTACAGTGATGGTAAACACGAGCTCTTACCTTTACTGGCTCTGAAATTCATTAAGGGGTCCATGTCTGGGTGAGTTTTTCTTTGAAAGAAATACATGCAAAAAAAAAAGTATTAGGATATTTGGCTCTCATGCCATATCATGCCTTATTCAAGTCATATCATATTATATATCATATAATATTGTGTCACATATTTTCTTTTAAGTTTTCCAAACCTATCTGACTTCCCATAAAGTTATGATCTGAACTTGAAAGATGAAATGGGTAGATATTTTTTCCTTAAGATTTCAAGCTGATATGTGTTCTCTTTGCAGTATGTACTCCTTTGTTTGCCCTCTGTGGTGTGCAAAGGCTAGGAAAAGGCTAGGGAAAGGAGCAAGTATATGAAATAGGTTATGAAAAGACAAAAGAATTTCACCAACATAAGTGTGGGGATAGATCCCATCTCATTTGTTCCCAATCAGTATGGATTTGGAAAACAGGAATCAGGAGAGTGCTGGGGTATGCACAGGATAGAGTAGGCTCCAACGTGCTCTAACCAAGGTAAGCTGATGACAGCACAGATAAAATCTGCACTGTTTTAGCTAAATAATAATACAGTACCTACAAGTAAAAGTGTTTAGCCTCAAGGCTAAAGTTGCACCAAATGTGAAGAACCACAAAATGTGACCAACTCTTCTAGGGAAATGTAATGAATTATAAAGCAGTTATGTTCAAAGAAGTACAGGAGTAAACTTTCACATTCAATGAGAAAAGGCAGAATAAATAATCTCACACATTGACATAAATTAAATCAAATATTTTATACTCCTGAAAGTTTAACACCTGATATTTCAAGAGAAAAATAAGCTTATGGCTAAAGAAGGTGCATTATTTGAAAAATGAACTGATAGTAGCAACCATGAAAGAAGAGGGGAAATGCATGGATGAGAAATAGTTCTCTGAATTTTTAGAAAGATTAAAAAAAATCTAAATATTGAATATGCACACAGAATAATAGGAAGGAGCAGAAAGAGAAAATATTTCAATAACAATAGCTGTTTTTTTTCCAAATTGAGCTCAGCTACTCAAATCCATAGATTTAAGAAGACAAGAAAACCTCCAAAACGCTAAATTTAAATATGTTTAGACATAAATATGAACACAGCCAGAGAAATATATAGTCTTGTACTTGATTTAATGGGTTTGTTTTGGCTTGTTTGTTTGTTTGGATCTTTCCACATTTCTCCAAACCAGTAATTCAACATTTTTTTCCATATCAATAGCCCAAGCTGAATGAAAAAATTCTATAGCTGAAGGTGTAAATTCATAACTTACATTTTTCCCTAAGCCTCAAGTTTCAAAGTAGAGAGCAAACTTCAAATGAATTTCAAAGTCTATACACCCTAATAGCACAAGGTAGGACTTTAGTAGGTAGTTACTAAAATATATGTGAATGTACAGTATGACTTTGACATTACAGGGAAGAACATAGGAATAAACTTTATAGCATTCTAAAGAAGGGAAGTGTCATTTAGTAAAACTATAACTTTCCGTGAGTTTTGAGAAAGTGGCTGGAGGTCATAAAAAAATAAACATGAAGTCATGATCATTACATTCACTAATGTTATAATTATGCTAATGCGATTACTTCTGGTCTCTTTCTTCCACACCAACTCTACACAGTGTGCAAAAAGATGAAGAGCAATCTTCAAAACAGGAGGCTTTCCTTATTTTTTTTACCTAATTGTTTATCTAGTATTAATTATTTCACAACAATAAAGCACGCTTAATTCTGAATTTGTTTTCACTTTGTAAACCAAGAATAAATTTCAAGTCTATGATATTCTGGCTGGACGTAATTTAAGCTCAGAGCAGATTGGATTCTAATAATGTCACTATATACATTCTAAATTTACTTCCTAAAATCTGTCAATATTTGAAGAATATCAGATCTAAAATGGAAACAAAATGTTTTTTGATTCTGTGCAATGTATAAAAACCTTTCTATCATCCCAGCTTTCAAAATTACCTAGTTATCAAAGCTGAAAGCCCTGATACTACTGAGCTCCTGTTATCAAAGTCGTTTCCACTGGATCACTTAACACATTTCCAATGGCTGTGACACGGCATGATGTTTCAACTTTGTTTACCTTTCCTAATTGGGTCATGTATTATAAACCTGCAAGTCCATAATGTCATCAGTGTTTCTTTTGGGAGCCATTTTGTCTGTTTTGGTGAAAGCCTGTCTGTCAGGCTAGGGTCTATTGGCAGATTCTTTTCAGCCTGTTGACACATAGAGCAATACGAAGAGATAGATTTAAAGTTTAAGGCTAGAGGCTGAATGTTCTGCTAAGTCTTGAAAGAGGAAACAGTAAGGAATAAGGAGGCCTCTGGATGGGTACAGATATGGAATACATGTTAGTTGTTGTCTCTGCTAGCTTGTGACTTTGTTTCCCATGGTGCTGTAAAGTTTACAAAGCCCAAGAGTATTAAACTCGAGGCTGCCACAATAGTGACTGGACAGTCCTCCCTATTTCTAAACTTTGTCTCCTGTTTCTTGTCTCTGAGTTCTTTCCATCTTTCCTATGATAATCCTCACTCCCTGCTCAGAGAATGGTTCGACCTTACACTGGCAGTTCCAGTACAGCTTCTGCTTCATTTATCTTAATAAACAGAATACTGATCAGATGGAGAATTATATTGATCAACTTCACTGAGATTTAGAAGCTTTATCTACTCCTTGCATAGTCTACCAGCCACCATCAAATTTCTTCAATTTTATATAATTACGTTTTTATCTGTGGTCATTTTACAAATGTCAAAATGTCGAGTTGAAGTCCCTTTTACGCACGTGGGATACAAATTAAATTAAAACAATAGTCATGATTTAACAAAGCAGAATATTTTCAGGTTTAAAATTTTCTCATTATATACTCTTTTCTTAAACAGCTTCCAATTTAAATTGCCATTTTGGTCACTAGGAGAAAATACCAAAAATACTTACTCATATTCTAATGTTATAAATATTTTCATTATACATGAGTATACATGTCATTATTTATGTGATTCATATTTATAGATATGTAAAGATGATGCAAGTAGCAGTACCCAAGCTATAGGAAAGAGGAGAATTGATGTTAGGTTTTTATCTTAGTATCTCACTGTATAAGATTATATATATTTGAATATATATATATATATTCAAATCATGTAAAAACATTCACTGTAATCCCTTAGAAAATCCTTCCTCTCCTTTCTCCCAATCTCTTGAGTACCATCATAAAGGTCATATGATTTCATTACCAGACTTTGGCTTTGCTGCTGTATTAGACATGGTACTAAGATGCAGGAGAACCTTGAGAACTCAGTAATATTTTCTCTGAAGTTTCAAAATAGTATGCCTATGCACATGGAACTATCACTTATTGAAATGGAAGTAGTTCAAACTTATACTTTAAGAAGCTTTGCTAGTAGGCTCAAAGAACTTGCTAGTGCGTTCAAAGTTTTATAATTAATCAGCTTGTTCACCACTGAACTTTGCCCAGAAGGCTGTATATAAAAGTAAATTAAGCCTATGATAAGGGGAATACTCGTTATTAATACATTGTATGCTTTCTCCTCCAACGGTCTGTCTGCAGTTCTACATCATCATTATAGGTAACACTTTCTGTCTGACCACTTGAAAAGTGAACAGAGAGAACAAGCATCTAGTAAGTTATGAGCTGGCCTCTTGTTACCTTGGGAGGTCACTGAAGCAGCTAGGACAGGTCCTTGGAGAAAGAGAACTCACTAAAACCACATGTATTGCCCAGTAGCAAATTCATTTTGAGGAAAAATTGCCACTTTGCCTGATCAGAGGTTACAGGTAGAACAGGGATCTCAGAGAGCCACAATCGTTCCCCACAGGTGAAAGACCCATTGAGTGCAAAAGGCAATGGTGACTAGACAAAAAAGTATCCCCACTACAATTTCATCAGAGGAGTTATTACAGCCTTTGGCTTTATGGGTCCTGTCAAAGAGAAATGACTTCTGCTATCCCTGACTGTTAGCTGTAACCCCTGTCAAGTTCTATAGAGACACCAATAGAACAGCTCAGTGAGATTTCAATAGAGGCTGACTCAGGGAGAAAGAATAGCAATGCCTTGCAGTGTTCATCTGAGCTGTGTCATGACTTTCAGAGAATCCAATATAGTGTGTGCTTATTTCCTAGTAGAAATGTAATCTGAGAAATCCAAAATTCCTCGTAAAAACTTCACAATCTTATAAAACCTGCCTTACATGTAAATATGTAAATCTAAAAGAAAACTGCTTTCTTTGGCATAAGAAGTCGAGACTTTCAGTATTTTAAGCAGTCCTCTTGTTTCCAAAAGCATAGAAAATTGTCACATTTCCTTTTGTTGATTTGTTGATTCTTAGTAATAAAACCAGATAAAAGAACATTCCAACTTCCATAAATTGTGTGTGTGTGTGTGTGTGTGTGCTTGTGTGTGTGTGTTGTAAAGGATATATATTTAAGGTATCTCTAAGTTCATGAGTAAGGTCATAAAGATTTATCATGGTATAAATTCACCAGAAAGAAAACAGCCATTGGTTCTAGAAACAATATATCATTTCAAATTCGAGATAGTGACTGGTTTAGAAGGTTTCAGATATCCAGGGCTAATATTCAGTCACTTAATATTCTCCCAATATTATCCAAAGCTCACAGAGATGACACTGATTCAGTTATGATTCCCAGAGACTGTGGGGTCATTTATCATTATGAATTAAAGTGTTTTTCTGTGCAACTTAGTTATCTTCCACCTTAACTTTACAAACTTATTCAAAGTGAACAGTATAAAGTCAGATAACATACACTCAAAGCGTAGCAAGCCCTACCACTTTGACAGGAAGTATAAGTAGTCACACTTCTCAGATATTTGGTTCAAGTCAATATAATCAGAGCAGCGAGGAGAGTTCTACAGAAGAAAGAAGACAAAGCCTCCTGCTTAATAACTCATTAGTGTCTTTAAAAAAAATGAGGTAATCCCATGTTCCTCCTAAAAATAACTTTTCCTGGTACTGTGGAATAATTTAAATATTGAAATAAAGTGAGAAAAATCTGCACTTAATTAGCTAGCTTATGCATAACACCAAGAAACCTCATCATCAGGGACTGATTTTACCATGTTTCTGAGAGATAATAGCACAAAATCACTTTGATGTCAAAAAGATAATAAACTCATGAGTCTTTTAACTAATAAAGTGGAAATATAAAAAAAAAACTTTACTAGAATTTAAATCAAGCTTATTGCTGCATTTAATCCATTGTACTTTATCCTAATACCATTTTCCATATTTCCTCTAATACTCTATCAATTCAAATACATGAAAAGCCATGGTACATATAACTTCTTTGATTATCAATGGTAGTAAAACATCAAAATTTATCAAAATTTCCTGCTGTATATTTAAAACATGGTTTGAAACTAAAAACAAGCTAAACAAACTGCACCATATGTGCTTACACAGACAAAGACGATTGCTCTTTGCGTGGAAAGTTAATTTCCACCATAATTATAAGATAAAGAAGAGCCTAGTAATTTTAATTGAAAAGGAGAATACTTACTCTGAATCTTCGATGTACAGTCATTCATAGGCTAATCTCTTAATTGAAAAATGACAGTGATAATTAAATTGTTTTTTTGCTGAATTTGCCTCATTTGTATTCTACGGAACATGGAGAAATATAGCTAGGATACATCTAGAAGTTTCACCTCTATAACATAGTGTCCACGTTATCAGAAGAAAAATGCAACTGTAAATCTCACTCAGCTAGGGACCCTAAGAACTACAGTATTAACCTTCTACAAGAATGTGCTTGGTAATTGCAGTGTCATACCATTGGAGAAAACCGACTTTCCCTTTCCCAAAAGGTATCAATTGCAAATAGTTTCTTGATTAGGGATAAGATTTCTGTCAATACTGGGGCAATAATAACACAATTAGTATGTGAGTGATCAACCAGTTTTTAGAAGTGATCTACTCCATGAGTTGCAACTCATACCTGTTAGCGTTACTGAGACCAAGAGCCTACAACTCAATAGACTTCAGAGGAAAATACTATTATTCTATTAGTGATCTTAGCAGTAAAAACACTCATAATGGTATATTGCTATACCCAAAGATCAATCAACCCTCACAAGGAAAGCTTTATCTTTCAGTGGAGGACAATTCACTCCTGGAAAATGGACAGACAGTGAGAGACCTTGGAGAGCATTCAATCATAACCATACAGTCTTTATCACACCCCTTTCTTCAAGGCTCAATTATCTGTACTGTAAAGGAAGTAGGAAGATGTTATCATGGTAGAAACCCCAACACAGCAGGGCTGCTGCATATATGAACTCGCAGGACTGTGACAGCATGTACAAACCTGCACAATTTCAAGACAGGCAAAAATCGCATGGACATAAATCTTATCCCTAAACAAGAAACTATTTGCAATTGGTACATTTTGGGAGAGGGAAAGTTGGTTTTCTCTGATGGAATGATACTGCAGTTACCAAGCACATTCCAAGAAGGTCTCCTAATCTGAAGTAGCTGACAGCCACAAAGAAGGCTCTGTGTTTTAGTGTGTGCTTTTGTTCTATTTTTGTTTTCAAAGAAAAAGAAAGTAAAGTTAGGTGGAAAGGAAAGGTGCAGGCACTGTGAGAATGAAAAGAACATTATCAATATATTCTATGAGAAAAGTATAGGAACCCATGAAATAAAAAGAAAGCCAAAGAACAGAATAGTTTGTGGAATATTTGAAAGTCTGGTAGAATTCTGCACTAAGCAGTCATGGGCTTTTTTTTTTTTTTTTTTTTTTGATAGGAAGGTTTTTAATGGCTTCTATTTCCTTAGAGAATATGGGACTGTTTAGATAGTTTACCTACTCTCGATTAAACTTTGGTATATAGCATCTGTCTAGAAAATCATCCATTTCATCTATATTTTCCATTTTTGTTGAGTATAGGTTTTTGTAGTAGGATCTGATGATTATTTGAATTTCCTCTGTTTCTGTTTTTTTTTTTTTTTCTCTTTTTTTGGGGGGTGGGGGAGGTTCAAGACAGGATTTCTCTGTGTAGTCCTGGCTGTCCTGGAAATCACTTTGTAGACCAGGCTAGCCTCGAACTCAGAAATCTGCCTGCCTTTGCCTCCCAAGTGCTGGGATTAAAGGCGTGCGCTACCACCGCCCGGCTGCGTTTCTGTTGTTATATCTCCCTTTTCATTGCTGATTTTGTTGATTTGGACACTCTCTCTGGGTCCTTTAGTTAGTTGATGACTTTCTAAAAAAAAAAAAAGCTTTTGGTTTTGTTGATTCTTTGTATAGTTGTCTTTGTTCTATTTGAGTTTGACTATTTCCTGTTGTCTACTACTCTTGGTTGTGGTTTTCTTTTTATTCTAGAGCTCTCAGGTGTGCTGTTAAGTTGACCAGCAGTCTGAAATGACCTGGACCCCTGAGGTCTCTCAGACCCAAAGCCACCAATCAGGCAGCATATACCAGCTGATAGGAGTACCCCTCCCCCCACTTCACACACACACACACACACACACACACACACACACACACACACACACACACGCACACACAGCAGAGGACTGTATAGTCTGGCCTCCATGAGAGAAGATAGATGCAGCTAACCTTAGAGAGACTTGAGGCCGCAGGGAGTAGGGAGGCCTGGTGAGGTGGAGGGCTGGGGGTGATGGGGACATCCTTGTGGAGATGGGGGAGAGGGTGAGGAGATATGAGATGGGGAGCAGTCTTGGGGGGGGTGATGTCTGGACTGTAAAAAAGGAACAAAGAATTAAAAATAAAAATAAAAAATAAATTTAAAAAAAACCAATATTTTACTTTGGAAATGTAGTTTCTTTAAATCAGACCCCAAATCCTCTGGGAAATGTCATTTTAACAGTGTCGCACCTTTACTAAAATAAATCAGTTTGAAGAAAGCATTTAATTGTAGAGTACCCCATAGACTAGGTGGGTTTTAAGATAGGTAATGATCACCCTGTAGATTAATTTTTAAATAGTTACCACATATACAAATTTATTCAAGGGATGCATACTGATAATAAGAGTATATTTGCATTTAATTTTTAATGGTATGTATACTCTTGCTTTAGATGTAGGTAATTTTTTTCAACATTATTTTATTTCCCATTGATTGATAGCCAGGAATTTGGATAACAACAACACAATTCTAAGTACATAAAAATGAGTTCCTTGAGAAAAGATGTAATTTTACAGAAGAATGAAATAACCTTGTTTGAGAGAAAAATATATAATTGCAGGCATACAAATGCACAAAGATTAGAATGTTCAAGTTGCATTTACAGCCCTTACCTTACACATCTACCTGTAACATCAATTTCCCCATGTCTGCTTTAAGTTGGATTAATCAATCCTCATGTGACCTTATCTTTTGAATTTATGGTAAACCCTCTTTTATCACTTCACATATTTTACAGGCTAGAGTGTAGCATTGCTGCATAAATGACAGAAAGACTAGTTCTAGTTACATTTATATCCAAGATTAGGACTTATTTCTTTTGTAAAAGGATGTTAATATGGCACAACTGGAAATAAAATACTGTGATGTAATTCTTTCAACTTTATTCATTTTCATTAAAATGGCTTTAGCCCTTTTTTTAAGTTCTCTATTTTGATTACATGTACCTTTTAGGGTTCTTTTACTCACAATTCTGTACAAAGTGAATTTTTTATAATATTGTATACAATTTAAGATTGTAAGCCTATAACATCAGGGTTAAATATTACTGGTGAGAAAGTTAACATGCATAATTATGTTAATTACTCAGATTATTACATATATGTGTATCCTATCATCACTAGGTTTAATTCAATTTTATAATAATTATCCATTGAACAAATTTGACTCCTTTCTGCTGTTATTTTTGTCCTTTTTTCTCTATTTTTTTTGTCTAATATATATTGTCATACAGAAATAAAGAACAGATGACTTCACTCAATCTAATAGAGTCTCTTAATCTATGACAATTGGTAGTAGAAGAAATGATACACATTAGAAACTAACCCTAAGAAACTATTATTACTCTAATATTATTGATTCTGGGTATGTGTATACTTATATCTGCATATGAATATTACATAGTTAAAATTAAAACAATGAACAAATAAATGCATGTAATTATGCTGATAATAACTTTTTCCTAAACATAATGGAGGAAAATGAGAACCATTAAATCTCAGTTTCTGTACCAGAGATTAGGATTGGCTTAGCTGGGTGCTTCTGAATCCAGATTTCTCAGGAGGCTTTTGTTAACCTGATAATAAGGACGCTTGATTTCCCATTTAAGAAGCCAACCACATTGTGTGTTTTGAGGGTATCTGCCTTCATGTTTACCCATGGGAGATGATTCTCTATCTCCCCATTATCAACTGCATAGGGATGCAGGTGGAATGGAAATTGGTTTCTCATGCTTTCCCAAGATAGCCACCTTAACGGTAAAGAACAGAAAACCTATCACCTGATACTCAGATCTTTATGGTAATATCACTTCTGCATTATTCCATTTGTTAGAAATAAGGAACATCTCCAGGCAACTTTTAAGTGGGTAGAGTTGCAAAAGGTGGTGAATGCTCAGAAGCAAGGATGGTGATGTCATTGTCCTCTATCTAGTCCCTGTGATTCACATTAGTTTCACTTTTCAATCTATGCTTTACAGCTATGTGACTTCCTGCTTAATTTCTGCCAAAGTCTCACATACTATGACTTCAAATTTTGAGTTCTTGTATCCAGATCAGAGAATGTGGTGAAAAACTCCCTCTGTTTTGCCTTCAGAATTACAAAAATTGAATACACAACCTGCTAATCTTTAGCCAAAAATTAATAAAGATAAATTCTTTAATCTCTACATATTCCTATTATATCAATGACAGGATAGATATATTTCCTGAATACAAATGTGTGGGTTTTCAAATTCTACCTCTATTTTATGTTGTTGGAGTCTATCTCAAGTGAAAATTATTTCTATACCCATCTCACTCCTTTGTACTATGTTTCTCATGTTCTATGCTGGCGTTGCCTCCAAAGAAAACACCCACCAATCCACTCAAGAAAACTCATTACCAAACTGAATATTTTGAAGGTATCCTCAGGAACAATATCCAACTTTTGACTAATCCTGGGTGTTGAAAATATATTTTGACACACTCAAATTCCTTTTAAACACTATAATTTTATGGTAATTGTGCATTTGACATTTTCTCTAATATCATTAATTAATTTTAGCATCAGTTGCTATCTAAAAAGGACAAAACTATCAAGACCAATAATTACTCTTTGCTTCTTTATGTCATTCCTCCAGTTCATTGATCCACTCATGGATACATATTTATGTCAACATACATTAGTATCCTCTTCAATGCACATTGAAAAGCATACATGTGAGAAATATTGAGAAAATAGTTAACCATTATGACAATCTGACCAGCAGCAGAAGCTTATGGCTTAGATTAGAAACTCTACTTTACTGGGAGCAAGTGAGCCATCTCCTCCCCACTTCCTCTCTTCCTTCCTCCTGTCAGAGTAAATCAGCCATCTCCAATTTATAAGGCATAGTGGGATTCAAGGGTAAATATAATAAAACAGATTGTCAAGAACACTGTTAATTTAGGCAAAATGATTTATTTCAACTTTTAACAACCAGCTGGGCTTGTGAGGCTGGAAATCAAATACAGATTTGTTGAAATGTTGAGCTATTAATATTGAGTGGTCTAGCCTGAAGACCAGCAGAGAAAGCAGTATGAAGATAGCTGTGTCGATTTCAAGACAGTCAGCCAGGCTGCTATCCAAAGCACAACCTATATATCACCAGAAGAATTTGCATCTATGGTGCCAGTAAATTCAGATTCTCACAAGATTCTCTTTACAAGAAAATTAAATGAAGCACCTTCCACCAAGTAGGCCATGTTTTATGATGTAAATTAAACAAGCATTTTCAGCAAAAGAAACCCATTTCTGCTAAGCAATTTTTCAACCTGTATGTGAAGCAAGATATGGCATGTACCAAACACTCCAGATGCACATAAAATCAGCAGAGTATGAAAAGTTGATTCATGAAGCAAAATTCTACTACTACCCTTGTTTCCAAGACTCCAAGGAAGGAAGGGTCTTCCTTGAAGCAACATATTCTTGTTATCACAACATGCAATAGAAGATAAACCATAAATTACAGAAGCTACAAATTTTAAATTCTAAGAAATCAACTCTATAGAATGTTTTTAAAGTAACTTCTCATTTAACATATTACATGACTTTTTGTGGTCATATATAAAGTGAGTTTGCAGGATGGCTCAATGGGTAAAGTGAATTGTGAACTATCTAAGCATTATTACTCCAGTTCAATCCTAGAACACATGGAAGAAAGATGCAACCAACTCCTTTAAATTGTCTCCTTCTTTCCACACAAAACATGCATAAGTATATGAGAGGGAGAGATAGAGAGAGAGAGAGAGAGAGAGAGAGAGAGAGAGAGAGAGAGAGAGAGAGAGAGAGAATTAATACACATAAACAAAATATCCAATATATTAAAATAAATAAATGCAAAAATATAACATAGAGAAGCAAATAAAATACTTATAGAAAATTAGGTTATTGTTTCTAAAAGTTGAGATATGTTAGGTTTAAAATATGAAAACTCTAAATCTTGGAAGTCTACATTTAAAATATTTTTTTTTATTTTAGATTGCATTTAGACTTCAGCAGTGTTGTCTATTTTTCTCTGTTCTGCTGTTTTACTTGTCTTGCTAATTAGCAAAACTAATTAAAATTTTATAATTTTGATGTAAATATGTGTTCTAGAAGTCACTCTAGTTCACATTTTGTCGTTTTGGTAGAAAAACAATCTTTTAATAAGCTAAAAAAAATGAACTGGTATTTGTAAGGCAATATCTTCTAGGACACTGTAATTGGTCTTGTTCAAGGCCAGCAACCACACAGGTGTTTATAGGGCTATTGGGCAATATAGACTGACTAGAGCTGGTTTTATTGGGATTGAGGGAACATTTTTGGAATAAAACCAAGCTTGTCTTTCACTAGATTTAAAAAATAATGGCTTTGAACTGGTGAAGTGTATTGGATTTGTTTTTCCAAGGACACTTCTGCTTCTTTGTGTATCTCATGTAGGACTGAGTGACCAGCATTTTAATTCAGATATAAGTATCATTCCTACATGGAGAAGGGACATTGTTGGCAGAAGGGAATACTTAGTTATTAGTAATATTTAAAAGCCCAGAGGAAGTCATAGTTACATGGATATAAATAAAAAAGACAATGAAATTTCAGTTGCAGCTATACCTAGCTTAGTGGTGTGAGGAAAACGAGATTGTACTTGGCTGAAATAATGTAGAGATAAAATAAGGGGAGTGGCAATACATAGGCATAAATATTACTATGGTTTTATTTTAATTTGAAGTTCTTTTGAAAGAGAATGTGTGATATAGGAAAGAAATACTATTACATTCATTATCTTTAAAAGATGGATACAGAGTTAAGAATGTGTCAAATATAGAAAATTTTCATTAAAGAGTCCAAGTTTTTGTTGTTTTGTTTTGCTTTTGTTTTTTGTTTTATTATTGTTGTCATAAAATACTATGACAAAAGAACCATGTGGTTTGAATAAAAATGGCTCCCATTAATTCATATATTTAAAATCTTTGGAAATGACACTATTTGCACTTATTAAGAGTTGAGGCCTTGTTGGAGGAAGTGTGTAATTGGGAGTGGGCTTTGACATTTCAGAAGCCCAAACTTGACACAGTGGTGATCTCTCTTCCTGAACCTGCAAATCCAGACTTAGACCTTTCCTTCTCTATGTCTATTTGTGTGCTACCTGCTTCCCAACATGCCAAAAATGGACTAAACTCATGAAACTATAAGGAATCTCCAGAATCAGGATATCACTTCACAGCAATACAGCACATCTTAAGACAAGGAGTCGGGCTGGAGAGATGGCTCAGCTGTTTAGAACACTGACTGCTCTTCGGAAGGTCCTGAGTTCAAATCTCAGCAACCACATGGTGGCTCGCCACCATCCATAATGAGATCTGACGTCCTCTTCTGGTGTGTCTGAAGACAGCTACAGTGTACTTAATTTATAATAATAAATAAATAAGCTCTTTGAGCCTAAGCGAGCAGAGGGATTGAGCCAGCAAGTTTAACCTGAGCAAGCGGGGCTGACCAGAGCCAGTAGGGTTGACTGGAGCGAGCAGGGTTGACCAGATCCAACAGAGATCCTAAATTCAATTACTAGCAACCACATGAAGGCTCACAACCATCTGTACAGTTACAGTGTATTTATATACATAATATAAATAAATAGCTCTTTAAAAAAAAAGACAAGGAGTCTTATCTTAGTCTTACTCCTTGAAGGAGTAATGGGTTAAGTTCACTTACAGTTCACGTTATTCCACATCACTGTAGAGAAGTGACAGATGCATGAGCTTAAGGGAATTGGCCTTATCACAAGGAAAGTCAGGAGCAGAAACCAATAAATACATGCATAAGAGTTCCGAAGTAACATTTTCTATTCATGTATAGCTCAAGATTTCCATTATAAAGAATGTTACCAGCTCCAGTTGGCTTATCTTTGCAATTTAATCAAGATAATTAAGGTAATCCTGTGTAGACATGTTCAGAGGCTCCCCTTAACTTGACAAGATTTTACATATAAGTAAGGCAACTTGCCTCCTAGATGAGAAGTTGATGATTAATATTAAGTAACCATCAATAAGTCTATTTATTCAGAAATGTTTGCTATGTAAAAATGACAAAACTGGAAAGTTTAAAATATTTAGAAAACATAAAATTAGATGTCACATTCAAGTGTTTGAAATTAAAAAAAAAATCTATACAGAGATAATTCCTCCTGTTTACAAGGTGTCAGTGATTGCTGCATAAACTAACCACTTAGACTACTGCACGCAAAAATACTTTATTTTCTTTTTCTTCCTGTTCATCTCTTCACATGATGTGAACCGAACCAGTGTCATGTATGTACTAAACACACAGTCACTGAGCTATAACACCGGAACTTGTTAAATAGAATAAGAGTTGTTCGTTTGCAAACGTTTATTTATCAGTTAAGTTTCAGCTTCATAGGTGAGGGAGTCTGGACCACTGAGATGGAACAGGAAATCATTTGTCAAACACAGAACTATGAAGCCTGACTCATGGTCAAGTTATTAAAGATTCTCCATTCCTCGTCACAGCACTGATCAAATTCTGCAGTTTCTGTGGGTAGTAAAAGTAGACCCTTGAGAGAACTAAGTAACTAACTCAGACATCTCTTTAATTTTGAAAGGTTACAAAAATTCTTCCACGGTCTCTGAAAATGCAAAGAAACTGAGTCTGGTTTTATATGTTGTTTTCCTCACCTTTAAAGTATGATTTGGGAAATTCATACAGGAACACAGTGTGTTTTGGTCAAACTCACCACCATAACCTCCCCTGAATTCCTTTGCTTGCCACCCTCCCCCACCATTTTCCTCTCCAACACTGATATGTGTTTTAAAAACCTGAGTTCATCTTGTAATTTCTCTATGCACTTTACTGTTGGACCATCCATTAGAGCATAGGTAGCCTTTATATTCCACATCCTTGAAGAAAAGAGATTGCCTTCCTTATAATTCATCACCAGCTAATAGCTCCTCCTTTAGCGGTGAGATTTCATGATCACTTTAATGTTCTATGTTAGGAACTTGTCTAGCTTGATTTTTTACAGATCTCAGATGTGCTATTACAACAGATATGAGGTCATTTGTGCAACTACCCATTGTGTCCAAAAACCTCTGCTCATCCACTGCCTCCAGCTCTAACAATCATTCTTTTGCTCTTCTGAAATGAATCCTAAGCTTTGAGCAGAGATACAGTATAACATTGATGCGTGATTTATGGATGAGCTCTCCACAATCTTTTATTCTCAGAATGTTCACTAAATGTGGTTTCTGTGTTGATGGCTCTGCACTGTAAATGGAAGGTCTTCTGATGCACATTGACAGATGCAGCAATTTATGAGTACAGCGATAAATCATTAGGAATAATAAATTATGATAATAATAATTTAATAATATATCCATTTAGCATTTTAATAGTAATAGTTTCACCCCTGGGGCCTATGATCTCTGTTGCAACCATTTATTGGCCTGGTAGCAGTGCCTAGCATGGGTTCAGTCTTGTAGAATGGGTTTTAAAACCAGTTGTAGAGTGTTTGGCTACTCTGATAACGTTTGTGGCACGATTGCACCAGAAGAGATAGCTTCTAGGCTTCACCTAATAACCAAGAAGAATTGCAAACTTTCCTTTACTATTTAAATTATTTCCAGGAATATGAGTCCATGAGACATAAGTAAACATAAAAACACATTTAAAATGAAAAATATGTACATTTTTAAAAATATGGCAAAAAAATAAGTGACATCTTAAAAATTATGAAATATATGATACCCTTCATATTGTTCTCTGCCCAAGAGATTGTGTCTGAATTTCAGCTAAATATAAAATAAGTGAAACAAAATTAATTTAAAACTGTGTATCAATAATAGAATTCAGCAAAAAAGTGTAGTAACTCCATAATTAACTTTAATAATAAACTCCATCAAGCTGAGGAAAATAAAACAAACAGAAAATAAAGAAAAGCCAGTGTATATGAGCATGAGTGTGTGTGTGTGTGTGTGTGTGTGTGTGTGTGTGTGTGTGTGTGTGCATTTAAACTGATACAATTAGGATACCAAACTAGAGGGGATTTGTAAGGCTCAGATCCAGAAATGAATGTGTATTATCTTTAAGAAGCTGAAAGATGTTGTATTTTCTTCCATTTAATGTATTCTGTTTTAATATTGGCTTTCTAGAAATTAAGTTACAGTTCATTAGATTCATGGAATGGAAAATAATATAATACCAAGAAATTTGGACATTTCTGGAAAAGGGAGTCATTTATTAGATTCTGTATTTTTTTATTAGATGAGATATAACCTAATAATGAGAAGAACTATAAAGAGACCAAAAAATGCTCAATCATTTGTTGGTTCAAATTCAGTCAACTGTAGTCCAGATTCTTTCTTTCTTCTCTCTCTCTCTCTCTCTCTCTTTCTCTCTTATTTTATTTATATTTGCAATGTTATACCCTTTCCAAATATCTCTACAAACCTCCTATCCCTCCCTTCTCTTGAGCTTCTATGAGGGTGCTGTCCCACCCACCCACCCACACCAGCCTCAGCACCCTAGCATTCCCCTACCCTGGGTCATCAAGCCTCCACAGGGGCTCCCCTCCCAGTGATACCTGACAAGGCTATCCTCGGCTATATATACAGCTGGAGCCATGGGTTCCTCCATGTGTACTCTTTGGTTCGTGGTTTAGCCCCTGGGAGCTCTGGGAGGCTCTGGTTGGTTGATATTATTGTTCTTCCTATGGGATTGCAAACCTTGTCAGATTTTTTCTTCAGATTGACACAAAACCTTCTTAAAAGGTTGATTCTAAGACTATGCATAATATATCATTATAGTTATCTGATAGTGTTCAGATGTATGTAAGTATATTTGAGCAAGAACAGTGTTTCACTATATGGAAGAAAATAAGGACCAGGATAGTATTTTGTGAAAAATAGAAAAGATAAATTGAACTCATAGTCCTGCTAGGCATCATGGTTTTATAAAAAGACAAACAGCACATGCACTTGGATCTGCTGAGGTAATAGTGACTTACAAGAGAAGTAAAGAGAAAAATGTTAAAATGAAATGTTTGTATTCAGAATCACAGACACTACAGCTAAATGTAGCATATCGACAATTGGGTTATCTTAAGGAAACTTGCGGATGGGACAGAGAATAAGAAAGAAGAGCTAAAAATAAATAAATAACAAACAAACACAACAGCAAAACACCTACAGTACTTTAAGACACCCAGCAGTGAAGCCCTATAAATCAGACATAAATACATAAATACATCAAGTGTAGCTACACCTTAGCATATCATGTGAAAACACTGTAAAAGAATGAAACGAAATGAAAGTCTAGACAAATATTAAGCATAGTTCGGTTTCCCAGATACTCTAGAAGAGCCAGGACAGAGCAGCAGACCTGATCACTATTGCTGCTCAGTTCACTTGATAGATGATAGGAAAATAATTCGTAGTTTACTAGACAGAAAGAAAATAACATAGAATTTACTATCCTGAGAAAACATGTTTAAGATAAATACATTTTTTTTATTATTTATTTTATTTTATTTTTTTAATTTACATTCCAAATCACTTCCCCTTTCCCGTTTCCTCCCTCCCCGAAAGTCCCATAAGCCCCCTTCCCTCCCTCTTTTCTCCATTCAACCCCCTCTCGTTACTCTGTCCTGGCGTTCCCCTACATCCAGTCTTTCCAGGACCATGGGTCTCTCCTACCATCTTTTTAGAAATCTATTGATATGCTGATTGTGTCTAGGGTATTCCGAGATTCTGGGTCAATATCCCCTTATCAGTGACTGCATACCATGTGTGTTCTTTTGTGATTGGGTTACCTCACTAAGGACGATTTTTTTTTTAAAAAAAATAAGCAAATGAAAAGACTATGTGTGTTCTTTTGTGATTGGGTTACCTCACTAAGGATGATATTTTTTTTTAAAAAAAATAAGCAAATGAAAAGACTATGTTTTTTTTTTTTAGTATATCTATGGAAAAGGACGCAGAATGGCTTTCCCATAACAAGGGAAAGAACGTAGAATCTTAGGTATGAGAAATGTAAGGCAGAATTGTAAATAGGTAGGTATTTCTAAAACGTGCTGATTGAAGGAAATTTCCATGAAAATAAAACAGTATACTAATTAAAAATAATTTTTACGTTTTAGATATTAAAAAAAAAACCCTGTGAAATAAGAAGTAAGTGGAGAGTGTGCTTACAGGTAAGAAAGGTTAGAAATGTTTTGAAATCTTGGTCAAAAAAGCAAATTAGAAAATTGCACTACCTTTAAATAAAGCAAGCAAATGTTAACTCAAACACTGTCATTAAACTAAAATAAAAATTATTTTGGAGGAAATGTAAAAATGAAACGATGTAACTAGCAGAATATAAGAAATAAAATAATACATACAGCAGAAAGGAAAAACAAAATCGCCATATCAAACTAATGGATGGTTAAATGTAAAGTTAAGACTGATGTGTAAAATGTTACCTCACAGGCTGTTTCACTAGGCTACTCCCAGAGAACTAGCAAAGGCTTATCTCATCATCTGCTGCCGTTAGCTGACACTAGGAGCAGGCTGCATATAAGACGACTTCTTCATACTTCATACCCTAGCTCTCTCAATCTCTCTCTCTCTCTCTCTCTCTCTCTCTCTCTCTCTCTCTCTCTCTCTCTCTCTCTCTCTCTCTCTCTGTGTGTGTGTGTGTGTGTGTGTGTGTGTGTGTTTGTGTGTGTTTTCCAAAGGGCTTTCTCTCCTCCTTTCTGGCTTTTCTGGCCTTCCCTGCTCCCCACTTCTCTACCTTCTTGGCTCTGC
The DNA here is from genome assembly GCA_036184795.1 of Tokudaia tokunoshimensis. Classification (NCBI taxonomy): domain Eukaryota; kingdom Metazoa; phylum Chordata; class Mammalia; order Rodentia; family Muridae; genus Tokudaia; species Tokudaia tokunoshimensis. Next base: position 11,815,389 of record BTHU01000011.1, on the reverse strand, counting down.
TCCCATCTGCCTCTGGCCTCTTTCTGCTTCCTCTTCCCCCACATAAACCTCCTGTATACGAGGTCTCTATCATGGCATCATTTTTCGAGGGAAATCTTAGCATGGACCTGCTAGGAACCCCACCACACACACTGCATTTCATACTGTAAAGAATAACCTTAAAACAAAAGATTTCTCACTAAGTCAAATGCTTCCTGCTCATAAGAAGCCGATTCTGAATTTAAAAATATGTATGCTTGATTGGTACCTCACTGAAAAGTCCTATCATGTTCCCAATCCAAGTTGATTAATCTACAGTATTGTAAGCTGAGGCTTAAGTCAAGAAATACTGCTGACAGAATAAAATCATAAAATGTGGCAGAAACCTATGCAACTTTAAGAGGAATAGAAGGCTGCTTTTCTATATTAGTAACATAGAAAATGTAATAGTGTAGCTCCTGTTACTATCACAAGATACACTGATAAAGTCTCATCAGCATGACTTATTAAGTATGAGTTGGAAAGGATGGACATGGGGGGGGGAGCAGTGGGAAGGGGCTGCAGGTAGCTGATGAAAGCTTGAGCCAGAAGTGTGACACTGGCTATGGTACTGAGGGACAGAGTGACATGTTCACAACCCCGGAACAGAGTCAGCAGGGTGTGGGTCCCCACAAGTGTTGATGACTGCCATGGACATAAGGTTTGTTTGCATAATAATGTATGTATTTTCATGTTCCTCCTTCAAGGAATATCCTCCTTCCCATGGTTAATGACTCTATGATACAGAGACAGCACTAGTCTGGGAGGCAAGGGTGCCTCAGATGTCTCAGCAAACTGGTAGAAGGCTGTGACCTTCAGGACACCCCTTATGACTGTGGGAAAGAACTCTAAAAACATGAGTTTGAAAATAAATAATTTCTCAACTATGCAAAATATAAGGATGCACTGTGAACTGGATAAGAAGTTTCACAGATCTAAAGGAACAGAGGCAGCTGAACTATGAGCCAGCCTGTCAGAAAGATCCTAAGGAAGGAGAGAAAGAGATTTAAGGAGTGGTGATTGCAGATCAATATCGAATCCAATTAAATTTTATTGTTTGCATGTTTGTGTTTGTTTGTTGTTTGTTTATGGTTACAAAAGCAGGCAGATTCCTGAGTTCTGCCTGGCACAGAGGGAGTTTAGATCTGGACCCAGGCATGGTAGGAATGGTAATTTCTTGGCACAGTTCCACCCAGCTATTTTATTATCTGTCTCTTTCTAAGGGAATGGGGACAAGGGATGTTGATTCATGGGATAATCAAAAGGCAACCTGGGGTAACTACTGAATTGATATGCAAATAAAAGACTGGGCTTTTAATCTGCAAGAGAAGAGCTATCCAGAGACCTTTTTTAGAATAGCAAGTAAAAGTTGTCTCAAGCAGAGAGCTGTTTGGAAAGTTGTGTCAAGCACCATATAGGCCCTCAGGTTGTCATCCAAGATTTGACTTTGAGTTCTTTGTTCTACCTCTCTCAGACACCACTTCTCTAAGGAACCCCTCTCCAAGCTGAAGCTGGTCCTTGGTAAAGATGTCAGTTCAGAAACTTTGGAAAATTCCACCAGACCTCTCCCTTCTGGAAGGGAGGGGTTAAATTACATTCCTTAGATCACAGGGAGGAGGGACCGACCACCCACAGGTCACCTTCCCAGAGCCAACCATTGGTCACCTACCTCATTCCCTAAAGACCAACCACCCTGTTCTGCCAATCATATTGTGCCTAATGGTGGCTGCCCTGAAAGTTGTATAAAGACTTGCTGGATGGGTTGCATGTAGTCATTCTCCCTCTCCATGTGCAGGGTGACCCCCAACATGTTGGAACAATAAATTCCTTTTGCTTTTTCCATTGATTCCCGGCTCTGTGTCTTTCACTCAGGGAGTCTCTGGTAAGCTAAGGCTCACCAGAGTTTTTACATTGGCAGAAATGATATTCCCAGGGAAGACCACAGTTGGCTGTTCAGTGCAAAACAGTCAGCCCAAGAATACTCATATATATATATATATATATATAATATAATACTCATTATATATATATAATGTATGTACTAAACATGACATATTTTAGAACATTGTATTTGAATTCGAAGGAGATTGAAGAAGGTTCAGAGGAAGAAAAGGGAGGGGAGAAATTTTGTAATTATGTTATAATCTCAAAGTAAAATATTTTGTAAAGGCAATAATGCAAATAAATTTCAGAAATTGACTTAATGTGTGGGGATAAAGATGATCTAAACAGATACTGAAATTTTGAAAAGAAAAAAAAAGAAAAGCTTGCAAAGTGTCTGCCAGCCAGGAAAAGTCATGAAAATCCCAAGTAAAATAAATTGGTGAAATTGTTCTTCCTGAAAATGCTGCTTCTGATAGCCGGGTTGTATTCATAAAATGCCTTAGCAAATGAAGTATTTGAACACTTTATGTAAGAAGCATCTTATCAATTCTATGGGCAGTTGGTTTATGTCAAAGGTGGCAGTACAGTAGACTAAAGGCATTCCTGGAGAAATGATAGCATGCTCACTATGACAAGAAATAGTAAGCAAACAAACAAGCAAAAACAAAAAACAAACCAAAAATGTTTGGCATGGTAGGGAATATTTGAAAGCATTCTTTAGATATTGCCAGTGTCTGGGGTCATGTACCAAGAAGTAACGATGGCATGAACCAAGTTCAAAACCATGGGGAACTAGGAATATTTTCAGCTGTGATTCAGATAGTAGAGTTTGTAGACCGTGGCTACAGAGAATAAAATATAGAAAGAAAACTATGAATGCCGTTTCATGTTAAGTGATGAGAATATGACTAGAGTATAAATTACTATTATATTGTAAGAAAGTAACATTCCTTTTACAATTAATATTTTTAAAAAGATAAAAATAAAGATACTTAATTCTGTAGATGCAATATGAGATTTTTTTTTACCTGATTTTGAAAGAAAAAAAAGAGACAAAAATATTCTGATGAACTTTTTTATTGTTTGTATTGTGACTAACTTAGAGTTGTATTGTTTTTATCTACATTTTTAGCTAACTCCCTACCCATGCGAAGTAGAATAATGGTGAAACTATCACCCATATCTAAAGCAAAACCATACTTATCACTACAAATCAAATGTAAGTGTACTCTTATTACCAGTATTCTTCACTTGGATACATTCAGGTATGTGGTCACTATTTAAAAATTAATCTACAGAGTGATTATTACCTATCTTAAAACCCACCTAGTCTATGGGATGCCATGTAATTAAATGTTTTCTTCAAAGTTTGAATCATTTACTTATTTATTTCAACAAAAATAGAACATTGATAAAATGATGTTTCCCAGATGATTGAGGTCTTACTTATAAAAAAGACAAATAAATTAAAATTAAAATTAAAGAAAATAAAACAGATTTTTCACATTTTCTAAAATACCCTCAATGCTGAACATGTTTTCACTTGGTTAGAGGAAAAGAAAACTAGGGGGCTGGAGAGATGGCTTAGTGGTTAAGAGCACTAACACTCTTCCGAAGATCCTGAGTTCAAATCCCAGCAACCACATGGTGGTTCACAACCATCCATAATTATATCTGATGCCCTCTTCTCGAATGTCTAAAGACAGCTCCAGTGTACTTTCATATAATAAATAAATCTAAAAGAAAGAAAGAAAGAAAGAAAGAAAGAAAGAAAGAAAGAAAGAAAGAAAGAAAGAAAGAAAGAAAGAAAGAAAGAAAAAATAACTGGCAAGTTTGAGAAGCAATAAGCATTTTAACATTGAAGTACAGAAAAAAATCCTTAAACAACTATGAGGAAAGCATGCCAGGTGACTCGCAGAGAATCCTGACCATTTAAATCAATTTTGTTGATAAGATTATAAAATGAAATGGAGTAGGGTATAGAGACATGGTTGGTTGGATCTATTTGTCTTACCACTACTATAATTCAGACTAAAGCTATTACCAGTAATCCCCTGTTATGCTGGCTTTAGGGTCATTCATTTTATAATCAGACCTTATAAAAATGCAAAACACAGTCAGCAGGAGCAGACCCACGGCACAGGAGTGTCATCAGCAGGAGACCAAGTGCTGGGAGGAGTGTTTGATTCAACCCAGGATTTGAGGTTGAAAACACACTTACCCTCTCAAGAAGCGGCTGATGCATAACAAGTGCACTCTCCAGAGGTCTCTCTTTGCCACTCCTCTTCCTCTGCCCTGGCTCTCTTCACACCACTTTGATGATTTTCCCTTGGTTCGCACCGGTCTTATCTCCTATCCTCTCAAAAAAGACTGAAATTGGCAGGCTTACTGAGGAAGACATAATCTACCTTAGGTTGTCCTCTAAAAGCTACACAATTCCAGGGTTTAAATTGTATACAGAAAAGCAATCAAAGGCATCAACTGGAAACTGCCCCTCCCTGTGAGTGAATAGACCTTTGCAAACAGCATGTTCCACTTACTTGACCAGCAAGGGCTGAGGAAACAGAGCCGATGCTAAAATAGCCTGTTGTGTATCCCCTGAAATGATGTTTATTTCTGTATAGAAAAATATTATACTTGTGTATATATGTGTGTGTTTATTTATGCATGCACACTAGTTTTTTGAGACTACAGACCTGATTTCCTACAACCAATGGAATCCTCATCCTTAAAAGTAGAGAAACAAATGGATCTCACTGTCACTGACTTCTGTATATTACTAGAGCTAACCAATCCAAATTTTGAACCTCGTTAAAAATACCCTGTGTTGGTACAATCCAATAGTTTGAATCCAATTATATATCATAAACAGGAATATAGTCCTCAAATACCAAACTCCAGAATGCACAATCAACATAATATGTGTCTTTAGTACTTGTGCCAAATTAAAAAAATCAACAAAAATAACAGGAATTTTTCCTTGGTTTAGATGGTAGTTTCCCATCACCTGTCTTAAAACTTGGCAAATTTAAAATCTGTTATTAGGAATCAAGTGCAGAAACAAACAGCCAAACACTAAACAGAGCCAGGAGATTCCCCGCAGGAGACAGGGAGGACTGTAGGAGCCAGAGGGATCAAGATGGTACACAGAGGGCTGGAGAGATGGCTCAGAGGTTAAGATCACCAACTACTCTTCCGAAGGTCATGAGTTCAAATCCCAACAACCACGTGATGGCTCACAACCATCTGTAGTGAGATCTGATGCCCTCTGGCATGTCTGAAGACAACTACAATGTATGTACATAATAAATAAATAGCAAAATAAATAAATAAATTAAAAATAAAAGATAGCACACAGAATAAACCAAACAGGGCTCAAAGGGGCTCACAGAAACTGAGGGACTAACACAGTTCTTTTGGGGTCTGAGCTATGTTCTCTGCATGTACCTTATGGTTTTTAGCTTGGTGTTCTTGTGGGACACCCAACAGTGGTTGTAGGAGGTGTCTCTGATTCTCTTGCCTCTGCTTGGGACTCTTCCTCTTACTGAGTTGCCACATGAAGCCATGATAAAAGAATTTGTGACCAGTATTAATATACCAGGCTAGGCAAAGATCTTTGGATGTTATTGGAAGGCCTCATTTTTTTTCTCTTCTCTTTTCTTTCTGTTTTTCTTTTCTTTCTTGTTCTCTTCTTTTTCCTTTTTCTTTTCTTTCTTTTTTTTGCCTTTGCTTTTTCGAAAAGAAACAAGAACAATTAATCTAGGGGAGAGGGAAGAAGGGAGCAGGACTGGGGAACTTGGAGGAGTGGAAGGAGGGGAAATTGCAATTAGAATGTAATGGATGAGAAAAGAATAAAAGTTAGAAAATGAATATATGAAGTATGGAGGTTATAGCCCATGTCAGCATCAGGAGGCAAAGGCTAGGAATAAAGGAAAGTTGTAAGGCTAGAACAGACTACAGAGCAAACTTCGTGAGGGATAGAGCTACATAGTGAGACTGTATTTCACAAAACCAAGCAGAACAAGACAAAGCAATAATAAATAAAAGGAGTATAAAATAGACTTCAATGAAAGAGGGATTCACTCAAAAGAGTAGCCATTGTATCACAAAATACCACATAGTTTTAATGAACTATTCCATCCATATGTATATGTTTTCACTGAAAGGATTCAGAAATATTTTATGTCAATGGAACACACTAAGAGAGTAATTATATTTCAAAATAAGTATGCTAGTTATTAAGCCTGGCTAAACAGTTATCACACTGACAGTTTATTGTAACTGGATGATGTAGACTTTGTCGATATTTTATCTTTATTCAGGATGAATAAATATTCATTATCTATGTGCATATTTACTTTCCTAAAACCATGTTTATATATTTTTCGTTCTTTTTAAAATGTTTACAACATATTGATTCCTTTTTTTTTCTTAATCTTTCTTAGACAGAGCTCGTCCCCCAATCACAAATGAAACATTTAAAGTTAAATACAGAAGGTCCCAGAATTAAAGTGTTCCAACTCATGATTGCTAGGCTTAAGAACAATATAAGACTAACAGATATTATTAAATAATGGTTCAAATATTGAGCCACAGATGAGAGACAGATCAGCAGGTAATGTGTTTGCTATAGAAACAAGGAAATCTGGGTTGCAAATGCTTGCTACCTACACAAAAAAAGTTGATTATGGTTCTATTGGAAATTCAACAATTAAAACTACTCAAACCAAAGCACAGTTATGAAGAAAGGGACTTAGCATAGGGAAAAAGCAAAAATGGCCTTTGTATTGATTTGACCTTTAATTTGGAGATATTTCTATTCTTTTTGTCTGAAGATCAGGACTGCCTCCCCAGTTTTGGGTTCCTAGGACACAATGGTTCATCCAGGGAACAGTTTGGTACCTAAGACTGTCCACCCTTTCCTGAGCCCTTGGTGAGGATGACACCTATAAGGTCCTCCCTTTCAGAGTGTTGAACAGTTGGCTCCTATTTCCATCTAGGAGAGGGAGAGCCTAGTGCCTCCCACTTGTTTGTAACTCTTATAAACTCTAAGAGCATCTCCTATCGATAGTGGACAGTAACAACTATTTTCTTATAGCCATAAGCAGCTGCACACTTGATGCACCAAAGCAGAGACAGAGATTCTAGAAGGTCACTAGGCAGAAGCTTAGCATTAAGTAAGTCTATAGGTTCAGTGCACCATGACTCTGAAGATAAGGTAAAAGCATCTACCTGAGCAGGGCATCTCCTTCCATTGACTTGTGGCTTACACACATGTATGCAAGCTTATGCTTCTGCAGTTTCTTCACACACAAGAACAATTATACACATACATGCCACACACATAGGTAGCACACACACAGACTCAGATAAAAGTTATACTTTAACTTTTGAATTATTTTCTTTTCCAGGACTAGAGATGCTCACTCTGAAGCTGGGTTCTAGCGACAAGTAGCAGCTACCAGTGAATCATTGGCTTAAATGGAGAACAGTGGTTTATGTGCAATGTACAGATGTTGCTAGACTCAGGGAGTCTCTTGTTACAGAGCGATCACTACGCATTGTCACACTGTATACCAAAGGTCAGACATCAGCCCTTAAAAAGCCATTTCTATTAAATATAACTTTCACAGTTTGGCAAATTTGATAACCTTACATTAAATATTCTCAGTCTGGATTCATCTGGATTTTGTTGCTAAGTGGCAATGTTTAGAAGGGTAGGAATATTAAATACAACTAAACACAACTTCATATGTAACCTCACATTTGAGTCAAGACCATCTGCATATACAGTTGTCCTTCACATGTTCTGGGGAAAGATTCCAAGAAGCGCTGGAAATACGACAATACTTAGATGTTTAAGTCCCTTTTGGAGAATAGGAAAGTGTCTGTCTATAACCTGTACAGATCCTTCTGAATTCTTCAAATCACTGTTATGTAATTTATAATGATTCATGCCCTTAAAATAGATGTTGTACAATACTGTTTAGAGTATAATGACAGATTCTAAGTGTGTTTAGTGGGTTTTTGGTTTTTTGGTTTTTGGGGTTTTTTTTGTTTGTTTGTTTGTTTGGGGATTTTTTTGTTTTGTTTTGTATTTTTGAACTGTAATTAGTTGAATCTATAAAGTACATATTTGAGCCACCAAAAATATCATATTTCATTTTGTAGCCCACTCTAAAACAAGCTTACTGTTGTGAAGTGTACTGCGGTCACATATACCAAATAGTTCATAGCATAAAAATCTAGAAAGTATACATGTATGTACACATAATATCCATATGCAAACATACAATACAAACACACACATACATGCTTGTGTGTGTGTGTTTGTATGTGTGTGTGTGTGTGAAGTTTGAAAATCATTTCTAGCATTGAGGATATTAATTGCTAAGATCCCATAAAGAAATGAGCTACAGCACTTGCAAATGGGTGTTTCCCTCCTGACTTTGTTTCCTGGTTTAAGAAAAGCATTCAACTGCAATCTCTGAAGAGATAAGCCAATAAGGATCCAGTACAACATCAGAGAAATGATTCTGATTAGCATCAAGTGGGCATGAAGAAGTGTGACCTGGAGATGGAGAACTGGTGATGAAATCTCAGTCCTGATGTCCTTGGGGCCAAATACAAAGTGCCGCAAATCAGTATGCTGAATTTTTTTTTCACCACAAAATAATTAAATCATGTCTGTACACCCTGCCAGTACCTTGCAGTTATAAGTAGTTATTATTTATAACTAAGGAGGTGAAACATCGTGATCATTTGATAAAATGAAATACCAGAACAGTTATTTGATAAAAAGTCAAGGCAAACATGCTTAAGGGCAGAAAATCAGAAAACTGTACAATGTCTTTATTGGAAAACTATATAACAGATGTGTGTATTATGACATATTTTTGTTCCCATGTACTGAAATATTAGTTTTTTTAGGAACTATGTAATAATTGCATATACTGATTCTAAAAACATTAACTTACAACATTCAATACTGGGAATTATTGAACATTAAATATTACGTTTTACTTCCTCATTCACTACTCCAAGTTAATGACTAATATTCATTTTTTTCTCTTGAAAATGGCCATTTTGAGTAACTAGAGTGGTTACTTCAGAGGCAATATTTCAATTTCAATTTTAGATATTTTTAACAGTAAAATTACAAAGTAATGAGCATTTCTGATGTTCTTGTATGTATATTTAGGGATAACAAAGACAAAACTTGCATTATTTTAATGTGGAATATATTTTAGTGATAATGTCAATGAAATCAATCTTTTTTATTAGTAACTTTGAGTTTTACCTGGTACCTTTCTGTGTTGCTTGAATTGAAGAAACTCTTAATTTTCTTTTTTTTTTTTTGAGAGAGGACCTTATTATGTAGCCCTTACTTACCAGAAATTCTCTATAGTCCCAGCTAGTTATGAGTAACAGAGATCCTGGATCTATCTCATCTCTGGTGAGATTAAAGGCATACCAACACCAACACCAAGCCTTTATTTTTTACTTAAGTATAAAACTGAAGGGTATATAATTGTATAGTATAATATTTTATTTCCAAATATCTATAAACATATTTGGTGAGATAATTATATCTTGTTTTAAAATATCTTGTTAGTACATGTTATTCAATAACCAATTGAGCAAGATAAGATGGCTATCCAAAATGACATAACTACCTGACTTGTCCGGCAGATCTAGTTATTCAGGGTCCCGAAGAGGCGCTACCTGAGGGTCAAGGGGGGGAGAAAAGAAGGAGACCAAGCAAGGTTCTGTTGTCAAGGTCTCGTTTTAATGGGGCATGCGTTACAGGTTTTAAAGCTTTCAGATTGGGGAAGTGACCTTTGTGAAACACAAAGGAGGGAGGGGCAAGGGTATTCTTGGCGGCCATAGCAAGAAGTGAAAAGGTCATCTGGTGGAGACATCTGGTGTTTGCGCAGGCAGGAACATTCCGTGGTCAGGGTTTTGGAACATTCTGCGGTCAGAGTTGGAACATTCTGAGGTCGCTCCCGGAACCTCCCAGATGGCATAAGAAGATTCCGAGAACAACCACAAAATGCCTCATCCGTTCGTGGAAAAGGCTTCTGTCCAACAATCTCATGGCCTTATGGCAGCCATCTTAGGGCTGAGTGCCTGTGGCTGTACGGCCCAGAATGGCTCCTTACAACTACCTTCTCTGAGTCTTTCATCACTGAAATACTTATAAACATAATAATAAATTGGTATAAGGATAATATGATATGAGGTCTATTGTCAGATGCCTTACTTGTACATAATATAATATTACGTATTTTTTCACAAGAGTTGAGACTGTAATATAATTGGAAAAATATAGATGCAATCAGATATCACCTCTGAAGTTATTTTTTTTTTAAGAACAGGTATATTTTATGTACTACACAAATCAGAACAAGCAATCATTTTCAAAATTTTTGAAGGATTTTATATATATATAAAATCCTTTCTTTCTACAGAACTATGACTGAAGAATATTGGCAATGTTGACCCACTTAAATAATTCAACCATAGAAATCCAGAGGTATGCTTGTTATTCTTAATGAGCAGTGATTAAATTGAATTGAAATGTAACACATGCTTAAAACGTATGAAAATATATGTACTTATGAGCATAAATTGGAATAAACAGATGAGAAAATTGATGATAGTTTAGACAGATAATAAGAGACTAAAAGCTATTTCTCTCTAGACACTTATGTCTGCAACAATTATTCAGAACATGTGGTCATTTTGTTAAGGAGAGTGACATTTGGAACACTGCTGGTTAAGTACAGTTGACAAACCAGGACCTTTTCCCTAGTTCCTCCTCCAGTTGTTACAAATGTAACAAAAGAATGGCAAGCTCATACTTCAATGTAACTAATTTGGCCTACTTCAGAGCTCTTCATAATGAAATGGGAAACAGAAGGATTAAAGGCCACACTAACAGGCACCACCAATTCCTCACCACAATCATTCTCAACTTCAAAAAGAAAACACATCTCTGTAGTTTCCAAAACAGTATTTATTTATTTATTTTTTCCCTAAGAATCACTGCTGCTTTTCCAATTAATGGGGCAAATAGGCTCTTAGGCGACTGTGCATGCGCTCAGAATCAAGACAGTTATTGACCACTGTGCCCTGAGAATGGAAATGACTTCTGGGTGTTAGAGAACATTAGAGGTGGGGCGCATCCTGTAACACGCGCTGCTGAACTTTTGACTCAGGAAGCTGGAATGCCTCCGCCCTGTTTAATGGGTTTGAAGTTTTAGTCCTGCAGAGATGAGGCAGCGTCCTGCGGTCAGCTGAATGCACTCACGCTGTTTACTTTGTGTTAGAAGTCTTTTCATTTCTCTGGAGTATTCTCTCTCTACATGAAGGGAAACAATCAAAACTGAAGAAATCAGTTCCCACTTGAGAACATTAACACATAAATGGGCACTTAGGCAGTTTTGCTCATTTTTATATAACTCAAAAGATGGGTGGAGGGTATAGCTTACATAGAATCTTTGTCGGAATGGAGAACATTATAGGTAAATAATTGTATAGGTAAATAATTGGTTGCTATTTTCTTATCCTATAAAGATATGGCACAATGTAAAGTATGTTGTAGTGTCACCAACTATGAAGACTTATATAAGATAATTGGTCAAAGATGTGTATTTTCTGATTTTTTAGAATTATGACACATGGCACTCTTTTGTGAGACACCAGTATACATGAAAGGAGTCCTGACATGCTGTTTTTGCCCTAGAGGATTTCTTTTGTCTAGTTAACTTATTTGTTTATGCTTTGTTTTAATAGACACATATTGCACACACCATTTTTAAATTGTGTCCATTCGTTTAACTGGGACTTGGCTAATCAGATAAATCTGACGGTTGTTTTGCTGCACATTCTGATCATATTCCTAGACATTAATTTGATTGGGCCAGTTTCAAAACAAGGTATCTGCTCTTTAAGACAATGTGAATGCCACCACTTAGTTTCCTAGATAGATAAGCTTAGTCTCCCCATACCTCAGATGCCCCCATGTTTCTGAAAGTGCATATATATATATATATATATATATATATCGATATATAGTTATATATATATATATATATATATATCGTTATATATATATATATATATATATCGATATATATATATATATCAATATATATATATTAATGTGTGTTCATTGACTAATTGCCTAGTTGTCTTCAGGAACTTTAGTTTCTATTAGTGGCTCATGAATCTAAACTAATATCAGCTTAACTTCATGCTTATTTTGCCAACTAATTATTAATAATTTAATATTTACTATATTCGAATTATGGACTGTATTATGTCATTTAAACCTCATGCAATACAATGTATGCTGTTTTGAAGCTTGGAATGTATTGGATTTTTTCATCTTAGGAAAAACAAGGATAATCCATGAAAATGTGATAGGTAATAAGTAAGACAACATGCAAACAAACAGGTCACAGAAGCAGCAACAAGGTATCCCACTATAGCAGCCAACAAACTGCCCCTTTTTTTCACTTGTTCTGACAAAGCCATGGATATGTTCAACTTCATAACATTTGTAGCCAGCTCATATCCACGAAGGACACAGTAGTAGGCTGTGTACTTGGGTAAACTGCCAATGAATTGACTGAGTATATTTTAATATGAACTTCATTTTTTCTCTTTGTTCACAATATATTGAGTCTCCTCTTGCATTCCTTGAAGTCTCATGTATTATTATTCCATGTACCTTGGGTTGGAACTTGAGGATTATATCATCTAAACTAGGGACGCTTTTGGCTACTTAGTGATACTTTGTTTCTTCTAGGATATCTTTATCTTCCTATAAAGCCCTGTATAAATGTCACCTGGTGATCTAAACCCTAGAGTGGACTGGCTACAATCAACCAGTGTAGACATTTCTAGTTTTAGAAAAGATCCTAGTACTCAACTCATCACTAGCCTCCACTGGAATTGGTAACTGTGGGCATATACTCCACATACGTAAAATAAAATAATAAAAATATAATTTTAAAATGGCCAAGAGTAAAGCCTACATATGCAGAATGTATATGTTTAGATCTCCCTAGTTATAGTAACTATGCATGATTTGAGGGAAAAAATGAAAAATTAAGTGTGATGTATATATTTAAAGCCCACTATTAAAGAAACAATAAATTATAGTCTAATGGATCTGAATATTCTGTTTTTCTTCCAGTTCAAGAAAAAAATTTCCAACAAGCCATAATGAGGCTATTGTCTTCCTGTAAATGAGTACATTATTTGTTACTGACTGCCTTACTCCAGCTTTCCTGTGTTCCTCAGACTGAGCCCCTACACCCAGTATGATGCCCAATTCATTAGTTAATCTGTGATCAAATAAATTCAGAAATGATATTCTGTCTCATTTTATCTTAAAATATAAATTTAATTAGGTCATTTTGAATTCTCCTAGAAAGTGGTACCTAGAGTGAATCAGAAATGTAATGGCTTATTGGGGATTCCTTTTAATCATCCATTGAGTAAAAGTCAAAACAGGGAGAACTCGTGCACCAGATTGAGGTCTGAACTCTAAGAAAAAGAGAGGGGAAGCCTCATATTACTGAAGATATTTGGTAAACTCAATGAGAAAGTCCAAAATGCAGATCATCTGATAGAGTCCCAAGAATGGGTCTGCTGTAGTATACATAGTGTTCCCCTCCCTGTCATGGTGCAAATCAGGAACCAAGTAACATGCATCTTACAGAGAATCTTGTTGTTGTTGTTGTTGTTATTGTATTTCCAGGTATGATAGTCTTTATTACAATGGAGGTGTGCAATAGAATAAATACAATTTTAAAATATTTTGTAACTTCCCTAAGGATCAATTAACCTGTTCTTTTGTTTCCTCCTTTTTTTTAATTTGTTTTTTTATTTGTATTCACTTTACATCCTGATCACTGCCCCCTCCCACAGTCCTTCCCCCTCCCTCTCCCTCTTTCCCTTTGCTTCTTCTATGGGTGGGGGGAGGACTCCTGGGTATTTCCCAGACCCTGGCACTGGCACTTTAAATCTCTCCACCCAGACACTTACTCTCCCACTGAGACCAAACAAGGAGGCCCAGTTTGTACAGGGCCAGCTTTTGGGATAGCTTCAACTCCTGAGGCTATCAGGCACTTCTGCTCGAAAAAAGCAGACCTCTGCAGTAGAAAACTGGGTAGTGTTACCTCCAGTTTCTGCCAGAGTTCATTTCAAGAAATGCTTCAAAAATTATGAACTGATGATGCATTAAGTATAGCAGCGTCAAGTATCCAATATTTTTTAAAATCTTCCTTTACCCCTCAGAGGACAGAAATGTAGCTTTAGGATTCAGCAAATAAATATTTACATGTTACTTGAGGTGTATACTAAATTAAGTTAGCTTGACAGTAATTCTCATGCAATGATTCTCACACAAGTTTGAGCTGTGATTCTAAACAAATTAATCTGAGGGCTTTTTTATTAAGATCCAGATTTTGCATTTTTTAATTTTTCTCTCCCGCTTTTTCCAGTGTGTGTGTGTGTGTGTGTGTGTGTGTGTGTGTGTGTGTGTGTGGTGTTTTTATTGGTGAAAAACCTAGTAGCAATTTCAGAAGACTCAGCTGCTGGCAAGATTGAGGACAGAGCTTATTTTGGGGGGAGTTTATTTATTTATTTCTTGCATGACTAAATTTTAACTCTGGAACCTGTAGTTTTGCCTCTGCTCGTTTGTTTTATTTCCTCATGGGTCTACATAACACTGCCATTGTTTTACCGAAATACAAGACCTATATTCACGCTACTAAATACATTTTTAAGAGTGTAAAATCTAATGTTTTCTTTTGCTATTTTCTTTAAAAAAAACTGTGTGGATTAATGATTATACCTGTTTTGAATTTTGCCCCTAATTTGATTTGTTTTATAAACCTTTAAGTTAACTTGTCAATGAATGTATGTGGCAAGCAAAGGAAATTCCACTGTTCTGCTTCATTAACTTGTATTCTTTAACCTGTGCTGTCAAGACTCTAAATCCCTGCTGAGCTTCAGTGAAGAAACTCCTTGGCTGTCACCAGGAGCCCAACACTGACACCTGGAGCTTTCCCTGTCTCACCTGTAAACAACATAAACTTGAAATAACAGGTATTTTGGCATAAGTAAAACCTGCAGAAATGCTGATTTAAATAATGATCCCATTCCAGGAAAGATGTAATTTTTGTGCCATGAAATGGTAGTCAGGCTATGGCTGTGGAGATAATTATCTGTAGTGCTTGTACTCGCAGAGGAAAACATTAGTGAGCTCTCTCTCTTTAGACTCTGCATCACCTAGATGCTTCCCATTGACAACCCCTGTGGATAGTCTTTTTACTTTTTGTGTTCAGAGGTCGTCCTGGTCAGGAAGTAAAGCATGTGTGTCACTTGCAATTCACAGCCACACACAGGCATTGCTTACATCTGAATTCCCTGGTCCCAGACAAGAACCAAATACCTCCCTCACCCATTCTCCTTGCCATTAAATTAGCTCAGGCAATTAGAAATTAGATCCTTTCCTAAATGGAATCCCTAGGTGCTGTAAAGATTCAAGCTATTATGAATTGAAAATTAAAAAGAAACAAATAAAAGAAGCTAAGAGGAGCTATTTGTTAAGTAGCTAGCTAAATCATGCATCTTTTCAGAAAGAAAGAATGAATGTGGGCTATCAAACAATACTTAATCAAAAATATTAAGTAGTATTATTAAATGTTAATCATATATACATGATATAAATGCATTTTGCTATCTTAAGTAACAAAATTAATGTTACTTATTTGATGTAAAATGGCAATCACCTTATATTCATTTACCTTATCCAAGTCTATGTAATATCTACTTTTAGTAAACTCTCAATTGCTCTTGAATGAATTTTTCTTTGGAGGTAAATTAAGAGAGACACTACATAAAGTGGTTTCCAAAATTTAAGTAAAATTTAAGATAATCTTAATTCATTGTTTTTATGGATATAAGCATGTGATTACTTTATGAAGCCATAAAAGTTGTATACTTAGAAACTATATACATTTTAGTTGAATTTATAGCCTATGCTATTGAGTAGCCTTATCCAAGCAATGTAGTTCTTTTTAATGATTTATACAAAATTGCTTTAACTTGTTATAAGTTGTAAGATAAAGATAACATTAATAGATAATGTATACTGTCATTAAAGAGAATCTTCCTCAAAGATTCCCAGTAATATTAAAGCTCACTTCTGGTGTAAGTTTGAAGTGTTCTTCCTTTTTTTTCCTCCAACATCTAGAGAATGAGATAGTGTGTGATTTGAATTCACAAGTTACATTTTCAATATAAGTGACAGTGCTTTTTTGCAGCATTTATACATAGACCTGTGTATTAGTCAGTGTTCTCTAGAGTCACAGAACGTATGGGTAGTCTCTATATAGTTAGGGAATTTGTTGTTGACTTACAGCTTGAGGTCAAACTCCCCAACAATAGTCAGCAGTACTTGTGGATGGAAGTCTGAGGATCTAGCAGTTGCTCAGTCACACGAGGCAGGCCAGGAAAAGCCAGAGTGAATCTTCCTTCTTCCAATGTCCTTATATAGGTCTCCAGAAGAGGGTGTGGCCCAGATTAAAGGCATGTGCCACCTCGCCTTTAATCCCAGATGACCTTGAACTCAGAGATCTCCTAATCTTAATCTTCTGGAATTCATAGTCACTATGCATCAAGATCTCCAGGTCAGAAACTTGTATCTCTGAGCCTCCAGATTAGGATTATAGGTGAGCCTTCCAATTCTTGATTAGTTCATTCCAGATTTAGTCAAGTTGACAACCAGGAAAAGCCACTACAACCTGTATGTTTTATGTATTGACTTTATTTATAAAGGTGAATATGCCTCAGTACTTTCAGAAAAATAATATTTCAGATTTGGGTAGAAATCTGAATCAATACACGCCTAGTATTAGAAAAGTAACTTGAAGAGAAAGAAGTTGGGATTTGGGATAGAACAATGATTTTAAGGCTTGAAAATGTGCATCAAATATCACAGATAAGATGTTAGAACTTTCTGTGGTTCCTCAGGTCATGTTCTTCTAGGCTGAAAATTCTCAGAGTGAGAAAGGGTAAGTCTACCAGGACAGGAAGGGTGTCTACATGGGTCTATATTTATAGATTCGCAGTAGAGTGCTTTTACAACTTGATGGTTGATAACTTTAGAAAGATGTTTTTTTCCCCTAAAATAAAAACAGGATGTCTTAGGTGCCATAACTTCACAGTGATTATTGAGGCAAGGGGTTTCACAAGTGAAATGAATTTGAGTTGTCTCCTAAAAGAAGCATCAGATTGTTAGGCACCATAATTTATTCCCTAAGGATCCAGTGGCAGTCCGTGAGCACAAACAATTTGGGGAAGGACACCTGAAAAAAAAAGTATACATATTTAAGCAGGACTCCAACAATGAACTCTTAGAGAATAGGTTTTTAGGAATTAGATGTTAGAGGAGAAATGCCTTCCACAGCATATCATTGAATGTACAGTTTCTATAGGATATCAATTGTGACACAAGCTTGGATCAATTTATTCTGCCAATATTTGTCAAATTGCTGGATTTTGAAAGGTCTCAGCTCCCCCTCTAAATGATGATCTTTTACATGAGATATTAAGTTCAGCCCCCTTAATAAGTAGAGACAGTTCAACTTCATGTTCTGAAGAAAGTGTCAGATTGCATTCTTTGAGTTTCTCTCTAAGGAACACTTTTCCTTTAACTACAAGCTCTACATCTTGCTCTACTTAACATGTGTATTTGTGTATTTATCTTATATTGATGTTTTATCCTACTACAGTGTTTCTCAAAAGATTCAGTCTTTGCTATTTGACATTCTCATCTGTGATGTTTGTTACGGTTGTCATTTGATGTGATTATAATCACCTCTAAAGATAAATCTCTAGGGCTATCTGTAAAGGATTTTTCAGAAAGGCTTGAGCAAGACAGGTAAACAACCCCTGAATGTGGGTGGTGTAATTCCATGTGCTGGGATCCTAGTCTGAAAAGCAGCCAAAGTCATAAGCACCCAGTGTTCCCTTGGCTTCCTGATCCTATGTAGAGTGGCTCACTGTTTGGCACCAAGTCTCTCCTATCACAAACTATATTCTGGAATTTTATATTATTTAGACACAATACTGATTGTGGCACTGTGACTCATCATTGCAATCTATGGTTTCCATGAATTTCAGTTCATTTAGGTTGTAGCTAAGTATAATTTGATATTATTAATACAACAAGAAAATATTTAAGAATGTCCTTTATGCTGTTAAATATAAACTACAAATGATTTGAAGATTATGTTGGTATTAGATACCTAACTTTGGAGGTAAAGTTAAAAGTAAAAACCAACAAACAACAAGAAAATTTTATTCTGTGGTCACCATAATGGTGACCTAGTTACTCATGTAGACTTCAGAACAGAATTGTGACTGATAACACTACACTCACTCCCAGTGTTAAGAGCAATATGACTCATCATGAAAAGTTCTAAAAACAACAGGTCATTATCTACCATACTGAGTCTTGTCTTGAAGACTAGCAGACCTCAGGGACAGTGAAAATACCCTAAATTTTTGAGGAGGTTTCTTAAATCTTTTACACCAACAACTCTAAAGAATGACTTGCATTCAGTTTTTTCTTTAAGAAACTGATGTTTGAGATAACAATTTCACTTTTTCAATTTATAGTCTCTGTGTGTGGGTGTGTGTACATGTGTTTTTTCATTTATATCTGTGAGAAAGATCACCCAGCTGGAAGTTAGAGGACAAGTTCATGTAATGCTATTGACTGTCTGATTGCCTGCCTTCTATTTGACTTGGATTTCTCTTTTGGGTGCCCATCAGCATATATGCAAGTGTAACTGAACTATAAGTTTTTTGATGTTCTGTCTCCATCTTCCATTTCAGTGTAGAACCACAGGAAATATAGATGAGTACTTCCTATCTTGGCTTTGGGCTTGTTCTATTACTCTGAACTCAGAACCTCCCACTCTTCCAGCTAAATGTTGCTCTTTTACATCTCCTCTGACCCCTATTGTACTGCTTTATTTTGAAATGTTGACTGCCAAAAGAATTCACCAGAAAATCAGCTCAGTTAAAAATTAGTTGTATTTTCTTTAGCTTTTTAGATATTTTAAATTATTCATTATTGAAAAATTGCAAGACAAATCATAAACAATTTGCATTATGTTTTATGTATCTTAAAATATTTGCTAAAGATTTTTAGACTTTATAGCTTATACACAATAGAAAAGCTGAAAATCATAAGTGTACATTGTTTATGTTAATTAAGATTGTATATAGATATATATACACTAATGTTAATACTATTAACTTTATATCACCAATATTTTACACTGGAACACTAGAATTCTTTTTACCATTTGCCTTAATCATGTTTTCTTTATCTCAGAAAACATACCTGGTTTCTTTTTCTTTGGTTAAATGCATCTCAGTATTGAAGAGTCTGTGTTTCTCTCTCTGCCTCTGTCTCTGTCTCTCTCTCTCTCTCTGTCTCTCTCTCTCTCTCTTTTTCTGTGTGTGTGTGTGTGTGTGTGTGTGTGTGAGTGTGTGGGTGGATAAACCTGGAGTAGTCTGAGGTAATAAATAACTATCATTTACAGAAGGAATAAGCACAGAGTTACGTGGTTCCCCCACTGATAACCATATTATTAAAGGGTCTCTGTCAGATTTCCCCATAAGCAGAAAGATACTAAGGCTTTTTCCATTTTATGAATTTGCCACTATCAATGACCTTGTCTTTGCGTTCAAAGAAAAAGAAATATTTAAAAAACAAAACGTTTTAAAAACCATTACTAGTCTGGTGGTTCCTCTGAAAATTGGACATATCACTACCTGAGGATCCAGCTATACCATTCCTTGGCATATACCCAGAAGATGCTCCAATATGTAATAAGGAAACATGCTCCACTATGTTCATAGCAGCCTTATTTATAACAGTCAGAATCTGGCAAGAACCAGATGTCCCTCAACAGAGGAATGGATACAGAAAATGTGGTACATTTACGCAATGGAGTACTACTCAGCTATTAAAAACAATAACTTTATGGAATTCGCAGGCAAATGGACGGAACAAGAAAATATCATCCTGAGTGAGGTAACTCAATCACAATAGAAAACACATGGAATGAACTCACTGATAAGTGGATATTAGCCCAGAAGCTAGGAATACCCAAGATACAAGTCATAGAGCACACAAAGCTCAAGAAGGAACACCAAAGTCTGGATGCTTCAGTACTTCTTAGAAGAGAGAATGAAATACTCATGGGAGCAAATACAGAGATAAAGTGTAGAGCAGAGACTGAGGAAAGGCCATTCAGAGACTGCCCCACCTGGGGATCTATCTGACCAAACACATAGACTTTTTTGAATGCCAAGAAGTGCCTTCTGACAGGAACCTAATATAGCTGTCTCCTGAGAGACTCCGCCAGAGCCTGACAAGTACAGAGGTGGATGCTAGCAGCCAACCCTTGGACTGAGCACAGGGTCCCCAATGGAGAAGTTAGAGAAAGGACTGAAGGAGCTAAGCAGCTTGCGACCCCATAGGAAGAACAACAATATCAACCAATCAGACCCCTCAGAACTCTCAGGGATTAAACCACCACCAAACAAAGAGTTCACATGGAGGGACTCATGGCTCCATTTTCATTTGTAGCCAAGGATGGCCTTGTCGGACATCAGTGGGAGAAGAGGTCCTTGGTCCTGTGAAGACTTGATGCCCCAGTGTATGGGAATTGGGGGCGGGAAGGCAGGAGTGGGAGAGTGGGTGGGGGAACACCCTCATAGAAGCAGGGGGAGGGAGGAGGATGGGATTCGGGTTTTCCAGGGAGGAGATACCATGAAAGGGGATAACATTTGAAATGTAAATAAAGAAAATTTCCAATAAAAAAAGGGAAAAACACAACATTACCACATTTCATAGCATACTTGAACATAACTTCAAACTGTTCTACATGCCAAGGAAAAATAGAGGATATAGATATTGTTAGATCAGTACCCACTACAGGGAGATAATCACTAGGCATAAGAAAGGTAATGATAATGGCAAAACTGAAGACCAGCCAGACTAAACTCCAGGTTCCTTGAGTTTGGAGTGACAAAGTCTATAATATGAAAATCTTTCTCAGCCAGGCATATTGATACAAACCTTTAATATCAATACTTTGGAGAAAGAAGGAGGCAGATTTCTGTGAGTTTGAAGCTAACCTGGTCTGTATAATAAGTTCCATAAGAGTCAGAGATAGCCTGAACCTAGGAAGACTCTGTCTCAAAAACAAAGCAAAGCAAAACAAAACAAATCAAGGCAAAACAACTCAAAAACAAAGCTTTCTCAAAAATTATTAGAAAAATAATAGCACAATGCTGCTGTGAGAAAAAATGGCTCTGAAAAGGTGAATAGAAATTAGTATATGTTAACTACAGAGGAATGCACTTTATTAATAATCACTAACATGCCAAAATATTATATTTTAATATACCTTTAAAAATTAGCTGAGTGATATATGCTATTTTAGGATAGTTAAATGACTGTGAAACAATACTTTTAATACAATTCTATTTTCAGTATTCTGCATTTTACTTTTTAATTTTATGTGAATGAATGTTGTACATGCATGTAGAGGCCAAAAACAGGCATGGGAACCCTTGGTACTTGAGTCACAGAGGGTAAGCAAACTACTATGTTGCTGATGGGAACCCTGGGCCCCTGCAAGAGCAGCAAGTACTCATAACCACTGAGACATTCCTCTAGTATATTTTTTCAGTATTCTTAATAATTATTTGCATAAGAAAATGGAGTAATAAAATAGTTACTATTTGGCTATTGAAAATGTACTCAGATAAAAGAGTTATATTCTTAAAAAATTAATCTATGAGGATAGAGCTTAATTTATTTAGTTTAGTTCCTTCCTGTCATATATGGAGGATGTAGGTTCAAAACTTTTACAGTAAAATAAATGAGTAAATAGATGTAGTGGTCTATTAATATATAATAAGGAGAATGTTTTTCATTTTTCAGTAAGTTCTCACATTAAATGATTAGGGCCAGTACCACATCTCTAATTTCTCAGGCTTGGGCATTAAGCTGCCATTTGTTATATCTGGCTACATTAGTCATTTTGACTTCTAATGTGTGGCAAAGTCAGGAGTAACTACAGATAAAGCAAAGAGTGTATGGAAAATAGTGGATAAATCATTGCATTATTTTTACAAATTCATCTGTACAGAAATTGAATTGATGTATGTCTTCTCTTTTAAAGGTTCAAATCACATTATAAAAATCTTCTTGGGAAATTCAGTTGTTGGTGAGAACTCACTAAACATAAATATTTATACAGCTTTTAAATTGTGTATCTATAATAACATCTGTGACCATAAAATGATTTATTATTGAAATATACAACTCTAAACAAAATATTAAGATCCATTCATATACTCAAGTTTAATAAATCACTGATAATTTTTCTGTTGCTGTTGTTTTAACCGAATTCTATGTGTTGTGTTGCTAATTACCAATACATATTACACAGAAAACAGGACTTTCATGAAGTCTTGTAGAAATTTGACCTGGGTTATCATAATGAAACCCGGAAAACCTTAATCTGTTTTCTAACATATATTTTCCAGTTCTCTGACTTAGTTTCTGTTTCAGTAAAATATTCACAGTGCCTATATCAAATATGCTTTTTCTAAATTACATTTGAAAGAGAAAATTCGTATGATGGACCCAGGAAAATCAGTATTACTAATAAAATTAATGGACACAGTTAAGATTTGCAAACAGTTTATTTATGTGGAGAGTTATAATTTATTTAATTGACACAATTTAAGAACTAAATTTCACAATCTCTGCATCTCTGTCTTAACTCTCATCTGAAATCCTGGATGCAGTAGTTTCATTTAACATACAGTTTTAATGTGAGAATTTTGGGCAGATGAGATTTTTGAAGTTTTAATTCTTTTACTTGACTTTAACCAATGCATATAAGTGGGTAAAATTCATAAATAATAAATTTTGGAATAAATATTTAATTAGAAAAATATTGAATTTCCTACTTTCACATCTCTAGAAAGATGTAGAGTAAGAAAGAAATATATTATGGTAGCTCCAAGGGAAGCAAACCAGAGAAGTTTAAGAATTATGTAAAAGTTACTTCTTTTAATGAAAATCATCAATGTTACTTAAAGTTACATTTCTGGTAACAGTACTTTGAAATGTATTTTTATTTAATGTAGAAATTAAAATTTCATATTTAAATTATTTGGAGGCAAGAATAAAAGGTTTGAGTTGTGCAGCATGACAAATCTAATATAACACAAGCTTATGAAAATTAAGATGTAATGTTTACTGCCCTTGAAAAGAAATAATCTGTAAGCATGACAGACATAGATACAAGTATTGAGAATGTAAAAAAAATGATTTTTTTTGTATGTCTTTGGGGACGTCATCTTTAGAGAATGGAGACAGTGCACATAAAGCACCCTCCCGATGGGCTGTGGAGAGTCCATATGAAATGTAAAATTAATGTGAGGGTGAGAATCAAGTAAATATTAAATCAAAAAAAAAAAAGAACACATTTAAGTTAGATGTGATTGTGTGGTAAGAATCAGTCCATGTATGTCCATTTGTATTACAATTAAATTAGTCGTTAAGGAACAACGGGCTTTCAACAGAATCAAACGTGGAGAATGTGAACATTAACAGTGGGTTCAGCAAGATGGCAAACTGTAGTCTATGGTGGCATGAATCATCACATCAGAGTATGTCAACATTTCTAACAAGGTACAATGAGATCAGACCTTATACAAATATATGCAATTCAAATGGTAAATAATATTCTGAAACTTGTTTCAAGTCATTGAAGGCTTACAAATATGAGCATAACTTGATCATACTAGACTGTTAGAAAATTTACACTTAGCACAAAGTAAGGGAGAGGTTATGAAGAGTGAAAACAGGGCATCTGGATTGTACTAACTCAGAAAGTGAGTGCCTGGAAAATGTTTAGTTATTAATAGATTTTTACAATTGGCAAAATACTGGAAATGAACAAGTGATATTTCATTTGTTGGTTTTGAGAAAAAGCCTCATTATATAGTTTTGGCTGTCCAGAGACTTGCTCTAGAGACCAGGCTGGACTTGGACTCACAGCCTTGGCATCCGGAGTTCTGAGATTAAAGGCCCAAGGAGTGATGTATATTAATAGAGTTTAAAACCTAGCCCAACAGCCATGATTCAAGAGGACATAGCCCCTAGTGGAGAATGCAAATTAATATAGTTTCTAGTTGCCTTTTACGTATTCACCCTTACCCCAGAGGTAATTGCGGGTCTCACCTCTGATAAAGAAACTTCATTCTACAACTGACAATAGCTGTCACCCTGGAAATCAGTATACACATTTTTCAAAAAAGTAAAAACAGAATTACTATAAGATCCAGCTATACCAAGCCTGAACATGTAGCTAAGCGATTCTATAACCTATACAATGATACTTGCATATCCACATTTATTGTTCCTCTATTCATAATCGGAAGAAGATATAAGAAAAACCTAGTTATCCATCAACAGACAAATAGATAATGAAACAAGATTGTCATTAAAACAATAGATTTAAAATATCACAAATATACTATTAAATTGTTGAATTAAAAAAAGAAAAGTCACAGCCCTTCAAAATGCAGAGAATAAGGATCTGGGTTTCTCAGTTCTGAGTGCACATCAATAACTTAAGTCATATGTTTGAGGCTCAGAGGTCATTCCAGAAGAGGACAGAAAAAGACTGAAACAAGTTAATGACAGACATGATTGTGGAGTGCCTGTTTTGACAGAAAAATGTTATTATATTCACAAATGTACAACAAGATGGTTACCAGCAGAAGGCTTTCAAGGACCATACTCCAACAAACCTGGAAGATAATTTTACAAGGTTCAACCCCTAGATGAAGAATAATGGGCAGTAAATGCCGTCAGAAGGATAGAAAACTTGTTTCATTCTTTAGTATAGTTTTGTTATTTTGGTATAGTTAGTATTGAAGGAAAGACATAGAGCATTCTGGCCTTGCTGACTCTGTGGTTCTTCGCTGATGATGACACTTTAGTTACCCTTGTCTTCTTTGCTGACCATTGTTTGTTGTTATTACTTGGAAAGAAGTGCACGAAAGAACTTCCTGGGATATTCTGGGGACTTCCTGACACTTCCACCCACTGGAACTTATTGACAGAGCCTCTCAGGTTCTTCTGGATAGAACTGCATTGCTAATTCATGAATGGTGTTTGCTAGTGGATCAAGCTACCGTTACTGATTTGTGTGAACTGAACTGCTGATATCCTGACAACTCAGATTGGATTCACCCCAAAGAACTATTTCTAATCAGGTGCACATCCTCCTTTGCTCTATCAACCTTCCCTTTCTGCTATGTCTGGTAAGTGGTGGGCTAGAAGGGAGGTTAAAGAAATTAAGTACACGTATTAAAGTCGAGTTTGAAAAATATAAGCCTACAGTCAAATATATTACAACTTAAATTGTTAAACATTAATAATTTAGAAAAAATATTCATGGGCTGGAGAGATGGCTCAGCTTTTAAAGGTTAGGCTCAAAACCAAAAATAGAAAAAATATTTGTGAATAATACTTCAACCATATTAGTGGAATTAGAAGGCAAGTTAAATATGTAAAGAGTTTGACTTACTTGATAGCCAAAAATGTTGTCAAATGCCAGGTGTGGTGGCCATGATTATAATCCTGGCACATTGTAGGTGGACAGAGTAGGATCTCTGGTACTCACTGGCCAGTTATTGAGTCTAATTTTTGAGTTTCATGTTCATGAGAAAACCTGTTAAAAGAGGTGGATGGCATTTCTAAGTATGACCCCAGCAATTGTATTGTATTCTGACCTCCATATGCATTCTCTCTCTCTCTCTCTCTCAAACACACACACACACACACACGCACATGCACACACACACACACACACATACACATTTAAATCTTTGAAATTGATGCTTTACAGAGAGAAACTCGATGAGCTTATTCAAAACAAAGTTTGTGTGACATTTAATATGAAAGTAGTTATGCTGGTTAGTTCAGGAAGCAATCAGCATTTGTTACATTGTTTCAAATTGCTTTTGGAAAGAGAAAACTTGTTTAGAGAGTTTAGACTTATTTATTTAAAATCGACAATGATTAAGGTAGAATTTTTATATATTCAGTATTCAAAGAACAAGATAATGCGTTTCTAATATTTTTTATGTAATGTATTTTAGAATAAATCCATAATATAACTTTTTGGAGTATTTTTTTATTTAAAATAATAGTATCACAATTTCAAATGTTATGTTTGGTTGATATTTAAGGGAGGTCTGCCCTTTTCTGAAGAGAAATGAAAGAGGACTAGATGGGTCGAGAAGGAAACTGACATGGAAGAAAGGAGAGGAAGGTGCATTCAGGATGTGATATATGAGAGAAGAATAAATTTTCAAATAGGTATATATTTATGCAATGCTAATTGGAATCCCTTAATAAATTGCTTCTCTATAGGGCCACATTATTAACTATAGCTTAATTCCCACCATGTCTGAAATAAATCCCATGTCTCACAAACATGGAAAATAAATAATCGTATTTGGGAGGATTTATTTGTGATTGTTTTGTTCTGTCTTCAAGTGTGATAAAATTACTTCATATATACATAGGTAATACACACCTATGGATAGAGTTTCTTTTTAAATTTTATATATGTGTGTGCAGTTTTCTTTACACATGTGAGTACATGAAGGCTAGAGGACAACTCTGACATTATATCTAAGAATGTCCTCTACCTCCATAGAGACAGTGTTTATTTGCCTATAGGTCTACAGAATACAGTAAATGCCAGGGGTGTCCCCACTCCCATTGGGATTGTAGATACTTAGCACCAAGTTGACATTTTGTATGTGTTCTCATGACCACATATAGGTCTTGTGCTTGAAAGGCAAGTAGGTGATTTACTGAAGAATTCGCTCCTGCCGACTTGCAAGTATAACTTCCAAGTTATTTCACTAGTTAAAAAGGAAACCTCTTAGGGAATTAAAAGCTTTTCTTCTAGTGTGTTGTCTATCCTTGAAGTGTTGACGATTAGCAGGAATTCTTGGTGTCTTCTAATTATTACATTCTACGGTGACTTCCTTTGTAAATGAATTTTGTTTACATGAATTGACAATAATATGAGTGAGGATTGAAGTCTGCTAAAAAATCTCAATGAAAACCCTTTCTTAAAACAACAACAACAAAAAAGAATCAAATGCCTAACAAAAATTCCACAGAGCAAAAAAAAAAAAGGATGAATACAAAAGACATGCCTGGCCTTTGATTGGTAGCAAGACCAAAATCAGTGCATTAAAATTTTGTGTTGATCAAGTTTGTTTACTAAACACCACCCATGTAAACTCACTTTTCCGGGCTAAGAAGACACTTCTCTTAACTGAATAGTAGCAAAGTAAGAATGCATCTTTAACAAAAGGAGTTTATTTAATAGCCAAGTAAATGATCCTGAAAATAGCATTACACCAATGGCTTCTAATTGAAATTTAGGATGGTGCTGTGGATTTCACCAGCTGTTCTTATTGGAAAGGAAAGCCTTCTGAAAAACAAAAAGCTGCATTCGGGACTTACAAACACACGGTTTAGGAAGTCAAGCAAGATATTTAAACAGTGGGCTCCTTATATTGAAACAAAATATTTATATATTTATTTCAGTACATATTTCTTTTTTGAATATAGGGAAAATATTCATCTCCATATGTTTTATGTACAAAGATATTTGTACTATAATTTGTAGAGGCTTATAGTAGCATGTTGTATTAACACATAGCATCATGGACCAAAGAGTACAATATTATAAGTGGAAATATTATTAAGAAATCTATACATTAGCTTTTCTTTTCCAAATGTATCATAGGAGGTCTGTATTTAATGATTTGTCTAGTAAATTGATTTGTTATTTTCTGACCTCTCTTTACATGGAAAAGTTTTAACAAGCAAGAATCAGGATAGTATAAATAAAACCCCTGATGCTCTATGTAAAACAATAAGGCTGGAAAAAATGAGGTTCTGGAGAGTATGGGGTCTGTGGTGAAGAGCAAAATGGCAAACCTCTTGATTTGCTACATTCTTTATAGCCATGGGATTGCAGAAGCCGGCATCACGAAGACGTGAATAAATACAAATACTTAAATAAACATAATACAACCTAAGTAAAATCATATTACCTCTAATAAAGACCAGGAAAAAAATAACAATAGAATTAATAACTCTCAGGCAGTAAAAATCACTGTGCATTCAACCTCATCCATGATAACAGATGCCCAGTTAGAAGCTGATGACAGAGCCTTACAAATTTTCTTGCCCTTTCCCATTGTGCCTTTGTCAGAGACTGAGGCAGCCAAGTAGAGAGGTTAGGTGATCATTTCTTGCTACACACGATCCCAACCTCTCCCCAGTTTCAGTGGATATCGGGAATCCACTAAGGTGCATATACTGGAGTTTTTCTTCACTCCTTCCATTTGGCAAGAGAAAAAGTCTACCAGTCTGGACGTTCAATACTTACTTCCCACAGGATAAGCTCCATGGAGAATTCCCTCAAGAGTGGAGAACATGGAGCTCACAGACAGCAATCTTAACCCTGTCTGAACGTGTATATTAAATACTCTGTGAATGGCCATTTGAAGGCAGGCTGAAAAAGACACAATAGTAACGGGATGCTAGCCGCCCAGGCCTGGTATACACGGCTCTGGCAGGCCTAGCCCTGCGTCCCCATTCCCTCTGCCTTGCTACAAACCCTTACAATACTTTATATTCCTAAAGCTAAGCACTAAGGTTTATTCCCTTATTTGGCCACTTCCTCCTTCTGAGCCTGAATAACTAGGTACAGCCATCAAAGTATTGAAGTCCAGCAATCAAAAGCCATCCCCCTTGGGTTCACCTAATTAACAATCAGCTCAAAATACCACAACATCCTCACCAATTCTAACACAGAGCTCCCCTTTTTTTTTGTTCTTAAAATTCACACCTACAAAGTCACTGGCTGTTGTTTCTCAACCAGTGTCAGAAAGCTGTCACGAAGATTAATTTAAAACGTCTATCCGTGAAAACTGGGGTTTAGATGTGGTTTGTGCCTAGTCCATGGTCCAGGAGGTCTCCCTCAAGGCGAGGCAATCATGAGAGGGGAAAGAGAGGTTTTGATTTTTGTAGCTAGTGAGTAAGATAAAGGAGAGAAAATGAATATGGAATGTCTGTGAATGCCAATCAAAAGGAAACTGCACACCTTTCATGGAAGTATGATTTCAGTTATCAACCATTTACTGAGAATTGTAATGGACATTGTGCAAACCCTTTTCTGAGGAAATGAGACACAATCATCTATTCACCCCGAGTATGAAAACAACCCTGGAACTTCTCTGTAGTCCTAGCAATGGAGGGTATCAGGCCAGAGAACCTCTTTCAGGCATCTCAGGGAGTGGGAGGATTTTTTTGTTTGTTTGTTTTGTTTTTTTATTTTTTTCCCCACACACGTTTTCTGCTCTATCATCTGGAGGACCAACCTTGTAAACCTTACTATTTGTTGCTTATTTTTCTAACCAAAACGTCTAGGAAGGAATGTTTCAATTCAGAGAAAATTGCTACACAACATGATAATTGTGGATAGCACTGCGAAGAACCCAGAAAAAATGTCTACACTACAATGGTCTGTGTATAAATGTGAAACACAGTTATTTGCCCAATATCTTTCTTATCTCTCTATATTTCATATTGCATATGAAATACAATATTTAAGTCCAATGGTCTTGTAGTATTGCCTGGAGTGATCTTCTTTCTATTGATTAGAACAGATTACAAAGGTTTTCACTCTCTTTTACATTTTTGTGATTCAAAGAATAAGAAAGAAAGACAATACACTTTGTTTGTCCTGCAAGTACCAAGACAGATTTCTTCATATTTCCATATTCTAACATCAATTTTTAGATTTATTTTCTGATCTCCAAATTGGATTTTCCAGTGTGTGTATGTTTAAAACCTTAAGAACAATTTCTCTTAATGTCTTTACAGTTAAAGAACTGTATTCCTCTCCTGTCTGGTTAGCACGCTGTCTGCATTGTGGAACATACTTGCTGTCTGAGTCCTGGGGGAAACTATATCAATCCTATCACTTTTGTTAGACGTTTTTATATTATCTAGGTTCTCTTAACAGTAAAAAGATGCCGACTGTGGTGGCGTACATCTTTAATCCCAGCACTTGGGAGGCAGAGGCAGGTGGATTTCTGAGTTCGAGACCAGCCTGGTCTACAGAGTGAGTTCCAGGACAGCCAGGGCTACACAGAGAAACCCTGCCTCCAAAAACCAAAAAAAAAAAAAAAAAAAAAAAAAAAAAACCAAAACAGTAAAAAGATAAAAATTCTAGTGGAGACATATTATTAGCAAACGTCATTATCTAGACACAATATAAAGGGTTAAAAACTATCAGAAAATGATTTGTTTTGTTTTACTAATCATAATTTCACAATGATAGCCCTTTTCTCAATAAGGGGTAGCTGGAAGTCCATAATTTTTCATGATGGATGTTTCTGTGACACAATAGTGTGTGTGTGTGTGTGTGTGTGTGTGTGTGTTTGACAGAGTGATTGAGAGAGAGAGAGACAGAGAGAGAGAGAACAGACAGACAGAGACACTGAGAGAGACAGAGAAAGGAAGAGAGAGACAGAGACAGAGAGAGAAAGAAGGAATGAATGAGATAGAAGAAAGAGTAAGTAATGCAGGTTAAAAAAAAAGAAACAAAGTTTCACCTCAGTGTGTATACTATCACACAATAATTCTTGGTAAAATTATGCTTATTTTAAAATATTGTCTGTATTACTCTTTCAACACTGAGCACATTATTCATGGATTTATCATTTGAACTACATGTTTATATTTTTATGTATCTTTTATTTCTTTTTTGTATTGGATATTTTATTTATTTACATTTCAAATGTTGGCCCCTTTCCCTGTTTCCTCTCCTCAAATCCCCTAACCCATCCTCCCTCCTTTGCTTCAATGAGGCTCCCCCATCCCCGTACTCTATCAGCTCCTGTCAGCAAGCACTTCTTGGCATCCACAATAGTGTCTGGGCAACACTTTGTCCCGTATTTCCTTCAGACATGAGCAATTCTGGGTAAATAAATTTAGAGATGAGTGGGTGGCCCCAGCCCTAACCAGTGGCTATGCCTAGACTCTGGATATGACCTCTAAAGGTTCTCCTCCCCTTTGTTGGGTATTTCAACTAATGTCATCCCCATTGGTTTCTGGGAGCATCTTGCTTTTCTGGCATCTGGGACTTTTTGGTGGCTACCCCCAGTTCCCCATCCCCTGATCACCACAAACTTCTGATCAATTTCCTGATCCTCTGTATGTCATCCCATTCTCCTCCCATACCTGATCCTGGCCCCCTTGCACCCCCTCTCTTCCTCCCCAGTCCCTCCCACATTCTACTTCCTGTGACTATTTTGTCCCCTCTTCTAAGAAGGACTGAAGCATCCACATTTTGGTCTTCCTTCTTAAGCTTCATATGATCTATGTGTAATATCATGGGTATTCTGAGCTTTTAGCCCAATATCCACTGTCAGTGAGTACACACCCCCTTTTTTTGTGACTGGATTACCTCACTCAGGATGATATTTTCTAGTTCCATCCATCTGCCTGCGAACTTCATGAAGTCATTGTTTTTAATACCTGAGTAGTACTGCACTGTGTAAATGTACCACATTTTCTGTATCCATCCCTCTGTTGAGGGACATCTGGGTTGTTTTTATCTCCTGGCTATTATAAATAGGCTGTTATGAACTTAATGGAACATGTATCCTTGTTGTATGTTGGAACATCATTTAGGTAAATGCCCAGGAGTAGATTTTTAAATTTAAAAGGATATATAGGCACTGTGCATCAGTAACTTAAGGTTTCTGGGACTAGGAGAAAAAAAGACCCTGACAACCAACTGCTGGATGGCTGGAAATATTGCTCTTTGGCTGAGAACTTGCCTCTCTTGCAGAGAATCCCAGTTTGGCCAGCAGGGCAAGGGTGATGGTCAGATGTCCTCTTCTGGCCTCTGCAGACACATGCATTATGTGCACAGACACATGCTCAGATACTTTCATATAAGTAAATAATAAAACAAACCTTTACTGAAACTGATGGAATTCAACTTTGGAAGCTGACTGTTAATACTAACCCAATGGCTGTGGTAGAATCACCCCAGGCCCCAGCAAATGGTGTTTTGTGTACTTATGGTGGTTTGGTATATGTAGGTTTTTTTTTGTTTTTTTTTTAAAGAATGAGCTGGGCTGGAGAGATGGCTCAGCAGTTAAGAGCACTGACTGCTCTTCCAAAAGTCCTGAGTTCAAATCCCAGCAACCACATGGTGGCTCACAACCATCCGTAACAAGATCTGATGCCCTCTTCTGAAGTGTCTGAAGACAGCTACAGTACAGTGTAGAGTTACATATAATAAATAAATAAATCTTAAAAAAAAACAAAACAAACCATTAAAAAAAAAGAATGAGCTATGAAATGTTTCCTTTGTACAATGGTATGATAAAATTCCCATAAAATTCATTTTGTTCCTTGTGGTATTATCCATATTTGAAAAGACTTATTTTAAAGATAAGCATGGCATCATGCCACTAAAGCAGGCAAATAGGACTTTGATTATAAAAGTCGGTGCTATTTTCTTTTTTTTTTCCTTGAACTGTTTGAAAAGAAGTAATGAAAGCACTTTAGTGAGGTTCCCAGCGAGTGGGTTTTTAATGAGTTTGTATTAGAAGGATTCAGAGTATCTTAATGTCCACAAAGGACAAATATAAGAACTGTCCAAGACTGGACAGCTTCACATTAATACACATCTGTTTTCTTCTAGTAGAATTGGTTAAATGGAGTGAAAAAAAAGTCATCATGGCAGGAGAAACCTTCCCAGTGCTGAACTAAGGTTGTCTAGTATGGGAGGGAATTGTGCACATCTATGGAGTCAGTATAGGTATAAACCAACATCTTTGTTTATACACTTGGGTAAGATTCCAAGGAAATAAGTTCAGGAAGGATGCTCTTTTGTTCTGTGCCATTCTGAAGATTTTCCCATTTCATTTATATAATTTACTGTTTTGGTAATTATAATTTTTTTTTGTAGTGTATTGATCTTTATCCTGTTTCCCCACATAGTTCATCTTCCTTTGGTTTCAAGGTACTCCTTGGCCTTTCCTGTACCTTTTCCTCTAACACATCATTCCAGGTTACCTTTGATTCCACTGGGTACTTGTTTCATTTTCCAGGCTGGAGGCAGTTATTGTATTGGTGCCTGAATATGACATTTGCAAGTTTCAAGTCACAGAGTTCCTTTTCATAACAGTGCCATTGAATCTTGATCTGGGAAATTTGGTCCTGCGAATACACCAGCCTTTTGTAATTTGGTACAACTTTGATTTTGAAAATCAAATATCTTTTTTTTTCAGGATCAGTCTTTAAAAAGTCATTTGAATCACACACAATAATGTCCCCGAAGTCTGAAGTGCATATCAGACTCACCCTGTTCTTCCATCAACAACCCTTTCCTCCTCACATGCCTTGTCCAGATATTATCTACAATAGATCTGAAATCTATCCCTGTGTTATCATTCTATCTGAAATGCCTTAATTTTCTATAAAACTAATTCTATCATGATTCACTTAAGATATTAAAAGCAAAATAAAAAGTAACTCCAACAAACAAACAAACAAACAAAAACCAACCAAGCTGATGAGCTTCCAAAGAGTTTACATTAATTTCATATAATATTTCCTCACCAGTGCATAATTATAATAATTATCAGTAATTGTGTATCTAATGTGAAAGAAGAATTATATAAGATTCCTTTAAAAGTTGTTAGCACATCATTTATTGTACTAATATCATGAGCAAGAAACTGTCCGGTTTCCATCTAAGCCCTGAGCTGATCCTAGGCTACCCAAATACTTTCACGAGAGACCTGGTCTCCTAGGAGTGCTGGCACACCTGTGAGCACAGGTAAGTCTGCCACTCATGCTCATAGGGACCCAACCCGAGCCCTCAGGACACAGGAACCAAAGAGAGGCCTAAGACAGAATTCTTCCCATTTCTGTGCCCAGAGCTGATCTGTGCTACAGCTCTCCATACTCAAATACCACCAGGAGAGAGCAGGTCTCCCAGGAATGCTGACACACCTGTGAGCACAGGTAAGACCACTACTTCTGCTTAAATTCATGGACTAAGAGGGACACACCCAGAGCCATCAGGACACAGGAACCAAGAAACAGCTGCAGACAGGATCCTTCTGGTTTCCTTCTGCACCCCAGAGTTGACCCTGTACCACAGCTCTACATACCCAAATTCCTCCCAGAGAGATCTGGTCTCCCAACCCTACTTACACAAAGACTTGCAGGAGGGACATGTCACAGTCAGAGACAGCAAAACCAGTTAACACCAGAGATAACTAGATGGCGAGAGGCCAGGTCAAATATATAAGCAATAGAATTCAAGGCTACTCAGCATCATTAGAACCCACTTCTCCCACAGCAGTGAGCCCTGGATAGTCCAACACACAAGAAAAGCAAAACTCAGATATAAAATCACATCTCATGGTGATGATAGAGGACTTTAAGAAGGACATAAATAATGCCCTTGAAGGAATACAAGAGAACACAGGTAAACAGCAAGAAACCCTTAAAGAGGAAAGAAAAATCCCTTAAAGAATTACAGGAAAACAACAAAACAAGTGAAGGAATTGAACAAAACCATCCAGGATCTAAAAATGGAAAGAGAAACAATAAAGAAATCACAAAGGGAGACAACCCTGGAGAGTCTGTGGGTCTTCCCAAGTTGACTATATTGTATTGTAAGTCTTTAATCAAAAGCCACAAAGAAATTTGCTGGAAAACTACACAGTTATAATTATTTTAATACAAATGAATATAATAGAAAAATAAGTGAATTATAGTCTTTATGAATCAATGAAAAAATCATTTAACTTATCTCTCTGTTCAAATACCTGAAGTCATTTGTTTCCAAATGGTGTTTTCTGGGTTAATTATTAATTCAGTCTATTTTCAGATGAAAGAATATGTCATTATATTATCATATACCCATTACTGTAATAGAAATGTAAACCCATCCAGATTAGGAAAGTTTGCTTGATGAGAGGTGCCAGCCATTTGGCATGATTGTCAGACCTAGTTGCAGAAGAGTTGAACTGGCTTGCACTTGCTTCTTTCAGCTTTCCTGCCATTAAATAAGTGGTGTTGAATTCAGATGTTTGTGTCCCCATCTGCTTCCCTCTGCACAAACTCCTAACCTGTCACCAGACCTCTGCATCTCCCACACATCAGCTTAGGAAGAGAGACTGCAAGTCTTCATTTCACATTGTTGGGAGCTGTGTTCAGGAAATAGAGAACGGACAGTAGAGAAACAGACTGCATGTTATAACTGTCATCACATGTTTCTATATGGAGACAGTAAGTTTTTGTCAGCAGGAATGTCATCACATTTCACATGATAGGGTCATATCGAAATGAGTGATGACATTAAAACAAACACATACTGCTTAAGAAGACATAGCCATTACTAATGGTACTCTCTGGAAGAAACTGTTCATACAGGTGTTTCATTTCGATTGTGCATTTTGATTTTTTTTTTTTGATTTTCTGAGACAGGGTTTCTCTGCATAGTCCTGGCTGTCCTGGAACTCGCTCTGTAGACCAGGCTGGACCAGGCTGGTCTCAAACTCAGAAATCTGCCTGCCTCTGCCTCCCAAGTGCTAGGATTAAAGGCGTGCACCACCACCACCCGGCTTCGATTGTGCATTTTGAGACAAATCCACACATCTTTTGCAGTTGTCCATTTAATACCAGTCCTCGGACTCTGCATCCATGACCTAGTGCAGGCGCACACTATGCTAGTTCTGATTGGAATTTAATTTGTTGGACGTTTTTCCAAGATGAGAAGGGCCTGAATTTTGAAGATGGATGCAATAAGAGTTGGAATTTCTATACTTTGCTTCAGTGGACATTGAAATGGGACTCATCTACTCATGTATGTATGCAGATGCACACACACACACACACACACACACACACACACACACACACACTCATGCAAGAATACATATATATATTCATATTGATGTGCATACATGCATGAATTACACATTTTACTCAGGAACTTGTTTCATAACAATGATTTCTCTATGGGATTAAGTTCAAATACTCTTCTTTCAAACATTGCATTTAAGTGAAATTCTAAAGTAGGTGTTTCTCATAGTTTTTGTACTTTCATGGGATTCATTACTGTGCATGATGAAAAAATAATTACCATTTAATTAAAATTAAAAATTTGATAACTAGTGAATTTTTTATTAGATATATTCTTTATTTACATTTCAAATATTGTCCCCTTTCCTGGTTCCCCCCCACCTGAAAAAAAATACCATAAGTCATCTCCCTTCTTCCTGTTCCCCAGTCAACCCTTTCACACTTCCCTGTCCTGGTATTCCTCTACACTGAATCATCGAGCCTTTCCAGAACCAAGGCTCTCCTCCCTTTGGTGTCTAACAAGGTCACCTTCTGCTGTCTATAAGTCTGGAGCCATGGGTAACTCCATGTGTACTCTTTGGTTGACGGTTTTGTCCCTGGGAGCTCTGGGAGTACTGGGTGACTCATATCGTTGTTCCTCCTATGGTTCTGCAAACCCCTTCAGCTCCCTGGGTCCTTTCTCTAGCTCCTCCATTGGGGACCCTGTGCTCAGCTCAATGGCTGACTGAGAATGTCCCCTTCTGTATTTGTCACGGACTAGCAGAGCCTCCCAGGTGACAGCTATATCCGACTCTAGTCAGCAAGCACTTGTGGGCATCGATAGTAATGTCTGGGTTTTGTAACTGTATATGGGATGGATCCCTAGGTGGGGTAGTCTCTGGATGGTCTTTCCTTCAGTCTCTGCTCTACTCTTTGTCTCTGTATATTCTTCTGTGGGTATTTTTTTCCCCTTTCTACAAAGGACCCAAGGATCCATACTTCATTTTCCTCCTCCCTGGGCCTCATTTGATATGTGAAATGTATCTTGGGTATTCTGAGCTTCTGGGCTAATATCCACTTATCAGTTACTGCATACCATGTGTCTTCTTTTGTGATTGGGTTACCTCACTAAGGATGATATTTTCCAGTTCTATCCATTTGCCAAACAATTTCACGAATTCATTGTTTTTACCAGCTGAGCAGTATTCCATTGTGTAAATATACCAAGTTTTCTGTACCCATTCCTCCGTTGAAGGATGTCTGGGTTCTTTCCAGCTTCTGGCTATTATAAATAGGGCTTCTATGAACATAGTGGAGCATGTGTCCTTATTGCATGCAGGTAAAGTCTCTGGGTATATGCCCAGGAGTGGTATAGCCGGATCCTCCGGGAGTGTCATGCCCAGTTTTCTGAGGAACCGCCAGACTGCTTTCCAGAGTGGTTGTACCAGCCTGCAATTCCACCAGCAGTGGAGGAGTGTTCCTCTTTCTCCACATCCTCGCCAACAACTGCTGTCTCCTGTGTTTTTGATCTTAGCCATCCTGACTGGTGTGAGATGGAATCTCAGGGTTGTTTTCATTTGCATTTCCCTGATGACTAAGGATGATGAACATCTCTTTAAAAAAGAATATTGAAATCATCTTTAGCATGAAAGGATGCTGAATTTTGTCAAATGCTTTCTCAGCATCTAATGAGATGACCATGTGGTTTTTTTCTTTGAGATTGTTTATGTAGTGGATTACATTGATGGATTTCCTTATATTGAACCATCCCTGCATCCCTGGGATGAAGCCTACTTGATCGTGGTGAATGATCGTTTTGATGTGTTCTTGGATTCGGTTGGCAAGAATTTTATTGAGTATTTTTGCATCGATATTCATAAGAGAGATTGGCCTGAGATTCTCTTTCTTTGTCGGATCTGTGTGTGCTTTTGGTATTAGTGTAATTGTGGCTTCATAGAACGAGTTGGGTAGTGTTCCTTCTGTTTCTATTTTGTGGAACAGTTTGAAGAGTATTGGTGTTAGGTCTTCTTTGAAGGTCTGATAGAATTCTGCACTAAAACCATCTGGACCTGTGCTTATTTTGGTTGGAAGACTTCCAATGACAACTTCTAAATGTATTTTCCACACCAAATAATATGGTTTTTGAATGTGTAAGAAAAAAAAAACCAACAACAACAACGGACAGTGTTTAAAAAACAATTAGTGTCTCTAGCCCATGCAGTGGCAGAGGGTCATTTTCATGACCTTGGCCCTTCTCTTCTCCCTTCCTAAAAAATGTATCATCAAAAACAGAAAGCCATAGAAGAGAACTCTTCAAAATTGAGATAAAGATGCTAATGTGTAGCTCTATGCAATTGAGGACTTCTATTGAGGATGCACCTGGGAAGGACTCAGTCTTCTTTAAGAGGTTGATCAATGGGATTTGACCATGCACCAGTGAGTATATGGGTAACAAAAATCAGACTTGGTTTACTTTTACTTTTTTTTTGGCTTGGAAGAAGTCTAAAAGTTGAAAAACAAATCATGGAGGACTAGGAAGTGAGGGTTCTTGGGGATCCTGTGAAATTCCCCATTAAGCAATAAAACTCTAAAACAACTCAAAACAAAACAAAGCAAACATAGATAATAAAATTCATTCTTTTGCAACTATTCGACATATACATACTCATGTGTAAGACCTTTAGAATATACTGGACAATGTTTTTTTTCCCATTTTTTTTTAATTATTTTCTAAGTTTTTTTTATTTACATTCCAAATGATTTTCCCTTTCCCGTTTCCTCCCTCCCCTAAAGTCCCATAAGCCCCCTTCCCTCCCTCTTTTCCCCATTCAGCTCCCTCTCACTTCTCTGTCCTGGTATTCCCTTACATCCAGTCTTTCCAGGACCAGGGGTCTCTCCTTCCATCTTCTTGGACATCTATTGATATGTGATTTGTGTCTTGGGTATTCCGAGATTCTGGGTTAATATCCCCTTATCAGTGACTGCATACTATGTGTGTTCTTTTGTAATTGGGTTACATCACTAAGGATGATATTTTCCAGTTCTGACCATTTGCCTAGGAATTTCGTGAATTCATTGTTTTTAATTGCAGAGTAGTATTCCATTGTGTAAATATACCACATCTTCTGAATCCATTCCTCCGTTGAGGGACATCTGGGTTCTTTCCAGCTTCTGGTTATTATAAATAAGGCTGCTATGAACATAGTGGAGCATGTGTCCTTATTGCATGCAGGGAAAGCCTCTGGGTATATGCCCAGGAGTGGTATAGCCGGATCCTCCGGGAGTGTCATGCCCGGTTTTCTGAGGAATTTGATGCATAGGTAAAACAGAAAGATAACATGTATGACTTTACACCATTCACACAAAATGGATACTGACATTACACTTTTTAAATTACATGAAGTAAAATTAACTTCTTTATATTCCAATATATATTCTGACCAGTGGATGCTTTAAGTGACACTTTAACCATGGTTTTGATTTAAATCTCAGGAGCTCATTTCCCCAGTCTCCACTGCTTCCCATGTCCCACTCAGCAAAGGACTACTTAGGGGATGAATTCATATTAATAGTCACCTACCACACAACCCCAATCAGAGATGCTTGATGTGTTCTAGGAGCCTCCCTCTCTGTTAATTTCTTGTAGTAGATGAGTGCTCTATAAAATTATTTGTGTTAGTTTTAAACTTCAACGCGGAAATTAAGACTTTAAGTGACACCTTTAAAATAATAATCACCTTTCTTGTGGTATGGTCTCATGCTATTTACTGCAGCATATCAGAATTTTTGTTTAATTAGACTTATAATTTTGTTTTACTAACTTTTAAAGTTTAATACAAATTATAGTTTCCTTTATATTATTCTATCTATTATTAATTAACCTTCATATTTTAGTACATTTCCCAGATACTCATTGGTTTATGTAGGAGGAGCATTCTGACGCTGGATAGGTACTAAATCAAAGAGCCTCATGTCTTTAATACAATCTTAAATTGTGGAAGAAGGCATCGTGTGAGGTCAGCAGCAACATAGCTTCATTAAAAATTCAAATTGTAGACATATTTTTAAAATAGGAAGAAGAGCTCTATTGCTTAATTTGATAGCTGATGGATGTATGAAAATTATAAATAGGAGAGAAAACAGTGTCTTTCAGACGAGAATTTAACAGAGAAGTTACATTCATATCAGAGGTAATGTAATTAGTGTCTGTGCTATAACTAGTTGATATTCTATAAAATAATTCTTTTAATTTGAGTTTTAATTTGAGTTTAATTTAAGTTGTGTTTTACTTAGTGTTTGTTTCTTTGTTTTGTTTTTATTTTTCTATATGTTTGTTTTTGCTTCATACACATTCATAGTCACCTTTCTCAATTCTCTTCAGGCTAAAGTCTTTTTGAAACCTTAATTCCCACTGTGAAATCCTAAATACTCTAAAATCTAAATTCTAAAACTTTGCTGTGACAGCAAAGAAACATTGACATGTAACCTCATGTGATTGGTTAAGGACAAAACCATGATGATCTAAAAAAAATGTAAAATTACCTTCAGGATATGTGAATAAAGGCACATGGCTACTTATGCTATATTTATTTGTAATCACAGCAAAGTACTAGATATATACAAATATTATTTAGTTTTAATCAAGATAAAGTACAAGATACATACAAATATTATAGAATGATGTGAATCAGAAAGTGAAACTCTTCCAGTGTCTAATTTTCAGATCAAAATTACTTAATTAAAAGTTTAATAAAATACTAGTGTTTTTAATCCCTAATAATTCTGCAGAGAAGGTCACAATAACTAACAGGAAAGAAGAGAGATGAGAAATGACAGAGAGGTTAGGAGTGGGTACTGCTCTTGTAGACAAGTAGAGTTCAGTTCCCAGCAACCAGGTCAGGTAGCTTACTTGGCTATATAATAAAATTCCTCTCTACTCCATGCACACCTGCACTTACATGCACATTCCCATACAAAGAAACATCAGCATACGGTTTAGCATAAAATTAGCCATTGATTCACTACTGTTGGGTGTGCAATTTGTGTACAGCATGAAAAATACACACAACATATTATTCTGTGATAGCCTACCAGGTATTTTAACACCATATATATTTAGATCACCATTTTATTACCAATTTAAGATGTCACACCATACAATGTTAAATTTCCATATGAACTACTATTTCTACTCAGAATCCTGCAATTTACCATACAAACCTTAGAGATTTTATAATAAGGTTCAAGAACTGTAACTGTGTGAATAAAACAAAATTCATACTGAAAAACAAAATGACCATGTGCCTTGTTGCAAAAATTTGATGATAAATAATTGAAATATTTGTGAAAAATTTGTCACACTTTATTCTTTTCATATTTTTTCTCTTCTTCAGCTAATGCAAATCTTGAAGTGGAAAATCATGTCATGAAAGAGAGACATATATGCAAGATATGTGAAATAATATACTAAAAATAAGTGAAAATTTTGATACTAATGTTTATCAGTGAGAACTCAGGTCATGTGAGCTGTCACAACACTCGTGTTGATTTCAGTATTAGGAGGCTTCATTAGTCAAGAGCTATGTAGGCTCATGTATGCTACCCTACTCCCTGATCTGATGTGACAACACCTTAGTTCTGGGTAGCATACATGCATCAAAGCAGCATCTGCCTACTGCAGCCTTCAGATGGAGAAATTAATGTGAGAGTTGCTTTGTTTCCACCACTCAAATCTTACAAAACATCTCTTATGATTTTCCTCAGGCATAAAAGTCTGGGAAGGGAAAACTTAGGAAACATAATTTAGAAGGCCAGCTTGAGAGTTGTCAGCTCAGAACAACTCTCATAAAACCTGGACCCAAACAGAGCTCAAGAGCAAAACAAATAATGAAACCAAGTCATTTCCAGGCATATGAAACTGCACATGATCATGTTAAACAAAGAAATCCTGACTGACACAAATATTACATGTTTTCTTCATTTCATGAAAGACCATATAAATTATTTGGGAAAAACATAGGCAGAGAAAGGAAAAGACTAATGGTGAATAAATGTGCAGTGGATACACATATGAAGGCATCATAACAATATTTATTATTTTGTATAATACATATACTCAATGTGAATTAACATAAACGTAGCAATTAAAACAGACAATAGCCATATCCATTGCAGAAGACCTGTACATATAGGAAAAAAATAAGAAAAAAAATGACAGTTGAGCGTCAGCAAAGGGGTAAGGTGTAGTAATGGAGCAATGCAGGAAGATTTTTTGAAATAAATCATCATAATATATTGTATATAAGTAAGAAACTATTAAACATTAAAAGCTATTTCTAGATTGGTAGATATTAGTTAGCTAGCTAGCTAGTTTACAGATAGATAATAGGCAGAGATATAGACAATAGATAAATATGTAATACATACATACATACATATATATACACATACCTACATGCATACATAGATGGATAATTGGTTACATAGACAAAAATGAAGAAAGTATGGGAGTCAGGCTTAGAACAGATATGTCGTGGGTAAAACACATGCACATAGAGGCACATTTATTTTCCTGAGATAAAATAATTAATTTATTTTCCTTTGGTTGTTTGAAGCTTTTCTACCTGAGTTACATCATATTAATTATATCTTGAATGTTAAGATAGAAAGTGACTGCTATTGTTTTGCACTCTTTTTCCTGATTCAGGGAATTAAAGGTGAAATAGATTTATATATAAATATGCATTCCTATAAAATGTTTATGGACTGCTTATAACTATTCTGATTTTTTTGAAGCTATATTTGTGATTTTAAGTGTTTTTTTTTTCATACTATGTTCTACACTTCCTACTCTCCTGTAGTAGTGTTAAATAAGACACAGGGATTGTCTATGTGCTAGACATACTCCTTACTCCATATGCTTGGCAATAACAGCAGGTATACCTTAGATGTCAATATCCTTTGCCAGTAGATTAACTCCATTTTGTTGGTTGACTCATGGACATGGATAGTCTAAGCACCCTACATTTCAATTTCAATTTCTATGCTAATAAAATTACTTTCAGGGCCTAAAATGAGAGACCATCAATTTGAGAACAAAAGCTATTTCGTGCCCTGAAAGCTCAATATTTCAGAATTCTGAAACCAACATTTTCTTCTTAGTCGCTCAGAATAATAGCAAATAAAATCTAGCCTATCTCTACTACTCAATTTCCACATTGGTGAAAACTAACCATGAGAGACACCAGAGTATATATTGTTAGGATTTAGAGTATATTTCAAATCTTGGGCAACACAGAACCAATTTTCCAAGCTTTTGACCTAAGTTGTCACGTTTTACCAGTTTTTTTCCAAGGCCCATTTCAAAATACTGTTAAAAAAATTGCTTCAGGATGGTGGAGGAAAAAATAAAAGCAATGGGTATGAGGTCATTTCTACCATCCATTTGCTTTAAAATGAGTTCCATGGTCAGAGGTAATGCAGCATAGAATAGTGTGAGAGAAGATAAGTGACTGTCTATGTCCACAGATAGTTATTTGAAAGAACTATTGACAGAAAGAAGACAAATTCCATTCAAGAATAGTTGTCTGTTTCACTGACAATGAATTTTCTCATTGAGTTAGAACAAAGTTTCCATGATGGAGCCGGTTGCATCTATCCTCCTGCCAAAATGTACCTGGCTGATAATCCTGGGGATCTCCAGATCAATGCTGGTCCTGGCTGTTATCAGACAGGACATTCCACAGTGGCAACAGTCACATCTGTCTTTTAAAGTGGACACCCATGTTTCTTACCTCATGTTCAATTTATATCCCTACCACCATGGTTACTTTGTTTCTGGGAGTATTAGACATTGACAAAAATGGATGAGAAAATTACTGAAACTCTTTCAAGGCATCACAACCTTGTAACTATTAAATTTTCCTTTGATGAGTAAAAGCTTGTGATACAAGTCTCTTCACATTATGTGTTCACCTGAATTAAAGTTACCTTCAAGATATTTCTTCATAAATTTCAAGTATATTTGCCAAGTGTGTTCTTTGAATCTTTCTTGTAAGTCAAACTGTTGAGCACAGCTCATATATCAGTGCTTATCAGTGACTGACCCTTCAATACAAATGAAACATCAG
The DNA here is from genome assembly GCA_036184795.1 of Tokudaia tokunoshimensis. NCBI lineage: Eukaryota > Metazoa > Chordata > Mammalia > Rodentia > Muridae > Tokudaia > Tokudaia tokunoshimensis. Next base: position 11,771,244 of record BTHU01000011.1, on the reverse strand, counting down.
TTCTAACACTTGGAAAATCTGCCACCAGAAGAATTTCTCCTTTCTGCTATTCTTAAGAACCATTCTGTGATGAGATTTTTTTTTTCACAATGGTAACAAAACAGAATGCAAAACAACATGCCAACCAACGCCATTGGTTCTTATTCAACATGTTGAACAAAAATGTCTATGACTCCAGATGAAAAAGTACGAAGAGAAGTATAGAAAAAAAATAGATATTTAAGTCTCTTATTCAACAATGTATTTCTGTCTCAAGAATATGCTAAAACATACACTCAAACATATACATTTTCTTTTGATTACAGGTAATAATGTGTGCTTGTTTTTCTACTTTTTTAGATAATGCTTAGCTATTTTGAAGAGTAGTTCCATTCAATATTGTCTTGATAATCAAAATCATAGTCTAGAAAAAATATTCTATTACGTGGAACTTTAGGAAGATATCTGGTGATAGATATTTGTATACCACATCCCTAGGATTTGTGTTGTGGTGCATTAAAGCTGAAGTTACAATATATCTCTTTCGAGTGACTCTATTTATGAGAAAATATGCTTCTTCATATGGTCCATCAGGTTAAACTTTTGCTAACTTCTACCACAAAAAGTTATTTCTTCTATAAGACAGAAATATAGGAAAATGTTAAATTAAAAGAATATACTTAAATAAAATAGATGCTGTTTTGAAAATCAAAGCAAGCTTATCATGTCTTCAACTGGTATCTAAGAGACAGGACAGCCATATTAAGAAATGAATATAGTGATGCTACAAGTCTCTGAAAGTTCATGGAATTTGCTTTATCTCTGTCTTATGTCTTATAGATAGTCTTAGAGAAGTTGCTTCAACTTCAGCAGTTCCAATGTATATCCTAGGAAAGGAGTGCTTCTCTGTGTAAAAGTCTTCAATTTAATGTAATAAAAGATGTTTAATATGCCCACATATATAAAATGATTTTTATTTTCAGTTCTGGTATAAACTCATCTAATGGTCACCATTAATAGATAAATAATAGATGATATGTTTCCTAGATCATAGCTTTGTACCATGGGTCAAAGGCTATGTTAAGCTGACCTGGGGCTCCAAACATCTTTGGAAAATTAGACACAACTGGTCTCCAATTTATGTTGAAAATGATCCTTTATGACTATCTAAAATCTATCTGCTTCTACAAAGGTCACTCAGATTACTTAAATAGTTGTACAGCACAAATCGGTATACAGAAATCTGTTTAGTGAGTCATTATGGCACAGATATCTCAAGTAACTTTAAAACATAAAGTTTTCTTCTAACATTTGCTTGCTATTTTCCTAAGGAGCCTGGGGGCTTCTGGTCCCTTTCTTAAGCACTGTCAGTTTTTAAGCAAATATATTTCACCACACTGTCTGGATATGCTTGTCTTCACATATCTAATTATACATTTCCCAGAGGAAAAAACCTGGGAGATGATTTTGGGGAACCACTGGACTGAATCTGTCATCTACTAAATGTAAATTCTATTAATTGTCTTGATTTCACCTCTGTTTTGGAGTCTATTAAGGCATGTTGATTTTTTCAGAATTAACATTATTCTTGAGTTGATACCATTTTCCAATTGATTTTTATTTGTCTTTCATTAATCCACTACCATCCTTGATGAATCACTACAAGTTCCTTGGGAATGAGAATTGAAATATTCATAACACATGTGTTTGAACTGTTATGGGCTCTTTGAACACAGAAGTTCAGTGTCCTCCATATTTAAGAAGCTTGGGGTCTGTGAACTGTCTTGAGACTGACGGAGGCATCATTACTTAACAAGATTGGAGACATACTTGTGTTCTATGGCTTCTGAATAGTTCACTTCACATGGTAAGTGACACTTTCCTAGCAACTCCTATCTGTTCCTGTTTCAGGATTAATACATCAGAGAGATTTCTCTTCTTGTCAATCAAATGTGATCTCTGTGGGCAAGATTATTCTGATTATCACATTGACAGTGAAGTACATTAAAATGATGGTCCTTGCTTTGTTTTAGAATTTTTTGATATGTTAAATTCTGGAGACTAGTTCAAAGTCAGGATTCATTGCACTTACAGTGAGCCAAAATATTGTCTCATACTTCTTCATAAGAAAAGATAGAACATGTTCAGGAACATGTTCTAAAAGAAAATCAGTCTCTCTAAGATATTTGGTATATTCATTTGTAATATCCCAATGATGGCCATAAGTTTAATTTAAATTAAACTTTAATTGCATTCAGATTTCACCCTTGTGAAATTTTCTGAACAGGTTGTTAGTGTTCAGAACAAACACATTTAGGTTGCAACTTCTAGGATTAATGAGACCGGGTATATAACTGGTTGTGTTTCAAATGTATATTCCCTCACATGGTCCCTAGGCCTCTGTAGGTAAAATTTGTCAGTCATGAAAGTTTCTATAGCTTACAGGACTTTTGATCTCAAAGCAATAAAATTAACTTATCCCTTTAAATGGAAACTTCTTGTTTATGGCATTATATATTTTTCAAAAAAAAAGAGGGAATCTTAGGGAACATAGGCAAGAAGTTCCTTCTACCAACAAGGAAGGCTGTGTGTAATTTGAGGATATAATCTACCTATAGTAGTTTAGAATAATCCTATTCAACTGTCTTCTAACCATTTCTGATAATATATTTCTAATCCTTAAAATTCTAATAATTAGAGAGTCCAGTTTGTAACTAGTTTTGTTATCTTCAGCCTTTAATTTTGTCTCTGTTTTTTCAAAACTTTTTAAACAGCTACCCTAAATAAGAATTGGATTTAGTGAGATACAGAAAAATTTATTTTTTTATATAGTGTTTAAGTTGGGGTCAAAAGCATTGATCATAGATTTTCCATGTTTATGATCCATTTATAAACAGCCATCCTATACAGCTATGCTTCACTTTAATTATCTGTGAGAAAAGTGTTTATTAATTCAAAATCCTATTCCCTAAGATTGTTTTTTTTTTCCATTGAGAAAGGATATTATTTTCAAGTAAATTTTGTTCCATTAGGAAGAGAATCAGTATTGTCTTCATATCAAAGAAAGTAGATAAACAATAAAAAAAATTGAAAAATTCACAGAGGAAGGTCTTTTTTTTTTCAATTAATTCTTTGAACACAATCTACATTAATTAGTGGTCAAATTAAAAAAAAAAACTAGAATCACTAAAGAAAAGCCAGGATGGATCAATGTTGTGTTTTCCTTTGTTAGATGTGGGAGACTGAACTCTGAATGACACAAGTCAGACCAAGAAAATCCGTAATTTCTATTTTCTGTAGTTTTGTTTGGTGATAATTTTAGCAGGCAGTAATGCTTCTACCCTTGTCTCCTCAGATATTCTGAATTTATTTATTTCATATGATTTCTGTGAACTACTCATTTCTTATTTAACCTGGAATGAATTCACGTTAAAAAGATTTTATCATCCTGCTTTCGTATTTCTTTCAGTGTTTACCTTTATTTCTGTTATCGCCTGCATTTGTTCCAACTTTTTACACATCTGTATAATCACCAATATGACTTTATGTTCATGGTAATTACACAGTTTATATTCTTGAAGAAATTGATGCACCCTTACTCAAGGACCTAACTCTAAGAAGCACAAAGAACCACAAAGATTTGATAGAGGAGAAGAATCACAAAGATTTGTTAGTGGAATATGTTCATTTTTGTGACTCTTCAAGCTCTTTTCTAGGGTATTATTTATGTATTTATTTTGTATATTTGTGTACATGTAGTTTTGTATGTTGATGAGGACATTTGTTTTCCAATTACCACATCACCTACGTAACTGGTACATAGGCACATAGGGTTATTCCAGAGAAAGTTTTGTAATAAATCTCATTTTATAATTTGAGTTTCCTGGTCATCCTCTCCAGCCATAGAGAAGGAGACACCCACTGACCTGCTTTTATTTTAAGCAAGTAACTATGAAGGACTTACTATACTTGTGTCGGGGTCAAATGTGTCTTCAAGCACAGCAAAAATCTGGAAAAATGTTATATACAGCTTATTCAGTCATAAATATAAGGGAGAACAAATAAGTAGAAAGATATATGTGGACATTGGAAAGAAAATAAGCTATCATCAAGGGATTGGATTGAAGCATCTCGCAAGAGTCCAAGAAAATTAACATTTCTTTTCCACATCCTCGTTAACACAGAGACAATATTGTTTTTCTACACAAAAATTTTATCTCAAAATAGCAATGAATGAGGTTTGAGGCCTTAGTGCTTTAACATCAGGAAGGACATTGCATACTTCCTCAGATTTTTTCTGATAGTCTCAGACAACACCGTTAGCTTTGTACAATAGAAGTACCATTCATCAAATGTTCTTGTGACCTAGACTTGTCTTTTTATTGTAATTTTGCCACGAGGTCTTTAGGAGACACCCTTTGTTAGCTTCCTTAGCCATCTTCTGATGATACCATGTTCAAAATTCATCAAAGTGCTATATGTGCCTATTATAAAAGAAAAGTAACTGTCTTGTTTCTCTGAAGTCCCTCTGAAGCTGACCACCTTTCTTCCTCTTAATACTCTGCTTAAGTCCATATAACTATATTTCTTAGACCTCAAATCTTCATAGTAGATAGTATTGGATTTTTGTTTTCTGAACATAAATCTCAGTTTAGACTGAGCCAAAGTTCTTAAAAAAAATTGCATTCTGCAAGGCAGTTGTTAGCAACTACATAGAGTTATGTCTCATTTTCCTGATTGAGGAAACATGGAATTTTCTAAAAAATTATGTGCTGATTTTTTTATACAGACTTAAAACAAATTTCAGAATAAAATGAATGCAGGGTGATATTTCAAAATATTAATTGAAAAAGGATCATAAATGTCTAACCTACTGATGAGTTGATGATATGCTGAAAGCATATGAAAGATTAGGAGGCACAAGGAGAATAAAAATGCTTTAAGAAGTGAAATAGACACATTAAATATGATAATCTCTAATAGTTGGTACTTATTATATATCTGAACTTAAAGTTGATATAGCAAAATAAGTTATTTGTGCTTTTAAAGCATTAACATCTATTAGTAACATTCCTGTTTTATAGTTGGCAAACTTAAGGAAATAAGTCTTTTTTATTAGATATTTTCTTTATTTACATTTCAAATGTTATCCTCTTTCTTGGTTTCCCCTCTGAAAACACCCTATCCGATCCCCTCCACTGCGTAGCAACCCACCAACCCCTGCTTCCCTGTTCTGGCATTCCCCTATACTGGGGCATCAAGCCTTCTCAGGACTAAGGCCTCTCCTCTCATTGATGTCCAATATGGTCATCCTCTGCTGCATATGCAAATGGAGTCATAGGTCCCTCCATGTGTACTCTTTGATTGGTGGTGTAGTGCTTGGCAGCTCTGGGGGTACTGGTTGGTTCAAATTGTTGTTCTTCCTATGGGGTTGCAAACCCCTTCAGCTCCTTGGGTCCTTTCTCTAGCTCCTCCATTGGGGAACTTGTGCTCAGTCCGATGGTTGGCTGAGAGCATCCACCTCTGTATATGTCAGGTACTGGCAGAGCCTCTCAGGAGACAGCTATATCAGGCTCCTGTCAGCAAGCGCTTGTTGGCACCCATCAATTTCACATACAGGAAATAAATCTTTATGGTACTTGTGGAAATTGAAAGATATCTCAAAAGGAATAATAGTGAAACATATCCTAGGGATTATTAACAGCCTTATAATTAAACTTAAGGCCTGTTCAATACAAGAAGGTTCATGGCTGGTATTGTAAATCAAGGCAACTACCCATGGCTTTTAAAGTCATGGGCCCTAGATGAGATTATACTACTGTAACTCTCCCAAATCAATATGAATGTTAACTGTATTCTAAATATGCATCTTGAACCAACAGATAAGAATAGGTATCACTCCTTATTAAAGAAACTTTTTGTGTGCAAGAGGCCATTACAGAAATTCATAACTTTATCAAAACTCTGAGAACAATGCAACATGAGGAGGAAAGACACAATACAGTTTCCATATAAGTCTAAAACCTAAGGCTCAGGGAATATAGGTAGAAGAAGGAGAAGAAAAATTATAAGATCCAAGGGATCAAGAATTCCACTGCAAGATAGCATCTCCTACTATGACACAGAAGCAGCACTTATGAAATCTCAACATTATGCCTATCCAAATCCTGAGAAATGACAATTAGTTAACATTTCAGTAGTGAAGAAAGATTGCAAATCTCCACTATAGATGAAGAGTAATAGATATTTAATTACTGACAAGAGATGAAGAATCATCCTTCTAATGCAGTGAGACATCTATCAGGTTATCCAATTTTGCAGCCAGTCCAAAATCCAATATATACATATGAAAACACTTACGAACTTAGAAAGCTGTGTGTGTATATCAACTGGTATAACACACACACACACACACACACACACACACACACTTAAAGAATAAGAGAATATGATATTGAGGAAGAATGGGAGGGCCAAGAGAAAGAGGCGAGGGACATATTATACATATGTGTGTGTGTGTGTGTGTGTGTGTATAAATCATGAAATTCTCAAATACATGAAAATGTAAAAATTAACTTGAGCAAGATTAAACAGCTTTTGAGTTTAGTGAAATGGAGGTTATTTAACTATAGAGTACACAGAGTTTTAGTTGCATTCTGTAGAGGAGAAGAGTGCTCCTTAATTTAGCACTAATGTTTGCCCAGACATAATGTTGCATGTTTAACCAGCAGGCTGGCTACATGGAAGGCTAGTTACCACAATAAGTTGACACAAGGTTATTTTGCTACTCTTTTACTACCTTCTTAAAACCTTGAAGAAAAAATTAAATGAAATACAAAAGTAGGGATTAAAATAGTTAAATTATTCTTTTCAGTTGCAAATCAGCAGACCATTGTTATATTGTATTTTTGTTGTTATATTTGCTTCACAATGCTTTCTAGAATTCTAGTATTCATATGTGAGTGAGGCTTTCTACCTTCTAAGAATGAAACATTCCCTAGGCTGCCCTGTGTTGCACCACCAAAGACCTAGTGTGGGAAAAACAGGAGCAGTGCTGTGTAACATCTATGGAAGGGAGCTTTCAGGAGTGTATGGAGGATACTGAAGCCCAGTGGGAGGCCGTATAACATAGCTCCCTACTGAGGTGAAGTAAGCCTTTCTCCACCCATGCAGTTGTGATGTCTGAGATGTAGCATCTCCACTTGAACAAAAATCTCATGCTGTGAGTGAGGAAAGCTTCCCTGAAAAAAGAACTTCAGTGAGTATAATCAGAGTACTTGTTAAATCCCTGCCAGACTCCCTCCCTCCCTCCTACTTACTTAACAATGTTTCTGTTCAGTACATCTCTATACCTAACTGTGCCTGTGTATTTATATGCAGCAAAAACATAAAGTCAACAGCATAATATGTTGAAGAGTTTGGTTATAATTATGAAATTATAAGTAATAAACAGAACGAATCATATCATTAAGGGAGGTAATCCTTGTTCTCATTTTAATTTTCCACATATTCTAAAGAACTCTGAAATATTTACATACCTCACTGCTTATTTTGATGTTTTTTCTTTTGTAAATATAATGCATTTCAATAGGTATTTGTATGGATTATATGTATAGTTTATTTGCATCTGTGTGTACATCAATAAACCCATGTAACTAGATTAAAGAAATGGTAGAATAAATTTTGTTTTCTTGTTTTCCCCTGGTTTTGCCTGTTTTTCTGTATACCTGCAAAAGGCAAGTACTCAATATCTCATTCTGACACTTCTCTCACCTGGGAAAAATAACTCCTAGAGTTTGCTGTGAGCAGGTCATTTACCTTTAGGACACAGTCTCTTTATTGATAAATTGAGTTTTATTCAGGCTACCGTCTTGTAATCTGATTGACTTCGAAGTTCTTTTGTCCACTGACAACAATAACAATGTTTTCCACTATGTAAAGAAACAAAGGGATTTCTGGGATGTTTCTTTTAGTCAAGATTCTCCACATACCTAAGCATTTAGGTTGGGAGGAAGCTGTTACTTTTTCCCCAGGGTTGACTTTTGTTTTCTCTTTTCACTGAGCATCACACAAGTCATGAAGATTTATCTTTATAAAACATTTTTGACAACTTCAAACCTAGATATAAGGTACTGTGGCCATGATCAACCCACCGTCACCCTCTGTTATCTCTCTTCCCCTCTTAGTCCCCATTTTTATTCCCATGTAGAAAGAATAATTCTCATGCTCTCATGCCCTCATTCTCATATCATGTTTCTATGTAAAAGTTGAAGTATCTTCAAGAAACATTAGCTTCTGGAGCCACAAAATCTTGACCCACAATCTTGAGCTTCCATTCAGCATATATTTTTCCCTGTTCTTTTTTTATTTGAAAATTGATCATATTTGCATTATTGATTTCATTTTTTAATATAATTGCATTTGATCTACTGCACTCACATAATTTTCTGACTAGCTCTTGCATTTTAATGACCATTCACACTATGAATTGAACTTAAATTTTGTTTCAAAATGAGTAGATAAAGACACCATGCATGTTAGACTTGGAGCTTAGAGGTCCTTGATCTGAAATGAAATTGAAAGTCTTTTGCATGAGAATTAGGGTTTATCTTACCAGTGGCATGCAAGCTCCTAAGAAAAAGAGGCAACCAACTGTTTTGCCAAGCTATGATGCCTGTTTACCACCTCAATGACATGTTTGGCATGATAACCCAAGTTGTCCAGCATTGGCACCTCAGTAGTGAAAAACAGCTTTCTAATTGGACTAAAGAACTGCTCAACGAGAGGGAAGTATGTCTGGTACTGGAAACCTTCTCAACTACACAGTGCTCATGAAGACATGGGTTTTGACTAAGAACTTACAACTACTGCTTTACAAAACCAGTACAATTTTGTAACTAAATTCTAGAGAATAATACTTTTTTTTTTTTTTTTGGTTTTTCGAGACAGGGTTTCTCTGTGTAGCCCTGGCTGTCCTGGAACTCACTTTGTAGACCAGGCTGGCCTCGAACTCAGAAATCCACCTGCTCTGCCTCCCAAGTGCTGGGATTAAAGGCGTGCACCACCACCGCCCAGCTGTAACTAAATTCTAAACATTTGTCCATATACTCATAGATAAATTTGATCCTCATTCCTCATTAAGGAAATTTCTCATTACAGCAGATGGAGTCAAAATTGAAAGCCAAAACTGATAAAATGGCTGAGTTGTAGAGCCTAGACTCAAAGGATGCATCTACAAACTTCACCCCAAAGGTTCTGAGATCAGTGCAGAAGAGGAGACAGACAGATTAAAAAACAAAATAAAACAAAGCGAAACAAAAATTAACAAAAGAAATATTGACTTTCCTGTGATATTGTGTCTCCTAGTAATGTCAAAAGCTACACTCATACAGTTTCACCAACATGGATGTGCAAACATGAACAGGAACTATAGATATGTGTGCTAAGTGGGAGGGGGAAGCTCATTCGGCTTCAACTCTGCATATAAACACCACAGGCAATTAAAGAATGCTGAGAGTGGGACAGAAATCGTCTTCCCAGGAAAGAGCATACCGTTAACAAATGGTCATCCCTGAAAAGATACACGCCTATCCCATTATGTAGGTTGAAGGAGTTGTACATTTGTATTATACGTATGCATATATACAGATACACAAACACATATACACAGACATAACAAACATATATACAAAAGATATAGATGATTAGATATAGATGTAGATTAAGATATAGAAATAGGTGATATAGATAGATATAGAAAGATAGATGACCAGTTAACGAAAATGATACCCTGAACTTGAAAAAGAGCAAGATGGGTAGGTATATGAGAGGCCTCGGAGGGATTTAAGAAAGGAGGAGTGATGTAATTGTATGGGTCAGCACACTCAACTCCAAATTTACCTCAGGTTATCAGCTACAGTAAGTATCATTTATAATTCTTTTATATAATAGATAATTACAACTAATTTAAAATAAACAGATGGTATAGATTGAAAAATTTGTGTGATCAATATAATGAAGAATTTGCATGTTTTAGTACTACTATCTAGGTTAATATTTAAAAAGGAGACAATACAACCTAAAATATATAAAAAGAAATAGTGAAAATAAGGAGATATTTTGTATTTTATAAAATTAGCAGGAAAACATATTTGTCATAGAAACAACCGATTAAGATAAAGATGCCAATCTTGTATAAGTTCTCAATTTGATTTTTAATTTTCAATATTACCAAATATTTTTAAATATATAATATATAATATAAAAATATGTAAGTTTTGTTTTTTAAAGCTTTTATGTGAGATCAGATATCATTAAAATATATGTAATGCTGTAAAGTTCAAAATATGTATATAGCTCAAAGCACTGGATATTAAAACATTTTAATTAAAATTCAATATACATCACCACATATATTGTAGAGTTTGGATCCTTTACAGAAATAAATTGCCATTGTCTTATTTAGAAGATATTTTATAATTTAAGGATTCTTTGCCAGAGCAATGATGTTACCACAAATTAAATATGAAAAAAAAATTCAGGATCTTGTAACTCTATTATATACATTGTTTCTTTGTCCATTTGTTGAGAAGACACATCCTACAGCTCAGGTAGTCCTGGAACTCTGTATGAAGCCCATGCTGAGCTTAAGTTCTCACCACAGTTGTGATCCATCCTTCCTATTACTGAGATTCCAGGCATGTGCCAGAACTCTCTGTTCTACATTTACTAGACAGTATTCATATAAAAAGGTAGTATTTATAATTCTTGCATATAAGACATAATTAAATGTAATTTAAAATAATCAAATAGAATAGAAGGAAAAATTGGTATTATTAACCAAATGAACTAGTATGAATGAATGAATACTACTACTTAGGCATATACTTCATGAAAGGAGGAAACTATTACAGACTAGAACTGTACCAAAATTATTACATTTCTTGTTAATTATTGCTTTCTGAGAAAATTTTACTGAAATTTGGAGAATGGTGTAAAGTGTATCCTAAACATTAAATATGACTGTCTCCATGCAGAATAATCAGAGAGATTTATTATTATGAAGTAAGTGTATACATTTGAACAGAGCACAGGACATGATCCTTAGAGAACTTATCTCATTGCTAAACTGGTAAAGGTTTAAATGAAGGATACAGTAACCAGTGTAGAACTCTAGTTTTGTAAATTAATTCATGAAGTTTTAGCAAAAGAAGTGATGTACAGATTTGAGAGTGGAGTTCTCAATAAATTAGATGACAAGACATTACAATCACTCACTGTTGATGACAGGCAGAGCTTGTTCTCTGGAACATGTATGAGAGACAGACCCTCTGCAAGGGAAAGCACAGACTGAGGCATCAAGCCAGAACATTATTCACAATGCTTTGGGGTTACTTTCCATACTGACAATGGCCTATAGCATTTAAAGAGAGTTCTTGCAGTAAATAGTACTTGTGAATGTCAATTAAAACTAGACAACTAATACTAATTATGGTTCCCTTTATATACCATGGCACTGAGATTCCAAACCAGAGCAGAGCTGATCCTAGACTCAGAATTCTCTGAAATATTTTTAAACAAATCCTGCTCTATCTCAGCAATGACACCCTCAGGGTACACAGACTTTAAGTCCTCATTAGAGCAATTTTATTTCCCATCGCTGTGCTTACAGGCATATATATCCTGTGAAGGCAGAGATAGGAATTTAATCACATGCAATGCAGTATCTTTAAGAAGATAGCACATATCTAACACCTGTCAGCTCATCAACGTTTCGTCTACTAGTCTACTGATTACTACATATATCATCCCTGACATGTAAGCTGGTGCAGAGAATAAAACGCACCCTGTAAATTTTGTAAGACTCACAGGTAAAACATCCAATGGAGAATCTCACAAGGTCTTTCTGATTTTTGAAAACCTTTGTCATTTGAAAAGTTGATCACTGCTCCAAAAAGCTTTTGCTTATCTTGAATATATTATGACTACAAACATACACATGGTGTATTAAACTAAATTTGAAGAATTAGAAAGACTCGGATAAGTAAAGATATATTCGTTAAGATTATACCATGACTGTCATCACATTATTAAATCCTGAAATCCTAACTCAAACTAAAACTCATAGAAGCATAATAGTACAGAAAAAAATATTGTAAATACTACCTTACAATGACTGGATTTTTGTAATTCTCTGAAAGATTTTTGGTAGCCTACCTATATAGTGTCATTTATTGTGCTTAAATACTTATTTCAGGGAATTGCTTTTAAAAAAAATAGCAAGAAGTCAGTTCTCTCTTTGTCTCTGTCTCTGTCTTTCTGTCTCTGTCTCTCTCTGTCTTTCTCTCTGTTTCTCTCTCTCTCTCTCTCTCTCTCTCTCTCTCTCTCTCTCTCTCTGTGTGTGTATGTTTAAAATAAAAGAGTTATTCTACAATTTGAACGACAAAGTGACATGTGGGATATGGGATTTGCTTTTATATTTGAAATTGTAGAAGAAATGTGCTTTATCTTTTGCTGATGCAAAGCTCTACATTCTCCTACATTGTGAGGAATAAATTACAGGCAATAGGAGATGTGTTCCATGCGGAGAAGAGAGAGCATCTTCCTCAGCTTTATGTGTGCTGCAAAAGACGAAGGCAGAAAGTCTAGATGTGTTGCTAGGAGTTCCAGTAAAAGCATGTATTCGGAGCAAGGAAATATAGCCAGTAAATGAAGAACATCGTCAGAGACAGGATACAAAAGCAAGGTGAAAAGCACGATGGGTAATGCAAGCCCTGAGCTTGGTGTCAGCCCCACAAGATTCTCATTTCTGGAGAAATGCACTGAGAAAATGCTGGCTGGGCTTTTGCGCTTTCCAATACAGGAGAAAAAGAAATAGGGCAGTACTTAAAAGATCAGGGTCTCAAAGGCACAGAAAATTGAACAGCACAGGACCCAAAGTCAGTTTTAAATCAAAGCAGGAACTTAGATCTTGCTCATCTGTCCATTTGAAGTTGACTTTTAGAAGAGATTATGTCATCTGACCACTTCTTGAAAATTTGACCAGAAACTCCTTTGAATTTTGGAAACTTTTCAAATAAGCAGAATGAAAACACCTAATAGATTAGACTTCTTGAAATTTGTTGACAAAGGCCATACCGCAAATTTTCTTTCTTTGCTTGAGTACTTTAAACAATAGTCAATTGTATTTTAACGTGCTTCTCACTTAAATAATAGTGAGATTATATTAAAATATTATTTTAATGCGATAGTTAATATTTCAATATGAGAAATCATTTTTTAGCATTCTCCTTTAGATTGCTTTTGAATTTAAGAATAAAATTAAATCCTCTATGAGTTTACATAGCAGACTAAAGAAATAATTGTGAGTGCTAATAAATGTCTTTCAATCAAATTATTAAAAATTGCCAAGTGTTTTGGCAGCTTTATTGTACTGTATGAATTCTATGTAATTTGAAAGATAAAATTATGAATTTGGTAAATACTGTGGCTAAATGTTGCTGTAATTGAAAAAAAATGTTTTGTTTTTTGTTCCAAACTGGAAATATTCTATTTAGTCAAATTTTGCATGGCTAATTTTTTCTTTAGAATTCCAATATCCATCCATGGAAATATAAAACAAGGAAAAACAAAAATTACTCTCTATGGAATGTTTCTTCATAGTCTTCATAAAAAAATACTCAGCTGGGAGTTATCTGAGCTTGTTTTAAATACATATTTAAAAGCAAGTGCCTAGTTTGTATCCTATCTCTCTTAACATGATTCCATTTGTATTGCAAGTTTATTATGAATGTCTCTTTAATGCAGTGCAAATATAATCCCTTCTGATTCATTATTTTTTACTTATACAAAATGACCATTCCCATGAAACTCCCTTTGTTCAAAACTCCCAATAGAATGTCAAAACCACTTTCATGTTGTCCAGTTTAATGAACATATACACTGTAGTCAGTTGTGGGTGTTTTTTTTTAATAAATCTTAAATCTTACATTATTTAATAATTTTAGACCATGTGAAGATAAAAGTAAATTTGTGATAATCTTTTAGACAAAATAGGAAGGAGCTGATTTCTTTATATACTAGTAAAACTGCCTTTTAGAATAAGACCTGCATTTTACAGAGATTGGCCAAGGACAAGGAAGTACATTCAGGCAAGAATCTGATTTTAAGATGGAACAAAGAAGTTGACTCATATATTTTCATCATTCTTAGAAACAGTGATGACTGGAGTGATCATGGGATTTTGTGTTTATTGTCTTGCTTGTTCTTCCTTGTACTACTATTGCCTTTAATACTTGCATATAATTAAAATGATGTAAAAACAATTTGGGAAAAAATAAACCAGCCTCAGCCTCAGAACTGGCTGAGTTCATGTTGAAAAAATAAATTTAAAATGAAACCCAATCCACACTAAGCAGATTCCTCAGGTTTTATGAATTTATACATTCATAGGAATATATATATATGTATATATATGAATGTATATATACATATATACATATATATGAATATATACACATTTACATGATTTATATGATTATAGATACATTTATATGATTATTTACATACATTTATATGAATATGTATATATTCATTTATATATCAGCAGTTATCTGAGAATAAGTGGTCATCAATTCACGAGGTAGTATGGGTTAGCATTAGTGATGTTGGAGGGTAGAAAAGAAAGAGGAAAAATGATGTCACTATAGTTTTATTTGAAAATGTAATTTAAAAATCATTTAAACTACCTCAACAAAAATATTTAAGTTATATAAAAATTTAAAAAAAATAATAAAAACAGAAATACCCATTGAATTGAGAGAAGAAAAAGAAAAAAACTGAAAAGAGAGAAGAAACTCCAGCCTGTACTCTACTTCAGGACAACAATATACAGAAACTCAGTTGATCAAACCCATTAATCTGTCGTGTTTCAACTTTCCTGGATCAAATGATAACATTTATAAAGAATGGCTGGTTCAGTGTCATATGATTTTAATCAAAATGTCAATTGAATCACTCTACACATAACTCAGTAGAAGAGAACACAAATTAAATCCCCACACCAATAAATATCCCCTTAAAAAACAAATACATGAACTAGGATAAAAGTTGAACTGTGTTACTTTTAAAATTTAGTTTTCAATCTATGTGCATCCAAGATATTCTTGTTTGTTCGAAGACAATTTTATAAAACTTTAATATCATACCACAGGGAAGATGTGTGCTCCTGTATCCTGCTTTAAAATTTTTTCTTGATTCATTCAAATGTATTAAAATAATCTTTCATTTGATCAAGTACTGATTTTCGATCTCAAATGAGTCCACCTAACTTGTGATGCTTTTCTCCAGTATGTTAGCTTCCATAGCATATCACTTATTTTCCCAGTACTCAAGGAAAGAGGATTACATAATACATTCAATAGGATTTGCATATTGTGTATCTGCAATGAAAACTGTAATATTTTTAAGACCCTCCTATGTTGTAAATATATTTAGTCCCAAGGTTCTATAAAAACAAACCCTAACCATCAAACCATTCTCCTTTTCACATGAGGATTCAGGGTGTGATCTATTAAAGAAAGACCCTGGCAAGTGGTTTGCAACCTTCCTAATGCTGGGAACCATATATATATGGATATATATATATATATGAGGATATCTCCTCATGTTGCGATGACCCCCCCCAACCACAAAATTACTTTTTTTCCTACTATATAACTAATTTTCCTCTGAGCACTGTTTCAGTTCCTAAGTCCTTTGGAAAAATCTCTTTTCAAGTGGTGTGACCAACAGGTTGAGAACCACTGCCTAGAATAAATTCAAACTGAATTTTATTTCTTTGAGTTAGAAGCAGGTTCTCATCACCAACTCCATGCAACATGTAAGAATATCAAATTTTCTACTAATCCATTTTCTTTTAATATAAAGGAAAGGCTAGATAAAAATAGCTGTTCCAAGATAATACTTAAATCTAATGAAGCAATTACAACTGAATGGTTTTGATTTCTTTTGGATTCTAGGACTAGGCCTGTGAGTGAATTTCTATCCATGATAAAATAGAACTTTTGTATGTGAAGACTTTACCCTAAAATTTTCCACAGAGTAGGAAGTTTAAAGACTAATGTAGCTCTCAAAACTGAGTGTATATGGTTCTTTCTCATTTATGGTTCCTACTAAGATAGAAAAATATTCTATATTAGAAGGTCCAAGGTCATGTAGACACACCTTTATCAGCCTCATCCTGACACTCTGTATATGACAAATATTTTAGAATTTTCGTATTTTTGTGCTTTTAGTTTATTTTTGTTCCTTTTGTTAGATTTTTAGTTCATTTGTTATCTAATTTCAGCATCATGTGTATTAGTTTATAGTTATTTAAACATTGGTGAATACAGTCTTTTAGCTATCACTTGAATTAACTGCTTTAACTTTCTCAAATCCTTTATTACAAAATTATTAGGAGATATTTACTTACCTTTTGCATTGGTAATGTTTCATAATCTCCATGTTGCTTAATTTTAGGGTGTGAAGTTTTGATAATTGATTTTCTCACATCACATTTTTACTCTCCAAACTTCTTCTAATATGGTAACATAACTACTGTTTATGTCTTATGACAACATGATCATAATTAAAGTTGAGGTTCATCTGGTTTTAGTTTTTGTTGTTGTTGTTTTGCTTAGACACTACGCAGTTTATATTTTCATGAAATTGTGTTTGTGAATTTAGATACATGTATTGGTTTTCCAGTACGTAGTTAACTAAAACCCTTCTATACTGTACAGGAGCTATATGTACAGACATTTTAACCCAGCAATGTGGCTACTCTGGCAAGGAATCATATCCAAAGTCCTTCTATGTATGTGTAATCTGGCTAGAATACTGTTAAGTCTTTAAAATACCTACACCTTTAATCCTTCTGGCTGGAATATAGAGAGGCCCTTAATACACACCTTTAGTCCCAAACAGTGAGGGTAAATGTTGGATTCTAGAAGAAAGTACTCATGTTTGAAAGCGTTGTCCAATTGTGGGACTAAGTGACAAATCAGAGAAATATTTGACAGACTGAGTCAGATATAGGATATACCCAGCTCTCAAAAGAGCAGCACAGGAAAGAGAAACTACTTAAGAGAGCAACAGAGAGAGAGAGAGAGAGAGAGAGAGAGAGAGAGAGAGAGAGAGAGAGAGAGAGAGAGAGAGAGAGAGAGAGAGAGAGGTTTAAAAGAACAGTTTTACAGAGGCAGGTTGAAGGTCATGACAAAATGAACCAGATAATGAAAAGGAGTCAGTCAAAGATTATAACAGATTGCTAGAGTTAGTTTAAGGCAAAGCAGAGCAATTCAATCAGAAGCTGAGAGAAGACAGAATGAATCAGTCAGCTTGGAAAGAAGTTTGAGTGAGAACAGTTGAGTTGAACCAGCCAGGCAGATTTCAGGAAGAGCTAGAAGGGGAAAATTTATTCAGCAGAAAGTATCTGTGACAACAATTACATCTGCCGAGTAAAGGATATTTTTTTACAATTTTTCATATATAATTCTATATTCATGGGATATAATGTCCACATGATCATTTCTGTAGCTAATTTGTTTGCATTTACTTTAAAATATTTTGACAGATCCTCTCTGAGGAGATACTGTGCCCACTTCTGCTCTTCAATTGCTCCTAGTTAATCCCACCCTCATATGCTTACTCTTGATCAGTCTCCAAGTGTGTTTAACTGTATTATTTTCTTTTATTAGGACTATCAATATTTAAAATCTAATTCCTGTTACTCGTTCATCTAAAACACATATTAAATATTTATTTGATGTATTCACTATCATATTTGATTATTTCTCTTTGTTTATCAACTATAATTTATTATGGTTAGATGGCAAGATAGCATTATACAAGTTTATTTTGTGGATTACGTTCCAAATTTAGGCACTTCCACCTGACTCTGGGTCTTGTTCTCTTTATATTTTCCTTTTTCTCTCTCCCTACTCTTTTTCTCCCTTTCCTTTCAAAATTAGTTTTACTTATGATATTTCTTTCAATCTCTATCATTTTTATGAATGAGATATTAACATAATATATAATGATTATATTATATAATGTGATTATATAAATATACTTTTATATTATAAATAAAATAAATATAAATTCATTAAAATATGGTGCTAATGTGCTAATGAAAACATCTATTAAGATGATAGATTAAAGTATTTAATTAAGATGAAACACTAAAATTTTAGTTAATATGCATTAAATTTTGACTGTTAGTTTATAATAAATTGTACTTGAAGACTGGCAAAATAATGAATAAATAAGATCAGATAATTTCAGTTTGAAAGTCTGCATTTGATTCTCTTACTTAATAAGAAAAGTTTTAAATATTCATGTTCATAAGAAGTGCTTTGCCATTGTTATGAGTCGAGTGTTTAGAGTTTTATTTTTCAAATTAAATGTTTCTTAATTTAATCCTTAAATACTGTTCAGAGCCCTTTAAATATAAATCACACACACAGACACACACACACATACACACACACACATACAAACAGACACACACACACACACACACACACACACACACACAGAGGAGAGCACTCAGATAAGAGATATTAATTTAACAATCTTAGCCTTTTTGCAGAACATGAAGACATGAAGGTTAAATGTGAAAATGGTAGGTTATAGTGTAACATACATTGGTAACAATGAATAAAAACAGCTAACAGACTGATAGTAGAGAAGGAAAGCTATAAAGAAAAAATTGAGATTATTTGCCAAAGGGACTTAACCACATACTTACATAAGTGCCTAGAATCTACTATGTCACAGGATGATGTTAAATTGGCATTCTCAGTGGTGTCCTGAAATCACTGAGTTAACTTACATCCACTTACAGTATTTGACTAGCAGCAGGTGAAGATCATATCCTTGTCTCTTTCATTTATGCTCCACTTTGCTGTTGAAAATGGCCACTTATGATTTTAAAAATGCAATGAATTCCTGCATTAAAAGACCTCATTTACTGAGAGTATCGATTCAATTAAATGGTAATAATAGGAGAATACACATTCAATGAATTCAATTTCTGTTCCTATGGAATGATTTTGTAAATCTATTAATGTCATTTATAACATTTACGTCTATCACAAAGAGACAGAAGCACAGATAAGACCTAATTTTACAGCTACTGTTTGAAGAATTAAAAAGCTAAAGAACCAACATCCTGCAAATGTATTAGGTACGGTCTCAGGTGTTATGGCACATGCCTCTAACTTCAGCATTTGAAAGGGTAAGACCGGAGGGTTGCTGTATGTTTAAGGCCACCGTGGCATGGAGCATGAGACCTTGATACTCTAAAAAACAAACAAAAAAATCAGGATTAGAAATGTCTTGGTAAGGCTCGAGAGCCATGAAGTAAAAACATTACCTGCTCTTTCAAAAGACCTGGTTTACCCACGACCCATATGGTAGCTCACAACAATCTATAGCTTTAATTTCTTCTGGCCTCTGCAGACACAGAACACATGTGTTACACCAACACACATGCAGGCATAAAATAAAAAAAAATTAAGATATCTTCATATAGAAGAAATGTGTTAAACTTTAATGTTAAGAGCATAATATTGTCTTTAGTTAGCATCTCCTAACTTATCATCTTTTGGTTTTTACTTTTTATTTTATTTCTTTTTAGTACAATAATTGCAAGTATAATCAAAAAGGCCTCTTGTGTAAAAATTTCTACTAGAAATACGATTCTTTATATAAATTTTTCTCTCATCAGGATTCTTAGTCTGCCATCAGAAACTTAGTTCTGATATTGGGTAACTGTGTCAACAATTAAACATACATATGCAACAAGCACAGCTTTCTGTTTAATTTCTTCTATAAATTGCAGTGGTTCTTTTTCTTCCTTCAGTGTGGGACAAGACTGAAATTTATTCCTTTTTCATCTCTCTACATATGTATTGTAATCCCTTCTCTTAGAATGCATGAGCATCCATGCCCAGAAATGTGGTATTGCTGTGTCTTGGGTTGAGGTGATGAGTCTTGTTTATACATTCAGACTTTCATTTTCATTTGTTTATTTTTAATGTTGAGATAATTTTGTAAAACAGAAATTAGCATTATAACCTGATCCTTTCTTTATCTGCAGAATGTGGGCTTGGTCTTTGATCTGGATTTCTGGATTCTGCAGGATAAATCATTGCAGAGAATGCCAAAGATAACACTGAAAAATAAGTAACAGTTTTCCATAATTTTGTTCAATAGAAGGAAAAACTAATTTATATGTCTTAGTTAGTCAGGGTTTCTTTGCTATGAAGAAACACCCTGAACAAGGAAACTTCTTCTTTTTTAGATTTCTCAAAACCTATTTTAATAAAGAGGAAATCATTTAATTGAAGACTGCTTACAGCCCATTAACATCATGGTGGGCAGAACAGCAATGTCCAGGCAGACATGGTACTGAAAGAGCTGTGAGTTTTAGATGTTGATCCTAAGGCAAACAAGAGGAGACTCTTCTGCAGGCAGCCAGGAAGAGGACCTTGTCCTCACTTCGCCGCAGAACTTGATCATAATCTCAAGGCCAAACCCCACAGGGATACACTTCTTTCAATAAGATCACACCTGCTCTAACAAGGCCACACCTCCTAATATCACCACTTCCAATGGGACAAGTATATTCAAACCACCACATTATATTTTTCAAATAATATTGCTTAAAATTACAGCAATAGACAATTACTTACTTTGACACTAAGCTAATAAAATGCAACGTACTTGAATAATAAATAAAATATCTAAAGTATTTCAAAATAAGTTTGAAATTCTATATTATCATGGCTGGACCCTTAATAAAAATCTCATTTTACTTGAGTTCATATCTTTAAAATATTTTTCTCAAATAACTAGTTTCAGTGTTATAATAGACTTCCAAAAATCAGATGATTTAAACAATGGCATATAAAATAAGATCTAAATCATACATAAGCAAGTACCAACATAAAAAAATAAATAAATAGGAAAATTTTGAATGTATCTTAATTCATTCATATAATTTCTCATTTTTTTTCTTGTGAATTTCAGTGCAAACAAGTTCAAGTGCTTTTAGATTATCTGTTGAAGATTCAGAGGAATACTCTAAGAGGACTGCTAAGATATTTCCTTCTACATTACTTTATCTTCTTTCCTACTGAAGCATACGAAACCTATTTGCACATTAATGAAAGAAAATAAAAAGTTCTTTTCTAAAGAATATGAATACAAATATCTCTTCTGAAAACCTTTTGTAATGGATACTGCAACTATCCGATTTTATAGATGACAAAAACAATCTCCAAATGGACTTCCTCTAGGTTCTAAGAAAAAGGTTTCTATTTTAATTTATTCCAAAATAAAAAAAATCCAAATAATGATTCATTCTTTCCAAAATAATTTAGTTATGGAGTAATTTTCAAACTTATATTGTACACCAAGTATAATAAGATTCAAGATTGATGCATTAATATAGCTCTATGGCTTGTCATTTCATGGTAAGGGAGTATGATTTTTGGATATAGTTTCCTGAGTAGAAGAAGGGCTAGTCATGAATGTGAATCATAGTAGTTGGGCATAATAGGACATAGAAAAAGAGTAATCGAGATAGTTCTAATCATTGAAAACAGGTTAGAAGCTTGCTTCCTGGGTACTAGGAAGCACTGTGGAAAAGAGTACTGACCATATAGGAAAATGTAAAACTTTTCAAAATGTAACAATGTGGAAGGCTTGTCTATAAATTTATACTCTGAAACAAATTTACTCTTGAAATAGTATTTTTTAAAGGCCATGTAATTGGATAAGCTATAAATGTGCTATAGAATGTATCGTCTCAGGAATTAGAAAAAAACAGTTCACCATATCATTTACTGTGTATGCTGTATTATGTATAGTATTAACTAAATGAGAAAACGATTTTGTTGCTTAGTATATTTATTCTCTTTGTTAGAGAAGTTTCCTTTGAACTAGGTTGTTAATAGTGCTGTCATAACTGTGTTAGGAAACAGGAAAGGAGGCTTACCAGCAATGTAATGGAAAACAAACTAGCAAACCAACAAATAAGCATAAACCTCTTGCTGCTGTCTGCCAGTGACATTAAGCCAGTGACGGAGAAACTTGTTGAAACTGAAATATTAAGATAAACCAACAAGTGGGATTCTTTGCACTGATCCAACGCTTAATGTTAAACTTAGAGTAACCAATATGGTTAGCTATTTCTTATCTCAAATACACATCATGAGTTTCAGACCAGGTAGAGCACATTTTATCCGGCACCAAACCTCGAATCAAAAACAGTTGAAGAATTTTAAAAGTATTAGAAAACCAAAGAAGAAGAAAGACAGGAATGAAATGAGAAGGAATATATTATGTAGGGCTAATAAGAATTACAGTATGTTATTCCTATGCATTAATTGAATGAGATACTACATAATTTGCTATTAGAGACCACATAAAAGTTGGTTTAAAGAACGATTAGGTGGCCATACAGTTTAAACAAATTTCCTATGCAAAGGAAAGGCAAAACAGCAAATTGGAAAAAAAAAAAAAACACTGTTAATGAGGAGACAAACATACCCATTGCCTCTCATGATCACTGCTCATATAAACAAAGAAGAACTGCCGATTCCACCATAAGGTTCTTCTTAGAAGGGGGAACAAAATACCCACGGGAAGAGATACAGAGACAAAGTGTGGAGCAGAGACTGAAGGAAAGGCCATCCAGAGACTGCTCCACCTGGGGATCCATCCCATATACAGTCACCAAACCCAGACATTACTGTGGATGCCAACAAGAGCTTGCTGACAGGAGCCTGCTATAGCTGTCTCCTGACAGGCTCTGCCAGTGCCTGACAAATATACAGGTGGATGCTCTCAGCCAACTGCACAAGGGGTTCCCAAAGGCTAATTTACAGCAAGGGCTGTAGGAGCTGAAAGGGTTTGCAATCCCATAGGAAGAATAGCAAAATCAACCAACCAGTACCCCCAGAGCTCCGAGGGACTAAACCACCAACCAAAGAGTCCACATGGAGGGACCCATGGCTCCAGCTGCATATGCAGCAGAGGATTGACTTGTTGGACATCAAAGGGAGGAGAGGCCCTTGGTCCTGAGAAGGCTCGATGCCCCAGTATAGGGGATGCCAGGAAAGGAAAACGGTAGTGGGTGAGTTGGTGAGCAGGGGGAGGGGATGATGGCATAGGGTATTTTCGGAGGGGAAACCAGGAAAGGGGAACATTTGAAATTTAAATAAAGAAAATATCTAATAAAATAAGTATTACATAGAGATAGCAGGATAAAAGAATAATATAAATTCTTCATTTCCTACTCATAATGAAAGACCTTTCTCTCTCCTTGAAATAATCTTTTCTCTTGTTCTATTGTACATTATCCCCATTGAGAAAGAAAATCTGATAGGATTTCTCATATTTTCAGACTTTATTTAACAATATACGCTCTAGCAATGGCTTCACCTTATTAGCTTACAAACAGCCCTGTGTAAAAAGGTCTGTAGTTTCCTCTGTTCTTTCTCAACCCCAAACTCTGTGACTAAGAAAGTGAATCTGCAAAATCCTGGGAAATCATGACAGGACACCCACGGCTGACACAGTTCAACTGTATGTGCTCCTTAGAAGTAACTGTATTATAAATAAGAATACCTCACTTTCACCTGCTCATGTTCTATACTATCAATTTGGAATTTAGGTAGGTAAAATAAGCTCAGTGACAAGATAAAAATGACAGGTCAAATTCTGTGTTATCGTCGTAGCCTCCTCAATAAAAAGCAGAATCCACAGTGTGTGCAGACTATCCAGTCCCGGCACCAGCATCACTTGTAGCCAGTCTTCTAAACAGCCAACGTTTGTCCAAGCTTTTCAGTAAGAGGTACATAAAAAACAGCGAATAATTCTACCTTTTCGAAAAAAAATGAGAAAGGGCTATGTCTATCTTTCAAACAATTTTATCCCTTTCTAGAAAGGTGTTGTAACAATACAATTTTACTGAGGCATGGTCTCAGGTGGAAGAAAAACACTTAGTGAATATAAACCTTAAGTTTCAATCTCTTTGCAAGGTTCGAAACAAATTCCTGAAATCTGGAATAAATCCTCAATTCTGAAACACAGCAGGGGCTGCTCTTCCACTGGTTGAGATCCATGCAATTATTTTATGCACTGTTCGATTACAGTACACACACAATGTTCTAAGCTATATCCAAGACTTACCACCACTACTTTCAGTTTCACCAGAGTAATTGCACCAATAGTGCATTTTTGCACACAATACAATTGAACAACAACAATAAAATTGGTTTACTATGCTCCTTTAGAGCCTTTCCAACAACTTGAAGCATGAAGCCTTTGATTCTATAAGCTTTCCATTAATATATTTTACTGTCCTGTGTTTCATGAAATATTTTCTAATTATAGTTTCTCCTATCCTATGTCCTCTCAGATCCTCTCTGCATCCTTACACTTCCAACTCGATGCCTTCTGTTTATTTTAAGAAAATTAACAGACAAATATAAACAAGAATAAAACAAAATATACAAACAAAACTAAAGGAAGAAAACACACACACATTCACCATTCAAATCCACATACTCAAAACATATACTAAAACCACAATATGCAAGCAAAAGTTCAGTAGGTAAAAAAAAATGCACAAAGAAATATGAGACCAAATGAAATTCAAAACATACCCTTGAGTTCAGTTTTTTGGTGGTTATCTGTTGCTAAGAATTTTAGCATTAGTCCCTAAAACAAACTTCTATATGTTGGAAATTTGTTAGTGAAATTTAGTCAATTCTTCATGCCTTTTTGAAACTTTTTTTAAATCCTTATTTTGTTCTTCTCTCTATAATAGAATCGGACTGCAACCTCTCCTCTTATACCTCTTCTGTGTCCCCCACTGCCCTCTACCCAAGATGCACTGTTCTTCCATTCCCTTCTGAAAAGAGCGACCCTCCCAGGGATAGCGACTGAACATAGCATAAAAAGATGCAGTAAGACTAGGCATAAACCTTCTTATCAAATCTGGAAAGGCAACCCAGTAGGGAGAAAAAAGTCCCAAGAGCAGGCAATAGAGCCACAGATACCACGACCCTCCATTCCACTATTATTGCACCAACAAACCTGCCAAGATAAACAACCACAGCATGAGCAGAGTGCCCACAGACCTTTACAGGTTTCATGATTGCCACTTCTGTGAGCCCCGATGAGCCCTGCTTAGTTGATTCTGTGGGTCCTGTTCTCCTGGTGGCCTTGACGCCTCTGGATCCTATAGTTCATTCTCCCCCTCTTCTGCAGGGTTCCCTCAGCTTGCCTAATGCTTGACTGTGGATCGCTCCATCTGCTCCCATCATGTATGATGTTGATTTGATTAGGCACTGATCTACGAATACAGGAGGATGTTATTAGTAGTAGATGATTATAGGAACCATCTCATTGGGAGTTTGGTACTATCCCTGGGCTCAGAGACATTCAGCTTCCAGATCCTGAGTTCCACGCAGTGTCAGTTATGAGCTCACTCTAGTGGCCTGGACTTCAAGTCAGAATAGTCATTGGTTAGCCACTTCCTCAAGCTCGGAGCTGTCATTGCTCCTGTGCATCTTAAACACATATGTATGCAAAAAAAAGTTCATTATACATTAAGATATGACAGTATTTGGAAGGCTTTCACTTTATTCAAAGGGTGTCTTTACAATGATTTGGATTTGTTTTATGAAAATCTCATTAAGTAATATATTTTCTTTCCATGTGTCTTTCTGGGAGTATATTGAATTCAGAGAAAGTGCTTTATATAGTATGTCTAAAAATAAAATTTATATATTTAATTAGATTATCTAAAGTTGATTGCAATCAATACTGAAGCATTAAATGAATTTGGTCTCATATTTTCCAATAGCATGGATAAATAAAGGTAAGAGCTGTAAGTTACATTCTTGTACATATATGTAATCAGCAGCATATAGAAATAGTAAATAGCTCCTTTAATAAGATATTTTGCATGTCTTCATTATATGAAAATTAGGAATTCAAATTTTGTTATTAAAACATTGTGAAAGCATATAATCTTATAAATTATGAATATTGTATATTATGCATTATTTATACACACACACACACACAGAGAGAGAGAGAGAGAGAGAGAGAGAGAGAGAGAGAGAGAGAGAAAGAGAGAGAGAGAGAGAGAGAGAGAGAGAGAGAGAGAGAGAGAGAGAGAGAGAGAGAGAACCAATACAAGAGTTTTAAACAATTTAAAGCAGGGTCTTAGAAAGTGATAAAATTTAATGCATTGTTGATTTATGATTGCATGTACATAATATTTAAAAATACTTTAAATTCATGTAAATAATGTAACTTAAAATAACAGGAAGAATTTAGGGATCATAAATTAAAGTGTATAAAAACATAAATACTAGTTTTTCATACCGAAAAAAAAAAGTCATACTGTTCTAACAATCCTACCTCTTACATAAATTTAACTATTTGTAAGGTTGCATTTTATTCAACACTGTCTTATTCTTGTTATTGTGGTGCTGTATGATTTCTGGAGATTTCATCCTGACCCAGAAGTAGTCTAAGAAATTGATTGTGCAGACATTTTATTTGAAACTCTTCCCTATAACCACTCGAATTGTTTATATGATAGAAAGTAGTTACCATGGTATATTGAAGAGGCAGACTATTAATTGATATCATTACATATATTTTAGTGAAATTTTTGTAGGCATAAAATAGCAACAACTGCTTTCCTTTTTTTTCTTCCTTTCATTTATTTCTTTTTATTTTATTAGATATTTGCTTTATTTACATTTCAAATGGTATCCCCTTTCCTCATTACCCCTCCAAAAACCCCCTATTCTATTCCCTCTCCCCTGCTTACCAAACCCCCTCCCACTTTCCGGACCTGACATGCCCCTATACTGGAACATCAAGCCTTCACAGGGCTCTCCTCTCACTGATGTCTGAAAAAGCCATCCTCTGCTGCATATGAAACTGGAGCTATGGGTCCCTCCATGTGTACTCTTTGATTGGTGGTTTAGTTGGGAGCTCTGGGGATACTGGTTGGTATATATTATTTTGCTTCTTTGGGGCTGAAAAGCTTTTGTGCTCCTTGGGTCCTTACTCTAGATCCTCTAATGGGGACCCTATGCACAGTCTATTGGTTGGCTGTGAGCCATGGGTATTCTGATCCACCTTCTAAGAAGGACTAAAGTATCCATACTTTGGTCTTCCTTCTTCTTGAGCTTCATGTGGTTTATGAGTTGTATCTTGGGTATTCCAAAATTTGGGGCTGATATCCACATATCAGTGAGGTCATAACATGTGTGTTCTTTTGTGATTGGGTTACCTTACTCAGGATGATATTTTCAAGTTTCATCCATTTGCCTAAGAATTTCATGAATTCACTGATTTTAATAGCTGAATAGTACTCCAGTTGTTAAAACTGTGTGAAAACGTACCACATTATCTATATCCATTTCTTTGTTGAATGACATCTGAGTTTTTTCCAGTTTCTGGCTATTATAAATAAGGCTGCTATGAACATAGTAGAGCATTTGTCCTTATTAAATGTTGGAGCATCTTCTGGGAGTGGTATAGCTGGGTCCTCAGGTAGTACTATTTCCAATTTTCTAAGGAACTGCCAAACTAATTTCCAGAGTGGTTTTACCAGGTTGCAGTCCCACCAGCAATGGAGAATTGTTCCTCTTCCTCCACATCCTCTCCAGCATCTGCTGTCCCCTGAGTTTTTGATCTTAGCCATTCTGACTGGTGTGAAGTGGAATCTCAGGACTGTTTTGATTTGTATTTCCCAGATAATTAAGAATGTTGAACATTTCTTTAGGTGTTTCTCAGCCATCTGGTATTCTTCAGTTAATAATTCTTTGTTTAGCTCTGTACCCTATTTTTTAATAGGGTTATTTGGTTTTCTGGAGTCTAACTTCTTGAGTTTTTCTATATATTGGATATTAACCCTCTATCAGATATAGGATTGGTAAAGATCACTTCCCAATATGTTCGTTGACGTTTTGTCCTATTGACAGTGTCCTTTGCCTTATAGAAACTTTGCTATTTTATGAGGTACCATTTGTCAATACTTGATCTTAGAGTATAAGCTATTGGTGTTCTGTTCAGGAAATTTTCCGAGTTGGGACCGCCAGGCTCAGAGACAGACAGGCATAATATCGCTTGGGTCTCAGGCAGCTTGTGTGTACTCTGCACCCAAGAGCTGGGCAGGACTGCAGGAATTGATGCGCCAGCTCTGCTGTGGGACTTCTGCCTTACAGAGGGACCCACCGCACTGGGCAGGAGCCTACCAGCTTCCATTTGGCGACCTCTGTTCCAGTAGACTGCACTGAAGAGACAGGTACCCAGGTTCTCCCCAATATACCATCGCTTGGGAAACGGCCTATTGGGGCTTCCGTCTGCTCCCAAGAACAGGACAGTGCTGTGGTCCTCTGGGAGCCAGCTCTGCTGTGGGCCATTCCCTCTGCAGGGTGACCTGCGCCTCCGAGAGAGTGCAGAGTGCACTCCGCCATCTTTGCTCCAGAAACTGAGGAAATTCAAAAAATCATCAGATCCTACTACAAAAACCTGTATTCAACACAACTAGAAAATCTCGAGGAAATGGACAATTTCCTTGACAGATATCAAATACCAAAATTAAATCAGGATCAAGTAGACCATCTAAACCATCCTATAATCCCTGAAGAAATAGAAGTTGTCATTGGAAGTCTTCCAACCAAAAAAAGCACAGGTCCAGATGGTTTTAGTGCAGAATTCTATCAGACCTTCAAAGAAGACCTAACACCAATACTCTTCAAACTGTTCCACAAAATAGAAACAGAGGGACACTACCAAACTCGTTCTATGAATCCACAATTACACTAATACCAAAAGCACACAAAGATCCGACAAAGAAAGGGAATCTCATGCCAATCTCTCTTATGAATATCGATGCAAAAATACTCAATAAAATTCTTGCCAACCGAATCCAAGAACACATCAAAACGATCATTCACTACGATCAAGTAGGCTTCATCCCAGGGATGCAGGGATGGTTCAATATAAGGAAATCCATCAATGTAATCCACCATATAAACAATCTCACAGAAAAAAACCACATGGTCATCTCATTAGATGCTGAGAAAGCATTTGACAAAATTCAGCATCCTTTCATGCTAAAGGTCTTGGAAAGATCAGGAATTCGAGGCCCATATCTAAACATAGTAAAAGCAATTTACAGCAAACCGGTAGCCAGCATCAATCTAAATGGAGAGAAACTTGAAGCAATCCCACTAAAATCAGGGATTAGACAAGGCTGCACTCTCTCCATATCTTTTCAATATAGTAATTGAAGTTCTAGCTAGAGCAATTAGACAACAAAAAGAGGTCAAAGGGATACAAATTGGAAAGGAAGAAGTCAAACTATCACTATTTGCAGACGATATGATAGTATACTTAAGCGACCCAAAGAACTACACCAGAGAACTCCTACAGCTGATAAACAACTTCAGCAAAGTGGCTGGATATAAAATCAACTCAAGCAAGTCAGTAGCCTTCCTATACTCAAAGGATAAGCAGGCTGAGAAAGAAGTAAGAGAAATGATACCCTTCACGATAGCCATAAACCATATAAAGTATCCTGGCGTGACTCTAACCAAACAAGTGAAAGATCTGTATGACAAGAACTTCAAGTCTCTGAAGAAAGAAATTGAAGAAGACCTCAGAAGATGGAAAAATCTGCCATGCTCATGGATTGGCAGGATTAATATAGTAAAAATGACCATCTTACCAAAAGCAATAAACAGATTAAATGCAATCTCCATCAAAATCCTAACTCAATTCTTCATAGAGTTAGAAAGAGCAATTCAAAAATTCATCTGGAGTAGCAGAAAACCCAGGATAGCTAAAATTATTCTCAAGAGTAAAAGAACCTCTGGGGGAATCAGTATCCCGGACCTCAAGCTGTACTACAGAGCAATAGTGTTAAAAACCGCATGGTATTGGTACAGTGACAGGCATGTAGTTCAATGGAACAGAATTGAAGACCCAGAAATGAATCCACACTCCTATGATCACTTCATCTTTGACAAAGGAGCTAAAACCATCCAGTGGAAAAAAGATAGCCTTTTCAACAAATGGTGCTGGCTCAACTGGAGGTCAACATGCAGAAGAATGCAAATTGACCCATTCTTATCTCCTTGCACTAAGCTCAATTTCAAGTGGATAAAAGACCTCCACATAAAACCAGACACACTGAAACTAATAGAAAGGAAACTAGGGAAGAACCTTGAACATATGGGCACAGGGGAGAATTTCCTGAATAGAACTCCAATAGCTTATGCTCTAAGATCAGGAATTGACAAATGGGACCTCATTAAATTACAAAGTTTTTGCAAGGCAAAAGACACTGTCAAAAAGACAAAGTGGCATCCAACTAACTGGGAAATGATCTTTACAAACCCTACATCCGACAGAGGGCTAATATCCAATATATACAAAGAACTCAAGAAGTTAAACTCCAGAGAGGCAAGTAACCCTATTAAAAAATGGGGTACAGAGCTAAACAAAGAGTTCTCACCTGAAGAATGTCTAATGGCTGAGAAGCACCTAAAGAGATGTTCATCATCCTTAGTCATTAGGCAAATGCAAATAAAAACAACCCTGAGATTCCATCTCACACCAGTCAGAATGGCTAAGATTAAAAACACAGGAGACAGCAGTTGTTGGCAAGGATGTGGAGAAAGGGGAACACTCCTCCACTGCTGGTGGAATTGCAAGCTGGTACCACCACTCTTGAACGCAGTCTGGTGGTTCCTCAGAAAACTGGACATGACACTCCCGGAGGATCCGGCTATACCACTCCTGAGCATATACCCAGAGGCTTTACCTGCATGCCATAAAGTCACATGCTCCACTATGTTCATAGCAGCCTTATTTATAATAGCCAGAAGCTGGAAAGAACCCAGATGTCCCTCAAAGGAGGAATGGATTCAGAAGATGTGGTATATCTACACAATGGAATACTACTCTGCAATTAAAAACAATGAACTCACGAAATTCCTAGGCAAATGATCAGAACTTGTAAATATCATCCTTAGTGAGGTAACCCAATCACAAAAGAACATACATGGTTTGCAGTCACTGATAATGGGATATTAACCCAGAATCTCGTAATACCCTAGACACAATTCGCATATCAATTGATTTCCAAGAAGATGGAAGGAGAGACCCCTGGTCTTGGAAAGACTGGATATATGGTAATGCCAGGACAGAGAATCAAGAGGGGGTTGAATGGGGAAAAGAGGGAGGGAATGGGGCTTATGGGACTGTCGGGGAGGGAGGAAACGGGAAAGGGGATATGATTTTGAATATAAATAAATAAAAGCTTAGAAAATAAAATAAAATTAAAAAAAAAGGAAATTTTCCCCTGTGCCCATGTGCTCCAAATTCTTCCCTACTTTTTCTGGTATTTAATTCTGTGCATCTGGTTTTATGTGGAGGTCCTTGATTTCCCTTGGACTTGAGCTTTGTACAGGGACATATGAATGGACCAATTTGCATCCTTCTACATGTTGACTGCCAGCTGAACCAGCCCCATCTTTTGAAAATGCTGTCTTTTTTCCACTGCGTGGTTTCAGTTCCTTTGTAAAATATCAAGTGATCATAGGGGTGTGGCATCATTTCTGGGTCTACAATTCTATTCTATTATACCAATACCATGCAGTTTTTATCACTATTGCTCTGCAGTAAATCTTGCAGTCAGGGATAGTAATTCTGCCAGAAGTTTTTTTTTTTTTTATTGTTGAGAATAGTTTTCGCTATCCTGTGTTTTTATTATTCCAGACAAATTTAGAAATTGGTCTTCCTAACTCTATAAAAATTTGAGTTGGAATTTTGATGGGGATTGCATTGAATTTTTAAATTGCTTTAGTCAAGATGGACATTTTTAATATATTAACCCTGCCAATTCTTGAGCACGGGAGATCTTTCCATCTTCTGAGATCTTCAATTTCTCTTTTCAAAGACTTGAAATTCTTATTATACAGATCTTTCACTTACTTGGTTGGAGTCACACCAAGCTATTTTGTATCATTTGTGACTATTGTGAAGGGTGTCATTTCCCTAATTTTTTTCTCAGCCCCTTTATCCTTTGAGCTTTGGAAGGCCAATAATTTGTTTGAGTTAATTTTATAGCCAGCCATGTTGCTGAAGTTGTTTATCAGGTTTAGGAGCTGTCTGGTAGAATTTTTGGGGTCACTTTAGTATACTCTCACATCATCTGCAAATAATGATTCTTTGACTTCTTCCTTTCCAATTTGCATCCCTTTGACCTCTTTTTGTTGTCTAATTACTCTGGCTAGGACTTCGAGTACTATATTGAACAGGTAGGGAAAGAGTGGACAGCCTTGCCTATTCCATGATTTCAGTGGAACTGCTTCAAGTTTCTCTCCATTTAGTTTGGTGTTGACTACTGGCTTGCTGTAGTTTTTTTATTATGTAATTTGTAATTTCTTTACTATGTTTAAATACAGGACTTTTATTCCTGATATTTCCAAGACTTTTATCATGAAGGGGTATAGGATTTTGTCAAATGTTTTCTCAGCATCTAATGAAAGAATCATGTGTTTTTTTTCTTTCAGTTTGTTTATATAGTTGATAACATTGATGGATTTCTGTATATTGAACTATCACTGCAACCCAGGGATGAAGCCTACTTGATCATATTGTATGATTGTTTTGATGTTCTTGGATTCAGTTGGCAAGAACTTTATTTTTATTTATTTATTTATTTTTTTGCATTGATAATCACAAGAGAAATTGGTCTAAAGTTCTTTTTCTTTGTTAGATCTTTGGTTTAAGTTCAGGGTAATTGTGGCTTCAAAGAATGAATTGGGCAGGTTTCCTTCTGTTTCTATTTTGTGGTATAGATTGGAGAGTATTGGTATTAGGTCTTCTTTGAAGGTCTGATAGAACTCTGCATTAATCCCATCTGGTCCTGGGATTTTCTGGTTCAGAGACTTAATGACTGCTGCTAGTTCTTTAGGTGTTATGGTATTGTTTAGATCATTTATCTGATCCTGACTTAACATTGGTACTTGGTATCTGTCTAGAAAATTGTCCATTTCATTTATATATTCTAGTTTTGTTGAGTATAGGCTTTTGTAGTAGGATCTGATGATTTTTTTGGATTTCCTCAGTATCTATTGTTATGTCTCCCTTTTCATTTCTGATTTTGTTGATCTGGATACTGTCTCTGTGCCCGCTGGTTAGTTTGGCTAAGGAGTTTTCTATTTTCTCAGCTTTTTCAGAGAACCAGCTCCTGGATTGGTTGATTCTTTGAATAGTTCTTTTTGTTTCTACTTGTTTGATTACAGCCCTGAGTTTGCTTATTTCTTGCTGTCTACTCCTCTTGGGTGTATTTGCTTCTTTTTGTTCTAGAGACTTCAACTGAGCTGTTAAGCTGCTAGTGTATGCTCTTTCCAGTTTCTTTTTTGGAGATACTCAGAGCTATGAGTTTTCTTTTTAGCACTGTTTTCATTGTGTCCCATACGTTTGGCTATGTTGTGCCTTGAAAATATTTTCTGGCCCTTTAAGCTATAAATCTTTGCTCTCTTCTATACCTATAATTCTTAGATTTGGTCTTATTGTGTCCTATATTTCCTGGTTGTTTTGGGTTAGGAGATTTTTGCATTTTGCATTTTCTTTGACTGTTGTGTCAGTGTTTTCTATGGTATCTTCTGCACCTGAGATTCTCTCTTCTATCTCTTGTATCCTGTTGTTGATGCTTGCATTTATGACTCCTGACTTCTTTCTTAAGTTTTCTATCTCAAGAGTTGTTTTCCCTTTTGATTTCTTTATTCTTCTATTTCCATTTTTAGATCTTGGATGACTTTATTCATTTCCTTCACCTGCTTGATTGTGTTTTCCTGTAATTCTTTAAGAGATTTTTGTGTTTCCTCTTTAAGGACTTCTTGCTATTTAACTGTGTTCTCCTGTATTTCTTTTTTTTTTTTTTCTATGACCAAAGTAATTTTATTTTAGGGACACAAGAATAATTCAACAGCAGCAATGCCATTTTTCTTTCTGACAAATAAAAAAAGAACTCTATGTAAATGTTGCTTTCAAAGTATAGTTTTTTGATCTTTATTACCCTGGAGGAAGAGGAGGGGGCAGGACATTATATTCTTTTTTATTTTTTTCATTTTTATTATTATTATTATTTTTATTTTCTATATTATTTATTAACATTCCAAATGATTTCCCTTTTCCCAGTTCCCCCCTCCCCGAAAGTTCCATAAGCCCTCTTCCCTCCCCCTGTTCCCCATTTCCTAAGAATTTCATGAATTCTTTGTTTTTAATTGCTGAGTAGTATACCATTATGTAAATATACAAGGAAAATATTTCTGATAAAACTCAAGAAATATATAGAAAAACATGTTAAAACTGAATATTTCATGAAAAATTATACAGATAAGATGGTAGGCATAAAAATATTCCTAAATTGATTAAAAGTAGAATTAAAAACATTTTCTGATAAAATTGAAGGTTTACATGGAAAATATCTCTAATAAAATTGAAGAAATTTATACAGATAAATTGGTAGGACTAAAAATATTCCTAAGTTGATTGAAAGTAGAATTATAAACATTTTCTGATAAAATTGAAGATTTACATGGAAAAAATTTCTGATAAAATTGAAAAAAATATATGGAAAAACATTAAAATTGAAGATTATCATGGAAAATTATGCAGATAAATGGTAGGCATAAAATATTTCTAAGTTTATTGAAAGTGAAATTATAAATATTTTCTGATAAAATTGAAGATTTACATGGAAACTATCTCTGATAAAATTGAAGAAATATATGAAAAACATGTTGAGTGAATTTTTCATGAAAAAATTATACAGATAAAATTGTAAGCATGAAAATATTCCTAAGTTTTTTGAGAGTGGAATTATAAATATTTTCTGATAAAATTGAAGATCTATAAGGAAAATATTTCTGATAAAATTGAAGAAAAATATAGAAAAATGTTAAAATTGAAGATTATCATGGACAATTATACAGATAAAATGGTAGGCATAAAAATATTCCTAAATTGATTAAAAGTGGAATTACAAACATTTTCTGACAAAATTGATGATTTACATGGAAAATATTTCTGATAAAATTGAAGAAATATATAGAAAAAATGTTAAAATTATAGATTATCATGGAAAATAATACAGTTAAAATAGTAGACATAAAAAAACATCACTAAATTGAAAGAGGAATCACAAACATTTTCTGATAAAATTCAAGATTTACATGAAAAATATTTTTTCTGTTAAACTATGTTTTTTGTTGGGGAATTGAGTCCATTGATGTTACATGATACTAAGGAATAGTGATTGTTGCTTCCTGTTATTTTTGATGCTCTTTTTATGTTAGTGTGGTTACTTTCTTTTGGGTTTATTGGAAAAAGATTACTTTCTTGCTTTTTCTAGGGTGTAGTTTCCCTCCTCATGTTGGCGTTTTCCATTTATTATCCTTTGTAGGGCTGGATTCATGGAAAGATATTGTATAAATTTGTATCATGGAATATCTTTTTTTCTCCATCTATGGTAATTGAGAGTTATTCTGGTTATAGTAGTTTGGGCTGGCATTTGTGTTCTCTTAAGGTCTGTATGAAATCTGCCAGGATCTTCTAGCTTTCATTGTCTCAGGTAAGAAGTCTAGTGTAATTCTGATAGGCCTTTCTTTATAGGTTAATTGCCCTTTTCCCCTTACTGCTTTCAATTTTCTTTGTTTAGTGCATTTGGTGTTTTGATTACGTGCTGGTAGTACTTTCAGGTCTGATTCAGTCTGTTTGGAGTTCTGTAGGCTTCTTGTATGTGCATGGACATCTCTTTCTCTAGGTTAGGGAAGTTTTCTTCTATAATTTTGTTGAAGATATTTGCTGGTCCTTTAAGTTGGAAATCTTTGCTCTCTTCTATACCTATAATCTTTAGGTTTGGTCTTCTCATTGTGTCCCGGATTTTCTGGATATTTTGGCTCAGGATTTTTTTGCATTTTGCATTTTCTTTAACTGTTGAGTCAGTGTTTTCTATGGTATCTTCAGCCCCTGAGATTCTTTCTTCTATCTCTTGTATTCTCTTGTTGATGCTTGCATCTGACTTCTGAATTCTTTCCAAAATTTTCTATCTCCAGAGATGTCTCACTTTGTGATTTCTTTATTGTTTCTACTTCCATTTTTAGATCCTGGATGGTTTTGTTCAGTTTCTTCACTTGTTTGGGTTCTCCTGTAATTCTTTCCGGGATTTTTGTGTTTCCTTTTTAAGGGCCTCTGCCTGTTCACTCATGCTCTTATGTATTTCTTTCAGAGATTTTTGTGTTTCCTTTTTAAGGGCTTTTACCATTTGACCCATGGTCTCCTGTATTTCTTTAAGGGAGTTATTCATATCCTTCTTAATCTTCTCTAAGAGCATCGTGAGAAGAGACTTTAAATCCATCTCTTGTTTTTCCAGTGTGTTGGGAATCTGGGACTTGCTGTGGAGGGAGAACTGAGCTCTGATGTTGCCAAGTACCTTGGTTTCTGTTGGTAGGGTTCTTGGGCTTGCCTTTTACCATCTGGTTATCTCTGGGATTAGTTGGTCTTTTTGTCTCTGACTGGAGCTTGCCCCTCCTATGGGCCTGTAAACTTGTGTCTGTACTTCTGGGAGACCAACTCTCTTCTGGCAGGGAGTTATTTATGTCCTTCTTAAAGTCCTGTAAAAGCATCACGAGCTGTGATTTTAATTCCAAATCTTGCTTTTCCAGTGTGTTGGGGTATCCAGGACTTGCTGGAATACCTTGGTTCAGATGGTGCCATGTCACCCTGGTTTATGTTGGTAATGTTCTTGTGTTTGCCTTTCACCAGCTGGTTATCTCTGGTATTAGTTGGTCTTGCTGTCTCTGGCTGGAGCTTTTCTGTCCCCTGGGCCTGCAAGCCTGTCTTAGTACCCCTGGGAGACTAACTTTCCCCTGGCACAGAGAGTTGTGGCTCAGCCTAGCTCCTGTGTGCAGATGGATCCTGAAAGGACCTTGTCCCAGCTGTTCTGCTACGTTTTTGCTTCCTGTGCTCCTGGCCGTACCTGCCTTGAAAAATCACTGTAGAGAAAATGACTGTCTCACAACCAAACTTGGGAGTCAAAGCAGTCCCTATAGGCCAGATCTTCCCTGCAAGATCAATGTACAGACAGCTGTGGAGCAGCCCAGCTCATGGGTGCAGATGGAGCCTGAAAGAACCCTGTTACAGCTGCTCTGCCACTCCTGTGTTCCCTGTGCTCCTGGTCATACCTGCCTTGCTCAGTCACCAGAGAGAAAATTGCTGTCTCACTTCGAAACCTGGGAGTCAAAGCACTCCCTGGAGACCATTTCTTCCTTGGCAGGACCAGTGTACAGATGGCTGTTGAGCAGTCCAGCTCCTGGGTAAAGATGGAGCCCAGAAAGACGCTGTCCCAGATATTAGCAGGCCATGGAGAGCAGAATATTGTAAGTATAAAAATAAATGTATAGCAAAATATTAGATATACTTAAAATGAGTAATTTTATTATTTTGTCTTTGAACATCACCATCATTTGTGTTCTTTTGAATTTATATCGTGATATCATTATGTATATAATATAAATAACCAATATTTTGATGTGGTTTATCCTAAACTTTCATAAAACAGAATTATAAATATAGTACCATTGTGCTTGCATTTGTTACTGATTATCGGTATAAAACTTTGAGCCTTACAGATATTAAACACCATTTCAAAAACTTACAT
Source organism: Tokudaia tokunoshimensis (assembly GCA_036184795.1). Taxonomy (NCBI): domain Eukaryota; kingdom Metazoa; phylum Chordata; class Mammalia; order Rodentia; family Muridae; genus Tokudaia; species Tokudaia tokunoshimensis. The sequence goes on along the minus strand of BTHU01000011.1, from coordinate 11,733,440 downwards.
TTGTAGCATACAATGTGTTCAATAAAATTAATTCTCTTTATAAAATACAGAATTTGATATATTTGCTTAGTAGAGAGAATTTGAGTGTCTGAGGAAAAGATAAATGGACTGGAACAACACAGTTTAGCTCTGTACATTTAGGATACTCAAATTGGGCACGGTAAGTAAGTTAGTACAATAATTACTCTATCATTTCCTAAGAATTAGTTCATGTATGTGGCTGCAGTGTGCTAATCTTATATTTTACCTTTGGAAGATTGATTTTAATTTCTATTCAAACAATTATTAAAGTAAAGACAAAGATCAAGTATTAACTAATGTTAATATCATGATTACACTATATTATCTAATTTACTGAAAATATCAGATTTTTTTCTGCTATCCTAATTTGTCACATAAAAATTATGAACAATATACAATGGTTTCTCAAGTGCTTATTAACTTAAAATAGTAAGCAAAAAATAAGCAAAATGTAATATATTCAAAGCAGGAATAACTCACAAATATATACTTGAAAGGATGTCTAAATGAAGATTGCTGGTGAGTTATTTTCAAAGTAGCCAAACATCCATATTAGACATAATAGAGTTTTTTTTTATAGATACACAACTGGCATATTTTCCCAGCTTCTTTACACTTCCCACCATACACTTCTGCCAAGAGAAAGAGAAATTTCACATTTGATACTCAGACTAATACCCAGTTACCTGAAATATTCTACAATGTGTTATGACAATGTAATTGCTAGACATGCTAAGAGGCTGTCCTTTGTCAAATGACAAAGTAGCAAGCTTCAGTGAATCTGACAGAAGACAATTAAGTAATCATCTTGTCCTATGTTGTTAGAGACTTTAACTCTCATAGTCACAGTTCTTTAAAAAAAGAATATGTAGGTTGATGTGAATTATATTCTTTATCTTAAAATTATTGAAAAAACAGTATCTGTTGTAGTAGATCACATTTATTGGAAACATGCTTTCATGAAATTTGTAATCTCCATCAAATTCAGATATTGTTCAGGTTCCTGATTCCTTGCTGCTGACTCCATGAGTAGGTATTTTGGATAGTTGCATCATTATATGCCCCGTAATTGACCAAAAACAGCCTAAGCTCATAGTCTCAAGGATTTATTTCGAGAGTGAGGATATTTTGAGCCAGAAGTCATGGTTTAGAGGTAGATCATGACTATAATATTGCTAAGGAACATATTAGTATCAATCCAGACAGTATGCAGGGAAAGAGGACAGGACCAGTGATGAGGTATAGTATTCAAAGGCGGGTTCTACGTTACCTTTTATCAGTTATGTTTTCTCATCTAAGTCCTGCCTCTCTTAAAATCACCCCAAACTGAGACCAGCTCTTCAGCATATGAGTCTTTTGGAAGGAAATGCCATAAATAAAATATAAAATCATAATTTAAAAATTCTACAATTTTCCTAGTACAACTTATATTACTAAAGGGCTTTGCAAATGAAAAGCATAAGTTTCACATGATTATTGGCAAGTGTTCTTAATGAGAAATGAAATGATTTCTATTCCTTATTGGAGATGTTCTGTTTGTAACACAGAAAAGAAGTTGAACAGCCTAAAATTAGAGACATTACCTGACTTTATTAGTGATAAAGTAGGATACTGTAAATTTCGTCCTTGATTTATTTCCAAAGCATATGCATATATTTCTGCCTGTATAGAAAAAATATTTATCTGTAGTACATTTTAAAACAAACCACTAATGATAATTTTAGATGTTTCTACAAAATTCTAGTGATAGATGGAGATCTAGGGATGGATATATTTGAGATAAGTTATAAATAACATCTTTTAAAGTTTTACATAAATAAAATATAGAAAAGATTTTCCAACTCACATGTCCACATGCACAGAATTTTCTATGAGGAATAAATTAAAATTATCCTAAAACTGGGAAAAAATTGAAAATGGAAAAAAAGAAAGAAAATAAAGTGAAGAAATTAGGTATGTAATGTTGTTCCAGGGTTTTAGTTTATAGTAATTATAAAAAATACATTACTTATGAATTTTAAAAGACAAATAGAACTTAAGAGTAGAATAATTATTTAACATAAGTAGCAAATATCATTGATAAGCACTTTTATAGAAGTTATATACCTGGAATATTAACCATAACGGAGCTTGGGTTTAAATAGCAAAAACAGGTTGCAATACTTATCCCCTCTAATGGTAGAGATAGACCTCAAGCTTTGACTTGCTAACCAACTTCTTAATCTCAGATTTGGATCCCTATTCACTGTCTATATTTATTTTGAAGTAAGTGCTCTCTAAGTTACATAAAATGTTCTTGAACTTTCTGCATTGTGTGTATGGACCTCTACCTTTGATCTGTTGCCTCAGCCCTCTGAGATTGTAGCTGTGTGTTATTGCAGGCATCTCTGTTTTTCTTCTACTTATCTCTGCACTGTTTTCTTTTCAGTATACTAAAAATTGCTAGCCTATGGAAAAGAATAAATTTCTAAAATATATTCTTTAAAATGGAATTTACTTAAAACAGTATAAGAGAAAGAATGCACATTATTAGGTTTTCTATGAGTTTTTATTACTATATTTCTATGAAATTAAAACTTGAAAACTCTACGTTTGATTTAACATGTTTGATCTCCCTTTAGAAATGTATAGGTATTGACAAAATTCCATGTGCTGTGCATTTGAATCTATATAATTTCATGATAAAATATTTTATTCATTTTCAGGAGAATTAAAGAGGATGATGATGCTTATTATGTTACCTTATTTCTTTTTAATTGACCCATATGCTACAGCTTTGGGTAAGGATTTGATGCATGGAAAATCCTACAGAAAAATATTAAGATCACTTAAAAATTAGAAACAAAGCAATTCTTAAGCATTTTCACTTGCAGCACATTATGAATGGAACAGCTTTTCTACATATGTTTTCTTTGTGATCTGATTTCCAAAATGTAGAAGTAAAATTAAGCTGAAATTTTGCTGTACTTTCTACATTATCACTTATTCTACACATATTCTGGAAGGTCATGACAATGTTACAGATTTAGAAAATGCAAACTTATCTGCATTTTATGTCATTTTATCTAATGACCTATATGGCAAAGGCATATCATTTGTAAAGAGATAATTGACATTTGGATGAGATTATGAGTCCTTTTGCTATCCAATGAAACATGTGGTAGCCATTACATATTTATTTCTTATACTATAGTGCTCTGTCAACTAATTAGATTTTGAAGTAATATACAAATAATCTGTACATAAAATTTGGTTCTGTCACAACTTGTCTGTCTTCAATTTTATTTTCTGTCAAAGAAATGTGACTTGGAAATTATCAAAATAATTCAAATACATTTTAAAATGAATTTCATTGCTAAAGCAATTAAGACACCATGAAAACATGGCCCAGAGAATGTACTAAGATGGACTCACAGGGGTTAAAGGGTTAATTACAGTTACAGAGACAGCATGGGTATGCACTAGGTCCTCTAACATATATGCTATTGTTTTGGAGCTGGTCTTCTTCTGGGACTCCTAACATTTTGAATGTGGGTTGCCTCTTACTCTTTCACCTGCTTGAGACCCTGTTGCCTACTGGGTTGCCTTGTCCAGCCTTTATAGGAAGGGTTGCTCCTAGCCTTATTATAATTTGTATTGCTATGTTCGGGTGATATCCCTGGGAGACCTGCTCTTGTCTGAAGAGAAATGGAGAAGGAGTAGATCTCAAATAGAGAGGAGCTCGAGGGGAGGAGCTGGGAGGTGTGCAGAGCTGGAAACTGCAGTCAGGATGTAGTGTATGAGAAAAGAATAATTTAAAATATCATATCACTAAATTTTAAAAAGTTCTTAATTTTTCTATTATAGATAATTTCAATTTTATCATATGATTGAATATTTACCATGTCTTTTATTCATCGTAAATTGGAGTATATTTATTTTAATTTGACAGAGGCAATTTTATTATTTAGTATAATTTTAAGAACTACGCAGGTAATTATGTATACACACACACTAAGTTTCATGACAAGTAATCAATTAATTAACATCTATAAAAATTATCTCGTATAGGTAAAAATGCTTCCAAGGTAAATGGGGTAGGGCACAGAACTGCTAATTTGCTTAAACAGAGGTCTATTGGAAATTTCATACAAAATTTAATCTCATACAAAGTTCTTGAACAAAGATATTTTATTTTCTGGTTACAAGTCTCGTTGATGGAAAAGATCTGAAAAAATAAAATGTTCAATTGTATTTAAAAAAAATAAAAGAGCCAGCAAGGTGGTTCAGAAGGTAAGGGTTCTTGTCAAGCCTGTTCACCTGAGTTGGATTCCCAAGTCCCATAAGCTGAAAGTAAAGACCAGAGTCCTCTGAGTTGTACGCAGGTGTCCTCATCCATATTGTGAAAAGTACACCCAAACATACACAGACACACACAAAATAAATAAAGTAAAAACAAATAAATATATACAACTTGCAACTCTATTTAGAAAAGAAAGCACTCCTGTCTTTATGCCTTCTTAAGGCTTTGTTTTATGTATTTCACCCTGTGTGTTGGTGGCGACAGAAAAGATAAATAATGCTAGAATTAATTTATTCATTCACATCGGTGACCTCAATGACATACAGTAATGAGGCGTTCTATGATATTCATGGTACAGGTGAGCTTTCCCTTAATCAGGGAAACCTGTACTAACTAATGCAGTAACTGGACAGTTTTAAACTATGGTAGTGAAACTGGATAGTTTACGCTTCCTGCTTGGAAGCTAGATGTCCAGGATAATGGCATGGGTAGCTTGGGTGTCTAGTGAAGGTCCACTTTCTGGTTCATAGAAATAGTGTATTCTGGAAAGTAAGTAGTTGTGTTCTCCTTTGGTGGTACTTTGGTACTGATGGTTTAACACAGGCTGAGTTCTTGTGATTTGATGGTTTCTAAGTAGAGAATAGTTTTTGACCCTTTCATTTCGAAGAACCAAACATTTAAGAAACAGGGGATTCTAAGTGACTTAGTAAAGTGGATATAGCAGAACCCAAAGGATGAAATTTGTACACATGATGTGATTTAAATACTGAAAGATTCTATTTTTATACTCTGGCCTAATGTATTCTGATATTTACAAAATTAAAAAATTATGTTATTTTATTGTATACTATTATGGTACACAAATGCCTTAAAATCTTTTGTAAAGATTTTAAACAGAATATACTGAATTTTTCAAAATGTTGCCCATTTTTAGTGTTAATATAAAAAATAATGAATTACATATTTATGTAAACACAAAAAATAAAAAAAAATCTTTTTTTTGTATTTATGTGAACTGTCAAGATTCACACCAATCTGATACATTTTGATTTTATGTTTCTTTATGTATAATACTTAAACTCACGTGGACTTTCAAATTAGAGAGTATGTAAGTAAAGATCAATGAAAGATGGGCCTAAAACTCCCTCATCAGCAAGCAATTTTGCCATTGATGAGGTGTTAAAAGATTTAATGAAATTCTTCCTCTATTTCAGCATGCAACTGAAGAGAACTTTCACTTATTTGCAAAGTAGGTTTTTCAAAGTTATCTGAATTCTCGGGATCTATCAGAAATAAAAGAAAGAAGCAAAGAGAATAACTTTTTGTTTCAGAAAGGCTGCCTGTTAAGGTCTTTTTCCAATTGCTTGTGTATTCTCAGAAACTCCCCTATTAGATTTTACAGCTAGAAAAAGAGATATTAAGTATTATTTTTATTAGATTTCTACACATTACTTATAGCTGTGAATATGGCCTCAATCTGTACAGAGATACTTTGATCATTATTACCTATCTATTTGAAAAATATTTAAAATTATATGTCAAATTTTTGTGATCTCAGAAACGAAGCCATGTTTGCACAATTCTTTTCATCTTAATGCTCTGTTGTACTATATTTTAGTATGTGAGAGAAAGATTAATTAATCAACACTAACTATAAATATCCTAGCTCTATTATATCACAGACAAGCACATTTTTTGGTAACCAATGTAATTAAAAATTTAAAATCCTACAAATTGGGCTAGAGAGATTGCTCAGTGAGAAAAAAAAGCTCTTACCACTGAGACTGATGTTCTAGGTTCATTCTCAGGTCACACATGTGGAAGAAGAGAACAAGTTTTCTTTTCTTTTATTGGATAGTTTCTTTATATACATTTCAAATGTTATCTCCTTTCTGTATCTCCTCTAGAAACTGCCTAATCCATTCCCCTCACCCTGCTTCTTGCTTCCCTTACCCACCCATATACTCCTGCCTCCTCACCCTGGAATTCGCCTACACTAGGGCATCAAGACTCTACAGGACCAATGACCTCTCCTTCCATTGATGGTCTACAAGGCCATCCTCAGCTACATATGTGGCTGGAGCCTACAGTCACCCAATGTGTACTCTTTCGTTGCTGGTTTAGTCCCTGGAAGCTCTGAGAGGTCTGGTTGGTTGATATTGTTGTTCTTCTTAGGGAGTTGCAAACCCCTTCATCTCCTTCAGTACTTTCTCTAACTTCTCCATGCTCATACCCCATGCTCAGTCCAGTAGCTGGCTATGAGCATCCAACTCTGTATTTGTCAAGCTCTAGAAGAGCCTCTCAGGGTACCTAATTCTAACCCTAACCCTAACCCTAACCTTGTCAGGCTCCTGTCAGCAAGCATTTCTTGACATCTGTAATAGTGTCTGAGTTAGGCGACTGTATATGGAATGGATCCCCAGGTGGGACAATCTCTGGATGGCCTTTCTTTCAGTCTCTGCTACACACTGTGTCTCCATATTTGCTCCTGTGAGAATTTCGTTCCCTTTCTAAGGACAAAAGCATCCACACTTTGGTCTTTCTTCTTCATGTGGTCTGTGAACTATATCTTGGGTATTCCAAGCTTTTGGGCTAATATCCACTAATCAGTGAGTGCATACCACGTGTGTTCTTTTGTGATTAGGTTGCCTCACTCAGGATTATATTTTCAAGATCCATATGTTTGTCTGTGTTTTTAATGAAATCATTGTTTTTAATAGTTGAGTAGTACTCCACTGTGTAAATGTACCACATTTTTTCTACCCATTCCTCTGTTGATGGAAATCTGGGTTCTTTCCGGCTTCTGGCTATTATAAATAAGAATGCTATGAACATAGTGGAGCATGTGTCCTTGTTATATGTTGGAACATCTTTTGGAGCTATATCCAGCAGTTGTATAGCTTGGTCCTCAAGTAGTACTATGTACAATTTTTTTGAGGAACCACCATGCTGATTTCTGAGTGGTTGTGCCAGCGTGCAATCTCACCAGCAATGGAGGAGGGTTCTTCTTTCTCCAAATCCTCTACAGCATCTGCTGTTACATGAGCTTTTGATCTTAGTCATTCTGACTGATGTAAGGTGGAATCTCAGGGTCGTTTTGATTTGAATTTCTCTGATGACTAAGGATGTTGAACATTGAGTTTCCTCAGTTAAGAATTATTTGTTTAGCTTTGCACCCCATTTTTTAACAGAGTCATTTGATTCACTGGAGTCTAACTTCTTGGGTTTTTTGTATATGTTGGATATTAGAGCTCTATGGGATGTAGAATTGATAAACATCTTTTCAAAATCTTTTGGCTACCATTTTGTCCTACTGACAGTGTCCTTTGCCTTCCAGAAACTTTTCAATTTTATGAGGTCCCATTTGTCTATTGTTCTTAAGAGCATAAGCCATTATTGTTCCCTTCAGGAAATTTTCCCCTGTGCCCATGTGTTTGAGGCTCTTCCCACTTTATTTTTTATTAGTTTCAGAATATCTGGTTTTATTTGGAGGTCCTTGATCCACTTGGACTTGAGATTTGTACAAGGAGATAAGAATGGATTGATAGACATTCTTCTACATGATAACCTCCAGTTGAATCAGAACTATTTTTATTTTCCACTGGATGGTTTTACTCCCTTTGTTAAAGATCAAGTGACCACAGGTGTGTGGAATCATTTCTGGGTCTTCAATTCTATTCCATTGATCTACGTACCAATACAATACAGTTTTATTATTACTATTATTATTACTATTGCTCTCTAATACAACTTGAGGTCAGAGATGGTGATTCCCCCAGAAGTTCTATTATTGAGAATAGTTTTGGCTAAACTTGTTTTTTGTTATTCCAAATGAATTTGAAGGTTGGTTTTTCTAACTCTATGAAATTTTGATGGGGATTGCATGGAGTCTGTAGGTTGCATTTGGAAAGATGTCCATTTTTATTATATCAATTCTGCCTATCTGTGAGAGTGGGAGATATTTCCATCTTCAGAGACCTCCTTCAACTTCTTTCTTCAGAGACTTAATGTTCTTGTCACACAAGTCTTTCACTTGCTTGGTTAGAGTCACACCAAGGTATTTTATATTATTTGTGACTATTGTGAAGGGTGTCATTTCCCTAATTTCGTTCTCAGCCTAGTTATCCATTGAGTAGAGGAAGGCTACTCAATGTTTGAGTTAATTTTATAGTCAGCCACTTTGCTGAAATTGTTTATAAGGTTTAAGGTTCTCTGGTGGAATTTTTGGGGTCACTTAAGTATACTGAAAAATCATCTGTAAATAGTGATGTTTTGACTTCTTCCTTTCCAATTTGTATCTCTTTTGGTCTCCTTTTGTTGTCTAATTGCTCTGTACTACATTGAACAGGTGAGGAGAGAATCAGCAGCCTTGTCTAGTTCCTGATTTTATTGGAATTACTTCAAGGTTCTCTCCATTTAGTTTGAAGTCTATTGTTTTTATTGTTTATAGGTATGGACCTTAAATTCCTGACCTTTCCAAGAGTTTTACCATGAGGGGGTATTGAACATTGTCAAATGATTTCTTAGCATCAAATGAGATAGTCATGTGTTTTTGTCTGTGAGTTTGTTTATATGGTGGATTCTGTTGATGGATTGCCATATATTGAACCTTCCCTGAATTCCTAGGATGAAGCCTAATTAATCAGGATGTATGATTGTTTTGATGTGTTCTTCGATTCAGTTGACAATAATTTTATTGAGTATTTTTGCATCAATATTCATAAAGGAAATTGGTCTGAAGTTCTCTTTCTTTGTTGGATCTTTGTGTGTTTTAGGTATAAGTGTAATTGTGGCTTCATATAACAAATTGGGTAGTGTTCCTTCTGTTTCTATTTTGTAGAATACTTTGAAGAGTATTGGTATTAGGTCTTCTTTGAAGGTCTGATAGAATTCTGCACTAAGCCGATCTGGTTCTGGGACTTTTTGGTTGGGAGACTTTTAATGACTGCTGCTATTCCTTTAGGGGTTATTGGACATTTAGAAGGTTTATCTGATCCTGATTTAACTTTGTTACCTTTTATCTGTCTAGAAAATGTCCATTTCATACAGATTTTCTTGTGTTGTTGAGTATAGGCTTTTATATTAGGATCTGATGATTTTTTTTTGAATTTCCTCAGTTTCTGTTGTTTCCTCTTCCTTTTTTTCTGATTTTGTTAATTTGGACACTGTCTCTGGGTTCTCTGGTTAGTCTGCCAAAGGTTTATCTGTCTTGTTGATTTTTTCAAGAACCAGTTCCTGATTTGGTTGATTCTTTGTATAGTTCTTTTGTTTCTACTTGGTTGCTTTCAGACTTGAGTTTGATCATTTCCTGCCATCTACTCCTTTTGGTTGTATTTGCTTCTTTTCCTTCTAGAGCTGTTTGTTGTACTGTCAAGCTTCTAGTTTATGCTTTCTCCAGTATCTTTTTGGAGGCACTTAGAGCTATTATTTTCCTCTTTGCACTGGATTCATTGTGTCCCATAATTTTGGATATTCTGTGCCTTCATTTTCATTAAATTCTAAAAACTCTTTAATTTCTTCCTTGACCAAGTTATCATTGAGTAGAGCATTGTTTAGTTCCCATTTGCATGTGGACTTTCTGTTGTTTTCGGTGTTATTGAAAAGCAGCCTTAGTCTGTGGTGATCTCATAGCATATATGGTATTATTTCAATCTTTTTTATCTGTTGAGGCCTGTTTTGTGACCAATTATATGGTCAGTTTTGGATAAAGTACCATGAGGTGCTGAGTAGAAGGTATATTCTTCTGTTTTAGAATGAAATGTTCTATAGATATATGTTAAATTCATTTGTTCCAAATCTTATGTTAATTTCACTGTGTCTCTGTTTAGTTTCTGTTTCTGTGATCAGTCTATTCAAGAGAGTGCGGTGTTGAAGTCTCCCATTATTATTGTGTGAGGTGTAATGTGTGTTTTTAGCTTTAGTGAAGGTTATTTTATGAATGTGGGTTCCCTTGCATTTGGAGCATAAATATTCAGAATTGAGATTCCATGTGCTAAATTTTTCCTTAGAGAAGTATGAAGTTTCCTTACTTACCTTTTTTGATAACTTTTGGTTGAAAGTCTATTTTTTCAATAATAGAATGTGTACTCCAGCTTGTTTCTTGGGACCATTTGCTTGGGAAATTTTTCCTGCCTTTTACTCTGAGGTATTGGCTGTCTTTGTCACTGAGGTGGTTTTCCTGTGTGCAGCAAAATGCTGGTTCCTGTGTACATATCCAGTCTGTTAGTCTATATCTTTTCATTGGTGAATTAAGTCTATTGATGTTAAGAGACATTAAGGAAAAGTGATTGTTGTTTCCTATTATTTTTTTTGTTAGAAGTGGAATTATGTTTGTGCAGCTAACTTACATTGGGTTTGCTGAAAGAAGATTACTTTCTTGCTTTTACTAGTGTGTAGGTTTCCTCCTTGTATTGGAGTTTTTCATCTATTATCCTTTGAAGGTATGGGTTTGTGGAATATCTTGTGTTAGTTTGTTTTTCATGCAATATTTTGGTTTTTCCATCTATGTTAATTGAGAGTTTTGCTGGGTATAGTAGCTTGGGCTGGCATTTGTGTTCTCTTAGTGTATGTATGACATCTACCCAGGATCTTCTGGCTTTTAGAGTTGCTGGTGAGAAATCTGGTATAATTCTGAGAGGTTTGCATTTATATGTTTTTCCCTTAGTGCTTTTAATATTCTTTCTTGTTTTGTACATTTGGTGTTTTGATTATTATGTGTCAGAAAGAGTTTCATTTCTGTTCCAGTCTATTTTGGAGTTCTGTAGGCTTCTTGTATGTTCCTGGGTATCTCTTTCTTTAGGTTAAGTGAGTTTTGTTCTGTAATTTTATTGAAAATATCCACTGGCCCTTTAAGTTGAGAATTTTCAGTCTCTTCTGTGTCTATTATTCTTAGGTTTGGTTTCTCATTGTGTCCTGGATTGCCTGGATATTTTGGGTTATGAGCTTTTGCTTTTTGCATTTTTTGTTGTTGTTGTGTCAATGTTTTCTATGGTATCTTCTGCATCTGACATTCTCTCTTCTATTCTTGTATTCTGTTCTTGATGCTTGCATCTATGACTCCTGATAAAATTCCTCCTCTTTCCTAAGTTTTCTATCTCCAGGGTTATCTCCCTTTGTGATTTCTTTATTGTTTCTATTTCCATTTTTAGATTCTGGATAGTTTTGTTCAATTCCTTCCCCTGTTTGCTTCAGTTTTCATGTCAGTCTTTAAGGGAATTTTGTGTTTCCTCTTTAAGGGCTTCTAGCTGCTTACCTGTCTTCCCCTGTATTTCTTTAAGGAAGTTATTTATATCCTTCTTAAAGTTTTTTATCATCATCATGAAATGTAATTTTAAATCTGAATCTTGCTTTTCTGGTGTGTTGGGGTATCTAGGTCTTGCTATGATGGGAGAACTTGGTTCTGATGATGCCAAGTAGCCTTGATTTCTGATGCTTCCACTAAAAATAATGTAATTAGTCATAATAATCCCTGAACAACAAAAATATAAGTCACCAGTTTAAATATTTGAGAGAAATTTAGTATATAGCATACTAATAGTACGTATTTGTAACACTGACCAGCACTTCAAAATATACTTTCCTAACAGAATTTTGAAAGAAAAGCAATAGCAACTGGTATTTGGCTAGTTTGATGGCACTAAAAGTAAATGAGTCTAGCTGCATGTAGATGAAGAAGTGGTTCCCCTCTAAAGACAGAAAACTTGCTTGAGTCAAGATTGTGCTTTTTTTTATCATAGCCATGTGCAATAACCATAACAAGAGGAGATATGCAGCTAGTGCTCTTGATAAAGTGAGAAAGGACATTTTACTCAGGAGCCAATCTGAATGTGATCACAACTTGAATTGGCTCATTGTTGCTGTGTGAGGTATCTACATTAAGGAAACCAAATGGGAAAAACAGCTCTAATACAAAATGACTTTTAGAAAAACAGTTCATGAATCTACTATTATCTAGATTCCTAGCTAATTTTTTTCACATCCAGACATGATTTTCATATGGCAACATATACTTGTTGGTATCAGTTTACATATACATAATATAAGGAATTCAACCACAAGGAAAGACATATCAAGAAGGTGCTAGTTGAGCACAAAAGATTGGCACATTTCTTTTTTTTTTTTTTTTTTTTTTTTTTTTTAGTTTTTCTCTAGCTAGCAAAGTCTAAGAGAAGACATTGGATACCCAGGACTTGAAGGTATGGATGGTGTGAGCCACCCAGTGGACGCTGAGAATCAAAGTAGGTTCCTTCACAATAAAAACAAGAAGTCATGGTCACTGACCCATTTCTCCAGGTCAACTAACCTCATTGAGTGTGTTTTCTTATAATTCTACACTATACCATCTTATACGGTTTTATAATAAGAATTTCAAACTATAAATATTATGTAACTAAAGTACTTATGAAATTATTTTAAAGCTTCCAATATTGATAGTACCAACTCTGAAAGCTTGTCTTATATAAATAAAAGTTGTATGTAAAAATTGTGGGAAATAACTAGTGTAAGGTAAACACTTCATAAAAGTTGATTCATAATCTCATCAATATTTCTGTTATCTAGCTTCTTACTACTATAATATTCCTTAGTTTTGGCTGGAAGAATCAGCAAATTTTCCTTTTAACCTTCAGTATTTCTCATGTTTGTACTTCTGATTTTGTGTGAAATTGGCTACTTTTTCAATAATTTCATGTACTGAATGATGCATTGCTGAAAATAGTAATACTGAATATACATTTTTTGATAGAGGTCATTGTATAAATAATAAATATAAGATTGATAGATAATTTCTCATTTTTTGATTTTTGCATGTACTATGTAGCAGAATGCACTTGAATTTCTGATTTTTATTTTTGCATGGGCTATGTCTGAGAATGTACTTGTCTATACCTCAGCACCCCATTTCCAGTTGTAAAAGAGAGTTCTCATTCTGTCATGCTTGCTGTGCATGAAGGCACTGTTTATAGCCATGAGGTAGTTTAAGCTGTACTTGTCATCCCCTGTGCTTAATGAAAAGAAGCTTACGTTTTTCTTCTTACCCAGAGGTTCAATTCATTGTCACTTCTACTCAAAAGTTTTTCCTTAAAACTCTGGAGATCATTTTCTTTTTCTTTAGTTGTAAAAAAACTGGTTTTGAATACATATTCTCTAAGAAGGATGACAATAAATTTTTAATAAAGGTTTGCATCCTTAGAAATGACACATAACATAACAATATATGAAATAGAAATACAGTAAAACCAATATAATTTGAAAATTATTTATGAACTCATTGATCAATATTTTTGAGAGAACCCATTCATATGATCTAATTATTGTTGGAAACATATAATGATGTGTAGATGTATATAAACAGTCCCTGGATATTTAGTAACCACTCTTTATATTTGAAAGTTGCAATTGATAATGAATAAATAATGGCATTTATTCATTTGCCATCCATGTTCCAAGAATAATTCCTGATCTGTATTTTATATAAATACTTTGGGTTTCTTCTTATTACAAAATTGTGCATATAATACAAATCATATGTAGTCTTATGTTACCTTTTATTTTTAAGCTAGTGAACATGAACATAAATTGTTGTTCAGGTTTTTTTATTTTTAATTATCTTTAATGATGTTATTTTATTTATTTTTAATTCAATTTATTACATATGTTTCCACATGTGGCTATTCACTCTCACAACTGTGCCCCTACAGGCCAGAATAAAGTTTTGAATGACTTGAAACTAGATTCATTGTTTGATATAGGTACTGAGAAAGATTCACAGTGTCTTAGATCTACTGAGATTCATTAGAATCTTAAGTTTTGCAGAGAGAGGTAGAGCTCCTCCTGAACTCTTAATCCCTGTTAATTGACAGTCTCATATATAGGCCCACATCTTATCACAGGAGGTGTAAGATAATGAATGTACTCTTCTTCTTGCTATGCGTTGAAGACAGATTTTATACCCCTTCTCTTATTTTTAGGTTCTTATATTTTCTGCCATCTCTTCCATGTTGTTCTCTGAGCCTTGGTATGTCATGAAGTTTCTTTGTAAGGATAAGTAAGCAAATATCACTTCTTCCTGGTGTTTTAAACAGGCTTATGTCTCTATATTTACGACTGTTCACGACTCTTCTTTGTAAAGAGAAGTTTCTTAGAATAAAGTGAGTGGTAGCATTTGCCTATGGTTATAAACATAAATATTTTGAAGGCATTTTGGAGTCATGATCATTTATATAAAATAGTACTGAGATCTGCTGTAGGGCCTACAACCTCGTCAGTTACTGTTTGAATAGTTGTACTTACCAGATATGAATCGCCTCTTACAGAGCTGACCTCAAATCTAATCAGGGAGTAATTATTTATCTTCATCACAGTCATACCATTATTACACTGGTGAACATAAACGTCCTGGAAACTTGGAATTTGGCACAGTGGTTGCCATTAGGTAAGATCACCAATGCCTTTTCCCCTCCATAGCTTTCACTTCACTCTTCGAAAGCTAACCAGCAAAAAGGAAGTTTCCAGTTAAATCCCAGCTTGATTTCTCTTTAAAAAATAAAAAGATTTATCTTGTTTATATGAGTACACTGTAGCTGTCTTCAGACACACCAGAAGAGGGCATCAGATCTCATTACATTAACTGAGAACTGAACTCAGAAACTCTGGAAGGGCTGTCAGTGCTCTTAACTGCTGAGCTATCTCTCCAGCACACTTGATTTCTCTTTACCTGGCAGAGAGCCACCTGGGGTAAGAAGAGTCATCCTGGTAGCCCCTCAGAGGGAAGTGTTAGAATCTCAGTAGGAAGACAAAAGACTGCTGCCTAGCAGAAGAATAGGCATTGAGTTCTAGTCCTGACAGGGTGAAAGTCTCAGAAAAGGCAGAAGAGGGGACTCTCTGTGAGGCCAGAAAGTGCTTGGCACAGGAATTCTAAAGGAATTGGAGTCCTAGTTCAATTCATTTTGCAGCAATGATTTCTATAGGTTTCTACAATTCTGCTACAGGTATCTTCTGCAGACCAAATCTTTTGGTCAGCCTTATTCCTCCTTTTTCCCCCCCAGAGTCAACCTTTTAGAAATATTGTTGGATAAATATTAAAAAATAGTATAAATAAAAACTTTTTAACTCAAGTGTTTTTCCATATGTGGAATCTAAATTTTTATATTGTTCAAATAAGAACATGCTTATGTAGGTAAAAATCAGTATAAAATTGCTAGACCATAAAATATAAATATGCATATATGTGTGTATATCTATAAGTACATGTATAATAAGCATGTTCTATACAAGTATTATATAAAAATATTTCACACATCTATGTACACATACTCATCATGCATCACACACATATGTGACATTTAAATTCATAGATGACATTTTAACCATTTGAAAACGATTCCAAATTAATTAAAAAATTTAAAATATAGAGATACTGGTGTTGGAGGGAGGAATCTGAGGGTAAAACATTTGTTGTTAAGCAGGAGGACATGAATGTAGATCCTAATACTCATATCAAGCCAGATTTGATGGTGAGTGTGCACCTACAACCATAGTGCTGTGCATGTTACAACAGACAGATAACAGGAGCTCAGTTGCTAACCAGACTAACCAGAAGAGCAAATGCTAGGTTCAGAGAGAATCCCTGGCTTAAAAAAAATAAGGTGGAAATTATTACAGAAAGACACCTTAAGCCTTCACAAAACATGTGCAGTGAACATTCATATACACTAACAGAGAGAAAAATGATTATTCAAGGAAACACTAAAAAATCTATCTCTATCTGTATCTATACCTCTGTAAAACCATGTGAGAAAACAATGGAAGCTCATAAATTAACTTTCGTTAACTAATATTTTATATACAACTAGTTTTCTTATAAAAGAGATTTATATATGCATCAATGGCTTATCATTCTCACAAATAAATAATGAATCCCAAAGAGAATCTGCAGTGTTCTGCGTCTGAAAGTTTCACAGTGCATTTTATGCAAATATAGAAGAGTTACTAGTCCTTAGAAAATTTACAACAGAATTAAAAAATATTCTAGACAGTAAAATGCTAACAGATTTGTTATATTATTTTAATTATATTATTTATAATATATTATAATGTTATGTTCTATGTACAAACTTTCCATCTTTCAGCTTCCTTCCCTCTTCTTTCTGCTTATTCAGTTCAGGCAAAAGCTCCTGAGATTGCCACAGCAGCCTCGAGGTTCATTAGTGTGGAGGTTCTTGTGGATTGGCATTGAACCGCTCATATCCTGGTAGCCACAATACTCCACATTTGCTCTTGTGTCTCCTGAATGTGGGAAATTGCAATTTCCAGGAAGCTCTGAGCACAGGTTTTCAGTTTTGTTTTCAAAGCCTGAGCAGAGGTCTGTACAGTATGCCAGTTGAAGACATCAAAGATTCCCTCCACAAGATCTTCTGCTTTCATCTTCCATCATAACACAGTTCCATAAAGCCCTGGCCATCCTCAGCAGACTGTATAGACCGCAAGCCACTTAATTCTGTGGGATTTATAGTCCCTTCTTCAGGTGCCTTGTTTTTATGTAAGGAATTCAGATAACTTTAAAGAAATGAACTAAAATTGTATTTTATATTTCAAAGGATTAAATATAAAATATTATAGTTTACCTGGCTTTTAGTGGGAAATAAAAAGGAAACACAAAAAAGATCATCCAATGGTCACTTCAATATATTAGCTGATTTAGCTAATTCCTCATTCTGAAATAGGATGGCTGATTTTATATCACACTACATAAAATATACTATATATTACACTTCAATGAAAGAAGCAATGTAGGAAGACAAAGGAAGAAGCTGGAGATGGACCTGAGGAAATATAGTAGAGGGAAATGGCTGAGACTGAGCTTTTTCTATAGCCCAGGTGCACATGCTGAGACACGAAACTGTCCAAATAGACTGGACACTCCTATGTCAATTAGCAATATATCAATTAGCAATTAATCACAGATATGGCAGAAAGCCATTCTGAAGGCAGAAATTCTTAACTTGGGGTCTCTCTAAGTAACTGGAAGACTTGGTTAAGTTGACAGCTGAGACTTACAGAGACACATACAAATATGAATTAACAGATATTATTTTCTGAGCAATTATAATAATTTAAAGCTCAATAACACTCTAAACAATGTTTAAATGAGGATCATGTATTTCAATTTTTAGACTATTTTATTACAGTAAATATCTCAGTTCAGTCATACTTTCTAATTTAGTGTACACATTCCATATATATTGCTTCTAAAACAGAAAAAGAATGCTACTTTTAATAAACAGTACAGAGTAGTGGACATCACATATACACACATGTACACAGGAATATAAATATGAAAACTACAAATAACAGAAACAGTTTTCTAATCAAGTTGTAAAGATGCCTCAGTGGTTCCGAGCTTTTGTTGCTATAGCAGCAGATCAGAGTTCAGTTGCTTTTACTTTTTTTTTATTTTAATATTTTACTGATGCCTATTTTTGTTGTTTTTTTTGCTTTTTCATTTGTTTGTTTGTTTGTTTACTTATTTTACATCATGATCACTGCTTCCCTGTCCCCCTTATTACATTTCCTTCCCCATCCGCCCTTCTCTTCTTATAGGGTGGAGACACTGTTGGGTATCTCCCAACTCTGGCACATCAAGTCTCTGTGGGTCTAGACTCATCCTCTCTCATTGAGGCCAGACAAGGCAGCTCAGCTAGAAGAACATATCACATAGATGGGCAACATATTTTGGAATAGAACCCGCTCCAGTTGTTATGGACCCATACAAAAACCAAGCTGCATATCTGCTACATATGTGCAGGGTGTCTATGTTCAGCCTTATATTGTTTTTGGTTTTGGTGGTTCAGTCTCTGAGAGCCCCCAAGGGTCCAGGTTCATTGACTCTAGTCTTCCTGTGAAGTCTTATTCCCTTCGTGGTCACAATCCTTTCCCTAGCTCTTCCATAAAAGTCCCCAAGACCCATGCGATGTTTGGCTGGGGGCCTCTGCATGTATTTCAGTCAGGTGCTGGATGGAGCCTCTGATGCATTTTAGTTTCTGCCAAACCGTTGAAGAGAGCAGAAGACTCACTCAGTGATCCTTTAAACTATGGTAATTTCTCTTGAAATTTATACGGGTAGAACTTTCAGTCTCTTTTTGCATAATTGAGGGATGGCACACATACAGTAAAGATACTAGCTAAAAGAGTTCACTTATCCAATATGTCACTTCTGATTTCACCTGATATCCAATATTATCCAACAGAAAGGAAACTAGAGTAACAATATGGATTCCTGATAGTGGACTCCTAAGAGGCTTAATCATGTAAATGTAATCACTGAGAAACATAACAGAAATAAATGATTATATTTCTGTCTCTATATATACATGTTTCCCAAGTCCATATTTGAACTTCCATTTAAAATAACATGATCATGATTTTATAGCAAGAAAGAGCCCACATGCAATTATATTGTTCTATTTTTCACTTTGGGCCAACTGACCTGATACTTGTATTTGCTTAGTGAAAGTTCAGGAAAGTTGCTGTTTACCACATTTCACTGAAGAGAGAACCATGTCTGGAGGGAGCGTGAAGTCCTGTTCTGTTGAACTGGGCCAGAAGCTGGAAGCAACCCAGATCTCACTTCACTGAAGAATAGATACAGAAAATGTGGTTCATTTACATAATAAAATGCTATTTAGCTATTAAAAAGGACATCATGAATTTTGCAGGCAAGTGGATGGCACTAGATAATATCACCCCGAATGAGTTAAACCAGACCCCAAAACGACGAGCATGATGTGTACTTACTGATAAGTGGATATTAGCCAAGAAATACAGAATAACCATGATACAACCCCACAGACCCAAAGAAGATAAACACGAAGGAAGGCCCAAATCAGGATGCTTCAGTCCCACTTAGAAGGGAAAAATAGTCATGGGAGGCAGAGGGAGGCAGGGACAGGGAGGGGCAGGAGAATAGGGGGATAGGATCAGGTATGGGGAGAGGCAGAAGAGCTACCCAGAGGGCCAGGTGAATGAATGGAAATAAATATGCAGCTGCCTGGGGTAGGAAATGAGGGGAATCTCTAGGAAATCCTGGGATCTATGAGGCTTACAGGACTCAGTGTGGGTTACCTTAGAGGAAATGCCCAACAGTGGGGGTATGGCACCTGAAGAGAGGTAGTATCAGACAGGATTCCCAGTGGAGGAATGGGGACACCAATCTACCTACAAAACTTTTGATCCAAAATTACTCCTCTTTAAAAGAAATTGAGGTGCAAAAATGGAGCAGAGACTTAAAGAATGGATGATCAATGACCTACCCAACTTGGGATCCATCCCATGGATGGACACCAATCCCTGACACTATTAATGATATTCTGTTATACTTGCAGACAGGAGCCTAGCATGGCTGTCCTCTGAGAGGCCTTACAAGCAGTTGTCTGAGGCATATGCAGATGTCCACAGCCGTACAGTGGACAGAGTTCAGGTATGGAAGAGTTAAAAGAAGGGTTGAACGAACTGAATGGGATGGCAATCCCATAAGAAAACCAACAGTGTCTACTAACTGGGACCCCTGGGAGCATTTGTGGGCAGAAGGCTGCCTTGTCTGGACTCAGTGGAGGAGAATTACCTAATCCTGTAGAGTCTTGATGCACAGGATGCAAGGATACTGAAGGGGGCCCCTCATAGAGATGAAAGGAAGGAGGGATACCAGGAAGAACTCAGTTCCCATCACTTATACTAAGCAGCTTACAGCTGCCTATAACTTCAGCTTTATCATACCCAAAGACACAGGGCATTGTGGGCACCTGCATAAACACACACACACACACACACACACACACACACACACACACACACACACACACACTCACGCATGAACGCACACACTTGCACATTTGCACATGCGAATGCACACACACTTGCACACATACACACACATGCACACACACAATTAAAAGTAATAATAAGCAATGTTTGCATGGTATTTCATTTTTATTTTCCTGAGTAAATCTTGTAAAATGAGTTTGGCATTTAACATATTTGTAGTATTAAGGTATTTTCTGCTAATACTAAATAATTATATATAAGTAGAAAATGAAATAGATACTATAAATAAGAATTAATGAAATACACCTTCATTTATTTATCACTCTCATCTGCTATGAAAGAAGATTTATATACCTGATAAGATTTTCATCTACAAGCTTCAATTTTAAAATATAGTATAAATCTAGCAAGCCAATCCTCTGTCTACTATAATGAGTTAGCTCTCTTTGGAGACACAGAAGATTCCAGGGATGAGGTAGGAAATGGAAAAATGAGCCTAACATAACTTGTGCCAAAAAGAAACGTAGTGTTCAGAAATATAATTCGATTTTATTCACAGATCAACTCTATAAAAGTGATTATTCCCATTAATGAAATGGAAGCTCAAGTGTCTTCCCTAGTGATTGATTTAATTCCTGCTCTGATTTAAAATTGAGCTTACTCTTTCCCCATCCACTTACTCATCCATTTACTGAAGGTAATTTATTGAGAATTTTCTGTGTGCCAGGAATAATATGGCACTTTGAAAACATAGATAGCTCGACTGTTGGAGGAGATCGGCAAAGGGAACTTTTGAACGTTGGTAATTCTTAAGACACAGCAGATTTTGTTGGGTAGAGAACATGTAGGCCATAAGTAGTCTAAGGACCCTGAGAAGCATAGGTCTGTATTCTGGAACATTCTACGGCTGGGTTGTTTTGTGTTTTTAAAGCACAGGAGGATGATAGAGAAGTTATTGTATGATGAAACATCATGTGTTTGTTCTGAGTTCAAATAAATCACCACAATCAGTAACTACAAAGAGTCATATTACATATCATTATTTCAATTTTAATGCAAGTCTCAAGGTATAGGAATTGTTTTGTATTCTTTAGACATATTTTTACAGATGATTTACAGGATAATAGGATACATTGACAAATCATTGATTGACAGAAAACTTTAAATAAAATGTTTAATAACTGAGATGTGAAATGATAATGTTTTCTATTAGAATTATGCCTAACTATAATGAAAAATAAGTCTACGGAGACTTAGGAACTAATATATATATTCTCAAATTAATTACTGATTACACACTTTTCAATATTATGAAACTGATTCCAGGCTACATGTAAAATAACTGCATTCTTTACCAAGAATTTTATAAAAGATAATTTGAGTAAGAAGTAACCATATGCATAATAAAATATTCATGTTTGTTTATATAAGCAAATGAGATCTTATTTTGTACTATTTTCTTTTAATTTTTGATATGTTTTAAAGTCAGTAATACTAATTAATTGTGCACAAGAAGTTGGTCTATAACATAGATTTACTAATAATTTAAGGTGTGAGAGACGTTAGTGCTGTCCTTGTCTGTTTTACAGCTTGTGAGGAACATGTCAGTGTGGGATTCATGCGTTTCACAGCAAGCTTCCTCACACACAGGAGCTGCCCGTTCAGAGTAGATAATCCAAATAAAGCCCCCACAGCTGATGTCTGAATCCCAGGCAGCAGCGCAATTGACTTCATTTGGCCAATAAAATTTGAGTTATGGAAAATTAACCATTTTAATCACATTTGTTTTGAATACTGGAGGAAGATATTTATGACTTTAGAGTTAAAACTTTTTAAACAAAAGGGAAATTCACTTGACAGGAAAAGGTATAATAAAGTCAACTTGCAGAAAAACAAAAAAATTTAATCACTGAATGTTCTAAAAAATATGACAGTATTTCTAAAAAATATTGAACAATACTAGTGCCTTAGGCTTTCCATTAAAATTTTTAAAAATGCAGTGTATGATGTTTGTAGTTGCACTGTGTGGTGGGTTATCTGAACTCAAATAAATGCATGAGGTTTCACTAATACAAAGTAGTAAAAGAAGACATTCCAACTATTTCAGACTCCTACAATGTTCCTGATCCAGATGTCAAATATATGTGCCTTGGGGCACTTCTGATCTTCAGTTCTACGAATCCCTACTGAAGCCTGCGTGCAATGAATTTTTCTGGTTTAGCAGCTTGAAAGAGGATAACTACTATACAGAATGAAGCTGTGTTAGTTTTTACAGCTAGAGAAAAATGAAGAAATTGGTAACAAAAATAGGCTCCTGAAAGAGATGAGAATATATTAATACCTGACTGAATAAAACAATAAAATACATGACTATTTACCTTGGACCTCAATTTTATTAATTGAGTTATTTCAAATATTTTAGTATTAGTTAATCTCAAAGCTAGAATTACCTAAAGCACTTCATTAGCATCAATACTTTACAGAAAAGAACATTTTGCTAACAAATTTAAACAGACAAAAATCTTAATGCATGGATACATTTATATCAAAAGTCTGTGTGGTTGGGTATCTCTATGAAAGATATCTCTCTGTTACAAAGAAACTTAGTCAACATCATTAAGAAACACCAGATCTTGATTTGAGAAAAAAATATAACTAAATACAAATCAAAATATATTAGATAATAGAAATGATATTAAAGTAGGAGCTAGAGAGTGATGGCTCATTGGTTAAGAACACTTGCATAATCTTGAGAACCTGAGCTCAGATCCCAGCATTCATGTACAAGCTGGTACATCACTCATTCCTGTATTCCATATTGCACACAGAAAACCTACTCCAAATATGTCTCTTTACACACACTAGTGCACCAGCTCTAAAGGTAGCAATATTAATTAAATGCAAATAATGACTTGAATTAATTTTTACAGTGTGAATATAATAACAATTTAACATAAAAGACGCAACACATACATGTAAAGAAATTCTAATATATATCGTATTTATCAAAAGGCATAGTAGTAAATGATGTTTGTAGTTTGTGCATCTACTTTCAATGTTTTGAATAATTTTTTTTTGTTTCATTCTTTTGAATATATAAAATCATTACTAGAATAATCTCACACACAGGCTGGTTCTCAAGTCTCCAGTCCAATTAGTCTCAGTGTATAATGACTAACACACTATCCCATTAAGAAATCCATTACATCTCTGTAATAGTTGCTTTAGAAATAGTACTAAATTTACTGGAGTTTTAAATAATAAATTCCTGTGATGGAATTTTAATGTGCAATTTAAGAAATTATTAATCTTTGAAAGTAGTGGCCATTGCTTCTGTGACCTGTACTTAAGTGTTTTACCGTGAATGTTCTTCAAGAATTCTCTTAAATATTAATTATTGAATATAGAAGAATTTCTGCTTGCAGGATGTAATTATTTTACCAATCAAAAATATTGGATATGGGTTATTCCTTGTTTGCTAAGATGCAACCATGACTTTTTCTTTTCATTAATTCTATTATCAGAACACATAAGATTCATATAGCTAAAAACCTCGATAAAGAAGACATTAATGATATAAATCTGGGAAGAATCTGAGAATAATATCCTAGCCTGACTCTTGGCTGCTTATCAGCAGCTCTGGGACTTGTATCTGTCTTTTTTCAACATTCCGTGCCACAACTTTTTTCAACACATACGACCTCATCTCTATTTCTTTAGAGAAGAATGCTTACTTAGGGTTCTGTTCATAAAAAGCAAGTCACATACATAAGATTTGAAAAAAAAAAGAAATCTACTACAAAAGACACATATGATCGATTTAACTGTCTGAATTAGCGTATAAAGTGTTAGTATTTACCCTGCATCATATAGAAGCTCACCAAGTTCACGCACATGCGCGCACACACACACACACACACAAAACCCCACCACCACAACATGCATTCAGTAAACATCATATGTCAAACTTTGTATTTTTTCTATTGTTTATTTTTTTATTAGATATTTTCTTTATTTGCATTTCAAATGCTATCCCCTTCCTCTTTCTCCTCTGATAACCCCCTATCCCATTCCCCTTCACCCTACTCACAAACTCACCCACTCCTGCTTCCCTGTCCTGGCATTCCCCTACACTGGGCATCGAGCTTTCACAGGACCAAGGGCCTCTCCTCCCTTTGATGTCACAAGGCCATCCTCTGCTGTCCATGCGGCTTGAGCCATGAGTCCCTCCATGTGTACTCTTTAATTGGTGGTTTAGTCCTTGGAAGCTCTAGGGTTACTGGTTGGTTCATATTGTTGTTCCTCCTATGGGGCTCCAAACCCCTTCAGCTCCTTGGTTTTTTTTTCTCTAGCTCCTCCACTGGGGAGCATCCACCTCTGTATTTGTCAGGCTCTGGCAGAGCCTCGCAGGAGACTAAATTTGGTACTTTTATATCTGGAGTGGCCAGCAGAGTGATTCTTTTCTAAAGAGCAAGGCGGGGAGAGTGCATGGAGGTTTGTAGGCAGCCAGACTCTGGTGAGGTTTAACCGTGATAAACATGCAACACGGAACTGCATGAACGGTGCAGGTGCCACCTGTTGCATTCCATATTTTCAGCCTTAATAGTTTTGTCAGGAAGTTTTCCTATCCCTATACAACAGCATGTGTAATTGAAACAAAACAATTTTAAGTAAATTGAAACTATCCTAGGTATTTTGTGCAGATTAGATATTAGGAAGGAAAACCTAATGACATAAACCGAAAGTGTCAATAGATATTTAAAATTCAATTGGTTAGTTTTATGATTTTTCCTAGTAGAAATTGATGCAAAAATTATTTTAAATGTAAATACAAATGATTCTGCATAGTATATTATTGTTTATTTATTTATTTTTTATATTCTTTATTTACATTCCAAATGATTTCACATTTCCTGGTTCTCCCCTCACTGAAAGTCCCATAATCCCTCTTCCTTCTCCTTGTTCCCCATTTGCCTAAGATTTTCATGAATTCATTGTTTTTAATTGCTGAGTAGTATTCAATTGTGTAAATATACATGGAAAATATCTTTGATAAAATTGAAGAAATATATAGAAAAACACATTAAGATTGAGTATTTCATGGCAAAATTATACAGATAAAATGGTAGGCATAAAAATATTCCTAAGTTGATTGAGAGTGGAATTATAAATATTATCTGATAAAATTGAAAATCTTCAAGGAAAATATTTCTGATAAAACTCAAGAAATATATAGAAAAACAAGTTAAAACTGACTATTTCATGAAAAATTATACAGATAAGATAGTAGGCATAAAAATATTCCTAAATTGATTGAAAGTGGAAGTAAAAACATTTTCTGATAAAATTGAAGATTTACATGGATAATATCTCTAATAAATTTGAAGAAATTTTTACAGATAAATAGGTAGGAATTAAAATATTCCTAAGTTGATTGAAAGTAGAATTATAAACTTTTTCTGATAAAATTGAGGATTGACATGGAAAATATTTCTGATAAAATTGAAAAAAATATATAGAAAAACATTAAAATTGAAGATTATCATGGAAAATTATACAGATAAAATGGAAGGTATAAAATGTTTCTAAGTTGATTGAAAGTAAAATTATAGACATTGTCTGATATAAATGAAGATCCACATGGAAAATGCTTCTGAAAAAATTGAAGAAAAATACAGAAAAACATAAAATTGAAGATTATCATGGACAATTATACAGACAATATTGATTGAAAGTGGAACTACAAACACCCCCCACACCATGAAACTGAAGATCTACATGAAAAACACAGAAAAAAAGCTAAAATTAAAGACTATCATGGAAAATAATACAGTGAAAATGGTAGACACAAGAAGCATTACTAAATTGAAAGAGGAGTTACAAATATTTTCTGATAAAATCGAAGATCCACATGAAAAACATCTCTGTTAGACTATGTTTTTTGTTGGGGAATTGAATCTATTGATGTTATAAGATATTAAGGAACAGTGATTGTTGCTTCCTGTTATTTTTGAAGTTATTTTTATGTTTGTGTGATTACTTTCTTTTAGGTTTGTTGGGAAAAGATTACTTTCTTGCTTTTTCTAGGGTGTAGTTTCCCTACGCATGTTGGCATTTTCCATCTAGTGTCCTTTGTAGGGCTGGATCTGTGGAAAGATATTGTGTAAATTTGGATTTATTATGGAATATCTTGGTTTCTCCATCTATGGTAATTAAGAGTTTTGCTGGGTATAGTAGTTTGGGCTGGCATTTGTGTTCTCTTAGGGGCTGTATCAGATCTGCCCAGGATCTTCTGGATTCATCATCTCAGGTGAGAAGTCTGCTGTAATTCTGATAGGCCTGCCTTTATAGGTTACTTGACCTTTCTCTCTTACTGTTTTTAATATTCTTTCTTTGTTTAGTGCATTTGGTGTTTTGATTATTATGTGCCAGGAGGACTTTCTGGTCTTGTCCAGTCTGTCTGAAGTTTTATAGGCTTCTTGTATGTTCATGGACATCTCTTTCTTTAGGTTAGGGAAGTTTTCTTCTATAATTTTGTTGAAGATATTTACTGGCTCTTTAAGCTGGAAATCTTCACTCTCTTCTATACCTATAATCCTTAGGTTTGGTCTTCTCATTGTGTCCTGGATTTCCTGGATGTTTTGGCTCAGGAGCTGTTTGCATTTTGTATTGAGTCAATGTTTTCTATGGTATCTTCAGCCCCTGAGATTCTTTCTTGTATCTCTTGTATTCTGTTGTTGATGCTTGCATCTATGACTCCTGAATTCTTTCCACGATTTCCTATCTCCAGAGATGTCTCACTTTGTGATTTCTTTATTGTTTCTTCTTCCATTTTTAGATCCTGGATGGTTTTGTTCAGTTTCTTCACTTGTTTGTTTGTGTTCTGTAATTCTTTAAGGGATTTTTGTGTTTCTTCTTTAAGGGCCTCTACCTGTTCACCCATACTCTCCAGTATTTCTTTCAGAGATTTTTGTGTTTCCTCTTTAAGAGCGTTTACCATTTGACCCATGTTCTCCTGTATTTCTTTAAGGGAGTTATTTATGTCCTTCTTGATGTCCTCTAACAGCATCGTGAGAAGAGACTTTAAATCCAACTCTTGCTTTTCCAGTGTTCTGGGGCACCCAGAACTTGCTGTGGTGGGAGAACTGGGCTCTGATGTTGCCAAGTAGCTTTGGTTTGTGTTGGTAGGGTTCTTGGGCTTGCCTTTCGTCATCTGGTTATCTCTGGTGTTAGTTGGTCTTGTTGTCTCTGGCTGGAGCTTGCCCCTCCTATGGGCCTGTAAACCTGTGTCTGTACCTCTGGGAGACCAACTCTCTTCTGGCAGGGTTTGTGCACAGAAGGCTGTGGAGCTGTCTGGTTCCCTGCTGCAAATGGTGGCTAGGAGGGAAGACTCCTGTCCCAGATGCTCCACTGATCTTATGCCCTGTGAGCTCCTAGCTGTACCCCTCCAGAGAGAAGGTGGAGATCTCATCTCCTCACTCAGAAGTGAAATCGCTGCTGGGAGATCATTCTCTCCTGGTAGGCTAAGCACAGAAGGCTTTGGGGCTGCCTGTTTCCCTGCTGCAGATGGCGGCTGGAAGGGAAGATTTTCATAGTATAATATTAAATGGACAAGTCAGAAAATGTTTTCCAGAGGTGAATAAAATTATCTCACTCAAAAAGACCAGTAGGAACCCTGAGATGCTATTGACAACCTGTAAAATGCTCAAGTTGAATGAATTGCCTAGCTAAGAGAAAAATGTTTTTTACTTTGAAGACATGAAGATACACAGCTGACATCTGGGTTTTGCTAATACTTTTGTATATGATTTTATTACCTTAAAATAGTAAGTTCAGTATATTTACAATATTATTGATATCCAAATTAATTGTTTTTATATTAAACATTATGTTAATGATATAACCTCATGAATATTTCTTATAAATAATTTGAAACGATACTAATTATTAAGTTAATTAATCAGATTAATTGAAATTCTTCATCACTTTCTCCTCTCCTCTAAATCCACTCCCCCTGTCTTACCCCCAGCTCTTCAGCATACAACAGTCTGTGGTCTTTTTTGCCTCACCTCCTGTGACTCACATAGATCTCCTCCCCCCAGCCCCGACTCCTCCCTCCCCCCC
Source organism: Tokudaia tokunoshimensis (assembly GCA_036184795.1). NCBI lineage: Eukaryota > Metazoa > Chordata > Mammalia > Rodentia > Muridae > Tokudaia > Tokudaia tokunoshimensis. The sequence continues at coordinate 11,705,194 of BTHU01000011.1, read as the reverse complement.
CCCAAACTTTCTTGTCCCCACTCATCTCTTTATCCCAGCTCCTACCTCTTACAGGCAGTCCCTGGAAGCTCACTGGCACTTTCTGCCAGGAAAGCAAGCTGGCAAGGCTAATAACTTCACTACTCCCTCCTCCCTTCAAAATCCACTTCCTGATTCTCATCTTGCTCGCTGTCAGACTGACTGTTGTGATCTCTTCTCACTCTTTGCCCCCATTCCCAAGTAACTTAGCAGATCCTGGTGAAACACCCACATTTCCTCCCTCCTGTAGACCTTTGTAGTACACCCACACAGCCAATCACATTTCCTAATTATAAGCTTTCAATACCTAAAAACCTATTTCACTGAGAATTCCACTGGCCACACCTAGCAGGATCTAGGAAAAATTTCCCACCAGTAAACACATAGCCAACCTGTTATACCCAGGCCTTGGGAGCCCTAGGAGAACTCCAAGAATTGCCTACGGGATGTAATATAACAAAAGAACCTTTATTTCAGTCAGACCCAGATTGCAAACCTTTCCCATTGTGCGAGTTAGGAAAGCAATACTTTAATCTAGGGGCTGGGAGTTTTTAGACATGTATGTGAATAAGCAGGAATCCTCAGGCTTTCAGTTTACCTGACTGGAAGGTGACTCCTCAAACTCCATACTGTCTGTTCCGACAGCAGGTCAGAATCCTGCATTTGGGAGGGGGACTTTTCTGACCTGGGAAGTGACTTTATGGTGTTATCAGGAACTAGCATGTTTTTCTAAATTGGGAACACTTAATTGTCCTTCTCTCATGGCCCAAATATGGGACGCTTATCTTTTTAAAGGTGTTTGGTCTTCGTTTTTTACAAGGACAGGAGCCATCTGCACCTGGGAAGTGCTAGTTATCTATCAGGGAGAATACCAGCATCAGTGACACTGGAGGCTGGGATATGTAGTCCCAAGGCCTGCATCTGCCACTTCCAGGTCGGGGGAGGTCTTTAGAGAGTGCCACCATGAAAAGGAGGATTGGAGGATTCCAATATTCTGGCGCCAGGTTGGGCTCTCTCTGTTTACTTCCTCTGAAAGACTGGAAGCATTTCTGCTGGGAAAAAGTGGGGGAGGGGAGCAGAACTTTGTGTGAGAGGCAGGAAAGCTCAGAGACAGGCTTCCTGTCTCTCTTCAAACCCACACTTCAAACAACCAGGGAAACAGATGTCGAGGAGCAAAACAGTCATACAGTAAAGATAAGGCAAGAAATCAGAACCTAGAATTATAATGTTGCAAAACCAGGATGAAGAAATGCTACTATAAAATCACCATAAATAATAACCAGGACAACATGTCTTCTCTAGAGCCCAGCAGCTCTACTAAAGAAGACTCTGAGAACCTCAACATTAGCTGAAGTACAAGACAAAGACTGTTAAATAGCCTTTAAAAATAAGATAGAAGTCGTTAAAGAAGAAATGAATAATTCAATTAAAGTAATATATAAAAGTGCAAACATTGGAAATAAAATACTTCAAAACCTGAAAGTAGAAGTAGAATCAATAAAGATAACCCAAACTGAGAAAAATCTGGAAATGAAACATTTAGGAACTTCAACAGAAATCTCAAAGGAAAGCCTCACCAACAGGATACAAGTGATAGAAGACAGAATCTCAGGCACTGAAGACACAGGAAATGTATCCTTGTTCATGTGTGTGTTTGTGTGTATGTGTGTGTGTGAAGGCCACAGACAGACTTAGAGTAACATCTTTGTTTGCTGTTATCTCCTGTTTAATGAGGAAAGGTCTATTGCTGCTAAACCATGCGATACCCAAGCATAGTATTATAACTGACTACTTACCTAGAAAATTTCTTTTCTCTGCTTTTTTGAGGACTGAAATTATAGGTGGATGACCACACCCACCAGGATTCATATGGAGAAATGGGAGTTCAAAGAATGAAATATGGTCTTCTTTCTAGGAAAAATATTTGTCATTGAGAATCCCAAGCCATTAAATTACTTTGTTTGGTATTATTGCATTTCATTTTGTATTTTGGTAACCAGGATAGAACTAAAGACCTCACGGATGCTAGGTAGACCTCTACCAATAAGCTACATCCAAAATATAATACCAAACTACTGCAATTTAGCAGTTTTTATTGTTTCATTTATTTTCTGATTATACAGAATATGTTAATAGCAATATTGGTTCTAATTCTCTATGATTGAATTAATGAATGCTGTGCATAAGCTATGACCATATTAATAATGAACTGTAGAGAACAGTTATGTATCCTCAACATATTTGTTAATGAAAAGGAGATTAAGAAACTAATTAATTAACAGACAGAAAGTCATTTTTTATATAATTTATCCTTTTTAAAGAAACAATTGTCTTTTGCATTGAATTGTACGTGTACATCAGAGTATTTGTTTATCTATACAAATTTTGTGCACATGTAAATTTTAGAATATTAAGTGCACAAACTGACCTAAGAAGAAGTGAGCAAAACATTCCACACCCAAATTTAATGGAAATGAAAGATTCTATTACCAAATATAAATCTGGTTTCAACAGCCTTTAAATAACTTAATGGGTATCACAAGCATTTGAAATGTAATATTATCATTCTATGTTTTAAAGCAGCAAATTTCTAATGCCCCTCAGATTATTCCTATTTTCTTTATTTACATTTCAAATGTTATCCCCTTTCCCAGTTCCCCCACCCCCAAACCCTTCATCTCATCCCTTCTCCCCCTGCTTGTTTGAGGGTGTTCCCCACCACCCACTCACTCCTACCACCCCATCCTCAAATTCCCCTACACTGGGGCATCCATATAGTCTCCACAGGACCAAGGTTGTCCTCTCCTCCCATTGATGCCTGACAAGGTCATCCTTTGCTCCTATGTGACTGGAGCCATGGGTTCCTCCATGTGTACTCCTTGATTTGTGGATTAATCCCTGGGAGCTTTGGTGGGGGGGGGAGTCTGGTTAGTTGACATTGTGGTTTTTCCTATGGGGTAACAAAACCCTTCAATGCATTCAGTCATTTCTCTAACTACTCCATTGGGGATCTTGTGTTCAGTCCAATGGTTGGCTGAAAGCACCCAACTCTGTATTTGTAAAAATCTGGCAAAGCCTCTCAGGAGACAGCTATATCAGGCTCATTTCAGGAAGTACTTCTTGACATCCAAAATAGTGTTTGGGTTTGGTGACTGTATATGGGATGGATCCCCAGGTGGGCAGTTTCTGGATAGCCTTTCTCTGTTCTACACATTACCTTGGTATTTCCTCCCATGATATTTTGTTCCCCTAAGAAGGACCTAAGCACCCATACTTTAGTTTTCCTTCTTCTTGAGCTCTATGTGGTCTGCGAATTGTATCTTGGGATTCAATTAGAGGTCACTATGCAGAGGAATGCAAATTGACCCACCCTTATCTCCTACAAAGCTCAGTTCCAAGTGAATCAAGGGCCTCCACATAAAACCAGATACCCTGAAACTTATAGAGGAGAAAGTAAAGAAGAGGTTTGAACACATGTGCACAGGGGAAAATTTCCTGAACAGAACACCAATGGCTTATGCTCCAAGAACAAGAATCGACAAATGGGACCTCATACAATTTCAAAGTTTCTGTAAGACAAAGGACACTGTCAATAGTACAAAACAGGAACCAACAGATTGGAAAAGATCTTTACCAATCCTATATCTGATAGAGGGCTAATATTCAATATATACAAAGAACCCAAGAAGTTAGACTCGAGAAAATCAAATAAGCCTATTAAAAAATGGAGTACCGAGCTGAACAAAGAATTTTTAACTGAGGAAACTTGAATTGTCAAGAAGCACCTAAAGAAATGTTCAACATACTTAGTCATCAGGAAAATGCAAATCCAAACAACCCTACACCACCTTACACCAGTCAGAATGACTAAGATCAAAACCTCAGGGGACAGCTGATGTAGAGAAATCCCACTGGTGGGATTGCAAACTGGTACAACCACTCTGGAAATTAGTCTGGAGGTTCCTCAGAAAATTGGACATAGTACTACCTGAGGACCCAGCTATACCACTCCTGGGCATACCCAAAAGACTCTCTAACATATAACAAGGACACATGCTCCACTATGTTCATAGCAGCCTTATTTATGATATCCAGAAAATGAAAAAAAAAAAAACCAACCCATGTCCTTCAACTGAGGAATAGATACAGAAAATGTGGTACACATTGGAGTTACACTTGGCTATTAAAAACAATGAATTCATAAAATTCTTAGACAAATGGATGGAACTAGAAAATATTATCCTGAGTGAGGTAACCCAATCACAAAAGAACAAACACAATATTACTGGTAAGGGGGTATTAGCCCAAAAGCTCGGAATCAAGATCATTAGCTATTTATATAACAAAAATATTCCCCCCAAAATCCAATGGGTAATAGATGAAAGCCACTTGAGAGCACATGAAAGGGTGACTTATTCTCAAGAAAACATGCAATTGAAGTCAATTAACATCAAAATATGTGGAGAGAATCTAATGAGTCTCATCAAATAATTATAAACTTCACCCTTTGATAATATGCAGTCATGTACACGTAATTTCTGTGGTAAAGTTTAGTATTAATTCTGTTTTGCTCCCTTGAATAGCTGTGATAGTCATCCACTGTGATAAAGGAATAATTAAAGATTTCTTACTGTATGCATTTAATTTTGTGTTATTGTGTATTTTTTTTAAATTTGAATATGATTAAGAATGATCCCCATAGGCTCACATATTTTAATGCTTAGTCACCAGAGAATGGCACTGCTTGGATAATAGTGGATTACACCTCTGAAACTGTAATGCTTTCTTCTATATTTGCCTTGGTTATGGTATCTCAAAATAATAGAATCATGACTAATATTTGTGTGCGTGAGTTTGTATGTGTGTGCGTGTGTGTGTGTGTGTGTGTGTGTGAGAGAGAGAGAGAGAGAGAGAGAGAGAGAGAGAGAGAGAGAGAGAGAGAGAGTGGTGTGCTGGTCTTGTGCAGGTCGAGTTAGTTTCTGTGTGTTTATGATTACAGTGGTGATATTGTATCCAGATGGCAGAATTTAACAGGTTTCTCCCACATCTTATGGCTATAATCACTCTCTACCCTTTCTTTTATGTTTCCCAGGGCCTTGGAGGGCATGATATAGATTTATTTAATGCTGAAAATCCAAATAGCCACTTACTTAACCTCAGTACCTTGAAAATATATGAGTGTGTTTTAAGATTTTCTCACTTCAAAGAGATGCCATACAAGTTTTATACGGTTAAGATACTATGAATCTATGAAAGATAAGTTACATTTGACCATCCTTTCCAAATATAAGTCTTCAGAGTATATCTAAAAATTATATATATATATATATATATATATATATATATATATATATATAATATAATTTTAATTTTTTTTTACAGTCTAGTCTTTATCGCCCATCCTGGACTGCCCTCTGACTGTTCCTCATTCCATACTTCCTCCCTGTCTCCAAGAAGATGTCTCCACCACCCCACCCCCACCTCATCCCTACTCCACCAGGCCTCTCCACTCCCTGGGCCCTCAAGTCTCCTGATGGTTAGATGATGCTTCTCTTTCTGAGGCCAGACCAGGTAGTCCTCTCCTGTCACTGTGTTGGGGGCCTTGTATTAGCTGGTGTATGCTGCCTGGTTGGTGGTCCAGTGTCTGACAGATCTGCAAGGTCAAGGTTGATTGAAACTGCCAGTCTTCCTATGAGGTTGCCCTCCTCCTCAGCTTCTTTCAACTTTTCCCTAATTCAACTACAGAATTTCCCAGCTTCTGCTCATTGGTTGGGTGTAAGTATCTGCATCTGACTTTTTTCAGCTGCTTGATGGACCTCTCATAGGGCAGCCATGCTAGATTTCTGTCCATAAGCACACCATAGTATCAGTAAAACTGTGAGGCCTTGAAGCCTCCCCTTGAGATGGATCCTAGTTTGGGCCTATCACTGAACCTACTTTCCTTCAGACTTTTCTCCATTTTTGTCCCTGCAATTCTTTTGGAGAGATTATGATATTAAATTTCGGCAGTCACTCTTACTTTGCATACAACAGAGTACTTACAGGTCATATAGAAGGGCAGTGATCTGCTAACTAGTTGTCATTCATGTATGTTCTTTTCCTAATGCAAAATCATGCAAAGCGATTAAAGGGAGTTTTGATGTTTAAGTTGTTTTTATATTGACTTTACTGTAACATTTTAATCGTAAGAACATCTGATGCATATGAAATTTGCTATTTAAAATGCCTGATTTCGTTAAATGTGAGATTGACATTCAAGTACTTCTGCTCTCCTTTTTAAACTAATGCTTAAATATTGTCTACCACCTGTAAGGAGCCACTGGTTTCCTCTCGGTTTCCATAAATGAGAAGCATAACATGCATCAAGCATCTCAATGAATAATGCTTCCCAGATGTAGTAATTCAGAAAGAAGCATGGATCCTTAACTCATTCTCTATTAATAACTGTCAAACTGAACAAACGCTGTGTGCTGATCTTCCATATAGCCCTAAGTTTTACCGACATATTACATGCATGAAATAAAATTATCTAGAATGATAGTGTGAATGTAGTCATATAAATGGAAGAAATGTTTAAAAATAGAAACAAACACTCTTGTTACACTACGTCTTCAGTCTCAGAAGAATACGAACATCCTATTTCAGCTTCTCAACTGTTTAATGCTCCTGTCATGAGTGATGACAGAACAGTATGTGGATAGTGGGTCCTGGGTTAGAGCATGATATGAGCAATTCAGTTGTCATGGAAGAGTTAGATTGGTTTTAAAATATCACTTCTCTTTTTGAAATTTATATATGTAAATATTTTGTGTGTATATATGTATGTTGTGTGTGTTAAGGTGAATTTGTATGCACTAGTTTCCTTGTGCATAATTATTGAGATTTGTAAGATACTATAAACTCACATTTGTCTTTGCTGCAATTTTTAAACAATGTTACAATTGTATGCTTTTTGAAATGAAAAATCAGGTGATAAAAATAAGGAAACTAAATTAATGATATCTTAATGTATAGCTTAGTAGATATGCCTTCTGCAGTTGCTGCTTAATGATTTCTTAGCTTTTTTTATTGCATAATGCAGATTTATTTTTATTTTATTTTCTATATTCTTTAATACATTCAAAATGATTTCCCTTTCCCGGTTTCCCCCTTCCCGAAAGTCCCATAAGTCCTCTTGCCTCCCCCTGTTCCCCATTTGCCTAAGAATTTCATGAATTCATTATTTTTAATTGGTGAGTAGTAATCCATTGTGTAAATATACATGGAAAATATCTCTGATAAAATTGAAAGAATATATAGAAAAACACATTAAGATTGAGTATTTCATGGCAAAATTATACAGATAAAATGGTAGGCATAAAAATATTCCTAAGTTGATTGAAAGTGGAATTATAAACATTTTCTGATAAAATTGAAGATTTACATGGAAAATATTTCTGATAAAATTGAAAAAATATGGAAAAACATTAATATTGAAGATTATCATGGGAAATTATGCAGATAAAATGGTAGGCATAAAAATATTTCTAAGTTGATTGAAAGTGAAATTATAAACATTTTCTGATAAAATTGAAGATTTACATGGAAAATATCTCTGATAAAATTGAAGAAATATATAAAAAACACCTTAAGACTATTTCATGGAAATATTATACAGATAAAATGGTAGGCATAAAAATATTCCTATGTTTTTTGAAAGTGGAATTATAAAAACTTTCTGATAAAATTGAAGATCTACAAGGAAAATATTCCTGAAAAAAATTCAAGAAATATATAGAAAAACATGTTAAAACTGACTGTTACATGGAAAATTATACAGATAAAGTGGAAGGTATAAAAATGATCCTAAGTTGATTAAATGTAAAATTATAGACATTGTCTGATAAAACTGAAGATCCACATGGAAAATACTTCTGACAAAATTGAAGAAAAATACAGAAAAACATTAAAATTAAAGATTATCATGGACAACTATACCGACAAAATGGTAGACACCAAAACATTCCTAAATTGATTGAAAGTAGAACTACAAACACCCCTCCCCCAGACAAAACCGAAGATCTACATGAAAAACACCTCCGACAAAATCGAAGAAATACACAGAAAAAATGTTAAAATTTAAGATTATTATGGAAAATAATACAGTCAAAATGGTAGACACAAAAAGCATTACTAAATTAAAAGAAGAGTCACAAACATTTTCTGATAAAATCGAAGATCCACATGAAAAATATCTCTGTTAGACTAAGAAAGAGATGTCCATGAACATACAGGAAGCCTACAGAACTCCAAACAGACTGGACCAGAACAGAAAGTCCTCCCGGCACATAATAATCAAAACACCAAATGCACTAAACAAAGAAAGAATATTAAAAGCAGTAAGAGCAAAAAGTCAAGTAACCTATAAATGCAGGCCTATCAGAATTACACCAGACTTCTCACCTGAGACAAGATCCTGGGCAGATCTCGTACAGACCCTAAGAGAACACAAATGTCAGCCCAAACTACTATACCCAGCAAAACTCTCAATTACCATAGAGAGAAAAACCAAGATATTCGATGACAAAAGCAAATTTACACAATATCTTTCCACCAATCCAGCTCTACAAAGGACACTAGATGGAAAATGCCAACATGCTTAGGGAAACTACACCCTAGAAAAAGCAAGAAAGTAATCTTTTTCTGATAAACCCAAAAGAAAGTAACCACACAAACATAAAAAGAACTTCAAAAATAACAGGAAGCAACAATCACTATTCCTCAATATCTTATAATGTCAATAGACTTCTTAGCTTTTATGTTTATCAACCATACTGCTTCCTTCAGGAGCAGGGCAAGATTCACATGCTTGTAAGATCCAGCTATGTTGAAGCATTTGTACTTTTGGAGATCTTAGGCAGATCTGCATAAATTGTTTGTATATAAAACCAAGTTGCTTCTTCAGGTATTGTCTAGGCAGCCATATTGTTGATATATCGAGGGTATAGCTTCCTCTCATTTAGAGGAGACACAAAGACATCCTCATAGCAGACTGCATGGCTCTTACAATCTTTCTCTTTATTATTTCTTCCCTTCTTTATCAATCATAGATTATTTCAATAAGATAATTGTTACTATGATTGTATAAATGTTAATATGAAAATATAGTTAACACTATTTAATTGTGTCATTTATTATGGTCTATTTACTGGCATATAAGTGGTAAATTCAAGTTTTAATTTTTTAATATATTAAAAAATAATCTGCTCATTATATTGAGAAGATATACTCGATAGGTAATTAAGTTCAACAAGAATTACAAACCATGATTTTCAAAACAAATTATTTTGTAATAAGTAGGATATGTTCATCAATAGCAATCACTTATTGTTATTTTCCAAAACAGATATTTGCTTATCTTCAACAACATGATGTTTGTTTGTCTCCAAAATTATTATCCAGTTATAAGTAACCTGTAGCCCCTCATCATGGTCTGTCTTAACATTTACCTCTGTGAGAATTTAAATTCTCATTTCTTTAATAATGTGTTGTTTTATGTATTCTTGTTTCTGATATTTTTCACATAATACTTTATTTTCTTGACTTCTTACTACTTGTTTTCAATTCTTGATCCCCTTGCCTCATGGATCCTTAAAGAAGAAAATATACTAAGATATTCTATCCTGAGTTTACCTGTATCTCTAAATAGATTTCTATGTAAAATGCTTGCACATTAAATCAGACAAGGCTTCATACTTATAGTTTCATTGTAATCTAATTCAAGAGTTTTCTTAAATTCATTTCCTATTCTTCCTTCTCTTAACCGAGATGAAAATTTATATATTTAATTTTTATATGTTATTATACACATAATGAGTTTTTTACAATTATTAACCCATATCCAGATGGGAAATAACATTATCAAATAAGATATATGCATTTAATGACTTTAATTTTGAGTAAGTTCTTTTATTTTGCTCTGTGAGAGTATTGTCCATAGTGATTGCTGAGCATAAACATTTTCATTATCATGCAAACTCACATGGGAACCTGCAAAGGGATGTCAGGGTTGTCTTTCTGTGGAAGAAAAAATAGTATATTTGAACATGTCAACAAATAACATATTTACAAATTGAGTTTTAAATATACTAAATTATATTTCAGTTTTGAAACTAATTTGCCATCTTCTAGTATTTTTGACTGGAGAATACTATAATTACTTAACACCATAAATGAAGAATTTAAGTCTTGGTTTATACCATGGTCTCAATGTATCCCAAAATGCATGTGTTGACATATAGATCCCATTGTGATAGTGTTGACAAAAATAATGATCATTGGAACTGACTAAATAACATGAGTTCTGCATTCATGAATAGTTTTGCACAGGGAAAAATGAAAAAAGGAATCAGCCTATATCCTTTGTGCTTTACTTCTTTTTTATTTTTATTTTCTAAGTTTTTTTGAGTTACATTCCAAATCATTTTCCCTTTCCCGTTTCCTCCCTCCCCGAAAGTCCCATAAGCCCACTTCCCTCCCTCTTTTCCCCATTCAACCCCCTCACACTTCTCTGTCCTGGCATTCCCCTACATCCAGTCTTTACAAGACAAGGGGTCTCTCCTTCCATCTTCTTGGAAATCTACTGATATGCGAATTGTGTCTAGGGTATTCCAAGATTCTGGGTTAATGTCCCCTTATCAGAGACTGCATATCATGTGTGTTCTTTTATGATTGGGTTACCTCACTAAGGATGATATTTTCAAGTTCTGACCATTTGCCTAGGAATTTCGTGAATTCATTGTTTTTAATTGCAGAGTAGTATTCCATTGTGTAAATATACCACATCATTTGAACGCACATTAAATTAAATTCATTTCCTATTCTTCCTTCTCTTAACCAAGAGTGGAGGAGTGTTCCTCTTTCTCCACATCCTCGCCAACAACAGCTGTCTCCTGTGTTTTTGATCTTAGCCATTCTGACTAGTGTGAGATGGAATCTCAGGGTTGTTTTGATTTGCATTTCCCTAATGACTAAGGATGATGAACATCTCTATAGGTGCTTCTCAGCCATTAGATATTCTTCAGGTGAGAACTCTTTGTTTAGTTCTGTACCCCATTTTTTAATAGGGTTACTTGCCTCTCTGGAGTTTAACTTCTTGAGTTCTTTGTATATATTGGATATTAGCCCTCTGTCAGATGTAGGGTTGGTAAAGAACATTTCCTAGTTAGTTGGGTGCCCCTTCGTCTTTTTGACAGTGTCTTTTGCCTTGCAAAAATTTTGTAATTTAATGAGGTCCCATTTGTCAATTCTTGATCTTAGAGCATAAGCTATTGAAGTTCTATTCAGGAAATTCTCCCCTGTGCCCATATGTTCAAGGTTCTTCCCTAGTTTCCTTTCTATTAGTTTCAGTGTGTCTGGTTTTATGTGGAGGTCCTTGATCCACTTGGAATTGAGCTTAGTGCAAGGAGATAAGAATGGGTCAATTTGCATTCTTCTGCATGTTGACCTCCAGTTGAGCCAGTATCATTTGTTGCAAAGGATATCTTTTTTTCCACTGGATGGTTTTAGCTCCTTTGTCAAAGATGAAGTGACCATAGGAGTGTGGATTCATTTCTGGGTCTTCAATTCTGTTCCATTGATCTACATGCCTGTCACTGTACCAATACCATGCGGTTTTTAACACTATTGCTCTGTAGTACAGTTTGAGGTTGGGGATGTTGATTCCTCCAGAAGTTCTTTTACTCTTGAGAATAGTTTTAGCTATTCTGGGTTTTCTGTTATTCCAGATGAATTTTTGAATTCCTCTTTCTAACTCTATGAAGAATTGAGTTAGGATTTTGATGGGGATTGCATTGAATCTGTATATTTCTTTTGGCAAGATGGTCATTTTTACTATATTAATTCTGCCAATCCATGAGCATGGCAGATTTTTCCATCTTCTGAGGTCTTCTTCAATTTCTTTCTTCAGAGACTTGAAGTTCTTGTCATACAGATCTTTCACTTGTTTGGTTTGAGTCACACCAAGATACTTTATATTGTTTGTGGCTATCGTGAAGGGTATCATTTCTCTTACTTCTTTCTCAGTCTGCTTATCCTTTGAGTATAGGAAGGCTACTGACTTGCTTGAGTTGATTTTATATCAGGCCACTTTGCTGAAGTTGTTTATCAGCTGCAGGAGTTCTCTGGTGGAGTTCTTTGGGTCGCTTAAATATACTATCATATCATCTGCAAATAGTGATAGTTTGACTTCTTCCTTTGCAATTTGTATCCATTTGACCTCCTTTTGTTGTCTAATTGCTCTAGCTAGAACTTCAAGTACTATATTGAAAAGATATGGAGAGAGAGGGCAGCCTTGTCTAGTCCCTGATTTTAGTGGGATTGCTTCAAGTTTCTCTTCATTTAGAATGATGTTGGCTACCGATTTGCTGTAAATTGCTTTTACTGTGTTGAGATATGGGCCTCGAATTCCTGTTCATTCCAAGACCTTTAACATGAAAGGATGCTGAATTTTGTCAAATGATTTCTCAGCATCTAATGAAATGACCATGTAGTTTTTTTTACTTTGAGATTGCTTATGTAGTGGATTACATTGATGGATTTCCTTATATTGAACCATCCCTGCATCCCTGGGATGAAGCCTACTTGATCGTGGTGAATGATCGTTTTGATGTGTTGCTGGATTCGGTTGGCAAGAATTTTATTGAGTATTTTTGCATCGGTATTCATAAGAGAAATTGGCCTCAGATTCTCTTTCTTTGTCGGATCTTTGTGTGATTTTCGTATTAGCGTAATTGTGGCTTCATAGAACGAGTTGGGTAGTGTTTCTTCTGTTTCTATTTTGTGGAATAGTTTGAAGAGTATTGGTGTTAGGTCTTCTTTGAAGGTCTGATAGAATTCTGCACTAAAACCATCTGGACCTGTGCTTTTTTTGGCTGGAAGACTTCCAATGACGACTTCTATTTCTTCAGAGGTTATAGGATGGTTTAGATGGTCTATTTGATCCTGATTTAATTTTGGTATTTGGTATCTGTCTTAGAAATTGTCCATTTCCTCAAGATTTTCTAGTTGTGTTGAATACAGGTTTTTGTAGTAGGATCTGATGATTTTTTGAATTTCCTCAGTTTCTGTTGTTATCTCTCCCTTTTCGTTTCTGATTTTGTTAATTTGGATACTGTCTCTGTGCCCTCTGGCTAGTCTGGCTAAGGGCTTGTCTATCTTGTTGATTTTCTCAAAGAACCAACTCCTAGTTTTGTTGATTCATTGTATGGTTTTGTTTCTACTTGATTGATTTCAGCCCTGAGTTTGATGATTTCTTGCCTTCTACTCCTCTTGGGTGTATTTGCTTCTTTCTGTTCCAGGGCTTTCAGGTGTGCCATTAAGCTGCTAGTGTATCCTCTCTCTCCTGTTTCTTTTTGGAGGCACTCAGGGCTATGAATTTTCCTCATAGCACTGCTTTCATTGTGTCCCATAAATTAGGGAATGTTGTGCCTTCATTTTCATTAAATTTTAATAAGTGTTTGATTTTTTCTTTATTTCCTTCTTGACCAAGTTATCATTGAGTAGAGCATTGTTCAGCCTGCATGTGTATATGGTTTTTCTGTTGTTTTTGTTGCCATTGAAGACGACCCTTATTCCATAGTGATCTGATAGGAGGTATTATATTAGTTCAAACTTCTTATATCTGTTGAGGTCTGATTTGTGTTCGATTTTGGAGAAGGTACCAAGAGGTGCTGAGAAGAAGGTGTATTCTTTTGCTTTTGAATGAAATGTTCTATATATATCTGTTAGTTCCATTTGGTCCCAGGCTTCAATTAGATTCACTGTGTCCCTGTTTAGTTTCTGCTTTCCTGAATGATCCATTTCAGAGAGCGTGGTGTTGAAATCACCCACTATTACTGTGTGAGTTGTGATGTGTGCTTTGAGCTTTAGTAAAGTTTCTTTTATGAATGAGGGTGCCCTTGCATTTGGAGCATAGATATTCAGAACTGAGAGTTCTTATTGGTGAATTTTTCCTTTGACCAGTATGTGGTATCCTTTTGTGTCTTTTTTTGATGACTTTAGGTTGAAAGTCAACTTTATCTGATATTAGGATGGCTACCTCGGCTCATTTCCTGGGAACGTTTGCTTGTAAAATTGTTTTCAAGCCTTTTACTCTGAGGTAGTGTTTGTCTTTGACACTGAGGTGCGTTTCCTGCATGCAGCTAAATGCTGGGTCCTGTTTATGTATCCAGTTGTTAGTCTATGTCTTTTTATTGCGGAATTGAGACCATTGATATTAAGAGAGATTAAGGAATAGTGATTATTGCCACCTGCTATTCTTGACACTATCTTTATATGTGAGTGGTTATCTACTTTTGGGTTGGATGCAAGACGGTTATTATCTCGTTTTTTCCAGGGTGTTGTTTCTCTCCTTGTATTGGCGGTTTCCACCTATTAACCTTTGAAGGGCTGGGTTGGTGGAAAGATATTGTGAAAATTTGGTTTTATCGTGGAATATCTTGGTCTCTCCATCTATGGTGATTGAGAGTTTTGCTGGGTATAGTAGTATAGGCTGGCATTTGTGTTCTCTTAATGTCTGCATGAGATCTGCCCAGTATCTTCTGGCTTTCATAGTCTCTGGTGAGAAGTCTGATGTGATTCGGATGGCTCTTCCTTTATACGTTACTTGGCCTTTTTCTTTTACTGCTTTTAATATTCTTTCTTTGTTTAGTATACTTGGTGTTTTGATTATTATGTGACGGGAGGTATTTCTGTTCTTGTCCAGTCTGTTTAGAATTCTGTAGGCTTCTTGTACGTTCATCGGCATCTCTCTCTTTAGGTTAGGGAAGTTTTCCTCCATAATTTTGTTAAAGATATTTACTGGCCCTTTAAGTTGCAAATCTTCACTCTCATCTATACCTATAATCCTTAGGTTTGGTCTTTTCATTGTGTCCTGGATTTCCTGGATGTTTTGAGTTTCACGTTTTTTGCATTTTGCATTTTCTTTGACTGTTGAGTCAGTACATTCTATGGTATCTTCAGCACCTGAGATTCTTTCTTCCATCTCTTGTCTTCTATTGTTGATGTTTGCATTTATGACTCCTGATTTCATCCCAAGGTTTTCTATCTCCAAAGTTGTCTCCCGTTGTGATTTCTTAGTTGTTTCTTCTTCCTTTTTTAGATCCTGGATGGATTTTCTCAGATCCTTCAATTTTTGTTTGTATTTTCCTGTATTTCTTTAAGATATTTTTGCATTTCATCTTTCAGGGTTTCTGCCTGTTGACCCAAGTTCTTCTGTATTTCTCTAAGCGATTTTTGTTTTTCCGCCTCATGGGCTTCCATCTGCTCACCCATAGTCTCCTTCATTTCTTATTCGATTCTCGTGTTTCCTTTTTAAGGGCATCTATCTGTTGATTCATTTTTTTAAGCGATTTTTGTGTTGCCTCCTTTTGGCCCTCATCTGTTGACCCATGTTCTCCTGCATTTCTCTAAACGATTTTTGTGTTTCTTTTGTAAGAGCTTCTACCCATTGATTCATGTTCTCTGTAATTCTTTATGATGTTTATTTGTGTCCTTCTTGAAATCCTCTAATAGCATGATGAGAAGTGATTTTAAATCCAGATCATGTCTTTCAGGTGTGATGGGGTATTCAGGACTTGCTGCTTTTGGAGAGTTGGGTTCGGATGGTGACATATTACTTTGATTTCTGTTAGTAATGTTCCTACATTTGTCTTTTGCCATCTGGTTACCTCTGGTGTTAGTTGGTCCTGCTGTCACTGGCTGTTGGTTGGACCTCCTGTGAGCCTGCAAGGCTATTTTTGCCCCCGCTCCCCTGATTACCGGGATTCCCCTGGCACCACTTTCTGTGGCCTGCCCTGCTCCTGAGTGCCTTTGGAGCCCTGATCTTCCTTGCCCCAAGTGATGTTATATTGGGGAATCCCTGCACATCTAAAGGCTCAGTGTAGGGGATTCCCAGAGTAGAGGTCGCCAAGGGGAGGCTGGTATGCTCCAGCCCTGTGCGGGTGAGCTCTCTCCCAGAGTGGGGCAGGGTTCCCTCTGCAGGGCAGGTGTCCCACAGCAGAGCTGGCGTGTAGGTGACCGCAGACCTGCCCAGCTCTTGGGAGCAGGGAGCACAAAAGCTGGCTGAGACCCAAGCGATACTATGCTTGATTGTCTCTGTGTCTGGAGTTTTGAGTTGCCCTGTTGCTGGAGCAAAGATGGTGGAGTGCACTCTGTACTCTCTTGGCGCAGATCACTCTGCAGGGGGGATGGCCCACAGCAGAGCTGGTGCCCAGAGGACCGCAGAGCTGCTCTGCTCTTGGGCGCCGATGGAAGCCCAACAGGCTGTGTCCCAAGCGATGTTATATTGGGGGGTCCCTGGGTACCTGAATCCTCAGTGCAGTTGATCCCTGGAATAGAGGTTGCCAAATGGAGGTTGTTATGCTCCTGCCCTGTGCGGGTGTGTTCTCTCCCACAGCGGGGGGAGAGGGGGGAGGGCAGATGGGGTCCCTCTGCAGGGCAGAAGTCCCACAGCAGAGCTGGACTGTAGACCTGTCCAGCTCTTAGGAGCAGGGAGCACACAAGCCGGCTGAGACCTAAGTGATAGTATGCTTGATTGTCTCTGTGTCTTGAAGTTCCAGTTGCCCTGTTGCCAGAGCAAAGATGGCGGAGTGCACTCTGCACTCCCTCAGTGCAGATCACTCTTGTGCTTTACTTCTTTCACGAAATGTGATCTGTGTTTGTTCCTTTTAAAGAACAAGACACAACCAGGCTCTTAGAAAGAAAAGAAAGTCACCATCAAGAAATTAATCTTTCGAGGGTCATAATTTTATTTTTCTTGTTTCTGTAATATTGAAAAATATAAATGTTTGTTGTTGTTATTTCAATAAATATATTAAAATAGGTAGCATAATGTACTAAGATAATCTTCTATCTGTCAAGGGACCAGCATGCATAAAGTTATACATACGTAGTGAGCCAACACTGTTATATAAATGAAATAGTTTAATTTAAACTAACTGTACTTGTGCTAAAAATTATTTATGCCTGATTACTGGTTAAATTATTACACATCTACACCTTTTAATTATTTTTCAGTCAATAATAATAATAATAATAATAATAATAATAATAATACCAGCAACAACAGCAATAAAGACAGTTGTTAGTAACTTCATACTTAGGTTAGGAGAATAATGATGGTGACTTCTATGTTTTAGTGTCATAACACCTCCTATATTTACTTACATGTGGTGTTATGCTGGGGACCTCCCCAGGATATAGAATGAATATTACAAGGTATGATATAGCATTAAACAGAAGTCAAAGATTGATGATCTCTGACCTTGTAATTCTCTTTTACTATTTTGTGCTGATAAGGGCTGGTTTCTTTTCTTTTACTATTTTATGCTAATAAGTGCTGATTTCTTATTATTCTGTGGCCAAATGCCTCTAGTTTCTGGTAATAAAGTCCTGCTAGCAGCAGCAGGGAATTAAGAAGAAAAAAAGCTTAATTGGTACAACTCTTTTCTCTCTGGCTCAAGGAACTCTCCTTGGTCAGGCAAGAGACATGGAACTTGGTAACTCCTTGTAAACCAGAGAGGGGGAAAAAAGAGAAAGAAAGAAAATCATTTACACAGATATACACACACTAATAAACACACACACACACACACACACACACACACACACACACACACACACACATACTCTGGTCAGCCCTACCTGTCTCCTCAACTCCGTAAATGTTCATGCATACATACATAACATAAACATACCTATACCTATATGAATGTGTGTGTGTGTGTGTGTGTGTATGTGTGTGTTTGTGTGTATGTGTGTGTATGTATGGTGGATTGGGCAGAGTCTCCCCAAGCCACACAGGATAGATGAGGCAGAATCCCTCAAGACCCTAATTTTTTCCTCTGTCCTTTTTATGCCTTCTTAGACAAAAGTTCTATAGAAAATTACCTCATAGCTAAAGTGTTACACAAAGGGGAGTTACAGAAGAATGTAGATAGAAAGTACTAAGCATTATTTCTTTCTATAATCTCATTATAAGTTCAAAGCAACATTTTCACATGACCTTGTTTTATTATAGTACACACCTGTGGCTTCACCCATGGACCTGAGGTAGCATGAATGTTTTGTTTTTGTTTTTTGTTTTTTTTTCTTTGACCATAAACTGTCCCAAGCCTATTTTTCCATCACATGACATTCAGAAACTTCCACTTCAAGGAACGAAAGAGAAGGAAGAAGGAAGGAGGAAGGAAAGAAAGAAGAGTAGGAAGTGTAAGGTGTGCTTTGTCTCACTCTTTTGAAATATATTAAACATGAAGGAAATGAAGTCCTTAGCATATAAATCTGAAATTTTCTCTTGAAATATTTCATAGTTCTTACAACTGGATGTAGTAACCCACAATACAAAATAAGACTAATATTCTAGAAAATTAATATTGTTTTATTTCAAATGAAAAGAGTAGCTTGCATAACAAACAGCTATGACATTGACACCATGTACTTCATTACCTGACATGAAACTTACATAGCTATTTCAAAGGCAGATATTTGGAAAAAATATCATCTTGAAATAATGATTTCACTTTAGAATATTTAATGCAAAGTACTATGATTGACAGTTTCAGAGTTTTATCAATAGGTGTTATCATTCTATTATCACTGATGAAGTAAACACAAGATGAGAAATTTCTAGAACTATCTCTCCAAGTTCTTGTGAGTTCTACCTTCAACAATATTTCATCTTATGCATTTGGGCATTTTATCTGTGCATATCTATCTATCTATCATCTATCTATATATCTATCTATCATCTATCTATATATCTATCTATTGTCTATCTTATATATTTCTATCTTCTATCTATTATGCATCTATATATTCATTTATATATAACTTATGAACATTTATATATGTATATATATTTATAATATTCATAAACACATACAAATATATATTATATTATATATAAACATATATACATAAATGTACCACATGGATATAATGCCCAGAGAGGTCAAAAGAGAAATAGCATCACTGAAATTAGAGTGACATATGATTATGTGCTGCCACTGGAAGATAGAAATGAATCAGGGTTCTTAGGAAGTATCGCCACTTCTATTAACTGTGAGGCCATCTCCCCAGCCACAATAATCTTTGCTTTTATTGATTGTCTTTGATAGCTCCTCTTAACGTGCCTGAAGATATCACTAACTCTGTTCAAATCAAATATTTCTCCAAAAATTTAATCTGAATTTAACATTTTTCCTTTTAAACTAGATGTTCATATAACTCAAAATGCCATACTGCTCTGCATGATAGGATAAGCTATTCTAATACATAATATCACTTTATGTAAGAATATTATGTTCCTGTGGTATCATATGTAAAATCGCTTCACCTCTGTTGTAAATAATATGCTGAATAAAACGAATACATTCTAAGTTCTCAACATTTTTAGATTACATAAAATTAATGCTATTGCTTTTTCAGATTGCAGTTTCTATTTCTTTTACTAAAAAATAAGTTGATGCAATCAGGATTGTTAGAAAAGGCAGTATTAGTTTCTAGTATTTCCTTAATTGGCTTTCCTTTATAATTTTGTTCAGCTACTATATATGTAATAATCTAGGGAGATATATTTGTCTTTCAATATTCATTTTTAATATAAAATTTCAATGGAATTTATTTTAGCATTCAAAGAAAATAATTTTAACTTTATAAAACTTTTCTCACAGACACACACACATTTTCATTTGAGTCTTCACACCCAAGCTAAATAGTAAGCTTCAATCATATCGCTGTGTCTCTAACCATAAAGAATGCTGAAGGCAATGTACAAATCAGTTTTTCTGGCTCATGGGTGTTTCACTTTCCTCTAAAATAAATAAGAACTTCAAGATTCATATAAGTATTGATTTAGCTCACAGACACATAGGAAAAACAGATATGATTCAACTACTGGTTTGTGCTGTGCTCTTATCCAGTCTGGAGTGTTTCTGTTAAAGTCAACGTTTTTGCAGAATTGTTGGCAGGCAAAGAAAAAAATGTTGTTTTGTTTTGTTTTACTTTTCTTCTTTACTTGAACTGAAAGAGCAGAGAAATTGGGTGAATTTCTCTTACAAAGGAATGTTCTCCCGTTAGGTCAATGCTCAGTTTTAAAAAGAAGGAACAGATCTTTATTTCTTCAATTACAATTTAAAGTGGAGTCTGGAACTTGCTGATCCACGCTGGCAAGATCAAGGCCATTGTGAAAGCAGGAAATTCACACTGGCACCAGGAGCTCTTGTTGAGGGTTTTTATTCTTCCATTTTATAATGAGAAAATGTGTGCTGAGCACTTTGTTTTTAGAGAAACATGCTGTAGATAAGCACTTATTCCTGCTCAGACACTATGAGTTTTAAGGAGAACTGAATTTTGACACAGTTTTGTCTTGAAGTTAATTAGGCAATTCATTAATCTACAGAAGTAGAGCATAAACTGAAAACTTAAGAGTGAATGACTAGTATGTCAGATATTAAGTATTTCTCATTTGAGACACACTGTATATATTTAATAAAGAATTAGAAAAATTATTGGCAATACCAACTATCGATAAAGGAAAATAACAAAGTACAGTAACTCATTACAAATGAGAGAACCATAAACTTCACATAAAATGATTATGATTAGAGTTATTCAACTATAGTTTTAGAGTCATCCACTGAGAATAATGATGTTTTTTAGTATTAATAAAACATGTCAGTTATTATTAGATTATTTTTTCATTTGTGTTATAACACAAGAAAAATTGCAGTGTTTCTTCAACGCTTATGTTCACTGATTCCTTTTAGTATTTAGAAGAGAACATGAGAGTGAAGGAGAGGGTCTACAGGAAAACCTAACATGTACATTGTTTCAGAATATCATATACAATATCTCTCTGATATAACCACACAAGGTCTGCGTCATAAAGAGAAGATTTAGTATCTTAGACCAATAGATAAGAGTGTCCACAAGGGAGATATCTTATTATCAAACTGACTGGACAAACCAGTAAAGAATCATATCCTGAATATTGATATAGATGTCAAGTGAATTTCACATATTGCATTGAGACGGAATCAGAATTTGCTTTCTAGAAAATTTCTACTTCCTTCAATAGTTCTATTATAATATAAGAAGAATATTATTTAGAGAGAATAAAGGTAAATGATAATCTTTACTGAAGAAGAAGGGTTTGTGTTTGCAGATCAAAGAGGATGGACAAAGCTCATATGCTCAATACCTCTATAATTACATTAGGTAGTATTTACATTCTGATAGGCCACTACCATCAAGGTATTTGTAGTGTTTCAACATAGGAAGTATAAGACTGGATAATAAGTTCATTTTTTGACAATAATTTCTTGAAAGCATAGAGAAGAAATTTATATGTCATTGTAAGTTGAGAAAAAAGCGAGGTGATAAAAATATAATTAATCTTATATAAAACTATAGGAAATGGTGGAATTGGAAACTTGATAACATATAAACTGACAGCATACTACTTTTTCAGAATTGGTCTTCTGGCATGTGTAAAAGACTCAGTTGGTAAGGTACCTTCCTTACAAATGCTTACAAATACTGGAATTTGACCAAGAACTCATATAAAATTTCCAGGAATACTATTTATTTGCTACCATGAATAAAGCAGGAGAAAACATGGATGTGCAAGTATGTTTGTGATAGAACATCTGGAGTCCTTAGGTTTATGAGCAACAGTGGCATAGTTTGAGCATGCAGTTCTTGTTAAGTTTTGATGTCTCCAAACTCTGGCTTCTGTGGTATGTTGAACACTTCATAGTACTTATTGGCCATTTGTGTGTGTGTGTGTGTGTTAAGAGGTGTGAATGGTTAGCAGGTTTTTTTGATGTGTGTGTGAGTCATGTTTAATATTTAAATTCTTATCCTAATTCTGAGAGTTAGCCTCCATTCTGCAGCAGAGCTGAGAATATTTTCCTGTTCTCTAGGTATTCTTTATCCTCTAATGATATGGATAATGAAAATGTGAAACTCTATGTAATTGGATTTTATTTCACTGTAACAAAAAAGGAAATATGGGTTATGTAAAGTATTATAAACAAAGTGATCCAAACTCAGACAAAATAATAAAAAAACGTTTCTTTCTTATAAGTGGATCTTACTTAGTAATGCATAAGCATATCACATAGACTGTTGTAAATAACTGTAAAATATTTAAAAACAACTAGAGAGGCAAATCTGAGTAAATCAATGTGCTAAAAAATAGAGTAGAAAAGTAAAAAGACATATGAGACATGAAAGCAGAAAGAGAAGAGTTCAAAGTTGTAGGGGCTGGAAGGACATGCTGAGGAGGGGAAGGTGAGGTGAGGAGAATGCTCTAAATCACACTATCTTTAAAAATGGTATAAGAGTAGAGTGGAGGTTAACTCTCAGAATTAGGATAAGAATTTAAATATTAAACATGACTGACACACACATCAAAAAATATCCTGCCAACCAATAAATTGACAAACACCTCTTACACACACACACACACACACACACACACACACACACACACACAAATGACCAATAAGTACTATGAAATGGTCAACATATCATAGAAGTCAGTTTGGAGGCATCAAAATTTATCAAGGGCTGCTAATCTCAAAATAAAGATATCTGCTAATCTCAAAATAAAGCAAAATTAATTTAAAAAATGAAAACCTCTTTTGAAGGTTCATGCAGATCCGTGAAGCTTGCTGGCCGCACATCCAAACAAGTATATTAGTAGAGTTAGAGTCCAGAGAAAAACTATGACTCAAAAGGTTTTAAATGTAGACAGGCTCTTGAGGTCATTCCCTTTACAGGTATGAATATAGAGCATATGAATATGTGCATACATGTAGACTTATACAAGCATCAGTGGCCACAAACAAAAACACAACTAGGCTTCATATTCTGATATGATTAAGGAAGAGAAATGTGTTATGCAATAGGTAGCAGCCTTGTAAATTATACTTTCTCATTTGTTTTTGTACACTAAATTATAAGTTTATTTTTTGAAGGGAAACTGGTAAAAGCAAATGAAACTTTCATAATTGTTTGAGATAAGATTCTGTGACCATTATTTTACAGTTTTGTTTTCCGGGGACCCAACAGAATTGGTACAAGTAGTTAGTGGCTGGTATAACTTCCATTTGGGCTGAAGTTGAAAAAAAATCAATTCTTGAAAGCATTCTGACTTCTTCATTTTATGCTCAGTTTTTTAAAAGAGCTTTGAATCTAAGTGCTAAGTGCTTGCCCACATGTTCAAGGGCATCGAGTAAATGAGATATTCGGTGACAAATTGTTTTTCAGTTCAGAGGTGCTACACCAAAGCCTTAGTGTTACCTTGCAAATAAGAAGATGCTTCAGAAAAAGGAATGTAGCATTTAGAGTGAACAAAAAAAAATTGCCTGAAAGTTTGTATATTTTAAAATCTATGTAATGTTGTGATATTACTTTTAACTTCTATGTTAAAATTATTTTCTAGTTAAATATGAGAAAATAAATGAATACCTGATACTGTCCTATTGAGGGTAGTAGAGGTATTGCAAGCATGCTGTCCATACCCCTACTAGAAGCAGGAGGTTCAAATTCACATGTATATGTTGCAAGTGTCAAATATCTGGACCCCCTTAGGCAATGCATACACAGAACCATGGTCTTTCCCTCCTGTGCAGAAAAAAAAAAACAAACCCAAAAACATTATGTTATGAGTAGAAGCTTCCTGAGAAGAAACAATGGCTGACTCGTTCAGGTTATTACATAGCAGCTTCTTTCCTTAAACTTGATACATTGCTTTTGTGGTTGATTATACAATGATAAATGTAATGATAAACCTAAATATATATATCATAAATGCAAAATAAAAATTCAGAAGCATTAAAAACAGATAAAATACAATGAGGAATTAAAAGTTCAATTTAAAAAGATGAATGTGTATGCTGGCAAATTTTCTGTCAACTTGATACAAACTAGAGTTATTTAAATGGCAGGAACTTCAATTGA
Source organism: Tokudaia tokunoshimensis (assembly GCA_036184795.1). NCBI lineage: Eukaryota > Metazoa > Chordata > Mammalia > Rodentia > Muridae > Tokudaia > Tokudaia tokunoshimensis. The sequence continues at coordinate 11,681,167 of BTHU01000011.1, read as the reverse complement.
GTAAATGTGTTCATCATACCTGGGTGTAAGCAACCCTGTGGGACATTTTCATAATTAATGATTCATGAAGAAGTTCCCAGTGCATTGTGACATTGTGGGTGGTGACATCTCTGGACTGATGGTATTGATTTCTCTACCCAGTAAGCAGCCCCCATCCAAGGTCTCCCTGTCAGTTCCTGATTCCAACTTCCATGCTACACAGTTCTTGTCCTGATGTCCTTCAGTAATGGACTACATTGTGGAAGTATGCAAGCAAAAGGAACCTTTCCTCACTAGCTTGCTTTTCATTATGGTATTTCATCACAGTATTAGTAACCCTAACTAGGACAGTGGATAACATTAATGTATTTGAATGTGTAAGAAAAAAGAATTTCAAGAAATTATCTACACAAATAAGAACACCGAAAATATACTTAATTCTACATAGGTATTAAAACTCAAACAACTTAAAGGGTGTTCTGAATTAACTAGATGATGCAGGATAACTGGTGCTGTCCATAATGCTATGCGCTATACACTGGGAGAAGGAGATGCCTGCTGATGGAGTAGCCTCATCCACATATATTATTTTGAACTTACAGAAATAGACCCTTAGCATTAAAAAGTCTCGTGTAGGACGTCCTGAGGTAAGCAATCTTCATACACTATGCTTCTAGTTCATGCATTTATTGTATCTGTGCCTGGATAACTGTTTGAAATTACCCTCTGGAGTGCACTATAGAAAAATTAATTATTTTTTTCCTGAGGTATGGGTCTGCCTATTAGCACAAGAAATTTTTAATTTAATATGCATGCTATGATGAAATATAAACAGATGATCATTCCATATATACAATATTATCTTTATAACTTAAAATGTTGTTTTCACAACTCTTTTTTTTTTTTTTTTTTTTTTTTTTTTTTTGTTTTTTTTTTTTTTTTTTTTTTTTAATTTAATTTTATTTTATTTTTTTAATTTACATTCCAAATCACTTCCCCTTTCCCGTTTCCTCCCTCCCCGAAAGTCCCATAAGCCCCCTTCCCTCCCTCTTTTCTCCGTTCAACCCCCTCTCATTACTCTGTCCTGGCGTTCCCCTACATCCAGTCTTTCCAGGACCAGGGGTCTCTCCTTCCATCTTTTTAGAAATCTATTGATCTGCTGATTGTGTCTAGGGTATTCTGAGATTCTGGGTCAATATCCCCTTATCAGTGACTTCATACCATGTGTGATCTTTTGTGATTGGGTTACCTCACTAAGGATGATATTTTCAAGTTCTGACCATTTGCCTAGGAATTTCGTGAATTCATTGTTTTTAATTGCAGAGTAGTATTCCATTGTGTAAATATACCACATCTTCTGAATCCATTCCTCCGTTGAGGGACATCTGGGTTCTTTCCAGCTTCTGGCTATTATAAATAAGGCTGCTATGAATATAGTGGAGCCTGTGTCCTTCTCTTAAATATTTAAAACTAAATTTAACTAGTTTTAGCATATATATATATGAAAAGTCAAGAAAACAATGATTCCTATGATATAAAACTCAGGGAAAAACATTTGAATTTATGAGTTTGAGGATTCAAGAGAGGATTAGATATTAAATACTTTTGGGTTTCAAATACCTATGTGTTTTATAACAGGTAAAATAATTGTGCATGGTTATTAAATCCCATGTTATTTATAATTTCATGATAATTTGATTTATAATTTCGATATTTTTGGAAGACATGTTGTGTGTGCATAGATTCGTGCAGTGAGTTATAAGTTTAGAAAGTGAAGTATTTCATGTATAATTATACTATATGACTGAGATTAAGGAAATAAAATTCAGTCATGAAATAAGATCCACAGCTTCAGCAACAAGAATTTTCTCTAAAATGTCTAGTAAATTTCAGGGTTTACTGGCCTAAAACTATAATTTTCATATGAAGCACTCTGTGGCCAGTTCATGAGTAATTAGGTTGATTGAGCAAATCTAATTTCATGCTGATAACTTGCATTCACTTATCAAAAGACAGATTCTCTGCTAGCAAATATAGAATGAAATCCAAAATATATGATTTAAGAGGCAATTTGTTTTTTAGTATACTGGTAGATTTGAACATTATTTTCTGATTTTAAAACCAGTAAACATAATTTGTGAATATTGTTCTTGCTTTGTACAGAATTTAACAAATATTCAAGAGAACCACGCATGCACACTCTATACAGTCTGGCTATATAAATTTTGTTGTGTTGGGAGATTAAAACATTAAGAAATTATTATTGCTATACAGACAATAAAAAAGACATCAGGCCTCATCATAGCATCCTTCCACAATTGCATATTTAGTCTCCATAAATACATGGCATCCTTCTGGCTTCCCAGAAACCAAATTATACAGAGCCATCCCTGGCACTCTATAAACGCTGGTCACTGAAAGAAGCATGTCCTTACAACCCTGCAAGCATGTGAGAAAATTTCAGCTTTTAAAACAAACATAAAAAACAATATTGAACTCCAGAAAAAAATGTTCAGTAAATTATATATTCATTAATCAGAAACTTAAAGTTGAATATTCTAAAACAAATACAATACTGTCTTTATGAATTCCTTAATTAAGTTTACAAACTGATTTGGGATTCAGAGTGCAAAAATATTCTACTTTTCTAGAGCGTATAAAGTGCTGTTAATTTATTCTATTCAAATGCACACTGATTATCAAATAAAATACTAACCTGAACAAAGCTTTCAAGAACTGTTCTCCTAATTTGTCCCTTGCAATTCAATATATTTTATAGCAAATATATATGCAATAATGATTAGTGCAAAAAGGGAACATAACTTTGCAAGAAAGTAGGGGTATAAAGGAGTTTCTGGAGTAAAACTTAGAATGGAGAAATTTGGTAATTATATAATAAAATCAAAAAAAAGAAAAATATAGGAATAATTTGTATACTATATCTAAAGTGAAAAAAAATAGCATTAACATGAACATGTGTGTGTCAGAGTTTCTATGTTTTTGTTTGCTTCTCTCTTGGTTGAATTTTTCTGTTTTCTTCCTTTGTCCTAGAGTGGTTTGTTTTTATTTATATTAACATTGTGGTTATTGCATGCCTGTTTACATTCTAATGAAAGAGAGAAAAATGGGTGTGGATTTAGGTGGGTGGGGAAGAGGGTACAATCTAGGAGCAGTTGGAAGAGCAAAAACTATAATCAGAATACATTGCTTAAAAAAAAAAATTCCTGTTGGCTGACTAGAAAACCCTCAGGGGTTTCTCTGTCACATCTGCGCCTCTCAAGTACAGGTTATAAGTCTGTGCCACTGCTATGGTATTGTCCTTCACCTTGCTCTCCTCCTCCTCTCCCTCTTCTCCTGCCCCATCTCCTTCTCTATCTTACCTGTGTTCTTGGAGATCAAACTCAGATGCTTACATTTGTTCTGTAAACACCTTACCAACTGATACATTTCAGCAGCCATATATATGTGTGTGTGTGTGTGTGTGTGTGTGTGTGTGTGTGTGTGTATGTGTATATATATATATATATATATATACTGATATATATATATCAGTTCCGTTAGAAATATTTTATTAATATGAACTTCTTCCAACCTGATTTAGGTGTTAGAGAATATTTTCAGCATAATTTTCAACCTGTTTTTCCAATAATCCCTAGACATTTACAGTACTATATTAGCGCTTTATTATGTTACATAATATAATGATGTCTAAGAATCTAGATATTGCCTTAACAATTTATAATATAAATTTACAAAACTATAAAAGTTTAGAAAGACTGAGGTGGTATACTGGTTGATTTTGTGTGTTAGCTTGCTACAAGCTGGAGTCATCACAGAGAAAGTAGCCCCTCTTGAGGAAATATCTCCATGAGATCCAGCTGAAAAGAATTTTCTCAATTAGTGATCAAGGGAAGAGAGACCAGCCCATTGTGGGTAGTACTATCACTGGATTCATGGTCCTGGGTTCTATAGAAAAGCAAGCTGAGCCAATCAGGGGAAGCAAGCCAGTAAGCAATACCCCTCCATGTCCTCTGCATCATTTCCTGTCTCCAAGTTCCTGCCTTGCATGAGTTCCTGTCCTGACTTCCTTTCTTGATGAACAGCAATGTGGAAGTTTAAGCTGAATCAACCTTTTCCTCCCCAACTTGCTTCTTGGTTATGATGTTTTGTGCAGATAGTTGGGGACAATCCAATAGGACTAATGATAGTAATAGGATAGAAGAAGGAGGAGGAGGAAGAGGAGGAGGAGGAGTTGGAGGACGAGGAGGAGGGGAGGAAGAGGAAGAAAGAGAGAGATATCTAAGAAGCATATTTCTTGTAATTTGATTTTCATATAATTATGCTGATTTATACTAAAGGCTATGTCAATTAAAATACAACATTTTTCCTTGACCAAACATAAGAATTTTGGATCCTAGATAAAATCATTGAAGTGCATTTTTTTAAAAATATGTAAATAAAGGAAGGACAATAACATATAACCTTTCTGTGTTGTGATTACCATGCAGATCAAACAAAGATCATTAAGCCCGCAGACATCAGAAACGCTCGATGTTAATTGGGTTTGATAAAGCTTAAATGCATTGTAGAAAAGACCATTGGCTAGTCCCTGGGCTCATGGCACTCTTTGCTTTGACATAACAATCTTGTTTTAATATTTCTTTTTTCTTTAAAAATCAGTTGAGACCACCTCCAGTAGATAGGCACAGCCCCTGGTTGAGGGATGGAGCCACACACCCAACTCAAAGTTTTTACCCCAGAAATGTTCCTGTCCAAAGGAAGAACAGGGAAAAAAAAATGGAACAGAGACTGAAGGAAGGGCCAACTTACGACTGCCCCACCTGGGAATCCATCCTGTCTGCAGACATCAAACCCAACACTGTTGCTGTGGGCAAGAGACACTTGCGGACAGGAAACTAGTGTGGCGGTTTCTTGAGAGGTCTTGCCAGCAACTGAGCAATGCAGATGTGGATGCTTGGAGACAATCATCCACATCTGCATTGATCATTAACCAAGGAGTGTACCTGGAGGGAATCATGACTCAAGATTCAGCTGTAGCAGAGGATGGCCTTGCCTGACAGTAATGGGTGGGGAGGCCCTTGGTCCCATCCCAGCAGAGAGGGATGCTGGAGCAGTGGGGCAGGAGAGTGTGGGTGGCTGGGACAGCTTTCTCATACAGGCAAAAGGGAGGGAAGAGGGCAGAAGTGGGATGGGAGGGTTGGCAGAGGGGTTAACTGGAAAGTGGGGTATCATTTGAGATGGAAACGAATGTAATGATTAATAAAACTTGAAACCTTTCACCTTTAGATATTGTATGTTCATTATTAATTTTGATTTTGTCTATGGACAAAATCTAGAAGCTTATCTATCTAAGTTTAAGGGAGGAGGAATAAGTTTATGAAAAGAAATCTTATTTACATAGATTTCTTATATTCTCAATGTTGTTATTTTTGAATAAGCATAATATTTATGAAGGTCATAGAACAGGTTAGACAATAGTCCTGGGAACAGACAATAGAACTACAGGAAAAGATGACATTTGTGTAAACACTTCTCTGGGAATACGATGTATCCAGCTGAGGTGAAAATAGTTTAATTACAGGGATTCACATGTAGTCAGTCTGCTTTCCCTTAGAAAACATGCTCCATTCTACTCTCTGGCCTTCGACAGTGGAGGCTTGGAAAAGTTTTAGCTTCTATAATGTAGTTCCTTTTTAAATCATGGTGACAAAATCCCTTGCAGAAGAGCCTGAGAAGATAAAGCCTCATGTTGGTGCAAGGTTTAAGAGTCCAGTCCTTCATACCAAGAAGGCATAGCGAGATTCAGAGCAACCCAACCATGTGCCTGGTACCTTCCCAGTTTTGCAGAGCAAGAAGGAGAACAGAGAGTGGTGGCTTATAGGTGGTTTTCTCTTCTCTTTAATACAGTCTGAGACCCTAGCCTATGGGATACTGCTATTCATGTGGAGGAGGACCTTCCCTCCTATGTTACCTTTTCTAGAAAAACCCTCATTGAAACACTCTTAAAAATTCTAAAACCAATCAAACTGATAGTGAAGATGCACCACCATGCATGGTTGTAAAGATTCAAATGGTTGAAGACAAGAAATACCAAAATAAAACCAGCAGGTCACAGCAGCTATTTGTTAGTAAATAAAATATACTGACTGCTTTTGTGGTACACCATTACACTTTGGGGTACACATCTTACCAAATGTTTTTAAACAAATGTTGTAGTTGTAAATTATTCCCTGTAACTACGTGTTTTTGAACACACTGTCCGCATTTACTGCCACTGTTTGGGAAGGTTGTAGGGCATTTAAAGGTGAAACTTTACCTTGAGAGTAGGTATTTCTAGTCAAGCACTGAAGTTCTTCGTAAGCCCTACCTCACTTCTGGTTGATTTTGCCATGTGCGCAGTACTCCTCAGCTTCTTCCACTAAACCTTCCTCCTAATAATGTATTATAGCATTCTGATCTCAGAATTCAAAGTAGACAAAAACAAAAGTAAACAAATAAAAAACAAAACAAGCAAACAAAAAAAAACAACAAAAATCCTTACTTAATTGTTAATGGTATTTTGGCATAAGGAAAAAAAAGGACCTAATATTTACTATTAGAAACCATTTTTATATAAGGTTAACTTTACAGTTTGAATTTATCCTTTTCCAAAAGAAGCATGATTCTGCTTGTGATCTTGAATATTGTATTAATATTCACAGTTTACAACAGAACACTTTTTATTAGCTTACTCAATTTTAGTTAAGGATAGCTTTATTTATTTTTTTTTACAAAAGTCAGCTATTATGTAAAAGGATATCCTGAGATTTTTATGCAAATGGATGGAACTAGAAAATATCATCCTGAGTGAGGTAACTCAGACCCAAAGGGACGTGGATATTAGCCAAAAAAAAATTTACAGAATCCCCAAGATATAGTTCACAGAACTCAAAAAGGTCAGCAAGATGAAGGGCCCACATGAGGATACATCAGTCCCACTTGGGAGGGAGAAGAAAGCAACCAAAAGGGGGGAGAGAGGGAGGGACCTGAGAGGGAAAGGAGATGGGGGGGGTGAAGAGGGGAACATGATCTGGTATTGGGTGAGGGAAAAGGACTGAAGTCCTGAGGGCCAGCAGAAAGAATGGAAACAGGTAACCTCCAGAGGTAGGAGGTTGGGGGGACCCTCCAGAATCTAACAGAGACCTGGTAAGTCAAAGACTCTCAGGACTCAAAGAGAGAGACCATAAATGAAATGCCCTACAGTGGGGAGAGGGAAATTGTAGAGCCCACCTCCAACAGAAAGATAGGGAATCAGGTAAGGGAGGGGCTTGCCATCCCACAGTTAAAACTCTGACCCATAAGTGTTCCTGTCTGAAAGAACTGCAGGGATGGAAATGGAGAGGAGTCTGAGGAAAAGAAGGTCCAGTGACAGGCCCAAAGTGGAATCCAGGTCACGGGGAGGTCCTAAGGCCTGACACTATTACAGAGGTTATGGAGTGTTCAAAAAAAAGGACCTATCATGACTGCTCTCTGAAAGACTCAACAAGCCACTGAAAGAGTCAGATGCAGATATTTGTACCCAACCAATGGACAGAAGAGGCTGGCCCCTGTGGTTGAATTAGGGAAAGGCTGGAAGAAGCTGAGGAGGAGGGAGACCCTGTAGGAGGACCAGCAGTGTCAATTAACCTGGACCCCCAGGATCTCTCAGACACTGGATCACCAATCAGGCAGCATACACCAGCTGATATGAGGCCCCCAACACATATACAGCAGAGGACTTCAGGTTCTGGGTTCAGTCAAAGAAGATGAGCCCAACCCTTAAGAGACTGGAGGCCCCAGGGAGTTTAGAGGTCTCATGGGGTGGGTGTGAGGGGTGGGAGGAGGTATGGGATGTGGAACAATCAAAGGGTGGATGGAGGGAAAACAAAGGTTTTTAAATATATTTCTCTTCAAATTATTTTTTTCCATAATTTACTTTTTTATTCACGTGATAACCCACTCGCATTGTTCCCTCCCTCCTCTATTCCCAGTTTTGCCCTTACAAATCCCTCCCCTCATTACCTGTTCCCCTTTCCAGAGAGGAGGAAGCCTCCCTTGAGTGCCACCCACTTTCACAACATCTAGTCACCTCAGGACTAAGTATATTCTGTCTTACTGAGTCCCAACCAAGCAGTGCAGTTAGGGGAAGTGGAACAGTGGCAGGCAACAGAGTCAGAGACAGCCTCTGCTCCAGTTGATAGGGGACCAGCCTGAAGGCCAAGCTACACATCTGCTACATATGTGAAGGGGTGGGGCAGCTAGGTCCAGCCCCTGCATGCTTGTTGTTTGGTGGTTCAATCTCTCGGTGAGCCCCAATGGACCCAGATTAGTTGATCCTGTAGGTCTTCTTTTGACGTATTTGACCTCTTAGACTTGCTCAATTCTACCTTTCCACAGACACTCTGAGCTCTGCTTGAGGCTTGGCAATTCATCTCTGCATCTCTTTCTATCTGCTGCTGGATGAAATCTTTCAGGAGAAAATTATACTAGATACTGTTTGCAAGCATAGCATAGTATCATTAATAGTGGCAGGGGTTGACTCTCTTCTATGGGATGGGTCTCATGTTAGGCAGACATTGGTTGACTGTTCCCTTGTTTCTGCTCCATTGCCTGCATATCTTGTAGGTAGGACCAATATTGGTTTGAAGGTTTTAATGCAGACCCACTAGGGAAGGTGTGTGTGTGTGTGTGTGTGTGTGTGTGTGTGTGTGTGTGTGTTTCTTTCTTTGTGTGTATACATTCTACATTCTATAATCAACAGACCCAAAGAAAATGGGTATATATAGGGCCTAAGCATGAATGCATGAATCATACTCAGAGGGGAAACAAAATAGCCATTGAAGGTGGATGGAGACAGGGAACTAGTGGGAGAGAGGCATGGGGGTACTGATAAGGTGCAGAAGGAGGTGACAAAAGATGGTTGAGAATGAGAATGGAAATCGGTGGGGGCCATCTTTGGAACTAGTTGGTGGTCTGGGTTGGAGGATGCTATGGGGAGTCTGTAGGGGGTGACCCTAGATGAGATTCTTACCCTTGGGGAATATAGGGACTGAAGCAGGTCTTCCACTAGCAGGAGTGGAACATCAACTTACCCATAAATTATTTTTTCAAACAAGCCTGAAGACCTGCTTTGATTTAAATATAAGCACGAAAGCATTGCATGCTATATAGTTACAGACATATCATTTATCATTAGGAACATACAACTTTATTGAATATCTACTTTTTCCTATTTAAAAACAGCTTTAATATGATAAATTTCCTTTTCAATATGAGAAATGGTTGTAGCAAATATGTGACTATGTGTAAAAATTACTGGTTTAGTCAGATAATTGAAGTGAAAATGTCTACTTCATGACATTCTCAACACTGAGACTCCTAAGGAATACATAGCAGTGATAATTAGCTGGGTCCAGAGATGATCTTATAAGATGCAATAGAAAAAGTCTTTCTAATCTGTGACCTGAAACCTAAGCAAGGAAGAGTGAAATCATCCCAGGTACATTAAAGCTCAAGTGCCCAGGTGAGGGACAGGGATGTGCAGACCTTGCAATGGCAAGAAAGCCATTCATTTATTTTAATTTGCACTTTAAAATTTATTGTGTGAGAAGATATGAACATTTTCTGACTAAACAAAATTAAGTTTTATATTCTCAATATATTTTGAATTTGGACTGTGTAATGTCACCAGGAGTTCATATAAGTGTGTCAACTTTTTGTGTTTCAAATCAATTCTCTAATACACTACAATTTATTTTTACTAAGTTGTGACCGACATCCGGTTAAAAGTCAGCAAAAAGTAATCAAATCAAGTTGGATACAGTCCTAGATTTTACAAAGATTTGCTATGTCAGGAAGCAATGTCTCAAAACCTTCCCATTTCTTATCCACGTAAAATTTTCAAACTAGCTAATCATGGCCAATAGTTCATGTTCTCAAGATATTCTAAGGCTGAGTTTTATGTTTACACAGAATGCAAGGATTTTCAAAATATTCTATTATACTTTATTCCATATTGTAAAATGGATTTTCTAGTTATTTTTCCTATTCTTCTCTATGGAGCAAGAATAGTTAGATGTCCAAGTTTGAACAAAAATTGTTTTTTTGTTTGTTTATTTTTTTTAATAATAGGATTTCTATAAATGTTTGAGTTATAGAAGTTGACTTGAGGTATTTGGTGCAGGTGTTACAGGGAGGCTGCTATTGTCTTGAATCTGTGACAGGAGTTTATAAGGAATGACTCAAAAAGGAGATTCAGCATACAGATTAGCAGTTCATAGAACAATCAACATTAAGGTTTAGAGAAATGACTCAAAAGTTGAAAGCACTTGTTGCTTTTCCAGAGGATCTAGATCCAATCCCTAGCACCTGATTGGTGACTCAGAATACTCTGTAACTACAATTCCAGAGAATCTGATGCCCTCTTCTGCCTTTTCTGGGCATCACACAAAAATACATGGTATACAGACATACACGAAGACAAAATATTCATATATATTATAAAATAATAATATATAAATAAATACACATTATTTTTATTGTACAATTTTTAAACTTAAAAATTGAAGGAACAGAATCTCCTAGGATTCTGCTATGAATTTGTGTGTGTAGTTTCTTCTTAGAACCTTGTAGTGTTTTTCTGATATTGACAGGAATATGAACTTTTTTATTGTGGCTAATTATCCTCAGAATCCCTTTTAAATGCCATGAAAATGATAATTCCTGATTATTTTGAAAGGAAAAATTAATTCAGTTTAATGTAATTTTAAGTTATAGGGAAATAATGTTAAATTTATTTTCAAATAAAGCACTTGTCAACCATAACGGGAGCATGGATGGATACAACCCTTTGACGTAAGCTGCAGAATAGTGATTTTTACTAGTAGAAAAATTTCTGTCTTAGACACGAGTTTTTCTCTTTACTCATTAAATTGCATTTGTCTATCATAGAATTTGTTGTCAGTTCATTTAAAAACCTAGAGCTCAGAGATCATGCTGTAGTGGAACAGTTAGGATGCACATTACATACTTCATATCAGTTTTGGGTTTATGGATTCACCACTGACAATGGAAAACTGCTGAAACAATTCAATAAAAGGATTATAGGATGATAAAAAGGAAATAGACAATGGCTTCAACCTTTCTTAAACTTCCTTTCTCTACCCTGCCATCCCATCCTCCTTCCTGCTAGTTCAGTGTTCCAGACAACATGCAGCCATACCCTGGAACACATAGTCTCCTTGCTTCTCACTTGTTCATTCCATCTAAAACTAAATCCCATTGCCACCACAATCCCCTGATAGTCCCTACACAATCCCCAGGCTGTGACTTTTTTCTTGTAAATTTAGTCTGGTGCAGGGCACTTTACAGATGAGATATTTTTCTGATTGTCAGTTTCCCTCAATTACTGTTAAATTAGAGAGACAGCAGATCCACTTTTCATTAATGCTAAGACACCAAAGGCTGAATATTTCCATGAGGAATGAATAAATACTGCTTACATTGATTGGGAATTTATCTATTAAATCACGAAACAAACTTTCTTGATATGTAATTGAGTCAGCAAAATTTCCAATAAAATATATGATGTATATATGTATATAATTATAGTATAGTCAAAAATAGGGAAAAATACCTTCTCTTGAGTCATATCATTCATAAAACATTTTTATCAAATTGTTGCAGAAGTAGCATGAGATCAGGAAAATAATCCTTCCAAGAAAACTCTATTGCCTATAGATTTAAAATGTTTTGTATTGTCTCCAAGGTCTTAGTGAATTAGAGTATCTGTGCTTTTAAAAAATTATAGTCTTCCTTTAGATTTCTAAAAAGATGGAAGGAGAGACCCCTGGTCCTGGAAAGACTGGATGTAGGGGAACGCCAGGACAGAGTAACGAGAGGGGGTTGAATGGAGAAAAGAGGGAGGGAAGGGGGCTTATGGGACTTTCGGGGAGGGAGGAAACGGGAAAGGGGAAGTGATTTGGAATGTAAATTAAAAAAAAATTATAGTCTTACATGGCATTTTGGTAGCGCCTGGGTGCTTCTTTAATGTGTGAATAACACTACTAGTGAGAATGTGGAATGTAAACCTCTTCTTTGCAATAGAAAGGTGAGCATGTGGTCATCATTAGGACAGAACCTACAAAATGGATGTTGGCAAGAGAAACTCAAGTAGATATAGAAGTTAAGTTCAAATGCTTAACTTTAGACAAATGTAGGAACCATGAGTCACTCTTTTTTTTTTTCTGGCAGTTTCTGCCAGAAATATTATAATTGCCTCAGTAATAATAATAATAAATTATTATTGCTCAGAAAAAAATCTGTATTATTACTAATGTTTTATGTGTATATGGTATATTTGTAAGATAGCCCATATGTTTGAAGTTTTAGATCACAGATTCAGAAAATCATGCAGTTGTTATGAACCAAGGCAAGAAAACACACACACACACACACACACACACACACACACACACACACACACCAATTTTTTATATAAATGTTTATTTACAAGAAATAATATCAGGCTTTACATGGTTGTGATTAAATATGCAGGAAATTAAAAATCAAATCTTGAAACTAATAGTTTCACAGAGTTCCATTTAAGTGACAGTAAGCTGAGTAGAATTTCCGCAATGATGTCTCTCTTGATTTTCCTAGGCAGAGACTTTACTTACAAACTGCATAAGAGCCCTTTCTTGATATTCTTTTCACTGAGGCACCTAGATGACTTGCAGTTATGGACCTACCTAGTTTTCTTCACAATTTTCTGTTTTTTAAATATACAAATAAACAAACAAACAAAAATCCCAAACCAATCCACCTCTTCAAACCGAGCTAAAAATGATAATTATCTATATCTATATTAAGCCTATGAATTTATGTATGTTATCCAAATGAAAGTCTCTAAGTATTTGTGGCTGATTACAAGACTTATATCTATATTTTTCAAATAAAATGGAGTAGTACAAAGCATGTATCTCTGAGGACTCTTTAGAATAAAAAAATAAAATGGTATTAAAATGGAGTATACAAGAGAATGATTTAAAAATTCTTTTTTTCCACATTTCTTCTCTTTACTGCATATTTTTAAAAAAATGTACTTAAGTGATTTTCAAATCAATTTTATTCTATTTCCAGGAAATACTTATGCTTAAGTGTTCAGTGTGCCTTGTTTTCAAACTATTTGTTTATGGAGATTTGGGAATTGTATGGAGAGAACAACCTTTAAACTTTGACACTGAAAGGTTATTATGGGTGAGAAATAACTCATCTGTTGATTACCATCTCTTCATTTTTCTGGCATATTTCTTCCAGAAAGATGCAAAGCTTTAAAATATCAAGTGATAAGCACATTACACCTACTTTTGCTATGAGAGCATCCCAATGGGTGGTTAATACTTCACGAAAAGGACTTCTGTTAAATGAGTTGTGATGTTTAAGGAACAGTTCTCACTTAATTTTTTTTCTCTTAGTCTCTCTTTAAGGTATGAAAAAGACAATGCTTGTGTTGATTACCTCTTTTTGTTGTAATTATAAGACACTTTCCTGTGAACAGTGTCTCTTAATCACAACTAGCAGCAGGTACTGAGCAATTGATCTGCCACACACCTCATTCTGAGCCACATGCACAGAAGGAACTACGTGAAGTAAAACACTAATGAGTTTTAAAGTAAATGAGGGGGAGTTTTTTCCACTTGAATTAACTAGGATAGAAAACTTAATGGAAAGGTCTTCTAAATTTATGTATTCTAATTAATAGAGGCTATTTTTGTTGTGAGGTTGCTCTTGTAGTTGAAGTTAATTGCCAATTTCAAAAAGTGCATTTTCAGAAATATGGTATAAAAAGGAAAAATGACTGTTCATCACAAAAGTTATAATGCATTTTTTAGGCTATAGAACAATGAAAGATAATGAAACATCTATGAAAGTAGAATGGAGTCAATTGGAGAGAAAGCTGGACAGAAAGAATTTGGACAGGGTAATTTGGGCAGGTACTGTCAGAGTTAGATGATCAAGATAAATTATTGTTATCTATGAAAATATTATAATTAAGCACCATTGCTTTGTATGTTGACTTAAAAACTGATTTAAAGAAGAATGAAATCTATAACAAATGCTAGAAATGTTTTTGCCTCAATACAATGTACAGCTTCTCATAAAGCCTGAAGAATAAATTTTTAAGATGCTAGGACATTTCTCACTAGACACACAGAAAAGGATCCAAACATTCCTCTCCTTATACATTTAATTATTTAATGTATCCATAAAAGGTCCATTAACACAAAGTTCTTGATATCTGTCACTTACTTAAGCCTTAATATGGGGTCAGATTAAGACAACAGTGACAAATTTCAGTCAGTTGACACAAAGAGTAGAGCACAAACTACCTGATTAGTGATGTCTCCTGCAGTATCATTTAAATACTTAAAGGAACAGGGAGTCTGAATTCAAATTAAGTAACCCTAGACTTGGAATCACCTATATTTAATTCTAGAATTTATAAACAGAAGCAGGAATTTGAAGCCAGCCCAAGAGTCACTGAGAGACATTGTGTCAAACTAAGACGATGCATTTGCTTCTTGCCTAATGGTTATCAAGTCTTTGAGATTATAAAGAAATGATTCTCTAGCACAGCTACATGTCACTAAACAGATGTATTCTAACCTTGTGCATTCTGTTCTTGATGACTGTTTCTGACTGTTCAAAACCAGCGTGATGGAGCAGGTCAAAAAATATGAGTAAGGCAGAATGAAGATAGTTTAAAAAGAGACCCATGAGTATCTCATAGTGGATCCAGAGAGACAGGTATTCCATGACATTTCATATTGGGAGAAAAGAAAGCCTCACATCTTCTGGAAGAGAATTTCAGCTTGTTAGACCACTTTTAAAAAGAGGGAAATATGCATTAGTAGAGTGTGATCACAACTATCCTAGGTATTACTTATCCTTGCTTTCCTCTGACCCAATACTTAAACCCTAACTTTGCTTCAGGAGCCCAAATTGTCTGCGGTTGAAGGACAAGTCATGGTATCACTTTGCCCTTCTTTCCAATATGGCCACATTAAATAAATTTCCTTTTTTTTTCCTTTCCCAAAAGAAAAGAAAGAAATATGAAGGAAAGAACGTAAAGAAAAAGATGATTTCATAGAAGAAACATACAGAATATTAATAAAAGACATTTCTATTCCCTGTAAGATTTCTCTTTAAGTTTCAATAGAAATTCAATAAGGAGCTTAGAGATATGCTGTCAACCTCATTGAAAGGAACATTCAATGACATGTTGTGATAATGAGATGGTGGGTGGAATGAAGGTGGTAAACAAGAGGTATGTAGTAATGGCATAAGCACAGAGAAGAAAACACACTGCAAGAAGCGGGTGAAATGATTCACGAATGTCGTGGAATAGGAGTGACAGGAAAGTGTCTGGATCTCGCCTGTCCTTTGAAAACAGTGCATCCTCAACAGTGGAATGGATACAGAAAATGAGGTACGTTTACACAATGGAGTACTACTCAGCTATTAAAAACAATGAATTCATGAAATTCTTGGGCAAATGAATGAAACTAGAAAATATCATCCTGAGTGAGGTAACCCAATCACAAAAGAACACATTTGGTATGCGTTCATTGATAAGTGAATATTGACCCAGAAGCTCGGAATACTCAAGATATAATTCACAGACCACATGAAGCTGAAGGAGAAGGAAGATGAAAGTGTGGATATTTTAGTCCTTTTTAGAAGGGGGAACAAAATACCCATGGGAAGAGATACAGAGACATAAGGATGGAGCAGAGACTAAAGGAAAAGCCATCCAGAGACTGCCCCACCTGGGGATCCATTCTATATACAGTTACCAAACCCAGACACTATTGTGGATGCCAACAATTTTTTTTGCTGACAGGTGCCTGATATAGCTGTCTCCTGAGAGGCTCTGCCAGTGCCTGACAAATACAGAGGTGAATGCTCTCAGCCAACCATTGGACTGAGGACAGGGTCTTGTCAGACATCAATGAAAGGAGAGGCCTTTGGTCCTGTGAAGGTTTGATGCCCCATTGTAAGGGAATGCCAGGACAGGGAAGCAGGAGTGGGTAGGTTAGTGAGCAGGGGGAGAGGGGATGGGATAGTGGGTTTTCGGAGAGGAAACCAGAAAAGGAGATAACATTTGAAATGTAAATAAAGAAAATATCTAAAAAAAAGCTCACTCAAATCATATCTCAAAAAAAAAAAAAACCAACAACAACAAAAAGAAAGAAAACAGTGTATTCTTGCATGGGTATAAATCTGTTTTACTCTGTTTTTAAGTAGTTAATTTTATAGCACAAGAATGGTCATTAATATGATGCCATGAGTCATTAGAAATGTTTAAGATAATAAAAGTTTCCCAGAGTCAGGCTTTAGGTAGCGAGGTTAAGATTGTCAAAATGTGAGAACATTATATTTTATTTTTGGCTCTTTTTACACAAATAATGGAAAATATATTTCTTGTATAAAGGAAAATTATCAAAAATTAAATATTTAGAAATAGTAACATGAACTTTCTAAATAGCATATTTCACAAATATGGAAATAATCCCATTAATATTAAATATAATTTTAAATGCACATATTTTTGAGTCATAGAAAATGAGTTGTCATAATGTTTTCAAAGATATTTTGCATTAATACATAGAAAAACAAATCTAACAAAAACCTCATGAAACAAGCATTAAAGAACTGTTCTTCTAATAGTATACCATAACTTGGCTATAACCAAAGGAATAAAAATTCACTGAGCAGAGTGAAATAACTTCATTCATTCCCTTGTTTGTAAGTATAATCTAATCTGCTAAGGACTTTTCGATAACCACTTTTCATGAATCCACAGTATGCTATAATATGAATTCCAGGAAGAATGGCTATTAATCTATTAGAGGTCAAGTTTTTTTTTTTATCTGGTCAAGGGGAAAAAAATGTAGCCACAGAATACTCTCTGCCATAAAACTACAAGCTTCATTGACCGTTTGGTACTACCAACTGAAGGTAGTCCAACTGATGGCGTCAGAAGAAAAAGACTAGGAAGTCTGTGAAAAAAAAGTTATTAATTGTGTAAGTAGGAACAAAGAACAAAGGTCATGATTAACATAAGACCCTAAGCACTGAAGATAGTCTCAACAACCTTTTTCTCATGAAAGCCTTTGGCAAAGGAAAATGCTAAGTTGCAATTTGCCCTGATTATATGTAATGAGGCTTCTGAGTTAAAACTAACCAAATTATGTAACACAGCTAATTATATATAAACTTAATTGTCTTAGGTCAGTTTTCCTGGGAGGAGGGAAGTCTGAGAGACATATTTGCATGCAACTTATTGGAAGGTTAAAGGAGGAACATTGACCAGAAACAAGATTTGACTAGCAGTGCAGAAGCCAATTTAATCAATCTGGTGGAGCTGTGACACTAAAGTGACCCTTGACAACTATTCTGCCTTAAAATGGGGCACAGAGTCTTTGAATGGGAGTTGCTCCAAAGAGGTAGTTTAAACTGCTAAGAATCTTCTCCCTGAAGGCAATTCCTCATGTTGCTCTCAGCTGAAATGACAGCTCTAAAGCATCTGGGACTGAGCTCTTAACTTAAAGACTAAATCTTGTCTCAGAAGTGTGGTATGCATTCTCTTTATTACACCCATTCTCTTTATTATGTAGTTCTGCTGTCCTTCTCTAAGAAACAAAGTTTAATGGAAGGAAACCTAGAGATGCTAGACTGTCTTCTAGAAGCCTTCAATGTATATATTGGATATTAACCTTCTGTCGAATGTAGGGTTGGTAAAGATCATTTCCCAGTAAACTCCAGAGAGGCAAGTAACCCTTTTAAAAAATGGGGTACAGAGCTAAACAAAGAGTTCTCACCTGAAGAATATCTAATGGCTGAGAAGCACCTAAAGAGATGTTGGTGTTCATCATCCTTAGTCATTAGGGAAATGCAAATCAAAACAACCCTGAGATTCCATCTCACACTAGTCAGAATGGCTAAGATCAAAAACACAGGAGGCAGCAGTTGTTGGCGAGGATGTGGAGAAAGAGGAACACTCCTCCACTGCTGGTGGGATTGCAAGCTGGTACAACCGTTCTGGAAAGCAGTCTGGCGGTTCCTCAGAAAACTGGGCATGACACTCCCGGAGAATCCGGCTATACCAGTCCTGGGCATATACCAGAGGCTTTACCTGCATGCAATAAGGACACATGCTCCACTATGTTCCTAGCAGCCTTATTTATAAAAGCCGGAAGCTGGAAAGAACCCAGATGTCCCTCAACAGAGGAATGGATTCAGAAGATGTGGTATATTTACACAATGGAATACTACTCTGCAATTAAAAACAATGAATTCATGAAATTCCTAGGCAAATGGTCAGAACTTGAAAATATCATCCTTAGTGAGGTAACCCAATCACAAAAGAACACACATGGTATGCAGTCACTGATAAGGGGATATTAACCCAGGGGTATTATCTCGGAATACCCTAGACACAATTCGCATATCAATAGATTTCCAAGAAGATGGAAGGAGATACCCCTGGTCCTGGAAAGAGTGGATGTAGGGGAATGCCAAGACAGAGAAACGAGAGGGGGTTGAATGGGGAAAAGAGGGAGGGAAGCGGACTTATGGGACTTTCGGGGAGGGAGGAAATGGGAAAGGGGAAATGATTTTGAATGTAAATAAAAAAACTTAGAAAATAAAAATTAAAAAAAAAAGAAGCCTTCAATGTCTCTACCATCATCTAGCCTAACTGATTTAGAGACAAGGACCTTTATTCAGAAGAGGTCTAACCCCTCATCATTCTGACCTTTCAGAGCTATGAATATTCCACAAGGCTGTAGATCAGGTAAATTCTGCCTTTCAATGGGAGCTGCTCCAAAGGGATTAAGAATTGGTGAGTTGTTTTTTTTTTTGTTTTTTTTTAATTCTCTTCAACAATTTGTTCTTTGTTCTTTTCCTGTTGCTAAGGTTGCACTAATTCTCCTCTGATCAACTCTAAATAGAGTTTTGTTTGTTGAAAAACATTGATAACTACACTCCCAAGTGCATCTGCAGGTCTCTTGAATTTAGTCATCATGGATTATGGACAGTTTATAATTATTGAAGAACAAATTTCCATTTTGTCCTCTCTTGAGCCTCTGAAAATTACCATGCAATTTTGTCTGATGATTCTGGATCTCACATAAGTGGACTCTTGCAGTATTTATACCCTAGTCATGAGTACTTTTCTTCAGCTTAATGTAGTTTTTATAATAAATAGGAAACAGGATGGTGCTCTTCAAAATGGTTGCTCAAAATATTTAATAGCTGGTGATATAGAAATCCCATTTATGGATAATGCTCTCAAAGTAATTGAAATCAGGATTTTTTTTCAAGATATTTTCATAAGTGTATCCACGGCAGAACAGTTTAGTCAGCAAGATGTGGAGACAACTCAGTGTGTGATGAGTGAATGAATGGTGAACAAGTAGAACAGACACAAACATACTGCCTTGTAACCTGGTTTTACCAATAAAGGAAAAAAAATTACATGATCTTCTCATTAGATGCTGAAAGAACCTTTGACAAAATACAACACCCCTTCACATTAAAATACCTGGAGAGATCAGGAATTCAAAGCACATACCTAAACATAATAAAAGCAATGTACAGCAAACCAACATCAAATTAAATGGAAGAAATTTGAAGCAATCACACTGAAATCAAGGGCAAGTCAAGGCTGCCCATTCTCCCTTTATTTATTCAATATGGTAGTCAAAGCTGTAGATAGAGCAATTAGCCAATAAAAGTAGGTCAAAGGAATACAATTTTTAAGGAAGAAGTAAAGATATCACTATTTGAGGATGATATGATAGTATACATAAGTGACACCATAATTAATACCAGAAAACTCCTATTGCTGTTAAATAACTTCAGCAAAGTGGATAGATATAAAATTAACTGAAACAAATCAGTAGCCTTCTTTTATACAAAGGATAAATGGGCTGAGAGAGAAATTAAAGAAACAACATCCTTCACAATACTCACAGATAATATAAAATACTTTGGTGTAACTTTAATAAAGCAAGTGACATATTTGTATGATGAGAACTTCAAGTCCATAAAGAATGAAATTGAAGAAAACCTCAGAAGATAAAAAGAACTCCCTTGCTCATGGATCAGTCAGATTAACATAGTGAAAGTAGCTATCTTAATAAAAGCAGTCTACAGATTCAATGCAATCCCCATCAAAATTCCACCTCAATTTTTCACAGACATGGAAAGAGCAATTTTTAACTTCATATGTAATAACAAAAAACCCAGGATAGAGAAAACAATTCTCAACAATAAGAGAACTTCTGGGGGAAAACACATCTCTGTACTCAAACTGTACCATAGAGCAATAGTGATGAAAACTACGTTATTGGTATTGAGACAGACAGGTGGATGAATGGAATATAATTGAAGACCTGGAAAAAAACCACATACTTATAGACACTTGATTCTTGACAATGAAGCCAAAATCATACAGTGGAAAAAGGAATGCATCTTCAACAAGTGGTGCTGGTTTCACTGGCAGTCAGCATGTAGAAGAATGCAAATTGATCCATCTATAACCCTTTACAAAGCTTAAGCCCCAGTGAATCAAGGATCTTCTCATAAATTCAGATACAATGAAGTTAATAGAAGATAAAATGGGATGCTAGAGAGTGAGATGGGAGTGGGACTGGTGGGTAGGTATGCACCCTATTAGAACCAAAGGGGAGGGTTTGGGGTGGGGGCTCATGGAAGAGGCACCAGGAAGGGGGACAACATTTAAAATTAAATAAATAAAATAATTTATAAAATATTCAGAATATATAGATCATCTTAACTTTATTAAAATTGTATTTAAATTTCTGTTATAAAATACTTCACAATAGCTTTAAACCTCTTATATGCCAATGAGTATAAAGTTAATTGAAAGTTTAATTTTTAATTTTTATATTTATTTAAATTTTGGATGTCTAAATAAAGATATTAAATGGTATATTGTATGTATTATATATGTCATATTATAACTGAATTCAGATATTATGTAAAATAATGAGTTCATACAATGAATGTATATGAAACACAAAAAAATTATGCATTTATTTTTCATTACATTAATTTATATTTCAGAATATGTTTAGTTTCATGCTTTACTCATAGCTCTGAAGAATGAAAGCTGTTAGTATTCATTCTCCTAATTTATTATCTTCTGTTAAAATCTCACAGATTCTATTAGAAGACATTTACTTCTCAAGGCCATGGTAGAAGGAACATTTTTGTGGTGAACCAGAGGCCTTTCACCACGGAGTAACATAGAAATATCTAGTGGTTTTAACTGAAAGAAAAATTCATATTTTTAGGAAGGTCCAATTATTAACAACAATCATATGTTCTGTGGCACTCAGTGCATCTCAATGAAACAGTGCTCAGGAAAGAGCACTTTGGATGCCTGCAGACCAGTGCACAGAAACACAAACATTCTTGAATAATATTAGGTCTACTGCTTTGCTCATTTTGTATATTTTGAGGTGGTTATAAACTACAAAATGGATAATCTTATTGAATAAAATTATCTTTCCCATTTTCTTTCTCTTTCTGTCTTCTCTATTCCATCCCTTCTGTATTTCACACAGTTTTTCAACTCAACTTTATGTGCTTCAATTTAAAAAACAGTGAATACACAGTGTTGCCAGCATGTGCATGGATCTAGGACCATCCATTAGACCCTCTCAGTGGTGTCATTCCTACAGAAAGTTGACTGTCCTTCCACAGCAGTCATCAACAACACAAAGCAAGTGGTGGCTTCATCACTTTCTTCACTTTTAGACCATGCAGGCTGAAACTTGTGCATGGAGACACAGCTCATGTGGATTTATGCTTGCATTGTTGATGTGATTTACATAAATAAATGTTTCACTGCAGATATTCACTGTTTTGTTCTTCCAGTGTTACTGTCCCCTTCTTCCACAATGATACCTATTTGAGTGCAGCAGTGGGAAATACATGTTTTTTTTTGTTTTTTTTTTTTAATTTAATTTAATTTTATTTTTTTAATTTACATTCCAAATCACTTCCCCTTTCTCGTTTCCTCCCTCCCCGAAAGTCCCATAAGCCCCCTTCCCTCCCTCTTTTCTCTGTTCAACCCCCTCTCATTACTCTGTCCTGGCGATCCCCTACATCCAGTCTTTCCAGGACCAGGGGTCTCTCCTTCCATCTTTTTAGAAATCTATTGATATGCTGATTGTGTCTAGGGTATTCTGAGATTCTGGGTCAATATCCCCTTATCAGTGACTTCATACCATGTGTGATCTTTTGTGATTGGGTTACCTCACTAAGGATGATATTTTCAAGTTCTGACCATTTGCCTAGGAATTTCCATGTTTTTAGAGCTGGGAAAACACCAATTTCCAAGTATCTGGGCAATGACCATATTTGTTTGCATCCTCAAATACTATATAAAGAAAGAAGGAGGAGGAAGAGGAGAGGAAGAAGAAGAAGAAGAAGAAGAAGAAGAAGAAGAAGAAGAAGAAGAAGAAGAAGAAGAAGAAGAAGAAGAAGAAGAGGAGGAGGAGGAGGAGGAGGAGGAGGAGGAGGAGGAGGAGGAGGAGGAGGAGGAGGAGGAGGAGGGGGAGGAGGAGAAGGAGGAGGAGGAGGAGAAGGAGGAAGAGGAGGAGGAGGAAGAGGAGGAGAAGGAGGAAGAGGAGGAGGAGGAGGAAAAAAAGAGATATAGAAGCTTATCTGAAGAGAATTGAAAGAAGCATACTCAGAAAGATTGAAGCTTCCAGTACCATACCAGGATTATTTTCTACATATTTCAAGGTTCAAGTATACAGATTCTTTAGACATAATGTCTTACTATCAATGATGATGTCAATATTTTGTAATATTTAGAGAAAACACTAACCAAAAACAATAATATGAGATATTCTATATTTTTCACTGGGATTTTTATTTAGTAGCCTATATTATCTGCAAAAGGTGATGCTTCTCTTAGCGGCTTTCAGTAATTTCTCATATGGCTTTTCCAAGTGTCTTTAGTACAAGTTCAACTTGTACACTGACCTTATATGTCCCATTTCACTTAACCCATTCCTGTTCCATGATTGTACTTTCTCCCCACAACACAACTTGTATCTGATGAAAGACCATCCAGGACCCCTGAAACTACTTTCCTGACTTTTGAAGGAGTCCATTTAGATGCATGCATACCTATGGGAATCCTTAGATACATACATATCTAAGGATTCAAAGGTAGCTTTCATATTTAAAATAAAATATGAGGCATTTGTCTTTCTTGGTTTGGGTTGCCTGATTCATAAATATTTTTCAAGTACCATCCATTTACCTGCTAATTCCATTTTTTTTCACTAAATAATATTCTATTGGATATGTGTACTGAACTTTCTTAATCCATTCATTAACACACGAACAACTAGTTTCTTTACTGCTGTGAATAACAGAGCAACAAAGAATATAGATGAGGAAGTAGTTCCAAGGTCGAATACGGAATCTTTTCAAAATATTGCTGTAAAAAATATCACTGAATCATTTCATATGTTAGTGCTTTAGTGCTAGCTTTTACAGGAAGCTGTACCCTCATTTGCAGAAGGACTACTCCTACCTGCATTGACTCACAGCTCCCTTTACTCCATATACTGTTTCTTTCTCTTTTTTTTTCTTTTCTTTACTTAGTCTTTTATTTTAATTTAAAATTTAGACTTTCTGATAGGGTATAATGAAATAATTTTAATTTGCATTTTCCTAATAGCTAATAACGATGAATATTCTTTTTAAAAATCATGCATCAGCTATTTGCACGTCATCTTTGCAGAACTTTCTGTTTAGTTCCATTCCCTAATTTTAAATTGACTTTGTTGTTGTTGTTGTTGTTGTTGTCGTTGTTTTGGTGTTTGGTATTTTGTGTACAGAATATATGCAGGCTCAATTGCTTCTCACTTGTCTCTCAGACTTGTAGGTGGCAATATCTTCTTTATCATTTTATTATTACATTTATTCATTTAGTGTGTGTGTGTGTGTGTGTGTGTGTGTGTGTGTGTGTGTGTATACATACATATCCCATGGCCTGTGCATGAATATCAGAAGACAACTTTGTAGAATCAGTTTTTTCCTTCTAGCATACAGTTCCTGTGTATTGAACTGAGGTTATCAGTCTTGATGGCAAGTGCATTTATCAGCTAAGCCATTCAGCAGAACCTTCTCCTGTAATGTATAATCACCTCATGTCTATGCACAAAAACCTTGTTAGGTGTAAGGTCATGTATGCTTTCCATTAATACCTGTCTTGATGACTTAATCTTAATTTAATTGCTCCTTTAAATACTCAGGATCCACTTATATCCCTTTCTGAGGTCCTGGAGCTTATAACTTACAAATGGATTTGGACATTAAATAATGGCTCCAAATTCAAGTATAAGTGATGATACTTGGCAGTTACAAACACTACTGTATGACAAACAACCAGCAAATAAACAATTAAGAATACTAACAGAATGCTTCTCTTCTGAAGCAAACAAACATCACTATCACAAAATATAATTTTTAATTTATGAAAAGGAATATATATGAAAATGTGTGTGTCTGCGCATGCGCATGTGAGTGTGCGTGCACGTGCATGTGTGTGTGTGTGTGTGTGTGTATGTGTGTGTGTATGTGTGTGTGTGTGTGTGTGTGTGTGTGTGTGGGCTTTGCATACACATTTTGGTTTGAATCCCTTGCCTTCTAAGAGTATTAATCTACATGCCAGTTATAAATGTATGCAAATATTCTATTTCAATTTTTTTCTTATAAATGTTAATTTCATCATTCAGAATTCCATGTTATAGAAGTTTTAACACTTTGAATTTTTACTCTTCTTAAACTTTTAACATGACCATTTAAAATTCATATAACTGAGTATATTGATAAAAAGTAGTTTAAATGACTGATAATAGGGATTAAATATGATTTAACATACTATTGCATAATATAATTTTCCTCCTATATTGTAGGTAATTGAGCTAATCCCTTATTTTCTAGTTTCTCATACTTCTTAGTGAAAATTTTCTATTATCCGTGTTTCCTCACTACTCTTATCCTATACCAAGCCTTAATTACTTCAAATGTACTTTCTTTTTTTATTTATTTATTTATTTATTTTATTTTATTTTTTTAATTTACATTCCAAATCACTTCCCCTTTCCCGTTTCCTCCCTCCCCGAAAGTCCTATAAGCCCCCTTCCCTCCCTCTTTTCTCCATTCAACCCCCTCTCGTTACTCTGTCCTGGCGTTCCCCTACATCCAGTCTTTCCAGGACCAGGGGTCTCTCCTTCCATCTTCTTAGAAATCTATTGATATGCGGATTGTGTCTAGGGTATTCCGAGATTCTGGGTTAATATCCCCTTATCAGTGACTGCATACCATGTGTGTTCTTTTGTGATTGGGTTACCTCACTAAGGATGATATTTTCAAGATCTGACCATTTGCCTAGGAATTTCGTGAATTCATTGTTTTTAATTGCAGAGTAGTATTCCATTGTGTAGATATACCACATCTTCTGAATCCATTCCTCCGTTGAGGGACATCTGGGTTCTTTCCAGCTTCTGGCTATTATAAATAAGGCTGCTATAAACATAGTGGAGCATGTGTTCTTATTGCATGCAGGTAAAGTCTCTGGGTATATGCCCAGGAGTGGTATAGCCGGATCCTCCAGGAGTGTCATGCCCAGTTTTCTGAGGAACCGCCAGACTGCTTTCCAGAGTAGTTGTACCAGCCTGCAATTCCACCAGCAGTGGAGGAGTGTTCCTCTTCCTCCGCATCCTCGCCAACAACTGCTGTCTCCTGTGTTTTTGATCTTAGCCATCCTGACTGGTGTGAGATGGAATCTCAGGGTTGTTTTGATTTGCATTTCCCTAATGACTAAGGATGATGAACATCTCTTTAGGTGCTTTACAGCCATTAGATATTCTTCAGGTGAGAACTCTTTGTTTAGCTCTGTACCCCATTTTTTAATAGGGTTACCTGCCTCTCTGGAGTTTAACTTCTTGAGTTCTTTGTATATATTGGATATTAGCCCTCTGTCGGATGTAAGGTTGGTAAAGATCATTTCCCAGTTAGTTGGTTGCCGCTTTGTCTTTTTGACAGTGTCTTTTGCCTTGCAAAAACTTTGTAATTTAATGAGGTCCCATTTGTCTATTCTTGATCTTAGAGCATAAGCTATTGGAGTTCTGTTCAGGAAATTCTCCCCTGTGCCCATATGTTCAAGGTTCTTCCCTAGTTTCCCTTCTATTAGTTTCAGTGTGTCTGGTTTTATGTGGAGATCTTTGATCCACTTAGATTTGAGCTTAGTGCAAGGAGATAAGGATGGGTCAATTTGCATTCTTCTGCATGTTGACCTCCAGCTGAGCCAGCACCATTTGTTGAAAAGGCTATCTTTTTTCCACTGGATGGTTTTAGCTCCTTTGTCAAAGATTAAGTGACCATAGGAGTGTGGATTCATTTCTGGGTCTTCAATTCTGTTCCATTGATCTACATGCCTGTCTCCAACCAAAAAAAGCACAGGTCCAGATGGTTTTAGTGCAGAATTCTATTAGACCTTCAAAGAAGACCTGACACCAATACTCTTCAAACTGTTCCACAAAATAGAAACAGAAGGAACACTACCCAACTCGTTCTATGAATCCACAATTACACTAATACGAAAAGCACACAAAGATCCGACAAAGAAAGAGCATCTCAGGCCAATCTCTCTTATGAATATCGATGCAAAAATACTCAATAAAATTCTTGCCAACCGAATCCAAGAACACATCAAAATGATCATTCACCAGGATCAAGTAGGCTTCATCCCAGGGATGCAGGGATGGTTCAATATAAGGAAATCCATCAATGTAATCCACTATATAAACAATCTCAAAGAAAAAAACCACATGGTCATCTCATTAGATGCTGAGAAAGCATTTGACAAAATTCAGCATCCTTTCATGCTAAAGGTCTTGGAAAGATCAGGAATTCAAGGCCCATATCTAAACATAGTAAAAGCAATTTACAGCAAACCGGTAGCCAGCATCAATCTAAATGGAGAGAAATTTGAAGCAATCCCACTAAAATCAGGGACTAGACAAGGCTGCCCTCTCTCTCCATATCTTTTCAATATAGTACTTGAAGTTCTAGCTAGAGCAATTAGACAACAAAAAGAGGTCAAAGGGATACAAATTGGAAAGGAAGAAGTCAAACTATCACTATTTGCAGACGATATGATAGTATACTTAAGTGACCCAAAGAACTCCACCAGAGAACTCCTACAGCTGATAAACGACTTCAGCAAAGTGGCCGGATATAAAATCAACTCAAGCAAGTCAGAAGCCTTCCTATACTCAAAGGATAAGCAGGCTGAGAAAGAAGTAAGAGAAATAATACCTTTCACAATATCCACAAACCATATTAAGTATCTTGGCGTGACTCTAACCAAAGAAGTGAAAGATCTGTATGACAAGAACTTCAAGTCTCTGAAGAAAGAAATTGAAGAAGACCTCAGAAGATGGAAAAATATGCCAAGCTCATGGATTGGCAGGATTAATATAGTAAAAATAAACATCTTACCAAAAGTAATACACAGATTCATTGCAATCCTCATCAAAATCCCAACTCAATTCTTCATAGAGTTAGAAAGAGCAATTCAAAAATTCATCTGGAATAACAGAAAACCCAGAATAGCTAAAACTATTCTCAAGAGTAAAAGAACCTCTGGGGGAATCAGTATCCTGGACCTCAAGCTGTACTACAGAGCAATAGTGTTAAAAACTGCATGGTATTGGTACAGTAACAGACATGTAGATCAATGGAACAAATGTACTTTCTAATGATGTCCTTGTAACTTAAGAAGTTGTTTATATGGTGAATAGAGAAGGCTCCTGTTTAGTAGAAAACTATCTAATTATACATCTGACCTCAAATTTCAGTCCACTGAAGACTATTTTTGTTCTATACACTCCTGCATTTTAAGAAAAACAAATATTTAACTAGTGATATTCCAAATAGTCTTAACAACAACAACCAAACTCTGAAACCTGTTTATTATAGAAGCATAACAGGACATGTATGGTTACCTACACAAATTAGACTTTTCTACTTCTTTATTGTAAACAACAGAGTGT
This sequence comes from Tokudaia tokunoshimensis, assembly GCA_036184795.1. Taxonomy (NCBI): domain Eukaryota; kingdom Metazoa; phylum Chordata; class Mammalia; order Rodentia; family Muridae; genus Tokudaia; species Tokudaia tokunoshimensis. Next base: position 11,652,971 of record BTHU01000011.1, on the reverse strand, counting down.
TATTTCATGATATTGTCACTTTATGTCCATAAACTCAAAGGAAATCGGACCTAGTACTAACTTATGGTATTAAGGGAGAGCTACTACTATACAATAAGAAAATCAAACAAGCAATGTTTCCCAGGATTCCTTTGTGCCTTAACTTAGTACACAGAAAAGCAATACCTGCTTTTCATCTGAGATATTATTCAAGACAGATTTATGGGGTCAATTCTACAGATAGTTTGGTGTGTGCACATTGTGTGTGTGTGTGTGATATCTGTGTGCATGTCTCTATGTGTGTATTTATGTGTGGGCCTGTGTGTCTGGGTGTATCTGTCTGTCTGTCTGTCTGTCTGTCTGTCTGTCTCTCTCTCTCTCTCTCTCTCTCAATCTGTGTGTGTGCATATATGTGTCTGAGTGTGTGTGTTTTTTCCTATAATTATTATCAAAGTCATAGTTAAATTTCACACATAAACTTAAATTTTGGACTCTAATAATTTTTTATTTTGAAGGCTATTTTTATAGATATTCTCCAGAATATTTCATATATATATATATATAGATATATATATAGATATACAGATATATATATAGTGTTAGTGAATACAACACTTTTTTCTTATAATTATCGGTGCCAGAAGAAAAAGACTGTCCTATTCATGAATATGGTAAAAAACCTACAATTTTTCATCAGAAAGTCTACAATATCCAGTGAGTTTTGACATGTGAGAATATTTACTGCATTTTACTAAGTCCTAAAAAGAAGTAGAAGGCACTTTCAAATGTTTGGAAACACAGTTGCTACTCAACATACTAGGTATATGATGCTATCCCATACCAAGAGTGCTACCACTGAGACCTTTTTGTACATTGAAAAATAAGGAACGGGTGGTAGTTTGGAAATAATGAAAAATATAAATTTTAGGTTTGAAGCTTCAGTTTCTTCTAAAGTTACTTTTTACATTTCAAATACTTATATTTTCTGAAACAGTTCTAATATTTTTGTTTGCATGCAGTAAATACACTTGTCCATAATACAATTTCACTCAGAATCTTTAGTTACCAATAAAGTCTAAAAAAATATTTTTTATGGTGGCTCTATTAGCATGATTACTCTTTAATATGCCACATTTCATCTTGTATTCATTTTGTGGCTATCCATGACTAAAATATATATCAATAAAGCATTTCCAGGAAAGAAAAGCTACAATGATTTCAGAAATTTGCTATATGAAATACACAAAAGGAAGGAATATAGTATACTTTAGTGTTGTGCCACTTGAAACATTTTCAACTTTATAGTTTTGCTTTTGATAAGTTATAAATGTGTACAGATATGATGAGGAATGTCTCATCACTAAATGGTACTTACTCAAATATGATATCATGTAATATATCACATACTGCAGACAGGGAGGTACATAGAATGGTAATATATTTAAATGATCTTTGGGAGAAAATCCCAATGTATATAACATTAATTTTGAAAGTAGTTTTATAAAAACTGAAAATAAAAAGATTAGAAGAACTAGAGGGCATGCTTTGGGAATCAACAAGAAGCAGGAAATGTGAGTGGAATTTTAAAAGGTAATATACTCTACACCATTGAGATCTGTAAGTCATTATCTGGGAAGAAATTGAAAAGGCCTTTAGCAAAATGTATATCTGCATTCAACAGGCAAATGGCAATTGGTTCTGAATTGCTAAAAGAGTTAACAATGAGACATAAAAGGCATGAGAATTGCTGTTCTAGGCATCCTTGAATATTCACCTAAATTGCTGGATTGTTGCTTCTAGTACTGGTCATTCTGACGTTAGAATAATTCAATTTTAATAGCTCCTTTGTGGACTACTGAAATCCAGTCCAGCAGTGACTGGATTTCATTACTTTATAAGGGAACAGGTGAGTGTATGGAGCCAAGAGGATAAGCGTATATGAGACATTCACCAAATATAGTTCACAAGGATATACTTATTTCCTTCCATTGAGAATTAACTATTATAATTCAGTCTCTGTCTGTCTGTCTGTCTGTCTGTCTGTCTGTCTGTCTGTCTGTCTCTCTCTCTCTCTCTCTCTCTCTGTCTCTCTCTGTCTCTCTGTCTCTGTCTCTCTCTCTCTCTCTCTCTCTCTCTCTCTCTCTCTCTCTCTCTCTCTTATTCTTCCTTTATACTCTCAATTTCATTTTGGATGTGCTGTGTCATATTGGAGGAATTAGAGATGTCACTCGAAATGTGCACTAGGGACCTGGAATGAAGCACAACATCTGGACTATATTGTAGCATTGCTTGTCACCAGATGTGGCAGACAACAGCTGCAAACTTCCTATCAAATTAATAAATATTTTGTAAATTTCAAGATGAATACAGTATCAAAACGTCCTTTGAATAGTTTTGAATATATTCCCTGGTTGACTATAAGAGCTTCAAGAAGTACTGGCATCCAGCCCTAACAGATGTCTTTTTCATGGGAAACTTAAGAGCCTTAAAATCTACAATGACTCCTGAGAAACTTAAGATGCTCTGTATTGCTAACTTATTTCTTTTTTGTTTTGTTTTGCTTTCCTTCATTTTGTGTTTTATTCATTAGACTTTTGCAATGCAGTTTCATTCTGTAATCTTAAATTGACAGTGGACTTACTACACACCCCAGGCTAGCATTGAAACCAGTGATGCTCTTGGCTAGGCCTACCAACTGTTAAGATTACAAATGGGAGTCACTATATCTGCCTTTTTCTTTTCTTTTACTAATATATTCCTTGAATCCTTTCAAAGGAAAAAGTGAGACTGAAAGATTACGTAGTATCAAAGAAAGGCTGGTACATAAATAACAAAGAATTTATAGGGAGGCAGAGAGGTAAATAGATGCATAATACAGCTATTTCCATCTCCATCATCACAAACTGGAAAACAGGAAGAAAAATATTCATTTTTAATTATATCAAAAGCTTTTTTTACCTATGTTGGAGTTCAATTTGCTGAAGTTAAAAAAAAGTTTGAAATGATATGCATATTACTTATTTGTGAGTGAATTACATGGATTATAAAACATAAGTGCTAAAATTTTAAAACAAAAAATGATGAAAACTAAAGTAACTGAGATAAAAGGAAATAAAATGACTAAAAGAGGAAAGGGAATATTTTAAATAATCATTCGATAACTGTTTGTAATAGGACCCTACAAGAACACTGGACAGTCAACACATGTGTGCTCTGTGATATCATAACCAGGTTGTGGACATCTGTGAGCACTTCTTGCACAATATGGAAATACTTTGCATATCAGTAATCGAAATATACAGATTACTATAAAAGCCTAGACTGACTTTTACATTTTGCTAGAATGATATCCCATTTTATCCTATTTCTGTAGTTACTACTAATATGTCTGTTTCCAGTGTATTTTTATCTGAATTAATACATCTCATAAACTAAGACATAAAAGATATAGTTAAGCACAAAGCTCATCTTTCAGAGTATATCATAAAAGTATGAAGTTTGGGTGCAGAAAAATTTTCAATGAATAATTTTCTCACAAGAAGATTTAGTCAGCAAGAAGTATCGATTGTTTATACAATTGAAAGGCAGTAGAAAAGATTGTTGTACATTAATTTGTGTTAAAGCTGTGCCATTTTATAACAACATACAATAAAGTGAAGATATTCTTTTAATATACAATGTAACTCTTATATTTAGCTAAAATTAGTTTATAATATAGGCCAATAACACTACATACACACATAGACACATAGACAGATACACACACAAAAGAGAGATACAGAGACAGAGAGACAGAGATAAAAATACAGAGAAACAGAGGAGAGAAAAAGAGGGAGAGGGAGGGAGGGAGGGAGGGAGGGAGAGAGAGAGGGGCGTCTCAGGTAAAAGAAAAATCTTAAAAAAAAGTATATGTCTCTCCCTCAAGAGCTGTTGACTTAAGCTCTTCATCTATGGCGGGATCTTGTGAAATTTTCCTCCATCAATGCTGGCCTGTTAATTGCTATGACCTTTGCAGATCTTATTCACACAATCCTATCATTGAGACTCCGTGAAAGCAACATCTCTGCCCTGTTAAAAAAGAATTATTATGCAGCAGTGTCCCATTCTTAAACCTCTCTCAATCTGTCTATCCCACCCCCAAAGTTTCAGAGCTTCAGGTTGTATAAGTTATGACACAGAGATTTTCATAATATACAATTAGATACTATGACCAAAGATTAAAAATATGTATTTCACATATAATGCAGACAATATTTTAGGTCAATAACTCTAGCAAGGTTTACAGTAAATAGAAAGTTAACTATTTTATAAGAGGTGAAGAGAGAAGCCATGCTATAGCAAGTCCTCACAATCTCCACCATTTAGAGATAGATACTCTTAATAATTAGAAAAAATATAGGTAGAAAGTAGCCAAATTATCTAATGATCCTCTAAGACAAGGATCTAAAGAGAGACTCATGGCTAACTCTGTATTCCAACTCAACAGACTATTTTCTTGGAAAACTCAAGAAATATTTGCTGTTCCTTTAAGGTGAAACTACTTCTTTAAAGATTTTTTTTTTGTGGTTTTTACATCCAATGAATGTCTTTCTGAAATATTTGTGAACCCTTTCTTTGTGATGTCAAGCCACTGTCAAAGTAAATGGCACCATATTCTTTCAGTCTCTGTGGAAGATAAAACCTGCTTGCAAGTAGATATACTACCTTTTCTGACACCTGACCCCTCCTATGAAGATCTGGAAAAGCACTTTTCTTTTTCTTTCTTTAATTTTTTTGCCAGTCTAATTTCCAAATATTTGTTCTCTGCAAAAAAACAGATCAGAAGGTGCAAACTCTTGCCAGATTTTTAGACAGTTTAAAAACTGTTAAGAACCATTGAAGATGTTAAGTCAGGTTCTGTCTTTTTATATAAGCACCATTTGATGTTTTAAGTGAGAAAAATGGTCAAAAGTAGGCCACCTGATCAATTAATTGACAGATCACAGTCCATCCCTCATGCCCTGTTCCTTAATAGAGAGACTGCAAACCTAGTAGCCACCTTGAAGAATAGTTAGACTTTCATCAAGTCATCCCTGAGCGTTAAATACTCTATGACTGTTGTCAGGAAATGCTACTTTACTTGTAAAGTTCACTAGAATTTGAGCGATAGGTAATGCCATGACTGTTGCCCAAAGTAACTGCAGCAGACAGATCTCTGCCTGACAGACTGCATAAAGGAGACTCTACTGCAGTGATAAACATGAATCAACCTTTGAGAATACCTCATCTATACTTACCCTGGATCTCAGAATAACAATCCCCTTCAAAATTGGAGATGAAGGACAGATCCTGCTCTTGTGACTTGGTATAAAGCTTGGAATGGCAGAGAAGGGACAAAATCCATGTGAGGTTTGCGAGTGGAACACAGTTGAGGTTGTGTTTTGTGGATCTACGAACCATGAATGTGCCTGTGATTGTGGTACTAGAAACTGTAAATAGTTCAAACCCCTTGTCTAGCTCTATAAGTAGGTTGAGTCTATAAGTAGACACTCAGATTTTGTACTGTGATATTTGACGTGATAAAGTCTTTCCCTTGTTAGTATTTTATTCCATAACCATGGTCTTTATCATGGGTAGAGCTAGCCGAGCCAATAAGAGTAGACATTCAGCTTCAGGACCTGTACAAAAAATGGTGTCTCCAAAGCCTTCACAATCCAAGGGATGCTAGCCTACTTCTCACTTTTAAGTAAAGGTCTGCCAGAGCAAGGAGGTACATGCCTTAAATCTCAGCACTTGGGAGGAAGAGATAAGAGGATCTCTGTGATTTTGAGGATAGCATGGCATACATAGTGAGTTCTAGGCCTGCCAGAGCCATGAAGAGAGACCCTCTCTCAAAAACAAAACAGAACAACAACAACAAAAAAAACCCCAAACTTACAAAAAACAGAGATCCTGGAGAGAGATGCTGGAGACTACAGGGGACTGGTAAATAAAGACACAACAAGAACTAACACTGTGAAAGACAAGCAGCTACAGTGCACTGCAACAAGACAGCTGCAGATTTTAAAAAAAAATCACTGCAAGCTCCTGAGAGCTCATAAATTTTAAGGTCCAAATATCCAAAGGACTGCAGTGTCTGTAACTTTAACTGCCTGTGCACAAATGTTTGCTTTGAAGCTTTAAATACTGATCTGAATTCAATATCTGAATGTGTAAACCTATCTTTTCAGGTTGGACCTGTATATTTCTTTTCAGGCTCCAGAGATATAGATGCTCCTTTGCATTGAAGGTGTGGTCCATAAACCCCTTGCAACTGCAAGCTCAGAACATTTTGTATTCTCTCTCTCTCCAAAGAATATAAAGCCCTCTATCAACCACCTGCTATACATGGAGAATGCCACAGCAAACTCATAAAGTCTCTAAAGCCCTTTATCTCAATAGAGTTGAGCAAAGATTAAAGATAACTTCCTTACTTTTATTGAAAAAATAGCAAGCTATCTTTGCCTACTTATCTTTATTCAAACCAATATATTTTCCACAGAAATTAGAGGTAAAATCTGATGGATATCATTTTTTTGTTGTACATTTCCAAAAGGATTTTTAAGAAAATGTGTAGTTAACTACAATAAATTTATCTTCAGGTCAAGTAAGATTAATTTAAAAACAATACTTTAAGAGTTAGAGGGTCAGATATCGGTAATTTCCAATCATAAACAGCTACTCTGGAGATAAGGAGAGAATATAAATCTTCTATTTGAGGAGGGAATAACTTACCTTGCTGCTTTTATAAATTGCCATGGCTTTGGCTTTAGAGTTCTTTCTAAGCACTTGTTTATCCCTGTACACAAATGTTATTCTCAGCACTGAATCGAAGAATTTCTCTTGGTGGTGAATGCAGAGCTTTTTGATTGTTTTAGATCCTCAGTACAAGTGATTGCTAAGTGAAAATCCAGAGCACAGGGAAACCACTGAACTAGACCACTCCATGGAAGGAAAGGTTTATTTAGGGCAGACCAAGGCTGTCATGGCTAAGTCTCCAGAGGTAGGGAGAAGAGCAAAATGGAGAAGGAGGAAACCCTTTAGGAAATTCAAAACTTCTGTGGCTATCTCTTTGGAAACAGAGCTAAGCAAAGCAGAGAGGACCTTGCTGATTTTAGAGAGAGTTGGGGTAGCTCTGGGGAAACAAGTGTGTGAGCTAAAACAGCCTATAAGTCAGAGAAATGGTAGGGGAGGTTTGCAGGCCAGAAGGGCCAGCAGGCTAGCGTAGTACGTTGGTATGTATTATAGGCATGTACTGATTTGAAAATAGATATCTGTCTTTTAAAGGTAGAGGGAGAAAGGTAAAGTGATGTCTCCTGACTAATAGAAACCAGTTTCACAAGTTTCAGAAGAATGCTGGTTTTAGCCTTTAATCTAGCCACAATCAATGTTTCTGTTTTCCCTATCAGAGTCCAGCCTCCTTAGAGGATCACAGACAACCATTCTTTGGGTTGTACCCTAACAGCCAAAAATAGGACACATTTTACAGGTTCTTTAAAGAGTTAGAGACCATCACAGAAGAGGAGGAAGAAAGGATAGAATAGCCAGATGATAGGGAAAAGACTTCAAAATATTAATTCTAGTCATGATGAGAGACCAGGAGTTAGACAGAATAGTAGTCACACTGGGAAAGGGACCATGGCTGGTTAATAAATGCAACAAATTTCTGGATGGCTATATTCTTCTTCAACCTCCACATTTGAAATGTCAGGTAGCTTTTATTACACACCAGTAGGGCCCTGCCGATAGACCTGCTCAAAGAGTTCAAGGCAGAATCAGAACTTGCCATATAGTAGTTCTGGACTGATCAACATCCTTTCTATCTTCAAACTGACCAACCCTCAAGTAGGGAGGAAAGACAATACAGAGGCTTTAAAACACAGACTTCGTATGTTTGCTTACTACGCCACCTCTGTCTTTGAGAAGGACTTTTTCTCACGTGACTGCTGCATGGGGGTTTCCTGACCCCCAGTAAGCTGCCTTTGTTCAGCAGCTGATGTTCTTGTGATTGAACTTTCTTTGCTGCTACCTGTTGTACTTCATATTTTGTCTACCTTTTCATACTTTCACTGTCAAGGAAAAATAGTCCAGTCAGGACCTTTCTGTTGTGGATGGGCCTGGTGCCATTCTTGTGGACCAATCTCCTAATGAATAAAGGAGCCAATCATTGGGTGAGTAGAAAGGACTTCCGGTTTAGATGGAAGGAGAGAGAAACCAGAAGAGAAGTTAGTTCTCTTTGGAACCTGGACAGCAGAGGGGTAAGATGTGGGTGCTAGAGTTTCTTAGTATCATGGCGGATCCTTGTATATCTGCGACTGGAGGGATTAGAATTTAATAAGGCTTGCAAGATTAGGTTTTAGTTGTTGCACCCAGAGCTTGAGTTACCATTGTTTCTGAACTAAGTTTTTGTTGCGTTTTCCTTCACATGGCTGTCTGGGTTCAAGAGAGAAAGGTATGGTGGACAAACGTAAGTTTGCCTGAATTGCTCCACAAAGGTCGTGGGGGATTTGAAGCAAGGGGATGGCATGGTAGCCCTTCACCAGAGGGAACGTAGTGAGCTGGGTGAAAAGATTGTGGAGTTCAGAGTCAGAATCTCCATGAAATTAAAAATAGGCGGGTCATTGCCAGCTTGTAGTGGAAGGCCAGCCAGGCCTCTGGGGCAGAGGTAAAACCACGGGAACAAGCTGGTTCTACTTTCTTTAATATTTCACTCAACACTTTCTATTATATCAATTTCACAACCATCACAATCATAAACTCAACTCAAGGTCCTCTGCACTGTGCCTATGTAAGACTGTGGCTGCCATAATTCAGTTATGGGTGGAAGAAGGGCTCACGGCACCCTACCTATGGCTGGGGAATGATTGATTATTGACTCTTGGGCAAGGAGACCATTGTCTTTACTTTTTGACTCATTAGGGAAACAACCAGTTTCATTTTGTAATTTAAGGGATCACAAAACAAATCTTTCAGCAACTATGTCTGACTAGAGTGGGTCTGCAGGAGAAATATGTAAATTAAATAGAGAATGTTAAAAGAAGGTTTCAGGGTCCCTTCTTTCTCGATATTGAACTATGTCCTAAGGAAAGATTCAGGCATAGGGTTACACATTGTCTTAAGCTGTACATTCACTGGTAACTCTCAGTATAGATCTAATCAAATGGACATGCAGATGGCCCTGATTTAGCTCAGTGGTTCACAGGACAGTAACAATAGTCAAACAAAAAACAAAAGAAGTGAATGTGGGATAACTGTAAGAAAACTGAGGCAGAGAAGTAAAGAGACAATTCATCAGGCTGAGACTGCTTTACTGGAATAGGGAGGGATGCTGAGTTTCAAGTGCAATAACATGTAAGTGCATTAAGAGAGGTCGGAGGTTATGTATACATGTAGGAAGGTACCAGAAAGTTATCTATCTCTCTCTCTCTCTCTCTCTCTCTCTCTCTCTCTCTCTCTCTCTCTCTCTCTCTCTCTCTCTCTTCCTCTCTCTCTCTCTCTGGGGTTTGCCTAGGAACTAGGCAGTTGGACACATTGTTTCTGCAGGCCACACTGGGATTAAGCAATTCTATCAAAGAATAAACTTAATTAATAAAATATTTCATGATTAAAGTTTAAAAACAAACTTATTTTAGGATATAACTCAAGTGGTATATTACAATTGTTTTTCAGTTTTAAGACAAAACAAAAATTGATATTTTCAAATTATATGGTCCCCATATTACTACATATTTGCCTGCTATATGTGTTTGAATGATTTTTATTTATTAAAAGAACTTAAAAGTTTTATTAGGGAAGTTGGGACAGCCAGGTTCTGAGACAGACAGGCATAATATCGCTTGGGTCTCGGGCAGCATGTGTGTATGCGGCTCCCAAGTGCTGGGCTGATCTGCAGTAACCAGCGCGCCAGCTCTGCTGTGGGACAATATAAGATCACTTGGGGCAAGGCACATTAGGGCTCCAAAGTCACTCAGGAGCAGGCAGGCCCCAGAAATCGGTGCCAGGGGAATCCTGGTAATCCAGGGGGGGGGGCAGAAATAGCTTTGCAGGCTCACAGGAGGTCCAACCAACAGCCAGTGGCAGCAGGACCAACTAACACCAGAGGTATCCAGATGGCAAAAGGCAAACGTAGGAATGTTACTAACAGAAATCAAAGTAATGTGGGACCATCCGAACCCAACTCTCCAACAGCAGCAAGTCCTGGATACCCCACCACACCCGAAAGACAATATCTGGATTTAAAATCACTTCTCATGATCCTATTAGAGGATCACAAGAAGGACACAAATAAATCTCATAAAGAGTTACAGGATGAATTTTTGAATTGCTCTTTCTAACTCTATGAAGAATTGAGTTGGGATTTTGATGGGGATTGCATTGAATCTGTGTATTACTTTTGGTAAGATGCTCATTTTTACTATATTAATCCTGTCAATCCATGAGCATGGCAGATTTTTCCATCTTCCGAGGTCTTCTTCAATTTCTTTCTTCAGAGACTTGAAGTTCTTGTCATACAGATCTTTCACTTGTTTGGTTAGCGTCACGCCAAGATACTTAATATGGTTTGTGGCTATCGTAAAGGGTATTATTTCTCTTACTTCTTTCTCAGCCTGCTTATCCTTTGAGTATAGGAAGGCTTCTGACTTGCTTGAGTTGATTTTATATCCGGCCACTTTGCTGAAGTCGTTTATCAGCTGTAGGAGTTCTCTGGTGGAGTTCTTTGGGTCGCTTATGTATACTATCATATCGTCTGCAAATAGTGATAGTTTGATTTCTTCCTTTCCAATTTGTATCCCTTTGACCTCTTTTTGTTGTCTAATTCCTCTAGCTAGAACTTCAAGTACTATATTGAAAAGATATGGAGAGAGAGGGCAGCCTTGTCTAGTCCCTGATTTTAGTGGGATTGCTTCAAGTTTCTCTCCGTTTAGATTGATGCTGGCTACTGGTTTGCTGTAAATTGCTTTTACTATGTTTAGATATGGGCCTTGAATTCCTGATCTTTCCAAGACCTTTAGCATGAAAGGATGCTGAATTTTGTCAAATGCTTTCTCAGCATCTAATGAGATGACCATGTGGTTTTTTTCTTTGAGATTGTTTATGTAGTGGATTACATTGATGGATTTCCTTATATTGAACCATCCCTGCATCCCTGGGATGAAGCCTACTTGATCGTGGTGAATGATCGTTTTGAGCAATTCAAAAATTCATCTGGAATAACAGAAAACCCAGAATAGCTAAAACTATTCTCAAGAGTAAAAGAACCTCTGGGGGAATCAGTATCCCGGACCTCAAGCTGTACTACAGAGCAATAGTGTTAAAAACTGCATGGTATTGGTACAGTAACAGACATGTAGATCAATGGAACAGAATTGAAGACCCAGAAATGAATCCACACTCCTATGGTCACTTGATCTTTGACAAAGGAGCTAAAACCATCCAGTGGAAAAAAGATAGCCTTTTCAACAAATGGTGCTGGCTCAGCTGGAGGTCAACATGCAGAAGAATGCAAATTGACCCATCCTTATCTCCTTTCACTAAGCTCAATTCTAAGTGGATCAAAGATCTCCACATAAAACCAGACACACTGAAACTAATAGAAGGGAAACTAGGGAAGAACCTTGAACATATGGGCACAGGGGATAATTTCCTGAACAGAACTCCAATAGCTTATACTCTAAGATCAAGAGTAGACAAATGGGACCTCATTAAATTACAAAGTTTTTGCAAGGCAAAAGACACCGTCAAAAAGACAAAGCGGCAACCAACTAACTGGGAAATGATCTTTACCAACCTTACATCCGACAGAGGGCTAATATCCAAGATATACAAAGAACTCAAGAAGTTAAACTCCAGAGAGGCAAGTAACCCTATTAAAAAATGGGGTACAGAGCTCCACAAAGAGTTCTCACCTGAAGAATATCTAATGGCTGAGAAGCACCTAAAGAGATGTTCATCATCCTTAGTCATTAGGGAAATGCAAATCAAAACAACCCTGAGATTCCATCTCACACCAGTCAGGATGGCTAAGATCAAAAACACAGGAGACAGCAGTTGTTGGCGAGGATGTGGAGAAAGAGGAACACTCCTCCACTGCTGGTGGAATTGCAGGCTGGTACAACCACTCTAGAAAGCAGTCTGGCGGCTCCTCAGAAAACTGGGCATGACACTTCCGGAGGATCCGGCTATACCACTCCTGGGCATATACCCAGAGACTTTACCTGCATGCAATAAGGACACATGCTCCACTATATTCATAGCAGCCTTATTTATAATAGCCAGAAGCTGGAAAGAACCCAGATGTCCCTCAACGGAGGAATGGATTCAGAAGATGTGGTATATTTACACAATGGAATACTACTCTGCAATTAAAAACAATGAATTCACGAAATTCCTAGGCAAATGGTCAGAACTGGAAAATATCATCCTTAGTGAGGTAACCCAATCACAAAAGATCACACATGGTATGAAGTCACTGATAAGGGGATATTGACCCAGAATCTCAGAATACCCTAGACACAATCAGCATATCAATAGATTTCTAAAAAGATGGAAGGAGAGACCCCTGGTCCTGGAAAGACTGGATGTAGGGGAACGCCAGGACAGAGTAATGAGAGGGGGTTGAACGGAGAAAAGAGGGAGGGAAGGGAGCTTATGGGACTTTCGGGGAGGGAGGAAACGGGAAAGGGGAAGTGATTTGGAATGTAAATTAAAAAAATAAAATAAAATTAAATTAAAAAAAAAAAGAGATACAGGAGACCATGAATTAACGGTTAGAAGCCCTTACAAAGGAAACACAAAAATCACTTAGAGAAATGCAGGAGAACATGGATCAAAAGATGGAGGCACACAAGGAGAAAACACAAAAATCACTTAATGAGATGAATCAACGGGTAGATGCACTCACAAAGGAATCACAAAATTTGCATAAAGAAATGCAGAAGAATATGGGTCAACAGATGGATGCCCATAAGGAGGCAACACAAAAATTGCTTAAAGAAATGAATCAACAGTTAGATGCCCTTACAAAGGAAACACGAGAACTGCTTAAAGAAATGCAGGAGATGATGGATCAACAGATGGAATCCCATAAGGAGGAAACACAAAAATCGCTCAGAGAAATGCAGGAGAACGTGGGTCATCAGGAAGAAATCCTGAAAGAGGTAATGCAAAAATACCTTAACGAAATACAGGAAAATACAAACAAACAAGTGAAGGATCCCAGCAAATCCATCCAGGAACTAAAAAAGGAAGTAGAAACAACTAAGAAATCACAAAGGGAGACAACTTTGGAGATAGAAAACCTTGGGAAGAAATCAGGAGTCATAGATGCAAACATCAACAATAGAATACAAGAGATGGAAGAAAGAATTTCAGGTGCTGAAGATTCCATAGAAAGCATCGACTCAACAGTCAAAGAAAATGCAAAATGCAAAAAACGTGTAACCCAAAACATCCAGGAAATCCAGGACACAATAAGAAGACCAAATCTAAGGGTTATATGTATAGATGAGAGTGAAGATTTGCAACATAAAGGGCCAGTAAACATCTTCAACAAAATTATGGAGGAAAACTTCCCTAACCTAAAGAGAGAGATGCCGATGAACCTACAAGAAGCCTACAGAACTCCAAACAGACTGGACCAGAACAGAAAGACCTCCCGTCACATAATAATCAAAACACCGAATGTTCTAAACAAAGAAAGAATACTAAAAGCAGTAAGAGAAAAGGGCCAAGTAACATACAAAGGAAGACCTATCCAAATCACATCAGACTTCTCACCAGAGACTATGAAAGCCAGAAGATCCTGGGCAGATCTCATGCAGACACTAAGACAGCACAAATGCCAGCCTAGACTACTATACCCAGCAAAACTCTAAATCACCATAGATGGAGAGACCAAGATATTCCATGATAAAACCAAATTTTCACAATATCTTTCCACAAATCCAGCCCTGCAACGGATAATAGGTGGAAACCTCCAATACAGGGAGAGAAACAACACCCAGGAAAAAATGAGATAATAACCTTCTTGAATCAAACCCAAAAGTAGATAACCACTCAAACATAAAGATATCGTCAAGAATGGCAGATGGCAATAATCACTATGCCTTAATCTCTCTTAATATCAATGGTCTCAATTCCCCAATTAAAAGACATAGACTAGCAGACTGGATACATAAACAGGACCCAGCATTTTGCTGCATGCAGGAAACGCACCCCAGTGTCAAAGACAAACACTACCTCAGAGTAAAAGGCTGGAAAACAATTTTACAAGCAAATGGCCCCAAGAAACGAGGTGGAGTAGCCATCCTAATATCAGATAAAATTGATTTTCAACCTAAAGTCATCAAAAAAGACACAGAAGGACACTACATACTGATCAAGGGAAAAATCCACCATCAAGAACTCTCAATTCTGAATATCTATGCTCCAAATGCAAGGGCACCCTCATTCATAAAAGAAACTTTACTAAAATTCAAAGCACACATTGCACCTCACACAATAATAGTGGGTGACTTCAACACCCCGCTCTCTGAAATGGATCGTTCAGGAAAGCAGAAACTAAACAGGGACACAGTCAATCTAATTAAAGCCTTGGTCCAACTGGAACTAACAGATATATATAGAACATTTCATCCTAGAGCTAAAGAATACACCTTCTTCTCAGCTCCTCATGGTCCCTTCTCCAAAATTGACCATATAATTGGTCACAAATCAGACCTCAACAGATATAAGAAGATAGAAATAATCCCATGCCTCCTATCAGATCACTATGGAATAAGGGTGGTCTTCAATGGCAAAAAAAACAAAAGAAAACCCACGTACACATGGAGGCTGAACAATGCTCTACTCAATGATAACTTGGTCAAGGTGGAAATAAAGAAAGAAATCAAAGACTTTTTGAAAGTTAATGAAAATGAAGGCACAACATACCCTAATTTAGGGGCACAATGAAAGCAGTGCTAAGAGGAAAATTCATAGCCCTGAGTGCCGCCAAAAAGAAACGGGAGACAGCATACTCTAACAGCTTAATGGCACACATGAAAGCCCTGGAACAGAAAGAAGCAAATACACCAAAGAGGAGTAGAAGGCAAGAAATCATCAAACTCAGGGCTGAAATCAATCAAGTAGAAAGAAATAAAACCATACAAAGAATCAACAAAACGAGGAGTTGGTTCTTTGAGAAAATCAACAAGATAGATAAGCCCTTAGCCAGACTAACCAGAGGGCACAGAGATAGTATCCAAATCAATAAAATCAGAAACGAAAAGGGAGAGTTAACAACAGAAACTGAGGAAATTCAAAAAATCTTCAGGTCCTACTACAAAAACCTGTATTCAACACAACTAGAAAATCTTGAGGAAATGGAAAATTTCCTTGACAGATACCAAGTACCAAAATTAAACCAGGAGCAAATAGACCATCTAAACCGTCCTATAAGCCCTGAAGAAATAGAAGTTTTAATTGGAAGTCTTCCAACCAAAAAAAGCACAGGTCCAGATGGTTTTAGTGCAGAATTCTATCAGATCTTCAAAGAAGACCTAACACCAATACTCTTCAAACTGTTCCACAAAATAGAAACAGAAGGAACACTACCCAACTCGTTCTATGAAGCCACAATTACACTAATACCAAAAGCACACTAAGATCCGACAAAGAAAGAGAATCTCAGGCCAATCTATCTTATGAATATCGATGCAAAAATACTCAATAAAATTCTTGCCAACGGAATCCAAGAACACATCAAAATGATCATTCACCACGATCAAGTAGGCTTCATCCCAGGGATGCAGGGATGGTTCAATATAAGGAAATCCATCAATGTAATCCACTACATAAACAATCTCAAAGAAAAAATCCTCATGGTCATCTCATTAGATGCTGAGAAAGCATTTGACAAAATTCAGCATCCTTTCATGCTAAAGGTCTTGGAAAGATCAGTAATTCAAGGCCCATATTTAAACATAGTAAAAGCAATTTACAGCAAACTGGTAGCCAGCATCAATCTAAATGGAGAGAAATTTGAAGCAATCCCACTAAAATCAGAGACTAGACAAGGCTGCCCTCTCTCTCCATATCTTTTCAATATAGTACTTGAAGTTCTAGTTGGAGCAATTAGACAACAAAAAGAGGTCAAAGGGATACAAATTGGAAAGGAAGAAGTCAAACTATCACTATTTGCAGACGATATGATAGTATACTTAAGCGACCCAAAGAACTCCACCAGAGAACTCCTACAGCTGATAAACGACTTCAGCAAAGTGGCCGGATATAAAATCAACTCAAGCAAGTCAGAAACCTTCCTATACTCAAAGGATAAGCAGGCTGAGAAAGAAGTAAGAGAAATAATACCCTTCATAATAGCCACAAACCATATTAAGTATCTTGGCGTGACTCTAACCAAACAAGTGGATGATCTGTATGACAAGAACTTCAAGTCTCTGAAGAGAGAAATTGAAGAAGACCTCAGAAGATGGAAAAATCTGCCATGCTCATGGATTGGCAGGATTAATATAGTAAAAATGACCATCTTACCAAAAGTAATACACAGATTCAATGCAATCCCCATCAAAATCCCAACTCAATTCTTCATAGAGTTAGAAAGAGCAATTCAAAAATTCATCTGGAATAACAGAAAACCCAGAATAGCTAAAACTGTTCTCAAGGGTAAAAGAACCTCTGGGGGAATCAGTATCCCAGACCTCAAGCTGTACTACAGAGCAATAGTGTTAAAAAGCGCATGGTATTGGTACAGTGACAGACATGTAGATCAATGGAACAGAATTGAAGATCCAGAAATGAATCCACACTCCTATGGTCACTTGATCTTTGACAAAGGAACTAAAACCATCCAGTGGAAAAAAGATAGCCTTTTCAACAAATGGTGCTGGCTCAGCTGGAGGTCAACATGCAGAAGAATGCAAATTGACCCATTCTTATCTCCTTTCACTAAGCTCAATTCTCAGTGGATCAAAGATGTCCACATAATACCAGACACTCTGAAACTAATAGAAGGGAAACTAGGGAAGCACCTTGAACATATGGGCACAGGGGAGAATTTCCTGAACAGAACTCCAATAGCTTATGCTCTAAGATAAAGAATAGACAAATGGGACCTCATTAAATTACAAAGTTTTTGCAAGGCAAAAGACACTGTCAAAAAGACAAAGCGTCCACCAACTAACTGGGAAATGATCTTTACCAACCTTACATCCGACAGAGGGTTAATATCCAATATATACAAAGAACTCAAGAAGTTAAACTCCAGAGAGGCAAGGAACCCTATTAAAAATGGGGTACAGAGCTAAACAAAGTGTTCTCACCTGAAGAATATCTAATGGCTGAGAAGCACCTAAAGAGATGTTCATCATCCTTAGTCATTAGGGAAATGTAAATCAAAACAACCCTGAGATTCCATCTCACACCAGACAGGATGGCTAAGATCAAAAACACAGGAGACAGCAGTTGTTGGCGAGGATGTGGAGAAAGAGGAACACTCCTCCACTGCTGGTGAAATTGCAAGCTGGTACAACCACTCTGGAAAGCAGTCTGGCGGTTCCTCAGAAAACTGGGCATGACACCTGGAGGATCCGGCTATACCACTCCTGGGCATATACCCAGAGGCTTTACCTGCATGCAATAAGGACACATGTTCCACTATGTTCATAGCAGCCTTATTTATAATAGCCAGAAGCTGGAAAGAACCCAGATGTTCCTCAACGGAAAAATGGATTCAGAAGATGTGGTATATCTACACAATGGAATACTACTGTGCAATTAAAAACAATGAATTCACGAAATTCCTAGGCAAATGGTCAGATCTTGAAAATATCATCCTTAGTGAAGTAACCCAATCACAAAAGAACACACATGGTATGCAGTCACTGATAAGGGGATATTGAACCAGAATCTCGGAATACCCTAGACACAATCCGCATATCAATAGATTTCTAAGAAGATGGAAGGAGAGACCCCTGGTCCTGGAAAGACTGGTTGTAGGGGAATGCCAGGACAGAGTAATGAGAGGGGGTTGAATGGAGAAAAGAGGGAGGGAAGGGGGCTTATGGGACTTCCGGGTAGGGAGGAAATGGGAAAGGGGAAATGATTTGGAATGTAAATTAAAAAAAAATAAAATAAATAATTAAAAAAATAAAAAAAAGTTTAATTAATTAGTGGCTAAAAATTTCAACTAAAGTGTAACCGAAAGTCTACACATTTGCTACACTTGATAAACAACATTCATATGTAAATTGGCAAGGTCTGGCTTCTTCTGTTGACATTAATGAGTGTTGTGAACATTTCTTTGTAGGTGAAATGTCATTCATTAAAATAACTCCTAATGGCAGTGTCATTTTTATCAATGGAGACTGCGAAAGGTAACATTCCATGAACAACTTAGATATAATTGGGCTTCTGATGTGCTTGAAGGGTTTAAAAAGTCTCTCAGAAAATCAACAACTCTGATATTCGTTAACAGAATCAGCAATAAGTAATAAATAATTGGCCTCAAAATTATTCTAATTTAAAGAGGTTAGAAATTAGTCTTTCTGACCAATTATTTCAAATAGAAAACATTTTGAAGCAATTTTTCTCACATAACTGGTTTCTTATAAGAATGTCGTCTACTCTGAGTGAATATCTTTCCACAAAACCAGCCCTGCAAAGGATAATAGGTAGAAACCGCCAATACAGGGAGAGAAACAACACCCTGGAAAAAATGAGATAGTAACTTTCTTGCTTCAAACCCAAATGTAGATAACCACTCAAGCATAAAGATAGCGTCAAGAATGGCACACAAAAATCGCTTGAATTATCACAAGAATGGCAGGTGGCAATAATCACTATGCCTTAATCTCTCTTAATATCAATAGTCTCAATTCCCTAATAAAAAGACATAGACTAGCAGACTGGATATGTAAACAGGACCCAGCATTTTGCTGCATGCAGGAAATGCACCTCAGTGTCAAAAACAAACACTACCTCAGAGTAAAAGGCTGGAAATCAATCTTTTAAGCAAATGGTCTCAGGAAACGAGCTGGAGTAGCCGTCCTAATATCAGATAAAATTGATTTTCAACCTAAAGTCATCAAAAAGACACAGAAGGACACTACATACTGATCAAGGGAAAAATCCACCAAGAAGAACTCTCAATTCTGAATATCTATGCTCCAAATGCAAGGGCACCCTCATTCGTAAAAGAAACTTTACTAAAATTCAAAGCACACATTGCACCTCACACAATAATAGTGGGTGACTTCAACACCCCGCTCTCTGAAATGGATCGTTCAGGAAAGCAGAAACTAAACAGGGACACAGTGAATCTTATTGAAGCCTTGGACCAAATGGAACTAACAGATATATATATATATATAGAACATTTCATCCTAGAGCTAAAGAATACACCTTCTTCTCAGCACCTCATGGTACCGTCTCCAAAACTGACCATATAATTGGTCACAAATCAGACCTCAACAGATATAAGAAGATAGAAATAATCCCATGCCTCCTATCAGATCACTATGGAATAAGGGTGGTCTTCAATGGCAACAAAAACAAAAGAAAACCCACGTACACATGGAGGCTGAACAATGCTCTACTCAATGATAACTTGGTCAAGGTGGAAATAAAGAAAGAAATCAAAGACTTTTTGAAAGTTAATGAAAATGAAGGCACAACATACCCTAATTTAGGGGACACAATGAAAGCAGTGCTAAGAGGAAAATTCGTAGCCCTGAGTGCCGCCAAAAAGAAATGGGAGACAGCATACACTAACAGCTAATGGGACACCTGAAAGCCCTGGAACAGAAAGAAGCAAATACACCAAAGAGGAGTAGAAGGCAGGGAATCATCAAACTCAGGGCTGGAATCAATTAAGTAGAAATAAAACCATACAAAGAATCAACAAAAGGAGGAGTTGGTTCTTGAGAAAATCAACAAGATAGTTAAGCCCTTAGCCAGACTAACGAGAGGGCACAGAGACAGTATCCAAATTAATAAAATCAGAAACGAAAAGGGAGAGATAACAACAAAAACTGAGGAAATTCAAAAAAATCATCAGATCCTACTATAAAAACCTGTATTCAACACAACTAGAAAATCTTGAGGAAATGGACAATTTCCTTGACAGATATCAAATACCAAAATTAAATCAGGATCAAATAGACCATTTAAACCATCCTATAATCCCTGAAGAAATAGAAGTTGTCATTGGGAGTCTTTCAACCAAAAAAAGGACAGGTCCAGATGGTTTTAGTGCAGAATTATATCAGACCTTCAAAGAAGACCTAACACCAATACTCTTCAAATTGTTCCACAAAATAGAAACAGAAGGAAAACTACCCAACTCATTCTATGAAGCCACAATTACACTAATACCAAAAGCACACAAAGATCCGACAAAGAAAGAGCATCTCAGGCCAATCTCTCTTATGAATATCGATGCAAAAATACTCAATAAAATTCTTGCCAACCGAATCCAAGAACACATCAAAATGATCATTCACCAGGATCAAGTAGGCTTCATCCCAGGGATGCAGGGATGGTTCAATATAAGGAAATCCATCAATGTTATCCACTATATAAACAATCTCAAAGAAAAAAAAAACATGGTCATCTCATTAGATGCTGAGAAAGCATTTGACAAAATTCAGCATCCTTTCATGCTAAAGGTCTTGGAAAGATCAGGAATTCGAGGCCCATATCTAAACATAGTAAAAGCAATTTACAGCAAACCGGTAGCCAGCATCAATCTAAATGGAGAGAAACTTGAAGCAATCCCACTAAAATCAGGGACAAGGCTGCCCTCTCTCTCCATATCTTTTCAATATAGAACTTGAAGTTCTAGCTAGAGCAATCAGACAACAAAAAGAGGTCAAAGGATACAAATTGGAAAGGAAGAAATCAAACTATCACTATTTGCAGACGATATGATAGTATACTTAAGCGACCCAAAGAACTCCACCAGAGAATTCCTACAGCTGATAAACGACTTTAGCAAAGTGGCCGGATATAAAATCAACTCAAGCAAGACAGTAGCCTTCCTATACTCAAAGGATAAGCAGGCTGAGAAAGGAGTAAGAGAAATGATACCCTTCACTATAGCCACAAACAATATAAAGTATCTTGGCATGCCTCTAACCAAACAAGTGAAAGATCTGTATGACAAGAACTTCACGTCTCTGAAGAAAGAAATTGAAGAAGACCTCAGAAGATGGAAAAATCTGCCATGCTCATGGATTGGCAGGATTAATATAGTAAAAATGACCATCTTACCAAAAGTAATATACAGATTCAATGCAATCCCCATCAAAATCCCAACTCAATTCTTCATAGAGTTAGAAAGAGCAATTCAAAAATTCATCTGGAATAACAGAAAACCCAGAAGAGCTAAATCTATTCTCAAGAGTAAAAGAACCTCTGGTAGAATCAGTATCCCAGACCTCAAGCTGTGCTACAGAGCAATAGTGTTAAAAACCGCATGGTATTGGTACAGTGACAGGCATGTAGATCAATGGAACAGAATTGAAGACCCAGAAATGAATCCATAATCCTCTGGTCACTTGATCTTTGACAAAGGAGCTAAAACCATCCAGTGGAAAAAAAAATAGCCTTTTCAACAAATGGTGCTGGCTCAACTGGAGGTCACCATGCAGAAGAATGCAAATTTACCCATTCTTATCTCCTTGCACTAAGCTCAATTCCAAGTGGATCAAGGACCTCCACATAAAACCAGACACACTGAAACAAATAGAAAGGAAACTAGGGAAGAACCTTGAACATATGGGCACAGGGGAGAATTTCCTGAACAGAACTCCAATAGCTTATGCTCTAAGATCAAGAATAGACAATTGGGACCTCATTAAATTACAAAGTTTTTGCAAGGCAAAAGACACTGTAAAAAGACAAAGCAGCAACCAACTAACTGGGACATGATCTTTACCGTGCCTACATCCGACAGAGGGCTAATATCCAATATATACAAAGAACTCAAGAAGTTAAACTCCAGAGGGGCAAGTAACCCTATTAAAAAATGGGGTACAGAACTAAACAAAGAGTTCTCACCTGAAGAATATCTAATGGCTGAGAAGCACCTAAAGAGATGTTCATCATCCTTAGTCATTAGGGAAATGCAAATCAAAACAACCCTGAGATTCCATTTCACACCAGTCAGAATGGCTAAGATCAAAAACACAGGAGACAGCAGTTGTTGGTGAGGATGTGGAGAAAGAGGAACACTCCTCCACTGCTGGTGGAATTGCAAGCTGGTACAACCACTCTGGGAAGCAGCCTGGCGGTTCCTCAGAAAACTGGGCATGACACTCCTGGAGGATCCGGCTATTCCACTCCTGGGCATATACCCAGAGGCTTTACCTGCATGCAATAAGGACACATGCTCCACTATGTTCATAGCAGCCTTATTTATAATAGCCAGAAGCTGGAAAGAACCCAGATGTCCCTCAACGGAGGAATGGATTCGGAAGATGTGGTATATGTACACAATGGAATACTACTCTGCAATTAAAAATGAATTCACGAAATTCCTAGGCACATGGTCAGAACTTGAAAATATCATCCTTAGTGAGGTAACCCAATCACAAAAGATCACACATGGTATGCAGTCACTGATAAGGGGATATTAACCCAGAATCTCGGAATACCCTAGACATAATTTGCATATCAATAGATTTCTAAGAAGATGGAAGGAGATACCCCTGGTCCTGGAAAGACTGGATGTAGGGGAACACCAGGACAGAGAAGGGAGAGGGGGTTGAATGGGGAAAAGCGGGAGGAAAGGGGGCTTATGGGACTTTCGGGGAGGGAGGAAACGGGAAAGGGGAAATGATTTGGAATCTAAATAAAAAAAAAAACTTAGAAAATAAAATTTAAAAAAAAAAAGACGACTGGGTTCCAAGCAGCTAAGAGGAGGTTCTCAAATTCTACCCCCACAGTGACACACTTCATCCAACAAGATCATACTTATTCGAACGACGCCACACCTCCTAATAGTGTCACTCCCTGGGTCATGCATACAGAGTATCAGTAATAGTGAGAGCGATTTTTACTTTCCTTTTCATGGGTTCACTCTCCTTTGTCTCTAGTTCCTTGCAGAGATGCACAGAGATTTCCATTGTGCCTCTCAGTTCTTTCTTTCCTCCTCATATTTCATCCCTTATGTTGTCCATGGGATAGGTCTCAATTTGGACAAGTTATTTGTTGGCCAATCCCTCAGTACCTGTTCAGTCTTCATCTCTGCATTTCTTGTAGACAGGACAAATTTGGGGTTGAAAGTTTTATGAGTGAGATGGTATCTTCATCAATATACTCTTTGTTCTGCTGGGCTACCAGAGGTGGCCTCTTTTAGTTCCATATTCCAACTGCCATGAGATTCAGTGAATATCACACATATAGATTTCTGGGAAATTCCCCCATCGCAGGATGTTGGCATGTCTTAGAGATGTTCCCACCCCCTCCCCCACCAGCTACTGATTTCCATTAATGCTTGTATCCCTCTGGCCCTCTATCTTGTCTTTTCCACACTTGGTTTTAATCATCCAATTCCCCTTTTTCTCCCCTCACCCACCCAATTCCCTCCTTCTCTGCCTCCTTGTAGTACCTTCTCTGAGGCTGTATTTGTCGATAGAATTGTTTAAATTTGTTTTGCCATGGAATAATTTTTTCTCTATGGTGACTGAAACTTTACCCTAGTTTAGTAGTATGAGCTCGCATCTGTGGTCCTTTAGAGACTGCAGGGTATCTGCTCAGACCCTTCTGGGTTTTAGACTCTCTGTTGAGAAGTCAGGTGTATTTCTGATAGGTCTGCCTTTACTTGTTACTAGCCCTTATTCCTTTGCAGATTTTAATACTTTTTGTTTGTTTTATTCTATATATTCGGTGTTTTGTTTACTATAAGTTAGGTGCACTTTTACTCTGGTCCAATCTATTTGGTGTTCTGAAAGCATATCATATGTTTATTACCATCTATTTCTTTAGGTTGGGAATTTTTCTTCTATGATTTTGTTAAAAATGTTTTCTGGACCTTGGATCTGAAAAAATCTTCTCCTTTTTCTATTCTTATTAGTCTTAGCTTTGGTTTTTTGTCTGTTTGTTTGTTTTTTCCATTGGATCATGCATTTTCTGGCTGTTTTGTGTCAGAAACATTTTCGATTTTACATTTTTTTGACTGATATATTGATTTCTTCTATTGTATCTTTTATGCGTGAGATTCTCTCCATCATCTCTTAATTTCTGCATCTAGAGATTTTTACCCATGTAATTCCTGACCACTTACCTGGGTTTTCCATCTTCAAGATTCCCTCATATTTAATTTACTTTTTCTGGTATTGAACAGTTTTATTCATCTTCTTCACCTGTTTGATGATGCTTTTTTGTATTTCCTTAAATGATTTATTATTTAAATAAATAATGCAATATATTTAAATAAATAATGTGATATAAATAAATACGGGATACATCATTTAAAGGGATTGTTCTGTAAAGGCTTCTATCATATTTGTGATATTAGAAAAATAGTGTAATTTTCTTGTGCTTCAGCTGCGTTAAGATATCCAGGGCTTGATGTAATAGGATAGCTAGATTCTGGTGTTTCCTTAATGGCCTGACCTTTGCTGATTTTGTTTTTAGGCTAGTTTTTAGCCATATGACTCTCCCTGGTGCTGGCATTTCTCTGGGCATGCAAGCAGATATGTGGACTTGAAAATGGAGAGCAGGGGCAGGGGCAAAGCCCGTCTCACTGCTGGGTGTTCTTTAAGATTTGCCCAACGAGAATCTGGAACTGGTCCTATCTGATTTTCCCAGGTCCTGACAGACTTCCAGAAATTCAGGGAGAGCCATGGACAGGAAAATCGAGCTCATGGGACAGGGAGAAGCTCACTGCTGTTGAGCATGCCTCATGGGAACCCAGCAGGCAAAGAACTGGATTAGAGAAGGAAGCACCTTCATCTGGTTGTCCTTGGTGGTGGCCGTCTTCTGGGAGTGCAGTCAGAACTGTGAGCAGAAAATGTAGCACAGGGAACAGGAAACAGCTCATCATTGCTGAGCTTTCACCAGGGGGACCTGCCAAACAGGGTTATATTCAGCTACTTTTAATGAGTATTAAAACATCTAAGCAAATGAACTGCTCTTTTATCATATTTGGTTGGAATTTATGTTTTAATTTTACCTGTGAATATTAAAACACTACTATTATGTCATTAATGGTTTCCAAGTTGGTTATATTTTTAAATTGTCTTTAATTTTATCTGCTGTTAGGTTTGAGATAATTGCATTTATTTATTACACAGAGCAATAGAAATTATTCTATTTTGTTTGGATAAAAGTAACTAATATATCAATGTATGCTAATTTATTGAAAATAATTACAAAAATTTGTCATAAAACAAATACCTTATGCTAATAGTCTGCTTAATAAGAATAATAATAATAAAGTGTCCCTTAAATTTTTATCTCTAAACTTCTTGAATAGTGACTCATTAGAAAATTTTCTTTTTGCTATAGAAGGCAATTAATACAGAGATTGTGAAAGTAACTTTTACTTTCCTGATGTATCTGTTTTCTTGGAGACTTCCTGACTCTGCCAACCTAGGCCTAGTCCTGAAAGCATCAAGTCTCCTTACAATCTTATCTAACTAGGCCTAGAATATTTCATCCTCTGAGACTTATTATGGAATAAGCTCAACCCTTCTAGTTATTTCTGAACTCTGACTGTTAGGCTCATCTAGCTGTTGAACTAGCTCACCCACCTCTCCAAGCTGGGTAATTCAAACTGGCTTCTCTCAGATTCTGACTGGATTGCTCAGCTTTGCCACAAACTAATTTAAGCAACCTGTTGTAATTTCTGGCTCATCATGTCTAGCATGTTCTCTCTGCACCTTGACTCTAAAACTGTCACTGTCAAACTGCCTCTGAACTCCACGAACTGTACTGCAGTGAACTTCTCACTACTGCACTGCCTTGCAATTGACTGACTCACTCTGACTGATGGAACTGAACTGAACGGAACTCAACAGACGGAACAGTGCAGGCAGACTCCTGAATGCTGGGAATAAAGGGCTGAACCACCATGCCTTGACCTAAGACTTTGTGTACCTAGAACTTGCTCTGTGCTAGACTGGCCTTGAATTCGGAGATCTGCTTGCACTGTCTTCTGGGATTAAAGCTGCATCTATATTCCAACCAAAGTAGCCATGTTGTTGAATTAAAAGGTCTCTTTATCTTCCCCCTTTCTGTTTAAGCCAAATTATGTACACAGTTTAACTTTTCCAATAGAAACAACTACCAATCCCAAAAATTTAATGGAATTATGATGAATGGCTTTATGATGATCTATTGATACAATGATCCTTCATATCCTGATCATCAGTACTTTGTCCATGTTCATCTCAGTATCAAGGTTTTCCAGTTTGCTGTTAGATTGTATCTTTATCAATTTTAATGGAACACATAATCTTTCATCACCTCTGAAAATATAGGCAAAGCGTCTTCCCTGGTGTAACACAGGACCTGACTTCCATGCTGATATTAAAACATCTTTAAAGTATATAGGTTGATCTAATTCTGTTTGTCTCTAAATCCAGTATTTTTCAACTAGTCTTATTTCCTTTTTGTGTTTGTCAAGATATGATTAGATATTTATGAATCCATACATAAACTAGATTCTTACATACTCATTGCTTGTCTTCCTTGTAATAGATCTTTCACCACAGATTTATGGTTACATCAGCCAAATTAGGATTTAATATTTCTCAATTAAAGATCAATTATCTTTTGGTCCTACACAGGAAAGAAGAGCTCATGGAGCAGAGTGTAGCTTACTGCTGTTGTCCATGACTCATGTTTTACTTAGGTAATGTTTCAATCCAAATAAACTATATAAATATCTTCTGAAGGGTGAGAAAGAGAAGTCGGAGCCAAAAATATTTAAGTTAGATTTTTGCCATTTTTGTTGAGAATTGTCTATGTGTACATCATATGATTTAATCAAATGCAGTTCTATTCATTCCCCTTTTCTTGCAACTTTATTTCTATCTATCTATCTATCTATCTATCTATCTATCTATCTATCTATCTATCTATCTATCTATCTATCTCATTCCTTATCATTGGTGATATGCATGCTATAAGAAGTCTCCACAACTACCCATATGGTAACATTTTAATCACAGAATTTTAATTCATTTATGCATTTTGGTCTCTTTCCAAATTCATTTTCTTTAGAAACATTTGATTTATTTCTTATATGTGAACACATGTCTGTATGACATGACTCATTTGTGTAGCTCAAAGAACAATTTTGATGATTCATATTTTTTAATCACCATGGGAGTCAAGAAATAAAACTTAAATCATCACCATTATGTAATATCAGTATTTATATAATATTTCATATAAATACAACAAATCATGTATGTTTGTATAGCCTTAGATTTGGTTGAATATAAACTATAAACTTTTAGGTTACCTTTTTCATTTATGACAAAACACTCATGCATTTCTTTAAGTAATCAAATACTGAATGTTTAAACTTAAGCAATAACAAAATCAACAACAATTAAGTGGGAATACTCCAGAATAGTCAAAAGATTTTAAGGTTCACATCAAGAACGAAATCTTTGACCAAAAACCATACATGTTGTCTTAATTGGGATTTCCATTGCTATGAAGAAATATCATGACTATGGCAACTCTGAGATTAAAGGGTTGTCTGTCTTCCAGCCAGAGTAGCCATATCGTTGAATTAAAATTTCTTTGCAATTTCCCCCATTACTGTTTAAGCCAAAATGTGTACACAGTTTAACTTTTATAATAGAAACAATTTATCAATCCCACAACAATTTTATTTGGGCTGGTTTACAAGTTCAGAGGTTCAGTCCATTGTCATCAAGGTGGGAGCATGGCAGCATCCAGGCAGGCATGGTGCAGGAGGAGCTGAGAGTTCTACATCTTCATCTGAAGGTTACCAGGAAAAGACTAGCTTCCAGGCAACTAGAAGGTGGGCCATTACATCCTCTGCTACTGTGACACATTTCCTCCTTCAAGGCCACACCTGCAATTAGTGCCACCCCAGAGCCAAGCATATTCAAACCACCACACATGTTTTAGAGATTTCCAAAAAAATATTTGAATACTCCTTCCAATTCCTTTAAGTGGTCATTGTCCCAATAACTTACTGTTCTGATATTATTCACTATAAATAGAGGAAAATAGTCACACAAGTAAAAGTTACTTCTTCAAATCCTCTATACTTTAATTATAGCATTATAGTTCTTAAATAGCTGCTAAAGGCACTTTTTTACATTGTCAGGGGAATGCCCATGGATGATAAGCTTGGAAGTAAACAAGCAGACAAGCCAAGATATAATTCCTGCAGCTGGATGCCAGGGGATTCCAATATTTGCTCAGAGTATTATTAATTAAAATAACAATCACAATATACTTAAACGCATTCTTTGGGTTAGATGACACACTGGCTATAATATCTTGTTTAATCCTCACATCCACATTGCCAGGTAAATAAGATTACAGAGATCCACATTTTATAGGTAATGAATCTGTGGCTTAGATTATTTCATTAGCTTTGTTCTGATATGTTCCCATGGTTATTATTTTTCTCTGCCCTCATATTTCAAATTTGATCACCTTTAGTTTGAAGCATTGTGCTAAATAGTATTTCAATAATATCATTTTGTTGTAAGCATTTAAAATACCAATACACTGTATAAAAAATAGATACATGAGCAAACTGTGGAGACTATACTGATTATTTATGATGGAAAAGTGTGCAAACTTGATAAAACAAACCAAAAGAAGCATAAGATGGAGTGGGTAGAGAATGGGATGTGAAGAATCTGAGAGGAATTGGGGAGGTATTAAGACATATTATATAAAATTATCAGAGAAATATTTTTAAAGGTCAGAAGAAAAGAACACTTAACTACTAGCTGCTGTAGTCTCCCCTTAAAGAATTACACTCACATTAGGCTATAAAAGAAAAAGTTTGCACATTAAATCACTTAAGCATATTGCAAAAAAAAAAAAAAAAAACAAAAGCAAAAACCAAAAAACCCTGATTTTGAAGGAAGACTTTGTGACAAATGTTTTGAATATAATTGATGAAATGCTGTATAAGACCGTACAACGGTCTTCTCCATATTTGTTCTTCCTGCTACAAAGGTATCAAAATCTCAGTAAATTAAAGCCATTGAGGATGGCAGATTTTACCTTAAATCAGTCTTGTATTTCTTCAGATGCTGGTGTTATGGAGCTGATGAATTTCTTGACTCCCTTGAGGCCTGCTCCAGTTCAAGTCACCTTGCTGTTGATGTAAACAAATGGGTAATAAAAATATTTTTGTTAGATTATTTATGTGGGGGGATACAGTAGTCAACTGAAAGGGTCTTTTACATTAGCCTACCAACAGTAGCTCTGAGGGATTTTGCAGATATATATATATATATATATATATATATATATATATATATATATATATATATATAAAAAATCAGGGAGGAAAGTGCTCCTGTCCAAACATACTCATACTTATATGAAGACAGTAAATGATATTTGTTTCAATTTTGCTGCTAGAAATGCAATAGCACAAGGCGGTTTGAGGCAACCCACACATCCTAAAGTTATTTTGCAGATGGGGAAGATGTATAGACAATATGTGTTCCCAAGTTGTGATACATTTTAATTTTAGTGATGCTATATAAGTTCCCAAAATTCATTATATTTATTTACTTATATAAATTCTGTTTTTAAAATATAGAAAATACCTTTACCCTCAGGCAATGTCTTAAAAACAAACAAACAAGCTGCTTAGGCTGTTGGTTTTCTGAGGTGGTTCACTTTGGCTGAAATTGCTTTTGTTGAGGTCAGTATAACAAAATGTTTTAAATCTGAGACAGTAAAAGAATAAGAACTGGCCAAGTACAGTTTTCTTACCAACAGTGTCACATAAAATACCAAGCACAATAAAGAAATAAATATTCTCTAAAATCCTCCTGTATTTTTAAAGGCTAAGGAATGATTGTGTTACATTTAATTTGATATTCTGGGCAAAAGTGTTATGGTTTGTGGCCAGCAAGTGTCCTTTAAAGGTGTCATTGTCAGAACAAATTAATTCATAGCTCACACTCTGCAACGTCAGCATCTATTGTTATCCCTTCCTCCTCCTTCCTGTCATTCAGATTAATAACATAAGTGGTGCTCTGTGCGTACAGCTTTCTTCTCCTTGTCGTTTGACTCGGAGTCTCTTTTGCACAAGCGATTTTTCTTCAGCAGATTTAAATGCACTGCAATATATCTGTTAGGTTGGAATTGCCACACAGTCATTTCTCTTCAGACGATCCTTGTTAAACTCATTTAGTGGGCCTCTTTATGTTATTGGATTTCACATCCTAAACACTTCATTTCATATTGAATCTGAGGTCTTACCTCCATCTTCAGCCATTGTCTGAAACAGAAATTATTATGACACTGTTATGGCATCTTTGAAGATGAGGACTTTACTTGAAATGCTAATTTGCTAGCATGCAAAAATGCATTTGTGTTTCTTAGGATTTACATCTGGGAAACTCATTAATTCCGTTCATGTCCATTCACAGACTGAACTTATGCACAGTGTGAGTGTCAATAATTCCATATTCTACCATAAGATGGCTCAAGATGGATGACTTGACTGTATAGATATTAGTTTGATTCAATAGTAATTTCTATTACATCATACTGAATAAGGAGATCATAAATATTCACTTTCCCTACACTTGCCAGTTCAGATGTCAGAACAAGTTTTAATGTGGGAAACAAAAAACTGCTTATTTTTTGAGCATATTCTTTGCCAAAAGACCTAAATTTAAAGCCAGAGTTCTGTCACTAGGACTCAAAGTCATTCAAATGTGGCTATTTCCAAAATTTAGAAGTCACAGCTTCACATGACTATGGTCACAGTTCAGATTCTAAGAATCTATAGGAATGTATTGGAGACATCAGGCTTGTCTCAAGACAACTTAAAGCTTACTATTACACATGGAAATATACACCCTTTTCTTCAGTCAAGTTACAGTCTCCAGTGAAGCTTGGGAAGGAATAGAGTTCACCTTCTCTGAGTTCCAAAGTTATGTGACATTATTTACTAGACAAAAGTAAATCACTTACCTAGGAATAAGAGTCTGGGGATGAATCTTTTGGTCCTTCAGGTACTATAAGTTGGTAAAAGTAAAGTAAAAGTTGTCAGAACAATTATTCTTGATAATTGTTCTGATACCATAAATGTCCAGTGATCTCAAAGCAGACAGAAAACAAGGGCCCTTAGTCTGTTAAGGTATGTTCTTTGGCTTTACCAGTCTGTTAATTTTTTAATTAATCCTCATATTGATGTGAAGTTTCTTTGTTCAAATGAGAAATTGAGAATTTTAGTACCAAAACCTTCTCACCAGGGTACTGAAGAAATGAAGATATTTAAAAATTAAACTCAGTGTTGTACACTAAGGAGCTCTAAGAGTTCTGATTTTCCCATAGTGAGAAACACACTAAAGTCATGAATATCATTCCCAAATCTCTCACCATGGCACCTGATTGTAGCCAACAGATGTGTACCATGTTACAAATAAAAATGAGGATATAACCATCCCTAGTTGTGTACGAGAAGATTTTTATTGTATATGAGATACAAAATGTCATGAAGCAACTCAAGGAATCCAGAGCAGGGAGAGAAAATGTAGATTAGGAATAACCAGTTGACAAAACTGGGTCATGAGAGTGGGGTTTGGGGGAGAACAGCTAAAGAGAAAGAGGAGAGGGGAGAGAATGAGAAAAGGACCAAGAGAACTCCCAGGGAACTGAGAAAACATGTGGTCTAAAGGGCAGCATTAGAGAGGAAAATGATACCAGGGAATAGGAAGCAAAACATCAGGGCTGGAGAGGTTTAAGGTAAGAAATAGGGTTGGGATGGGCTGAGAGGAGCCAGAGGAACTGAGTGAACCTAGAGGGCAAGCAGAACTTTTAGTCTGTTGATCTGCACCATAGTTAGCTACTTGTATATTTTGTTTGGGACCTGACATGTCACTCTCTGTCTTTCATGATTAAATCAATTGCTTATATTTGAGAGAACTGTAGTTTATTGTGATGATTAGAATATAGTAGAGGTGGAAGCCTTTGATTCTGGTTGCTACAGAGAATTTCATCTTACTATTCAGTTTGATCAGAGCTTTACTTCTGAGTTTCCTCTCTTAGCTAACTATGAAGAAAGCCACTGCTATGAATTAAACACAGTGGTGAATTCTGCCAATAACCTGATTGAGTTGGAAGTGGGTAAAACCTTCCCTAGCCAAATTTTTTGAATAAAAATGGCATGCTAACTGACCCATGACTGCCCTTGCAGAGGATTTATCTAACTCACAATAGATTGCTGACTTATAAGAATGATAAGATAATAAAATATATGTTTCCTTAGGATGACAACTGTTTGCGGCTTTCATATACAATAACATAGAACTAATAAATTATGTTATAAAGAAATGGAAGTATAATAGAAAAAGAACAATTTAAACAAGAAAACCTACATGAGATTCAATAATCACAACACAAAGATAAATTATTATGTAATACCCACACCCATGTCCCTATAAATGTCTGTCCCTATTTCTTCTCTCCAGTATATTTTCTCAGGACAAGTGAAGGGTAAAATTCTTTCATAGTCTTGAAAAGAATAGGCTTTGGTCAGAGCCAATAGAAACTAACCTTAGTGAATATTATGACATGATATTTTCTTCTAACATGAATGACTTAATTATTAAATTTGTATGATTTAAGTTAATTTAATATTCACTTTAGTGAAGGATAGAATAAAAATATGTAAATTAGTAGAAGCCTATAATTCCATCATTCTAAATCTGAAGCAGAAGATCACAAGATTGAGTCTAGCCTCTATTAGATAGCTAGTCCCTGTTCCAGAGAAGACAATAAAAACTCTGAAAAATATATGCTTTTAAAAGTATAAATACATTAATAAGGAGCATATATATCACATCTATATTGCATCAACCTTCAATCTCAAAGAAATTAAAATGGAAAGAAACACTCCTATTACAATAAAACATGATAAGGTGGAGGAAATGTAGTCACTGTCTTAGAAAAGATATCCTAATTAGTACTTAGAAATGTTTTATATCTGAAGCTGATCACATTCATTAGAATAGACTATATTTTTCTAAGCCTTCTATAATCTGAATATTTCTACATGTTGAAGAACTATACCTAAGAAAATATTTTATAGTATAATTTGAATGCTTTCTAAATAAAATGAATTAAAAACTATGGTCTGTCAAAACCCATGCTTTTTTGCTTTTCTTAAAAATTAAACCCACACTTTTATAAACATATGATACTAAGTTAGAACTATTTTATAGTATATTTGAGCTATAATTTTATTATCTAATCAAGAAGAACATTCCAGATAATACTAAACTTTTAAATTATGATAACAAGACAGAAAATAAATACAATTTATTTAATATGATAAACAAAAACTAATTAGGAACCTAGATGATATTAATTATAATTAAGTATATTTACATTCTGTATTCTCAATAAATAGGATAATGTAGTCCTTTACTACAATAAGATGATTTTGTATTACTTAATTTTCTTATTTACTGTGACATAATATAATTTTGCCTCCATGCAAGATTTATTTGCTTTTGTATTTTCTTTTTTTTTTTTTTATTTTTTTTGGTTTTTCGAGACAGGGTTTCTCTGTGTAGCCCTGGCTGTCCTGGAACTCACTTTGTAGACCAGGCTGGCCTCAAACTCAGAAATCCGCCTGCCTCTGCCTCCCAAGTGCTGGGATTAAAGGCGTGCGCCACCACCGCCTGGCATCTAAGATATTTATTTTCAATTAATCTTTATACTGAATTGTGTTAGCATGTAGTTTTTATGGTCAAAGAAAATGTTCTGGTACACATGTATTCAACACAAATTTCAAGTACATACCAATTATATGCCTGGTCATATAGTATCAGAATTAGTGTTGGAATTGAATTGTTTTACTATAATACTTATATAAGATTTTACTGTATATAAAGAAAGATAGTACATTGTGAAATCTAGTATCTCAAATGCATTTAAATAGGCTACTTTGACTATAGAACATTTACTATGTGGACCTAGAATGGGCTAACCCAAGTCTAATATTTTTTTCCATGTGCCTGTTAAATAGGCCTATATATATATATTTTTTTTTCAAAAATCAGTTGTAGAAAACACAATTTTAAAACTAAGAGACATCCTCTGTGTCTAAATCCCCACAGAAACAGATGACATAGAACACAAACTTTCATGTTAATTAAAACTGTATATGAAGCTAGATAATCACAGTTTGTATATATGTTTGTGTAGGTGTCTGTGTATTAATGTGTGTGTTACAATGTTAAATATTGCAGACTGGAGAGATGGATCAGTGGTTACGAGCACTGACTGCTCTTCTAGAGGTTCTGAGTTCAATTCCAGTAACCACATGGTGGCTCCTGACCATCTGTAGTGGGATTGATTCCCTCTTCTGGTGTGTGAAGACAGCGAAAGTGTACTCGTATACCTAAAATAAATAAATAAGTCTTTTTAAAAAAGAATCAAATATTGCATCAGTTTTTTAAAAGAAATATTTTATATATGAGTAAACCAGAAAAGCATTGAGTGTACATAATACATAGCTACCGATAAGTTAAATGATTTATGTTCAGTTCTGTGTATTTCATCTTATTTTTCACTGTGTATTTGATTACTCATTTCTGACAACTTTGGAACTGATCTCTGTACAGGCTTTTGATGACTTTACATTTAATTGGGTTTAAATGTCATTTTTACCATATACCCCATACTCTTTTCAGTGAAGTTAAGGAACAGATAAATTTCTTCTTTTTGTTAAATGATCCTATAAATAAATGTAGTTCTTTAGATATCTGATTAAATGAATGCGGGGACAATTCTGAAACCTAGAATTCTGTGGTGGAGCCCTCACTAAGGCAGTTTTATTCAAATTTGCATTCTAATCATTGGCCATAATATCTACAAAAAGGCAAAACAGAAGATTTTCAAGACACAGACAATTACTGAGCCTTAAAATCCACCACAATATGCAGATGATATTGGGTTGATAGGCTGAGCTGCCCTGATATTAGCTCTTCCGTTTGTACAAAATACCTGTCTCATTGACAGCCTTCCAAAGCTGTTGTTAAGTTTATTCAGCCCAGACACTAATGTTTTTGTTTGTAAAACAGTTCAGCTAAACAAAACCATGCATCTTGGTTACTTTGACAGTGACTTTCATGGTACAATGTGCTGTTACATCCCCTAAGGAAAGAAGTTTAAAGCAATACCATTTGCTTTTGGATCCTGTAAGAGAACTGACTCATTCTGGCTATACACACATCTTCTGTTGACACTCTAAACCTAGCAAAGAAGTAAGGTAAAACCCACCATGGAATTACCTTCTGATAATTCTGTCACTTAATCTAATTATTTAATGAATTTCTCTTGTAAAACTTGCTAAAGTGTTCTGGTTGCCTATCATATTGAATGTGATGCTATTGTTAAATACCCT
The DNA here is from genome assembly GCA_036184795.1 of Tokudaia tokunoshimensis. Lineage (NCBI taxonomy): Eukaryota > Metazoa > Chordata > Mammalia > Rodentia > Muridae > Tokudaia > Tokudaia tokunoshimensis. Next base: position 11,617,363 of record BTHU01000011.1, on the reverse strand, counting down.
GATCTAATATTTGCTTGAAGAAATTAAATACATTGGAAATACATTGAACAAAGATACTTAGGACTGAAAATTAAACACATTTCCACAAAAACTGTTTTGAAGATTGAGTTAGTGGGAGCCTGGCACAATTGACTGTGAAGCGAATGCTTTCTCAGCATGCTTGGCACTTACCTCTTAGCACGGCTATTATGAAAAATAGTGGTATTTCGGTTGTTGCATTGGGGTGCAAATGGAAAACTTCCAGTGAATATTCCAAAAGAACCTGAAAAACATCTGAGAGAAAACTCAATTTCACATACATTTTTTAAGGATTCTGCCTTTGATTAAAGTGGAGAAAGATTGTTTTATCATATATTAATTTGCAATTTTTTATAATTATAGTCACTATAATTTAGTATTCTAGTGAAGGGTCAGATTAGCCAAAGTGGCTGAAAACCAGCAAGTACAACAACTCCAGTTTCCAACTTAAATTTGTTGCCTAGGAATATAAGTCATGAGATCTGATGTGTATACTTTCTAATGGCATACTCAATAACAGGTTCTTTAGAAAATTAGTGCATTTCTGCTCTTAACATGGAAATTCAAATCTATTACTTTTTCTGTGTGATATTGAAGGGTAATTCTAGAGTAATATAAAGCAGAAACCTAGGTTGATAATTGAGACAACAAATCTTCTGAAATCTAAACATAACTTCATGATGCTTTTCAAAACCTACTTACACTGTAATTCAGGATACGTAACATGACATAAATATAAATGACATGAATAAATAGGATATCCTGCAAAATGTGTGATTACTTCCTCATACTCCATTTGCAAATGTATACAGAGAATGCATGGAAACATCTAAAGGGTGATAATTTACTGAAAAAAAAAAAAGATTACCTATTGCATGCCTTAACTGAGCAGTGTCCATTACTCTTAAAATTTAACTAAAATCTTTGTTAAGGTGAAAAATAAATCAGACTTCTTAAGTAAGTGAATAGTTTTTGTTATTTCTTATAAAAAAATAAAATTCTGTTTTATGTAATCTAACCTATCTCTATGTTAACTAATATATAAATAAAATCTCATCTCACATTGTGATTTCAGGCAAGTGACCACCTTAATTGGCTCTGGTACACAGAAACTGTGACTTTACCACTTAATTCCCAGAGATTCAGTTAAGCCATCTGTAGACTGGAATAAAAATAGTACCTACTAGTGGGGTTGACGGGATGATTACATAAAATGAGAAACACATGCAAGATGCTGAGCTCTGGACTGGCAGAAAGGCTCTATTAGACTTGCCTCCTATGTGGACAATTGGCTTGTTCTCTACATTCAGCCAGCATCTGTTATCTCCTTTTGCCTTATTTTTCTCCACAGTACTGCTATTTTCTAACAGCCTGTAGATGCTCATTCTAATTGGACCTGTGATTTGTCTCCTAACAGTACTACAATAGCGGACAAGATCCTTAGGAGGAGGAAGACTACACTGGGGTTGCTGAGATGTTGCTAGTGTCCAGGTTAGAGTGAGATATAGACAAAGTTAAGGAAGCATCCTTGGGGTGTCAGATATTAAATAATCATGTTTTTATGTAGAAATAGCAGATAATTTAGTATATTTTTGTGGGGATGAAAATGGTTGAGCACTGAACAGATTATAATATATAAATAAAGCATTGTCAATAGTTGTGAGTGATATTGTATCATATTGATTATCATTTTGTGTACCTATGAAATTGGTCTTTGTTACAAATTCTTAAATATTTTTTACCTATGTAGAATACACACTACTTATCTGTCTGTCTGTATAATGGAAATATCACCAAAGTAATCTTTAAGATTTAGAAAAGTAGTAATGGTGAATGAAATGATAAAGACAATGAGAATGCGAATAAAATTTGACTTCACCTATAATTATAAGGTGAAATAAACAGAATGGCTATGTGAAATATTTCAAAATATATCAAATATTTCAAAAATTTGGCTTAAGAATATAATATTGATATAGTTCTAACTTGAAGAAAAATGAGAAACATGTACTTGAAGTCTTCACATACATTCAGTAATCTGTAGCAGATAAGTATGTGCAGACAATAGTAAGTGAGAGTAATGGCATTGGAACCTAGTACAGACAGGGGAAATAACAGAATAGAGATCATAAAATTCGAGAAGTCAATTGACTAGCATCAAGGCTGGGTTCTGGGACTTTAGAGAAGGTGCAAATTTTGACAAAAATCCTGAGCCCATAGAATGAGATTATCGTAGTCAAATCCGTGGTAATTAAATTTGATGTCTAAAGTTGGGTGTACTCAATAATTAAAATATAAAACAAAAAATAAAATAAAATAATCACCATGAAATGTTCTACCAATTTAGGAAAATGTAACTTATCTGTGTTGCTCTAAGTAATTCACACATTCTTAGGAGGCTTCATTTTTGCTACATGAGTGATTATTACTTTCAAAAGGCATGATGATTTTCAAAAAGATATTTTTGTTGACTAATTTTGTAGTTTAATTTTATAACAATAATACTCTGTAAAGGTGGAGACAATATGATCATTCATTTGTTCTTAATTATAGTTGTTTTGAGCAGGGTCTCACATATTCAATCTGACCTCAGTCTTACTGTGCATTCAAGGGAGGCATTGAATCTTTAGTTCTCCTAAGTCTACCTGCCAAGGGCTGACATTTCAGGTATGCTACAAGATTCCTGCTTTGAGGAGTCTCTCTGGTAAGTTACTAAAACTTGTCTTTCTTCTTCTTCTTTCTTTTTTTTTCCTTCTCATGTTGGTAAAATCTCTGGCTTTCTGCATGTGAGCAAACTACTGCTGACTAACAAGGTCACTTTCCACAAGGGAAAATTGAAAGAGTATCTGACCCTGTGTTCATTACAATTTAGTTTTAATAGTTAAGATGTATGAGGTTCATAAAATCCTATATGTTAATAACCTTTTTGGTATTAAAATGTCATTTGGCATAATATAAATTACTTTTTTTCCCAGAACTCTGTATGTTTTAACTTGGCATTAGATAAGTTGTCTCTTAAACCTCCTGTGCATAATAAATTTGCTTCTGCTGTGTTCTTTACATCTATCTCTCCCTGTATCCCTGTATCCAACTCTTGAACATGAATTGGTATATCATTCCTGAAAAAAGAATGAGGATATTTAACAACATGCCACATCTAAGTTGCGGATAATACATCCTTCCATATGTCAGTATTGTTTTTACAGGGAAATCCTTCTTCCTTTTCACACATAATTTGATAATTATTTTTCACTTTCCCATTTGTTCTAAATTAAGAAAAATTTAAGCATTTCTACTTCCTAACTTTTTGCTCAATACTAGATTACAATACATGTAGATTAGTAAACTGTTTTTGTTGCTATTACATACATATATGCAGATTCTAGAATTTTATAGTCATTTTAAATTTAACTCTCTGTAACCTACATGAGTCCACTCACTTTCCAGATGTCTGCATGAAGTACTTAAATGTAATTTGACTGTGTGGTGATGTTTTGTGTCAATTTGACAAAAACAAGCGTGCCCCAGGAAGGGGGAATATTAATTGAAGAAAAGTATCTTTCAGATTGCCCTGCAGGCAAGTTTGTGGTAGATTTTCTTGGATAGTGACTGGTGTGTAATTGTCCTTTTTGGATGGTGCCACACTGACAAGTTGTCATGGACTTTATAAAATACCAAGTTGAGTGACTGTGTAAGAGAGCAAATCTGTAAGTAGCATTCATCCGTGGCTCCTAATTCAGTTCCTGCCAAGAGATTCCTGCTTGAGTTTGAGTCCTGACTTTTTTAAAAAAATATGTAAACAATATTCTCTGAATCTTTAAAAAAAATATAAAAGCACAAAATATGCGTAGAAATAATTATATTTTCTTTCATGGAAAGTAGATTTTAATACAACATATTCTAATTACAGTTTTTCCCACAGTTGAGCCCACAGTTGAGTCCAGAGTTTAAAGACTAAATTTTCTAAAAATATGAGTTTGAACTTTAAAAGCAGTAAGTGCATATTTTTATAGGAATAGCAATAAGTTTTTGAATTTCTAAGGCTCTTGGACTTCTTAGTTTTGTAAAATATCTTATATTGTGATTCCTGCATTAGTGTATAATCCTTGGATTGAACAAGAAAAAGAAGATTGTGATTTTACAATGTTGCCTTTGTATGTCAATTGATAAGAGTCAGTTGTCCTGGCTACTTATGTCAACTTGATACAATCTAGAGTCATAAAAAGGAGAAAGACTTAATTGAGAACATGTCCCTATAGGACAGTGCTGTAGGCAAGCATGTAGGATATTTTCTTAATTAGTTATCAGTGGTAGAGTACCCAGCCAATTGTGGGTGGTGCATTTCTTGGACTGGTGGTTCTCAGTTCTAAAAAGCAGCTAAGCAAGCCATGAGGAGTAAGGCAGTAAGGAACATTTCTCCATGGTTTCTGCATCTGCTCCTGCATCCATATTACTTTCCTGTTTGAGTTCCTGTGCAGCTTCCTTCAGTGGTGGGCTATAATGAGGAAATATGAGACAGATAACTTCCACAAGTTGTTTTTGCTCACTGAGTCTTGTTGCACCAACAGAAACCATAACTAAGCAGTCTTATTTTTTAGTACTTTTCCTACAGATAACAAAAAGTTACTGTGAAGCTTAAAAGGAAAATAAGCAAAGAAGAATATAATGAAGAAGCAAACAAAAACAACTAATCAAACAAAACAAACATAAAACAAAGCAGATTTTAAGAATTTACTGTGGCAAATTCTCTCCAGTGACCAAGCAGGCAGGTACAGTCAAAAGGCAGGAACCAGGAGCAGCAGAACAGCTGGGTCCATCTGGCTCTGCCTATGTCCAGGAGATGGGCAGCTCCATGGTCCTCTGTGCATGAATCCTGCCAGTAGTACTGCTCTGCAGAGAGTGAGTTGACTCCCAACTTTGGAGGTCAGGCCCCTGCCATCTTCTCTCCTGTGACCAAGCAGAAAGGTAGAGCCAGGAGCCAGGAGGAATCACAGGAGTGGCAGAGAACCTGAGACATAGTCAGTCCAGGCTCCACCTCCACTGAGGAGCTGGGCACAGCACTCTGTGTCAGGAGAGAGCCAGTCACCCAAGGGTGTTGAGACAGGCTTGCAGGTCCACAGGAGGGACAAGCACCCACCAGAGACAGCAGGACCAACTAACACAAGAGATAACCTGATGGCAAACAGCAAATGTAGGAACATTACCAACAGAAACCAAGGAAACAAGGGACAGTCTGAACCAAATTCTCCCAGAACTGCAAGTCTTGGACACACCAGAAAAGCATATTTAGATTTAAAATCACAGCTCATGATGCTTCAAGAAGTACATAAATAACTCACTTAAAGAAATACAGGAGAACACAAGTAAACAGGGAGAAACCCTTAAAGAGGAAAGCACAGGAAAGCACAACAAAACAGGTGAAGAAATTGAACAAAACCATCCAGGATCTAAAAATGGACATAGAAACAATAAAGAAATCACAAAGGGAAACAAGTCTGTACACAGAAAACCTAGGAAAGAAGTCATGTGTCATGGATACAAGTATCAACAACACAATACAAGAGATAGAAGAGAGAATCTTAGATGCAGAAGATACCATAGAAAGCATTGAAACAACTGTCAAAGAAAATGAAAAATGCAAAAATCACCTAACCCAGAACACCCAGGAAATCCAGTAGAACATGAGAAGACCAAACCTAAGGATTATAGGTATAGAAGAGAGCAAAGATTTCCAACTTAAATGGTCGGCAAATGTCTTCAACAAAATTATAGAAGAAAACTTCCCTAACCTAAAGAAAGAGATGCCCATGAACATACAAAAAGCCTACAGAACTCCAAATAGTTTGGACCAGAAAAGAAATTTCTCCCATCACATAATAATCAAAACACCAAATGTACTAAACAAGGAAAGAATATTAAAAGCAGTAAGGGAAAAAATGTCAAATATAAAGGAAGACCTATCAGAATTACACCAGACATCCCACCAGAGACTGTGAAAGCGAGAAGATCATGAGCAAATGTCATACAGACCCTCTCGGAATACCCTAGACACAATTCGCACATCAATAGATTTCTAAGAAGATGGAAGGAGAGACCCCTGGTCCTGGAAAGATTGGATGTAGGGGAATGCCAGGACAGAGAAGTGAGAGGGGGTTGAATGGGGAAAAGAGGGAGGGAAGGGGGCTTATGGGACTTTTGGGGAGGGAGGAAACGGGAAAGGGGAAATGATTTGGAATGCAAATAAAAAAAAACTTAGAAAATAAAAAAAAATCCAATAAAAAAAAAAAAAAGAAATGCCAACCCAGACTACAATACCCAGCAAAACTCTCAATTATAATAGATGGAGAAAACAAGATATTCCATGACAGAACCAAATTTACACATTATCTTTCCACAAACCCAGCCCTGCAAAGTGTAATAGGTGGAAATTGCCAATACAAGGAGAGAAACTACACCCTGGAAAAAATGAGATAGTAACCTTCTTTCATCAAAGCCAAAAGTAGATAACCACTCAAACATAAAGATAGCGTCAAGAATAGCAGATGGCAATAATCACTATTCCTTAATTTCTCTTAATATCAATGGACTCAATTCCCCAATGAAAAGAAAAGACATAGAATAACAGATTGGATACGTAAACAGGACTCAGCATTTTGCTGCGTGCAAGAAACGCACCTCAGTGTCAAAGACAAACACTACCTCAGAGTAAAAGGCTGGAAATCAATCTTATAAGCAAATGGTCCCAGGAAACGAGCTGGAGTAGCCATCCTAATATCAGATAAAATTGACTTTCAACCTAAAGTCATCAAAAAAGACACAGAAGGACACTACATACTGGTCAAAGGAAAAATCCACCAAGAAGAACTCTCAATTCTGAACATCTATGCTCCAAATGCAAGGGCACCCTCATTCGTAAAAGAAACTTTACTAAAGCTCGAAGCACACATTGCACCTCACACAATAATAGTGGGTGACTTCAACACCCCACGCTCTGAAATGGATTGTTAAGGAAAGCAGACACTAAACAGGGACACAGTGAAACTAATTGAAACCTTGGACCAAATGTTTTATATATATATATATATATATATATATATATATATATATATATATAACATTTAATCCTAAAGCAAAAGAATATACCTTCTTTTCAGCACCTCATGGTACTTTCTCCAAAATTGACCATATAATTGGTCACAAAACAGACCTCAACAGGTATAAGAAGATCAAATTAATCCATTGCCTCCTATCAGATCACTATGGAATACAGGTGATCTTCAATAACAACAAAAACAACAGAAAGTCCACATACATGTGGAAGCTGAACAATGCACTACTCAATAATACCTTGATCAAGGAGGAAATAAAGAAGGGAATCAAAGACTTTTTAAAATTTAATATAAAGGAAGGTGCAACTTGCCCTAATTTATGGGACACAATGAAAGCAGTGATAAGAGGAAAATACACACCCCTGAGTGCCACCAAAAAGAAACGGGAGAGAGCATACACTGGCAGCTTAATGGCACACCTGAAAGCCCTGGAACAGAAAGAAGCAAATACACCCAAGAGGACTAAAAGGTAGGAAATCATCAAACTCAGGACTGAAATCAATCAAGTAGGAACAAATAAAACCATACAAATAATCAACAAAACTAGTAGTTGGTTCTTTGAGAAAATCAACAAAATAGATAAGCTCTTAGCCAGTCTAGACAGAAGGCACAGAGACAATATACAAATTAACAAAATCAGAAACGAAAAGGGATATTTAACAACAGAAACTGAGGAAATTCAAAAAGTCATCAGATCCTACTACAAAAGCCTGCATTCAACACAAGTAGAAAATCTGGAGGAAATGGACAATATCTAGACAGATACCAAGTACCAAAATTAAATCAGGATCAAATAGACCATCTAAACCATCCTATAACTCCTGAAGAAATAGAAGTGGTCATTGGAAGTCGTTCAACCAAATAAAGCACAGGTCCAGACGGTTTTAGTGCAGAATTCTATCAGACCTTCAAAGAAGACCTAACACAATACTCTTCAAACTATTCCACAAAATAGAAAAAGAAGGAACACTACCCAACTCATCTATGAAGCCACAACTATGCTGATACCAAAATCACACAAAGATCTGAAAAAGAAAGAGAATCTCAGGCCAATTTCTCTAATGAATATTGATGCAAAATTACTCAATAAAATTCTTACCAACCAAATCCAAGAACACATCAAAATGATCATTTACCACGATCAAGTAGGCTTCATCCCAGGAATGCAGGGATGGTTCAGTATAAGGAAGTCCATCAATGTAATCCACTACATAAACAATCTCAAGAAAAAAACCACATCGTCATTTCATTAGATGCTGAAAAAGCATTTAACAAAATTCAGCATCCTTTCATGTTAAAGGTCTTGGAAAGATCAGGAATTCGAGGCCCATATCTAAACATTGTAAAAGCAATTTGTAGCAAACCAGTAGCCAACATCATTCTAAATGGAGAGAAACTTGAAGCAATCCCACTAAAATCAGGAACTAGACAAGGCTGCCCTCTCTCTCCATATCTTTTCAATATAGTACTTAAAGTTCTAGCTAGAGCAAAGGAGGCCAAAGGGATACAAATTGGAAAGGAAGAAGTCAAATTATCACTATTTGCAAACGATATGATAGTATCCTTAAGCGAGCCAAAGAACTACACCAGAGAACTCTTACAGCTGATAAACAACTTCAGCAAAGTGGCTGGATATAAAATCAACTCAAGCAAATCAGTAGCCTTCCTATTCTCAAAGGATTAGCAGGCTGAGAAAGAAATAAGAGAAATGGTACCCTTTATGAGAGCCACAAACAATATAAAGTATCTTGGTGTGCCTCTAACCAAACAAGTGAAAGATCTGTTTGACTAGAAATTCAAGTCTCTGAAGAAAGAAATTGAAGAAGACCTCAGAAGATGGAAACATTTTCTAAGCTCATGGATTGGCAGGATTAATATAGTAAAAATGACCATCTTGCCAAGAGCAATATACAGACTCAATGCAATCCCCATCAAAATCCAAATTCAATTCTTCATAGAGTTAGAAAGAGCAATTCAAAAATTCATCTGGAATAACCGAAAACCCAGAAGAGCTAAAACTATTCTCAAGGGTAAAAGAACTTCTTGGGGAATCAGTATGCCGGACCTCAAGCTGTACTACAGAGCAATAGTGTTAAAAACCGCATGGTATTGGTACAGTGACAGGCATGTAGATCAATGGAACAGAATTGAAGACCCAGAAATGAATCCACACTCCTATGGTCACTTGATCTTTGACAAAGGAGCTAAAACCATCCTGTGGAAAAAAGATAGCCTTTTCAACAAATGTTGCTGGCTCAACTGGAGGTCAACATGCAGAAGAATGCAAATTGACTCATTCTTATCTCATTGCACTAAGCTCAATTCCAAGTGGATCAAGGACCTCCACATAAAACCAGACACACTGAAACTAATAGAAAGGAAACTAGGGAAGAACCTTGAACATATGGGCACAGGGGAGAATTTCCTGAATAGAACTCCAATAGCTTATGCTTTAAGATCAAGAATTGGCAAACGGGACCTCATTAAATTACAAAGTTTTTGCAAGGCAAAAGACACTTTCAAAAAGACAACCAACTAACTGGGAAATGATCTTAACCAACCCTACATCCAACAGAGGGCTAATATCCAATATATGCAGAACACTCAAGAAGTTCGACTCCGGAGAGCCAAATAACCCTATTAAATATAGGGTACAGAGCTAAACAAAGAATTTTCAACTGAGAAATATCTAATGGTTGAGAAGCACCTAAGGAAATGTTCATCATCCTTAGTCTTTAGGGAAATGCAAATCAAAACAACCCTGAGTTTCCACCTCACACCAGTCAGAATGGCCAACATCAAAAACACAGGAGACATCAGTTGTTGGCAAGGATGTGGAGAAAGAGGAACACTCCTCCACTTTTGGGGGATTGCAAGCTGGTACAACCACTCTGGAAAGCAGTCTGGCAGTTCCTCAGAAAACTGGGCATGACATTCACAGAGGATCCTGTTATACCACTCCTGGGCATATACCCAGAAGTTTCCCTGGCATGCAATAAGGACACATGCTCCACTATGTTCATAGCAGCCTTATTTATAATAGCCAGAAGCTGGAAAAATTCAGGTGTCCCTCAACAGAGGAATGGATACAGATGATGTAGTATATTTACACAATGGAATACTACTCTGCAATTAAAAACAATGAAATCATGAAATTCTTAAGCAAATGGTCAGAACTTGAAAGTATCATCCTTAGTGAGGTAACCCAATCACAAAAGAACATACATGGTATGTAGTTACTGATAAGGGAATATTAACCCAGAAATTCAGAATACCCATGACACAATTCACATATCAATAGATTTCCAAGAAGATGGAAGGAGAGATCCCTGGTCCTGGAAAGACTAGATGTAGGGGAATACCAGGACAGAGAAGCAAGAAGGGGTTGAATGTGGAACAGCGAGAGGGAAGAGGGCTTATGGGACTTTCGGAGAGAGTGAAACCAGGAAAGGGGAAATCATTTGAAATGTAAATTAAGAAAATATAGGAAAAAACGTTTAAAACTAAAGAAAAAAAAACTTTATTAATGCTCAACGGACACATTGCACCCCACACAATAATAGTGGGAGACTTCAACTCCCCACTCTCATCAATGGATTGATCTGGGAAACACATTCTAAACAGAGAAACAGTGAAACTTATAGAAGTTATGAACCAAATGGATTTGACAGGTATCTACAGAACATTTTATCCTAAAATAAAACAATCCCACAGTACGTTGTCCAAAATTTACTATATACTCAGTCACCAAATGGACCTCAGCAGATATAAGAAGATTGAAATAATTCCATGCACCCTATCAGATCACCACAAAATAAAACGGGTCTTCAATAACCAAAACCAAAACCAAAAAAAAAAAACCAAACAAACAAACAAAAAACAAAAAAACAAAAAAAAACAAAAAAACAAAACAAACAAACAAAGAAACAGAAAGCCCACATACACTAGAAAACTGAACAACATTCTACTCAATGATAAGTTGTTCAAGGAAAAAATAAAGAAAGAAATTAACGACATTTTAGAATTTAAAGGAAATGAAGGTACAACATACCCAAATTTATGGGATACAATGTAAACAGTGCTAAGAGGAAAACTCATAGCTCTGAGTGCCTCCGAAAAGAAACTGGAAAGAGCATACACTCACAGCTTACCAGCACAGCTGAAGACTCTTGAACAAAATGAAGCAAATACATCCAAGAAATAATCAACCAGAAATCAGGAAATAATCAAACTCAGGACTGAAATAACCCAAGGAAATAATCAAACTCACAACCGAAATCACCCACGTAGAAACAAAAAGAACTATACAAAGAATCAAACAAACCAGGAGCTGGTTCTTTGAAAACAAAAACAAAAACAAAACAATAAACAAAAACCAAGATATATATACCCTTAGCGAAAATAATCAGAGGGGAAAGAGACAGTACTCAAATCAGCAAAATCAGAAATGAAAAGTGAAGCATAACAACAGATAATGAGGAAATTCAAAAAAATCTTTAGATCCTACTACAAAAGCCTATATTCAACAATAGTGGAAAATCTAGAGGAATGGACAATTTTCTAGACAGATACCAAGTAGTAAAGTTAAATCAGGATCAGATACATGATCTAAACAATTCCATAACCCTTAAAGAACTAGAAGCAGTCATTAATAATCTCCCAACCAAAAAAAGCCCAGGATCAGATGGATTCAATGCATAATTCTTTGAGATCTTCAAAGAAGACCTAATACCAATACTCTTCAAACTATTCCACAAAATAGAAACAGATAGAACACTACACAATTTGTTTTATGAAGCCACAATTTCTCTTTTACCTAAATCACACAATGACCCAAAAAAGAAAGAGGTTAGAACAATTTCCCTTATGAATATCAATGCAAAAATAGTCAATAAAATTCTTGCCAACTGAATCCAAGCACGCAACCGACTGATCATCCACCATGATCAGGAAGGCTTCATCTTAGGGATGCAGGGGTTGTTCAATATATGGAAATCCATCAATGTAATCCACTATATAAACAAACTAAAAAAAAAAAACTTGATCATTTCATTAGATGCTGAGTAAGCATTTGACAGTATCCATCATCTCTTCATGATAAGTCTTGGAAATATCAGGAATTCAAGGCCCATACCTAAGCATATTAAGAGCGTTATACAGCAAACCAATAGCAAACATTAAACTAAATGGAGAGTAACTTGAAGCAATCCCACTAGACAAGGCTGTCCACTCTCTCCCTACCTGCTCAATAAAGTTCTTGAAGTCCTAGCCAGAACAATTAGGCAACAAAAGGAGGTCAAAGGGGTTCAAATTAGAAAGGAAAAAGTCAAGGTATCACTATTTACAGATGTTATGATAGTGTTATTGAGTGACCCCAAAAATTCCACCAGAGAACTTCTAACCCTGATAAACAACTTTAGCAAAGTGGCTGGATATAAAATTAACTCAGACATATCAGTAGCCTTCTTATACTCAAAGGATAAAGAAGCTGAGAAAAAATTAGTAAATGACACCCTTCATAATAGCCACAAATCATATAAAATATTTTGTGTGACTCTAACCAAGAAAGTGAAAGATCTGTATGACAAGAACTTCAAATCTCTGAAGAAAGAAATTGATGAAGATCTCAGAAGTTGGAAAGATCTCCCATGCTCATGGATTGGTAGAGCTAATAAAGTTAAAATGGCCATCTTCCCTAAAGCAATCTACAGAGTCAGTGCAATCCCCATCAAAATTCAAACTCAATTCTTCATAGAGTTAGAAAGATCAATTTCCAAATTTATCTGGAATAACAAAAGACCCAAGAAAAAATATTCTGAACAATAAAAGAACTTCTAGCATAATCACATCCCTGACCTCAAGCTATACTACAGAGCAATAGTGATAAAAATTGCATGGTATTGGTACTGGGACAGGCAGTTAGATCAATGGAATAGAATTGAAGACCCAGAAATGAACCTAAATATCTATAGTCACTTGATCTTTGACAAAGTATCTAAAAACATTTAGTGGAAAAAAAGACAGCATTTTCAACAAATGGTTTGGGTCAACTGGCAGTTAACATGTATAAGGATACAAATTGATCCCTTCTTATCTCCCTGTACAAAGCTCAAACCCAAGTAGATCAAGGACCTCAACATAAACTTAGATACCCTGAATCTAATAGAAGAGAAATTGGGGAAAGAACTGGAGCACATGGGCACAGGGGGAGATTTCCTGAACAGAACACCAATAACTTATGCTCTAAGATCAAGAATTGACAAATGGGACCTCATAAAATAGCAAAGCTTCTGTTAGGCAAAGGACACTGTCAATAGTACAAAATGGCAAGGAACAGATTGGGAAAAGATCTTTACCAATCCTACATCTGATAGAGGGCTAATATACAATATATACAAAGAATTCAAGAAGTTAGACTCCAGAGAAACAAATAACCCTATCAAAAATGGGGTGCAGAGCTAAACAAAGAATTCTCAACTGAGGAATACCGGATGGCTGAGAAACTCCTAAAGAGATGTTCAACATCCTTAGTCATTAGGGAAATGCAAATCAAAACAACCCTGAGATTCCACCTCATATCAGTCAGAATAGCCAAGATCAAAAACTCAGTGGACAGCATAGCCTGGAGTTCATGTGGATCAATAAGAACTCTCTTCCATTGCTGTTGGGATTGCAAGCTGGTACAACCACTCTGGAAATCAGTTTGACAGTTCCTCAGAAAACAGGACATAGCACTACCTAAGGACCCAGCTATTCCACTCCTGGCATATACCCAGAAGATTCTCCAACATGTAATAAGTATAGAACCTCTACTATGATCATAGCATCCTTATTTATAATAGCCAGAAGCTGGAAAGAACCCAGATGTCCCTCAACAGAGGAATGGATACAGAAAATGTGCTATATTTGCACAGTGTAGTACTACTCTTCTATTAAATCAATGAATTCATGAAATTCTTAGACAAATGGATATATCTAGAAACTATCATCCTGAATGAGGTAATCTAATCACAAAAGAACACATGAGGTATGCAATCCCTGACAAGTGGATATTACCCCAAAAGCTCAGAATACCCAGGCTACAACTCACAGACCACATGAAGCTCAAGATGAAGGAAGACCAAAGTGTGGATACTTTGATCCTTATTGGAAAGTGGATCAACACACCCATGGCTCACAGCCAACCAGTAGAATGAGAACAGGGTCCGGGTCCTCAATGGAGCAGCTAGAGAGAGAACCCAAGGATCTGAAGTGGGACTAAACTACCAACCAAAGAGTACACATGGAGGGTCCCAATTCTCCAGCTACCTATATAGCATAAGATGACCATTTCAGACAATGAGAGGAGAGGCATTTGGTCTTATGAAAGCTCCATTCCCCAGAGTAGGGGAATGCAAGTCAAGAAATTGTGGGGAGGGGGTGAGCTGAGGAAGAGGGGATGGAATAGGGGGTTTTTAGTGGAGTAATATGGAAAGGGGTTAACATTTAGTATGTAAATAAAGCAAATATCTAATAAAAAAAGAATTTACTGTGCAAGAGTAACAAAGGTTTCAGGAGATGGATATGCTTAGTATCATGAGTTCAATTTTATGTTTCATGTAGGTATCAACATATTGCTTAGCTCCTTAATATATATATGACTTCTATGATTTTAATAATCAGTTTAATTATGACTGTCTTAGAATAAACAATAAAGTGAACAGCTATATTAATTCATAGAGATATGTGATGAACTGCTTTTGTTTTTTATTTCCAATTCTCTGTTAAAATATCCAATATTATTTACTTTTAACCTAACATAAAAGGATATGAAATAAAATATTCATCTATTTTTAAATATAATTTAGAATATTTATACTTAGGAATACTCCATTCCTGATATCTATTTATATTTTTCTTCAGTGAATTATCTTACCCATTGTAATCTTTTCACTCTTGTAAATGTCCCAGCATCCTCTCTGGGATAAATGATTCTCAAATTTGTGGTCCGTTGAAGTCAGCTCATATGATAGCACTTCATGTCCATCTCCTACAGCATCCCAAAGAAAAATACCCATAGAATAGATACATATATACATGCAACCTGAAGGCAAAAAATGAAACTTTTCACTTGTAAAGGACTATTATTTCGTGCCTCTGCTGGATTAAAAAATAGATATTCTCATTTCAACAATGCTAGTTTTGTTCTTTGAAGTGCCACACAATACTTCTAAACTTCTTTTCTTTATGACTTTAATTATGTGCTCATAATTAAATAACATGCTATTCTATGCAGACCTCTCTTTTTTCCCCATTATACATCATCAGTACTTCCAATTTCTATTCAATTTTCTTGTTTTAGAGACATCTCATTATTCAAATTTCTTCTCTAAGAGTCTTAATTAAAAGCTTATTCTACATCCAGGGAAATTTGAAGTTTTAAAAGATAAACAGATAAGTAATTAAAAATCTTTATGTATTCTACCATAATGTTGGTTGTTTAACATATTTGACATTTATTTTGGTTACAATCAGTTTAAATACACTAACTAGCAATGAGAAAATTTTATCTCCAGTTTCCAAAAATATAGGACAATTCTGTCACAGAAAGAGAATGATTGAAATACTTAACTTTTCAGTTTTTTTTTAAGAAAAACATTTTCCTATGTAATTAAACAATTTGTAAAGTAGAGTGTGTTGCACATAGAGTTTGTCTGTATGAAACATTGTATGAGCATGATTCAATTGTATTTGAAAAAATAGCAAATTGCTTTTGAGTACAATCTACTATTGTAATAATTACAATAGTGTATTAGACTTAATATTCATGTAGAAACTTTGCATATTCTACAATTTCACTAAAATATAAATCTTGTAAAATATAAAATAAGTTTTGTGAATCTATAAAATTAAAATTCACAAATGAATTCAACTGTTAAACATACATTTATGAATAAAGATTATTTGATCAGAACAAAATCTAAAATTTTGTGTGTGCTAAATATAATTCTTTTGGATTCATTCTCTAATTTGTATGCCTTCTCTTAGGCTCTTTTCCTTCTGTTGATTTGTCTTGTCCAAATTTTTAATAATACTTTTTATTTTTTCTTTTCATATTTTATTTCATTGTACTTAAAACTTGAATGAATGAATGAATGAATATAAATCTATTCACGAGGGTAAAGGTTAATAACAGAACTGTCATTTACACTTGCTCAGAAAGAAAAAAACTGTCTTTACTTCCCAATTGAGTGATATTGGGTGTATCAATTACTCTAGGACAGTTCTCATGTTCAGAGGTATTTGACCAAAAAAGAATGGACTCCATAATTTTTTGGTGTGCTGTTGTTTATATATAGCATATTAATTTTTTGTTTGTTTCTTGTTGTGGTGGTTCTGTTTTGTTTTGATTTTATTCTGTTTTGTTGTTTGATTTGGGGGCATTGTATTTTATTCTCCAGTTTTTGGAAGTCTTGCTGTTGTATTGGATTTTTGGTATTATTTTTGGAAAGAACTTACTGTTGGCTAGGAAGAGCAGAAAAGAGGGTCTGGATGCAGATGGAGGAGGGGAAAATACTATCAAAATATATTTAAATTTAAAAATGGTTTTAGACAAAGAAAACATTCAAACAAACAATCAAAATCAAACAATCAAAGAATGAAAAACAAAGATATAATGCTTTCTAAAAACAATTCACATATCAATAGATTTCCAAGAAGATGGAAGGAGAGACCCCTGGTCCTGGAAAGACTGGATGTAGGGGAATACCAGGACAGAGAAGTGAGAGGGGGTTGAATGGGGAATAGGGGGAGTGAAGGGGGCTTATGGGACTTTCGGGGAGGGAGGAAACGAGAAAGGGGAAATCATTTGTAATGTACATAGAAAAAATATAGAAAATTAAAAAAGTTATAAGGTTAATACTGATCTCTTTTGGAATTTGGACATGTATCATATGTTACAGCATTAGTGTAATTTAGAAAAACATGAGCTTAAGGAAAATATAGTCATAATATTTTATTTTGTCCATGTCTATTGACTTAGTCTCTGTCTATCTGTCTGTTTGTCTGCACACATGTCTGTGTGTCTGTCTGTCTATCTATGTATCTATCTACCATTTACCATCTATTTTTCTATAATCTCTCAATATCTATCATTTATCTCTCACATATAATCTATCTATCTATCTATCTATCTATCTATCTATCTATCTATCTATCTATCTATCTGTCATTTACAGAGGGAGGGAAGGGGGCTTATAGGACTTTTGAGGAGGGAGGAAACGGGAAAAGGGAAATCATTTGAAATGTAAATAAAAAAACTTAGAAAATAGAATAAAATTCAATTAAATTAAAAGTATTTAAGTTTCACCTATAATTTTCTTTCTTTAGCAGGAAGGACTCTTATTGCATTTTATGTAGTCCTTTCCTATTGATATGCTATAAAAGATAATTCAAATCTTTTAATATTTCTAAAAACTTTAACTTGTATTCTAAGCTGATTCCATAGACCATTAAATTCTAGTTGAATAGAAATATTTAAGTATGAAAATCAGGCACAATTTTTACCAAAATTACCAGTAGCAAGTTGCTATTTTAAATGCTCTATTATACAATTTCCCTAATTTTCGAATCAGACTTCTTAAACTTTGGTTCCTGTCACCAAATGAAGTTTTGTTCTTTCCCTGTTTAGACATTTTGCACACAGTGATAAAAGTCAATAATGTTCTAAAGGTAGATGACTTGTCACTTCTGGACTTAGGAGTTGAAGAACAGATTTACGGCATCCCTAACAATATTTTTAAGCTAACTTTCAATTAAATATCAAGATTTGTGTCAATTTCAAATTTGACAATTCCCTATGGAATGGAAACTCTTTTGAACCATGAAAATTTGATAGAAGCATGCTTTATTTTGAAATATATTTAACTCATGTAGTAGTATAATATATTATATAGCTCTTACTTTTTACTTGTTACAAATATTTATAAAAGTTGAACTAGTTACTCTGTTGTAATAGTCACTGTCTTATGGTTCCTAGTGCTTAAAGAGAAACCATGACCAAGGTAATGCTCACAAAGAAAAATATTTAATTGCGGGCTGATATACAGTACAGAGGTTTAATTCATTATCATCATAGGTGGGACAAGGCAGAGTACAGACACACATGGTGCTATAGAAGGGCTGAGAATCTAACATCAGGATTCTCAGACTCAAGGAAGAAAATCTAAGCAATTGAAACTGGCTTGAGTTGTGAAACCTCAAAGCACACTGCCAGTGACACACTTCCTCCAACAAGGACACAGGTACCAATAATGCCAACCCCATGGGCTTATGAGATCTTTTTCATTCAAACCACCTGAGTAAGAGAAACTAGTTCTGATTAATAAAATACAAAGTATGCATACTTGGACATGGGAGTTCTTGTTTAAAGACTCACATTACTAAAAATGTCTAAAGAAAACAGTGATATTCGATCTACTGCTAGATAATTTGTATACTTTCCAAGTTATGAATTCAAGCATTTTTCTCTAAGCATGAGCAGAAAACCAAAGAAGCCAGTAAGCCTGCCAGAAACAAAACACTTTAAAAAGGTTTTTATTACCTTGCCATTCATTTACCTAGAAATACTTATCTTCAATCCAATTGGCCCCAATAGACAAAAAAATAAAAATAAAATTTCTTTAATCTGCTATGATATTATTTTCTTTCAAAGGTTCTATAACTGATTTATTTAACCAAAATATTTGGAAATGGATACTAATTTTACTAATATCTAATGTTGATCCTATGTACTCATCCGTAAAATAAATGATAGATAGATAAGAGGTAGATAGATAGGTACATAGATAGATGATAAATTGAGATATATGATAAAGCAGAATATAGATGGTGTATGTGATGTATAATCACAAATATAGTTAAACATTAGATAGATAACAATGAGAGAAAGTATGAATACCATTAAGAAAACAAAAGGCAGAATCATCTTGAGTATTCTGAGTTTACTAAATATAAAAATAATCACATCACAAAATCAATGTTAAGAATATGCTGGAAAAGATGTGAAGAAATGTTCACTATATGCTGATGATAGTAATAAAAAACAGACATTTTGCAAATATGAAATATCACTATAAAATAGTTATAATGTATGAGACTGTGATCATATGCTTGCTTATTTATCTACAGGAAATTGCATAAATTCTGTAAAGAATAGTCTCCAGTACTAAAACTAACATGAAAAAGAATAGTAGAGATACATCAAGAAACTTAGGACCCAAATATCTGAAATGCATATACCTAATTCAAAATAATAATGTTCCAAGTCAAATAGGATATTCTATTGTTTGCTGCAAGATCAATGAATCTAAAGGGCATATTTTCACATGAAAGAAACCAAGCATAGAGGCAGATACCATTGATAATGTTTACTCATGGAATCTGTAAAGGGGAAACTCCTGGAAGAAGAGAATAAAATGGCACTGAACGGAGCCAAACAGAGCCGGCGTGTTCAGTCACAGTTACATAGTCAGCAAGTGACCTGATGCTTCAGAGGGATTAAATCCTAAATCAGACAAGAAAAATTTAAATATTCTCACCATAAGTTATCTGAAATAATGGGATGATAATTATTCATACTTGACAATATGACAGTGTACACTTATATTGAAATATTTCATACAATTATAAACAAAATAAAAAGATGTATTTAAGCCAAGGGTAAATTGAAATGACCTCTAACATGTAAACACATTATAAACTAATTGCCAGGAATTTAGATATTTCTTGGAAATAGTGCTATGATTTTCATATTTACATTGATAAACTTACAATGATAATAACCTATATTCTTCCAACTCTTGCCATTCCCAAATTGAGCTGCTTGAAAAGAATATTAATTCTGAAGGGCAATCTTCTAGATGATGCGTCCACAAGTATCTTGGGAATTTGAGACCAATCTGCTTTTATACATCCACTATAATTTTTGGTTTGTTTGTTTCTTTGTTTTGTTAATTTGGTGTAAATAAATATAGCTTTTTTTCTTTGAAATCTATTTTTTTTCTTTTCATCAGATATATCCATATGCAGCAAAATATCTGACCAGTTCACTGGGGGCTATGGTCTGGGTAATGTTCTATACTCTAAATAGATAATTATTCTCTACTTGTTTGTCAGTAATTATTTTTCATATATTGGAATTGCTAAAGATAGTTTCCACCATAAGTATATGATCCCAGATAATTGTTGTTGAAAATATATGTTAAAACACAATAGCTAACTAACTGTGTGTGATATGTAAACTTTGTCACAACTTTTTAGGTCTTGATATTTATCTCAATTTTTATTTTATTTAATGCTCAATTAAAATGGTTTTAACTGTGACTAAGAGAAAAAAAATCTTTGAGATGGATACAGATTATTAGGATTTTAGGATTTTCAATATTGTACTTAAGCCTCTGGTCACAACTATGAAGGATTATATGGGAAAACTCACACTCAGAGGAGGCAGAACCATCCTGTAGGCTGGGGTCCTGAGCTATATATGAAGCAGAAAACTCTAGTTAGCTCCAGCAACAATAGCTTTCTGTTACCCTCTTGTGGATACATACAAGCCGGTGCCTCTGACCCTTGATGTCAGAACTTCTCCCCTATGGTGGACCAATATAAATTCTTCTCAAGTTTGAATAGCTTTTGTTGGGTATTTGATCACAGTACTAGGAAATGTAAAGAAATCAATCTAAATGCTCTTAGTGAACCTTGCTTTGTCCTTGATTCCTTACTATTATTGCTCGTAATGAACCAAAATGACACCATCAGGGGATAAGGATGAACTTCCTATATTTACCAGGTTTTGATCTAATTAATTCTAAATCAGATGTATTCTACCTTTTGAAATAATTGGAGGATCTAAATCTCAGGGTGGAATGCTTTTTTTGAGTCCTTTTGTCAAATGTATATAGTAATGGCATGCACTAACAAGACCCTGTTTCTCTACAGTTTGATTGAGGGTAGAAACTCACTCATCATAGATATTAAGAATCTGATAAACTTTTCTTACCAATCTACAAGCAATACATTTACATTTTATACTGTGTCCTGTTCAATGTCCCTACAGTATATCTAAAGGTGCAAGCCCTTTTTTATTATATATATATTCTTTATTTACAGTTTAAATGATTTCTCCTTTCCTGGTTCCCCCACGAATGTTCCATAAGCCATCTCCCCTCCCCCTGTTCCCCAATCAACCCCCATCCCACTTCACTGTCCTGGTATTCCCCTACAATGCTGCATCAAGCCTTTCCAGGAGCAGGGGCCTCTCCTCCCTTTGATGTCCAGCAAGACCATCCTGTTATATGCCTATGCGTCTGGAGCCATGGATAACACCATGTGTACTATCTGGTTGATGGTTTTGTTCCTGGGAGCTCTGAGAATACTGGGTGGCTCATATCATTGTTCCTCCTATGGCGCTGCAAACCTCTTCAGCTCCTTGGGTCCTTTATCTAGCTCTCCCATTGGAGAACCTCTGCTCAGTTCAATGGGTGGCTGAGGGTGTCCCCCTCTGTATTTCTCATGCACTAGCCGAGCCTCCCAGGTGACAGCTACATCCAGCTCCAGACAGCAAGTACTTGTGGCATCGACAATAACGTCTGGGTTTTGTAGCTATATATGGGATGGATCACTAAGTGGGGTAGTTTCTGGATGGTCTTTCCCTCAGTCTCTGCTCCACACTTTATCTCTGTATCTCCTTCTGTAGATATTTTTCCCCCTTCTAAGAAGTACCAGAGAATCCATACTTTGTTCTTCTTTTTTCTTGGGCATCATTTGATATGTGAATTGTGTCTTGGGTATTCTCAGCTACTGGGCTAATATCCACTTATCAGTGAGTGCCTACAATGTGTGTTTTTTTGTGATTGGGTTACCTCACTAAGGATGATATTTTCCAGTTCTGGCCATTTGCCTAAGAATTTCATGAATTCATTGTTTTTAATAGCTGTGCAGTATTTCATTGTGTAAATATACCACATTTTCTGTATCCATTCCTCTGTTCTTAATAGGGTTATTTGACTCTCTGGAGTCTAACTTCTTGAGCTCTTTGTATATTTTGGATAGTAGCCCTCTGTCAGATGTAGGAAGGCTAAAGATCTTTTCCCAATTTGTTGGTTGCCATTTTTTCTTATTGACAGTGTCCTTTGCCTTACAGAAACTTTGTAATTGTTAAGGTCCCATTTGTCAATTCTTGATCTTAGAGCATGAGCTATTGGTGTTCTGTTCAGGAAATTTTTCCCTGTGCCCATGTGCTCAAGCTCTTCCCCAGTTTCTTTTCTATTAGTTTCAGTGTGTCTGGTTTAATGTGGAGGTCCTTGTTCCACTTGGAGTTGAGCTTAGTACAAGGAGATAAGAATGGGTCAATTTGCATTCTTTTGCATGTTGACCTCCAGTTGAGCCAGCACCATTTGTTGAAAAGCCTATCTTTTTCCACTGGATGGTTTTATCTCCTTTGTCAAAGATCAAGTGACCATAGGTGTGTGGATTCATTTCTGGGTTTTCAATTCTATTCCATTGATCTACCTGCTTGTCACTTTACCAATACCATGCAGTTTTTAACACTATTGCTCTGTAGTACTGCTTGAGGTTCGGGATACTGATTCCCTCAGAAGTTCTTTTAGTGTTAAGAATAGTTTTAGCTATACTGGCTTTTTTGTTATTCCAGATAAATTTTGAAATTGCTCTTTCTAACTCTATGAAGAATTGAGTTGGGATTTTGATGGAGATTGCATCGAATCTGTATATTGCTTTTGGCAAGATGACCATTTTTACTATATTAATCCTGCCAATACATGAGCGTGGGAGAACTTTCCAACTTCTGAGGTCATCTTTGATTTCTTTCTTCAGAGACTTGAACTTGTTGTCATACAGACCTTGCAAGTGATGAAATCTTAATTAGCTGTAGAGCAACTAGCTTCATTTTAATTTCTGTCATTCAAACAATCTTGACAAACTCAGACAATGGAGTTTCTGAATTTCAGGATTTCAGGAACAGCATGTCTGAGTGACATGTTAAAGCCTTTCTCAGACTATTATTGCTTCACAATGGTCACATTTAAGGGATAGATAAGTTGCATGGTATTTATGGTTTAATAAGGCCACTAAAAATGAGATTGAAATATTAGGCTATTTTCTGCAAAAAGGAGACTAGATAAATAGTGTAGTGGAAATAATCATTGAAGTAGCAGTAATCATGATTTAAGAATTTCTTCTGAAGAAGTGATGAAGTTCATTCAGGTTAAACCTTTGTAAATTTGTTATTGAGATTTGTGCAAAAATATGCTGTTACATACTGAGCCAAGGTTCCAGAGGGGGAAAAATTGCCTCAATCCCTCGGAAGAGATGAAAGACATTTTACAGTAATGAGAAGCTGATCACACATTGCTCAGGACCATCATTAAGACATGAATATCAATTTGTAAGAGACTTCTTATATCTCAGGATGGGGTGTACAGCTCAGATGGATGTATGAATCTATTGAGAAAAAGATGAAAAGATGATTTCAGAAAGAAGAAATTGGTAGTGTAAGAATTTATAGAAAATGGAGGAGGGTACCAAGGACTTGGGAAATAAATGAACAGTCTGTAGGAAATACTACACCACTGACAACTTTAGTACCTTTAAGCATTATACTGAATGGAGGCAAATGTTATTGATAGCAATTACTAAATAATTTAGGAAATGCAGGCAAAAATAAAAAAAAAGTATGTCACCTCTAGTTAACCAGAAGAATTTTGTGTTACGATTTGGACAAATATGTGTAAACAGAAAAAAGTACAAAGCAGAAAAAAATTCTCCTGATTTAATCAACTCCCTGTGTGGAGTTTGCTGTAACAGTTCTGAGAAATTAATAAGTACTATAATGTTATCCATAATGGTTTTTTAGTATGTTAAGTTTATAATGTTAAATTTCAACCCATCCAGCATATGTATATATACATATACATAAATCTTGTGTACATTTTTTGCCTTGTATATATGTGTGTGTTATTCTCAGTTCTAGGAAAGACGTTAGAATGTGGGAATGAATCCCAACATGTAAGTGCAAAATGCCCCATTACTGAAATGTGTATGAGCTTTATGGGCTTAAAGATCCGTTTGCTTCTTACTGGTAAAATACACAGTAGTCTTATATATGTCTACATGCAAAGGATCTTATAACATTGTATTTTCTCCTTTATTTGATATTTTTATGCCTTTTAATATTAATATCAAGTATTGATACCCTCCTTAACAAAATTTCAATCAATTATTTTGATATAAATGAATGGTTTTTTTGCTCTGTTAGGTTATACAATTTAATGTGGATGTTGAATACAAATCAGACTTTATATAAATATATATTTATTTATAATATTTACACATATACATTTATGCAAATGAAGACTATAACTATTCACTTTGAACAATTGAGGTTATCATTAACTTAATATACCTTAAGTAAAATAGAATCACCTTTTTGTAAACCATCTTTTTTTGTAAACTATCTTTTTGTATGGCCATAAATAAATTGTTTTGTTAAAAATATGTGACAGCATTCATGGTAGTATCTTGCAATTCATGCATTTTCTTGGGTACATATATCTTCTCTCCTATATTAAAATTTCAAGAAGCACAGTATTTACTTTGTTCATTGAATCAGCCTCCTTTCTATTTACAGATGTGAATATCTTATTAAATGAATATATATTCCAATGAAGCAGTAATCAATGACAAAAAAATCCTGCAAGTTATATAAACCACACCTCAATTTTACATAAAAGTGCTCTGTATAATTAATCAAATTTCTGTTTTGTTCTAGCCAACATGTATTGAGCACAAATTACCAAGCTTATGGTCGAACACCCCACTGAGTGACTCAGTATGCCAAATATTTAAATTAGTTCAGGTTGTACACTTAGCACATTTGTATTTTTCTCTGGCTAAGTGATCTGCCACCCATTATTAGAGGCATAGGACTGGGCATTGTGAATTTTTAGTTCCTCTTGGCTATTTTTTCAGCTGCACAGATGCTGTTGAGCACAGATGTACTTCAATATTCTTCTGTTATCAGGTATTTAGAAATGATCCTTCTGATTGTTAAGAATGTAGAATGTGATCATCCTTCTAGTCCACAACTCTGCTCAGGAGTACATCCAGTGCTCCAGCCCCTCACACCCACAGCATCCACACACAGAGACAGCTTGACATCCATGAGTCCTGAAACCACCAGGCTCACAAGTGAGTTCTTCTTTCCCTGTCTCAATACTTAGTTTAACTTGCCCCCACCACCTCACCACCCTGGGGTCTTGAAGACACAGAACCTCCTGCCCTGACTGAAACACATCTTTCTTTCAGTTCACAAATGTGCATGAGAGCAGATCTTGTGTCCTGCTCCTCCTGCCTCACACCCAGACAACTTCACCACCAGGAGGTCTTCCATAGCTAGGCTCACAAATCAGGTGCTTTAGACACCCCCAGACCCAGATACAGCCTAACACAAAGAGGTGCACCAAAACCAGGCTCTCAGGAGCTACAGGTTCCAGTCACAGACAGCAAGGTCAGTTGACACCATAGATAACCAGATGGCAAAAGACAGGTACAAGAACATAAACAACAGAAACCAATGCTGCTTGGCAACATCAGAACCCAGTTATCCCAACACAGCAAGCCCTGGCTAACCTAATATACCTGAAAAACAAGATTCTGATCTAAAGTCCCATCTCATGAATATGATATAGGATGTAAAGGAGGGAAAAATAACTCACATAAAGAAATATATGAGAACACAGGTAAACAGGTAGAAGCCCTTAAAGGGAAAACACATAACTCCCTTAAAGGGTTATAGGGAAACACAATGAAACAGGGGAAGAAATTGAACAAAACAGTCCAGGATCTAAAAATAGAAATAGTGAGAATAATGAAATCACAAATGTAGGCAACCTTGGAGAGGGAAACCCTAGGAAAGAGATCTGGAGTCACAGATACAAGCATCAGCAATAGAATACAAGATATAGAAGAATCTCAGACATAGAGGATAACATAGAAGATATTGTAACAACAGTCAAAAAAAATACAGAGTGCAAGAGACTTGTTACCCAAAATATTAAGGAAATTCAGAACACAATGAAAAAACCAAACCTAAGAATACTATGTATAGAAGAGAGTGAAGATTCTCAAAGTGCGAGTAAACATCTTCAACAAAAATCATAGAAGAAAACTTCCCTAAACTAAAAAAAAGAGATGTCCATAAATGTACAGGAATCCTATGGAATGCCAAATAGATTGGACCAGAAAATAAATTCCTCCTGTTATATAATAATCAAAACATGAAAATCACAGAACAAAGAAAGAATATCAAAAGAAGTAAGGAGAAAAGGTCAAGTAACATATAAAGCAGACCTTTCAGAAATATACCAACAAAGACTTCAAAAAACTGAAGGCCTTTGGTAGATGTCATACAGACCCTAAAGGAAAATAAATTCCAGCCCAGACTACTATACCCAGCAAACCTGGTAATTATCATAGATGGAGAAGCCAAGATATTCTATGAAAAAAAAAAAACAAATTTAAATAGCCAGAATGGCTAAGATCAAAAACTCAGGTGACAGCAGTTGCTGGTGAGGATGTGGTGAAAGAGAAACACTCCTCCATTGTTGGTATGATTGCAAGCTGGTACAACCACTCTGGAAATCAGTCTGATGGTTGTATGACATTTTGTTTATGACTTGCTTGCAGAATGATCTGATACTTTATTTTGTAGTTATAGTGATATGCCACCTGCTACTGACACATTTATCAATTTGCTATCCTCTATCAACCTACCAATAAGTCATCTATCTCCTCTCTGTCAGATAGTATCTATTCATACTTTACCATATACCATTCATTTACTGACAAAATAATACCTCCCTATCATCTCCTTCTATCTAGCTATCTTGACATTATTATTATCCTATCTCCTGCCTGATATAAATATGATTTTACATATAACTGTAGTTATTTGGTATTTTTATTCACAGTTCTTTCTTTCATGAATCATTCATATTGAAGTCTAAACAAACTTTAAACACCCTTTTCTGTGTATCTTCTCTTTTCTTTTGATACCTTAAAACTATTTTGACTGTTAAATATGACCTTGGTAGTTCATTTTAAGTCTTTTCATTTTTGCTGTTTTAATTATGCACACGTGTTACATGTCACTGAGGATGTGCATGTGATCATGGCTTTCTATAGAATCCAGACAAGAGTGCTGTCTAATTTCAAATGCTACTGTTCCATTGAAAATATTTAGCTTCTGTAAGGACATCCCTTCATAAATTTGAACTTCGTACAAAGAATGAGCCTTTGTCCTTAATTCTACTACAGGTCATCTCAGTAAAACAACAAAAAGTCTTTTAGTCTATACATAAAACATGTTAATGTTCTTTTAGGATTTAGTGTCTCTGAATTCATTGAAGTGGAATTAGGACCTACATTCAATAGCATCTCATATTATAATGTAATCATCACATTTACTCCTTTTTACATTTTTGTATAATTCAATAATAATTAGAAACATTGCACTATTTGTAAGTAACATCACCTCTTTCATTCTCATTTAAGTATTTATCCATTCTATTAAAATATTTTAATTATAGGCAATAATAGATTTCATAGTAGCATCTTAGTACATAACATGGCACTTTGACACATAGATTTTTTTTTTCTAATTAGCTTTAGGATGTAATAGCGTTGAAACAACAGGACTGTTACTTTTTTATCTCTGAAATTTTTCCATAAAATGAAATTCATACGTTTGTCTTAAGGGGTTGGATTAAACACATATGCTATAACAATCTC
Organism: Tokudaia tokunoshimensis; assembly: GCA_036184795.1. Lineage (NCBI taxonomy): Eukaryota > Metazoa > Chordata > Mammalia > Rodentia > Muridae > Tokudaia > Tokudaia tokunoshimensis. The sequence continues at coordinate 11,589,389 of BTHU01000011.1, read as the reverse complement.
AAATAATGTCATATCATTTTAATAAAGATTATAAAGTAAATACATTACTACAGGAACTACAATAGCACTGACATTTTACACAAAGTCAAAAATTAATCAGGCAAATTAATACATTTTTATTTAAGACACATTCATAATTATATACCTATTTTAAAATTTAAATGTATTAATGAAATGCAGTTTTATTGAATATAATAAGCCATTATATGGCTTTAAAATAATTGAAAAAGTAAACCTTGAAAGTATGGTTACAAGTTGATTTGAAATGTAAATATTTTACTTTTAAATAAAAATATAAAAATGCCTTAATATAACATAAATGTGATACATAAGAATTTGGAATCCAAATTAATTCCAAAGATGGTAAATGTTTAAACGAAGCATCAGAACAGCTGCTTAGGTCATAAATGCTACAAATCCATATATCTCTAATCAATAAAAATTGCATAACATTCAATGAAAATTTGCTCCATTTTCTTTCTTTTATAAACATAATAAAGTTATAAGTAGCTTATCTTAGTCATTATCTTAGCTGTATGAACTTTAATATTCAATTATATATATATATAAAATATATATATATTTTTTTTAATATATATATATATACACACACACACACACACACAAATCCTTAGAAAATAAATGCTTGAAAAAATAATTTCCCTTAGTAAGATAGTGTACTTTAAAAAAAACTATTTTGATATTTAGAACACACACATACTCACACACACTGTTTCACCTTTACCTTAGGCAGTCACTTGAATACAGAGTCCCACTGAGTACAAAAAGGCTAATTGTATTCTGTTCTATTAGTGTTTCCTGATCTGTTCTAAACATAGGAATTCTATGCCTCATATTCAAAAGCTATGCTATTTCCATGAGCATATGAATAGTCTTTAGACAATTTTTAATTTTTACGTATTTGATGTATGTTAGAAAAAGTGGTACTGTAACTCCATGGTTATTTATTTATTTTTTTAAATTGAGTTGAAAGGTTTATAAAATATGGTTGGATTGCTATTTTATTACAATTTCTGAAATACCCTTTAATGTGCATATTTGCAGCCTCCCATTTCCATGACCCTCTTCTGTTCATTTATTCATTCAACAAGAGATCAGAATTTCTCTTGGCTGAAATGAACCTATATTCTCTATAGCTCTGACCCATACAAGCCTGTATTCTCCTTCAGTTTTGCTCAAACTGTTGTTTTTATTAAAATTCCATCTTGATATTTGCCCTTGGCTTACCTTTTATATAAGTTTGTTCCCAGTTTGATTTTCCTGTATTACTAACATAAATCTATAGGGATTAAAGGAAAATATTTTTCTTTGAGTTATCTTAGTAGTCAAATTTCTTTTTTTATTATTAGATATATTCTTTACTTACATTTAAAATGTTGTCCCCCTTCCTGGTCCTCCCCCTCCAAAAATACCCTAACCCATCCCCCTTTCCCCTGTTCACCAATCCACCCACTCCAGCTTCCCTGTCCTGGGATTCCCCTATTCTGGGGCATCTAACCTTCCCAGGACCAAGGGCCTCTCCTCCCTTTGATGTCCAAAAAGGCCATCCTCTGTTGCATATGGATCTGGAGTCATGGGTCCCTCCATGTGTACTCTTTGGTGAGTAGTTTAGTCACTGGGAAGTCTGGGGGTACTGGGTGGTTCCAACTGTTGTTCCTCTATGGTACTGCAAACTCCTCGAGCTCCTTGGGTCCTTTCTCTAGCTCCTCCATTGGGAACCCTGTGCACAGTTCAATGGTTGGCTGAGAGTGTCTCCCTCTGCATTTGTCAAGAACTGGCAGAGCCTCTCAGGTGACAGCTATATCTGGCTTCTGTCAGCAAGCATTTGTTGACATCCACAATAGTGTCTTGGTTTTGTAACTGTATATGGGATGGATGCCTAGGAGGGGCAGTTTCTAGATGGTCTTTCCTTTAGTCTCTGCTCCATACTTTGTCTCTGTATGTCCTACTGTGGGTATTTTGTTCCCCCTTCTAAGAAGGGCCAGAGTAACCATACTTTGTTCTTCCTTCTTCTTGAACTTCATTTGATATGTGAATTGTATCTTGGGTATTACAAGCTTCTGGGCTAATATCCACTTATCAGTGAGTGCATATCATGTGTGTTCTTTTGTGATTGAGTTATCTCACTCAGGATGATATTTTTTAGTTCCATCCATTTGCTTGAGAATTTCATGAAGTCCTTGTTTTTAATAGCTGAGTAGTATTCCATTGTGTAAATGTAACACATTTTCTGAATCCATTCCTCTGTTGAGGGACATCTGGCTTCTTTCCAACTTCTGACTATTATAAATAAGGCTGCTATGAATGTAGTGGAGCATGTGTCATTATATGCTAGAGAATTCTGTGGGTGTATTCCCAGGAGGAGTTTAGCAGGGTTCTCTGGTAGTATTATGTCCAATTTTCTGAGGAACTGACACTGATTTCCAGAGAGGTTGTACTAGCTTGCAATCCCACTAGCAATGGAGGAGTGCTCCTCTTTCTCCACATCCTCATCAGTCCCTCCTGTCTCCTGAGTTTTTGATCTTAGACATTTTGACTGGTGTGAGGTGAAATTTCTGGGTTGTTTTGATTTGCATTTCACTGATGATGAATGATGTTGAACATTTCTTTAGGTGCTTCTCAGCCATTAGATATTCCTCAGTTGAAAATTCTTTGTTTAGCTCTGTAGGGTTATTTGGTTCTCTGCAGTCTAACTTCTTGAGTTCATTGAATATGTTGGATATTAGCCCTCTGTCGGATATAGGGTTAGTAAAGATCTTTTCCCAATTGGTTGACTGCTGTTTTGTCTTATTGAGAGTGTCCTTTGCCTTACCTTATTAGTCAGGGTCCCCTAGAGTCACAGAAAATATGGGTAGTCTCTATATAGTTAGGGAATTTGTGGCTGACTCACAGCTTGTAATCCAACTCCCCTACAATGGTCAGCAGCAGCTGATGGATGGAAGTCCAAGGATCTAGCAGTTGCTCAGTCCCATGAAGAAAGCAGGCAAGGAAGAGTGAGAGTGAGTGAGTCTTCTTCCAATGTCCTTATATAGGTCTCCAGCAGAGGGTGTGGTCCAGATTAAAGGCATGTGCCACCACACCTTTAATCCAAGATGACCTTGAAATTAGAGATCTCCTTGTATTAATCTTCTGGAATTCATAGCCACTATGCTTCAATATCTCTATGCCAAGATCCAGGTCAGAAACTTGTATCTCAGCCTCTAGATTAGGGTCATAGGTAAGCCTTCCAATTCTGGATTGTAGTTCATTCCAGATATCATCAAGTTGACAACCAGGAATAGCCACTACAATCCACCTCTTGTCAACTTGACACAAATAATATCTCATGTTAACATGAAACAATAACAAGGTCATGAATATGCCTATCATGATATAATTATTCCTCATACAATAACAAACACATTTGTAAATGTACAATGGGACAATATCCCTTGGGAACATTCTTTTAGTGTCTCAACTTAAATACCAATTGATGTTAAAGAAATTGGAAGAAAGACAAATATATTCTTAATAAAATATGACAGAAACTCTCATACTACTTTATAATCCTCGTTTCTGCAACTGGTTATGTGGCCTTAGCTGGTATTTATAACTACCTTCCTCTGCTACCCATTCAGTATTTCCTTCACCCTCAGCAAACACCTTAGCAGGTCTTGGCTCTTTTCCTGGAGGATTGACCCATAGCTTCATTCCTGATGGATCTGCATCCTTTGTCATCGTGCTTGGATTAGGCTGTTGTAGTTTCCCATTGACTTTAATCACAGGACATAGTAGGACTAAGAGATACCCTAAGGGTTCTCCAGCACTCCAGACATAATCCTGCTTACCTTCATTCTGGAGAGGCGATACAATTTCCCCATGGTAATCTGGATCTATCACTCTTCCTAACTCTGTTATTCCTTTCTTAGCCTGTTAGTTTAAGGGCATTAGAAGCCCAAAATGACCAGGGAGAAGTACGAGCTTCTAGTTCCATGGAATGTTTGTTGTGGCTCCTGGTAGGAGCACTCTCCCCTCTGGAACCAAAACTTCTAGGCCAGCAGAACCTAAAGTTGTGGGGACAGGAAGCAAAAATTTTCCTAGAGGGTCACCAGGAGTGATGGTGAGTTGAACTATTCCCTTTTCCACCCCTTGATTCCTGAACCCATGGATCCTGGCTATGGGAGAAACTGTACCACATATTGGATTCTTATTCAAAGCATATACTGCCTTCTGAAGAACTCTGCTCCGGGCCTCCATGCTCTTGTCACCTAATTGGTGCTATAACTTTGTCTTCAAAAGGCCATTCCATCTTTCTATAAGACCAGCTGCTTCAGGATGATGGGGAGCATGGTAAGACCAGTGAATTACATGATTGCGGGTCCACTGTTGCAATTCTCTGACTGTGAAATGAGTCCCTTGGTCAGAAGCAATACTGGGTGGAATATCATGATGATAGATAAGGCAGTCTGTGAGTCCACGGATGGTGGTTTTTGGCAGAAGCATTATGTGCAGGAAAGGCAAATCCATAACCAGAATAAGTATCTATTCCAGTAAGAACAAAACATTGTCTTTTGCACGCGGGAAGTGGTCCAATGTAGTCAACCTGCCACCAGGTTGCTGGCTGGTCACCTCGAGGAATGGTGCCATATTTGGGGCTCAGTGTTGGTATATTGAACCATCCCTGCATCCCTGGAATGAAGCCTACTTGATTGCCATGAATGATCGTTTTGATGTGTTCTTAGATTCAGTTGGCAAGAATTTTATTGAGTATTTTTGCATCAATATTTATAAGGGAAATTTTCTTGAAGTTCTCTTTCTTTGTTGGATCTTTGAGTGGTTTGGGTATCAGCATAACTGTGACTTCATAGAATGAGTTGGGTAATGTTTCTTCTGTTTCTGTTTTGTGGAATAGTTTGAAAAGTATTAGTGTTAGGTCTTTGAAGATCTGATAGAATTCTACACTAAAAATATCTGTTCCCATGCTTTTTTATTGGTTGGGAGACTTTTAATGACTGCTTCTATTTCTTTAGGGATTATGGAACTGTTTAGATGGTCTATCTGATCCTGATTTCACTTTGGTATATGGTATCTGTCTAGAAAATTGTTCATTTCATCCAGATTTTCCAGTTATTTTGAGTATAGACTTTTGTGGTAGGATCTGATGATTTTTTTTGAATTTGCTCAGTTTCTAATTGTATATCTCCCTTTTCAATTCTAATTTTGTTAATTTGGATACTGTCTCTGTGTCCTTAGGTTAGTGTGGCTATGGGTTTATCTATTTTGTTGATTTTCTTGAAGAACCAGACCCTGGTTTCCTTGATTCTTTGTATAGTTTTTTTGTTTGTTTGTTTTGTTTTGTTTTGTTTTTTTGTTTCTACTTGGTTGATTTCTGCTCTGAGTTTGATGATTTCCTGCCATACTCCTTTTGGGTATATTAGCTCCATTCTGTTCTAGAATTTTCAGGTGTGCTGTTAAGCTGCTGGTGTATGCTTTCTCCAGTTTCTTTTTGGAGGCACTCAGAGCTATGAGTTTTCCTTTTTTCCCCATAATTTGGATATGTTGTATCTTCATTTTCATCAAATTCTAAAAAGTATTTGATTTCTTTCCTTATTTGTTCCTTGACAAAGGTATCATGGAGTAGAGCATTTTTCAGCTTCCATGTGTATGTTGGCTTTCTGTTGTTTTTGATGCTATTGAAGACCACTCTTAATCCATAGTGATCTGATAAGAGGCATGGAATTATTTCCATCTTATTATATCTGTTGAGGTCTGTTTTTGACCAATTATATTGTCAATTTTGGAGAAGTTACCATGAGGTGTTGAGAAGAAGGTATATTCTTTTTATTTAGGATGAAATATTCTGTAGATATGCGTTAAATCCATTTGGTCCATAGCTTCTGTTAGTTTTACTCAGTCTCTTTTTAGTTTGCATTTCCCTGATCTGTCTATTGATGAGAATGGGGTGTTGCAGCCACCCACAATTATTGTGTGAGGCGCAATGTGTGCTTTCAGCTTTAGTAAAGTTATTTTTATGAATGTGGGTGCCCTTGCATTTGGAGAATAGATATTCAGAATTGAGAGTTCTTCTTGTTAGAATTTTACTTTGATGTGTATGAAGTGTCCTTCCATGTCTTTTTTGATGACTTTTGGTTGAAGGTCAATTTTATCCAATATTAGAAAGGATACCCCACTTGTTTCCTAGGACCATTTGCTTGGAAAATTGTTTTCTAGCCTTTTATTCTGAGGTAGTCTTTGTCTTTGACACTGAGGTGCATTTCCTGTAATGATCAAAATGCTGGGTTTTGTTTATGTATCCAGTCTGTTAGTTTTTGTCTTTTTATTGGAGAATTGATGTTAGGAGATATTAAGGAATAGTGATTGTTTCCTCCTGTTATTTTTTAAGTTATTTTTATGTTTGTGTGGTTACCTTCTTTTGGGCTTGTTGGAAGATTACTTTCTTGGTTTTTCTATGGTGTAATTTCCTTCCTTGTGTTGGCTTTTTGCATCTATTATCCTTTTTATTTGAATTTGTGGAAAGATATTGTGTAAATTTAGTTTTATCATGGAATATCTTGGTTTCTCCATCTATGGTGATTGAGATTTTTGCTGGGTATAGTAATCTGGGCTGACATTTGTGTACTCTTAAGGTTTATGTGAGATCTGCCCAGGATCTTCTAGCTTTTATCATCTCTGCTGAGAAGTCTGGTGTAACTCTGATACGTCTGCCTTTATAATTTACTTGACCTTTTTCCCTTACTGCTTTTAATATTCTTTCTTTGTTTAGTGTATTTGGTGTTTTGATTATTATGTGCCAGGAGGAATTTCTGTTCTTGTCCTGTCTGTTTGGAGTTCTGTAGTCTTCTTGTATATTCATGGGCATCTATTTCTTCAGGTTAGGGAAGTTTTCTATAATTTTGTTGAAGATATTTAATGGTCTTTTAAGTTGGAAATCTTCACTCTCTTCACTCTCTTCTTTACCTATAATCCTTAGGTTTTGTCTTCTCATTGTGTCCTGGATTTTCTGGATGTTTTGTGTTACAAGCTTTTTGCATTTTCTTTGACTGTTGAGTCAATGTTTTCTATGGTATCTTCAGCATCTGAGATACTTTCTTCTATCTCTTGTATTCTTTTATTGATGTTTGCGGCTTTTGCAAATCTTTCCAAGGTTTTCTATCTCCAGAGCTGTCTCCCTTTGTGATTTCTTTATTGTTTCTACTTTCATTTTTAGATCCTGGATGGTTTTGTTCAGTTCCTTCACTTGCTTGTTTGTGTTTTCCTGTAATTTCTTAAAAGACTTTTATGTTTTTTCTTTAAGGACTTCTACCTGTTGAACCATGTTCTCCTGTATTTCTTTAAGGGAGTTATTTATGTCCTTCTTGAAGTCCTCTATCCACATCATGAGATGCGATTTTAAATCCAACTCTTGCTTTTCTGGTGTGTTGGCGTATTGTAGACTTGCTGTGGTGGGAAAACTGGGTTCTGATATTTCCAAGTAGCCTTTGTTTCTATTGGTAGGGTTCTTGTCCTTGCCTTTCACCATCTAGTTATTTATGGTGTTAGTTTGTCATGCTTTCTCTGGCTGAAGCTTGTCCCTCCTGTAAGCCTTTGTCTGTACTCCTGGGATACCAACTCTCTTCCAGCAGGTCTGTGCACAAAAGGCTGTGGAACCACCTGGCTCCTTGATGCAAATGGCAACCAGAAGGCTCCTGTCCCAATTGCTCCACTGATCTCATGTAGCATGTGCTCCTAACTCTTTCCCTCCAGAGAGACACTGGTGAGAAAGTGGAGATCGCACCTCCATGCTCTAGATTGGAGGCACTGCTGGGAGATCACTGTCTCCTGGCGGGCTGTACACAGAATGCTGTGGTGCCGCCTGGCTCCCTGATGCAAGTGGACTGTTGAACATTTCTTTAGGTGGTTCTCAGACATTTGACTTCATGAAAACAATGACTTCATGAAATGCTTAGGCAAATGGATGGAACTAGAAAATATAAACTGATGTGAGATTATTATAGACTATATACTCTCATTTATTAATTTATAGTATTCAATTTTACATGGGAGTTACTCAAATATACATTACTTAATTTCTGTGTTTGTATTAAAAGTTAGTAGATAATTTTGTATGAAACAAGCAACACATTTTTCAAATGTTTCAAAGTTCTATGACTGTGATGAAACATTAATTTGATACTTGTAGCTTTCACAATTGAAAAAATATAGGTTTCCATTGATTTTGGTCGTTGTTTTGGCTAAGTAGATGTGATAGTACTCCAGAACTAATATAATGCTTCAGGAAGATCTGTGACCCTGATAATACCTTAATTAAAGATAAGTTCCCCAATAAAACTTTCTAGAATTTCTGATAAGACTTGTGAACAAAATAGAACTGTTGTTTCAAACTCTTAAGTTATAAGTGCTTCCTTGTAACAATAGACACGAGAAATTATTAATGTCCAAAGCAAGTTCATGAATCACAAGGAACACATTGGAATTAGAGAACAAGCATATTGCAGAAGAGACAAGAGATACTGTTGGTAAGGACTTGAACCCCCCAGTAAGAAAAGCACTGATAGTTTGAAAGATACATGTACTAACAAAATGCCTTATTGTCATACTGAAAGTGATTAATGGGAGAATTAAGAAGAAAAGTATTAGGTAGGCTACTAAACAGTTCTCAAAAGACAAGTGAGGTCCTTTGAGTGGTTACAACACAGGTTTCTGAAAGAACACTTTAAAGTAGTTCGTTCCAGAAGGTTCCTCCTATGCTATGCTTCTCTGCATTCTGTGTACCTGAATCCTTCATCTAGAACTGCCCCAAATAGTGCTACCAACTGGGAACAAGATTTTGAACATATTTGAAGATTTGAGAGGTGCTTAATATCTAAACTATAATGGGGTTATAAGGCAATGTTCAACTATTAAACATCATTTTGGGAAAACATAATGTAGAGGAATCTTGGCAAAGAATAAATAACACTTAGACAAGAACTCTAACCAGAACATAAGGATTTAGCCTAAAGGCAAAGAAACTCAGAATGGTCAAAACTTGTGTCAAAATCCAAGCCAGTCTCTCACAGGCTATCTCAGTGATATGATCACATGTGTGAAGACTTATAGACCAGTTCTTCCAAGCAATAAACCTTCTGACAGGCTTAAACAGGTCATGTCCTCATAGATTTTTCTCGGGTTTTAAGGTATAACAGAGCTTTTAAAAAATCAATTGTGCTTGATTTTGTCTAGTAGAGTACATTGTAAATTGATATAAGAGGCTGCCAGACTTTTAAAGAAATTATATCAAATGTGTGGTAAAAAAGTCAAAACCTATTTTTTTAAGACCTGCAAATCCATCACAAGCTGCAAATAAGAGAGAGACGATGCACACCAGCTGCAAAAAAAATGCCTTGTTAATAAAAGAGGAGTGATTTAGTGGCAGGAGTAAAGAAAGAATGCAGCACCTGGGTCAGATCTTCAGCAAATCATCTGTGATCCCTGAAGCTGGGCCCTGATTAGCCTAGCAAGCAGGAGATCCTGGTGAGTCTCTCTCCTTCCTGGGAGATAGTGTGAATCTTGATTTCAACTCATTGCTTTCTTTTCAAACATCACAATGTATGACTTTTTCTCAGTTTCTCCTATAATTGCTGTTATCATTTTATTATTATTTTTTTATTTTTATTATTATTTTATTTTATTATCATTTTATAGATTTTTTTATTTTTTATATTTTTATTTACATTCAAAATCATTTCCCCTTTACTGTTTCCTCCCTCTCCTAAAGTCCCATAAGCCCCCTTCCCTCCCTCTTTTCCTCATTCAACCCCCTCTGGCTTCTCTGTCTCAGCATTCCCCTACATCCAGTCTTTCCAGGACCAGGGGTCTCTCCTTTCATCTTTTTGAAAAACAATTGATATGCGTATTGTATATAGGGTATTCCGAGATTCTGGGTTAATATCCCCTTATCAGTGACTGAATACCATGTGTGTTCTTTTGTGACTGGGTTACCTCACTAAGGATGATATTTTCCAGTTCTGACCATTTGCCTAGGTATTTTGTAAATTCATTGTTTTTAATTGCAGAGTAGTATTCCATTGTGTAGATATACCACATCTTCTGAATCCATTCCTCCGTTGAGGGACATCTGGGTTCTTTCCAGCTTCTGGCTATTATAAATAAGGCTGCTATGAACATAGCGGAGCATGTGTCCTTATTGCATGCAGGTAAAGCCTCTGGGTATATGCCCAGGAGTGGTATAGCCGGATCCTCCGGGAGTGTCATGCCCAGTTTTCAAAGGAACTGCCAGAATGCTTTCCAGAGTGGTTGTACCAGCTTGCATTCGCACCAGCAGTGGAGGAGTGTTCCTCTTTCTCCACATCCTCGCCAACAACTGCTGTCTCCTGTGTTTTTGATCTTAGCCATTCTGACTGGTGTGAGATGGAATCTCAGCGTTGTTTTGATTTGCATTTCCCTAATGACTAAGGATGATGAACATCTCTTTATTTGCTTCTCAGCCATTAGATATTCTTCAGGTGAGAACTCTTTGTTTAGCTCTGTACCCCATTTTTTAATAGGGTTACTTGCCTCTCCGGAGTTTAACTTCTTGAGTTCTTTGTATATATTGGATATTAGCCCTCTGTCGGATGTAGGGTTGGTAAAGATCATTTCCCAGTTAGTTGGTTGCCGCTTTGTCTTTTTGACAGTGTCTTTTGCCTTGCAAAAAACTTTGTAATTTAATGAGGTCCCATTTGTCAATTCTTGATCTTAGAGCATAAGCTATTGGAGTTCTATTCAGGAAATTCTCCCCTGTGCCCATATGTTCAAGGTTCTTCTCTAGTTTCCTTTCTATTAGTTTCAATGTATCTGGTTTTATGTGGAGGTGCTTGATCCACTTGGAATTGAGCTTAGTGCAAGGAGATAAGAATGGGTCAATTTGCATTCTTCTGCAAGTTGACCTCCAGTTGAGCCAGCATCATTTGTTGAAAAGGCTATCTTTTTTCCACTGGATGGTTTTAACTCCTTTGTCAAAGATCAAGTGACCATAGGAGTGTGGATTCATTTCTGGGTCTTCAATTCTATTCCATTGATCTACATGCCTGTCACTGCATCAATACCATGCAGTTTTTAACACTATTGCTCTGTAGTACAGCTTGAGGTCTGGGATACTGATTTCCCCAGAGGTTCTTTTACTCTTGAGAATAGTTTTAGCTATCCTTGGTTTTTTGTTATTCCAGATGAATTTTTGAATTGCTCTTTCTAACTCTATGAAGAATTGAGTTGGAATTTTGATGGGGATTGCATTGAATCTGTATATTGCTTTTGGCAAGATGGTCATTTTGACCACTTTGCTGAAGTATTTTATCAGCTGTAGGGGTTCTCTGGTGGAGTTCTTTGGGTCGCTTAAGTATACTATCATATCGTCTGCAAATAGTGATAGTTTGATTCCTTCCTTTCCAATTTGTATCCCTTTGACCTCCTTTTGTTTTCTAATTGCTCTAGCTAGAACTTCAAGTACTATATTGAAAAGATATGGAGAGAGAAGGCAGCCTTGTCTAGTTCCTGATTTTAGTGGGATTGCTTCAAGTTTCTCTCCATTCAGATTGATGTTGGCTACCAGTTTGCTGTAAATTGCTTTTACTATGTTTAGATATGGGCCTCGAATTCCTGATCTTTCCAAGACCTTTAGCATGAAAGGATGCTGAATTTTGTCAAATGCTTTCTCAGCATCTAATGAGATGACCATGTGGATTTTTTCTTTGAGATTGTTTATATAGTGGATTACATTGATGGATTTCCTTATATTGAACCATCCCTGCATCCCTGGGATGAAGCCTACTTGATCGTGGTGAATGATCGTTTTGATATGTTCTTGGATTCGATTGGCAAGAATTTTAATGAGTATTTTTGCATCTATATTCATAAGAGAGATTGTCCTGAGATTTTCTTTCTTTGTCGGATCTTTGTGTGCTTTTGGTATTAGCATAATTGTGGCTTCATAGAACGAGTTGGGTAGTGATCCTTTTGTTTCTATTTTGTGGAATAGTTTGAAGAGTATTGATGGTAGGTATTCTTTGAAGGTCTGATAGAATTCTGCCCTAAAACCATCTGGACCTGTGCTTTTTTTTGGTTGGAAGACTTCCAATGGCAACTTCTATTTCTTCAGGCGTTATAGGACGGTGTAGATGGTCTATTTGATCCTGATATAATTTTGGTATTTGGTATCTGTCAAGGAAATTGTCCATTTCCTTGAGATTTTCTAGTTGTGTTGAATACAGGCTTTTGTAGTAGGATCTGATGATTTTTTGAATTTCCTCAGTTTCTGTAGTTATCTCTCCCTTTTCGTTTCTGATTTTATTAATTTGGATACTGTCTCTGTGTCGTCTGTCTAGTCTGGCTAAGGGCTTATCTATTTTGTTGATTTTCTCAAAGAACCAACTCCTCGTTTTGTTGATTCTTTGTATGGTTTTATTTGTTTCTACTTGATTGATTTCAGCCCTGAGTTTGATGATTTCCTGCCCTCTACTCCTCTTGAGTGTATTTGCTTCTTTTTGTTCCAGTACTTTCAGGTGTGCCATTAAGCTGCTAGTGTATGCTGTCTCCCGCTTCTTTTTGGTGGCATTCAGGGCTATGAATTTTCGTCTTAGCACTGCTTTCATTGTATCCCATAATTTAGGGTATGTTGTGCCTTCATTTTCATTAAATGGGTTCGGATGGTGCCATATTACTTTGATTTCTGTTAGTAACGTTCCTACATTTGCCTTTTGCCATCTTGTTACCTCTGGTGTTAGTTCCTCCTGCTGTCACTGGCTGTTGGTTGGACCTCCTGTGAGCCTTCAAAGCTATTTCTTGCCCCCTGGATTACCGGGATTCCCCTGGCACTGATTTCTGGGGCCTGCCCTGCTCCTGAGTGACTTTGGAGCCCTGATGTGCCTTGCCCCAAGTCATGTTATATTGGGGAGTCCCTACACATCCAAAGGCTCAGTGTAGTGGATTCCCGGAGCAGAGGTCGCCAAAGGGAGGCTGCTAGGCTCCCGCCCTGTGCAGGGGTGTGTGATCTCTTCCAGAGGGGGGGAGGGGGCGTCCCTCTGCAGGGCAGAAGTCCCACAGCAGAGCTGGCGCGTCCTTTACTGCAGATCTGCCCACCTCTTGGGAGCAGGGTACACACAAGCTGCCTAGGACCCAAGCGATATTATGCCTGTCTTTCTCTGAGCCTGGAGGTCCCAACTGCCCAGATGCTGGAGCAAAGTTGGCGGAGTCCACTCTGTACTCTCTAGGTGGCTGAGCAGGTCACTCTGCAGGGGAGATGGCCCACAGCAGAGCTGTCGCCCAGATGACCGCAGCACTGTCCCTCTCTTGGGCGCAATTGAAGCCCCAACAGGCCGTGTCCCAAGCGATCTTATATTGGGGAGAACCTGGTTACCTGTCTCCTCAGTGCAGTTGATCCAGGAACAGAGGTCGCCAAAGGGAAGCTGGTCGGCTCCCGCCCAGTGCGGGGGTGGGGTGGGGTGGGGGGTGGTCCCTCTGCAAGGCAGAAGTCCCACAGCAGAGCTGGCGTGCTGGCTACTGCAGACCTGCCCAGCTCTTGGGAGCAGGGTACACACCTGTTGTTATCATTTTAAAATGTTATTTTTCCAGAGTTTTACAGTTATTCACAACTTTAAGATAGTTGCTTTTCAAATATAAGATTATGAATATTTTCAAACTTGGACCTAAAATAAAGTTTCTTGGTAAGATTCAACATTTTGCAGTTTCTTTTTTAGCATAGGCTATATCTGCAAGATGTATCTGTTTCTTGAAAATGCAGTTTCTCTATAGAAAATTATTTTATGACATAATTGAGAGTTAGAAATTTACCTAAATATGCAGCTTTAAAACTTATTTTTATACTTGATTAGCGTTTATTTTTAAAACTGACCTATCAGTTGAATGATTCAAAATCAAGTTCATGCATTAAAAATCCTTAGGTCTCTATACAAATTCTGTTCAGCACCATGAAAAGTACACTTTCAGAAACTTTATGTTGTCAATATGACAGTATTTTATATACTTGATCAAATAAAATTTTCAGTCAAGCACTCTACCAATGAGCTACACCACCAACCTGATAAATATAATTTTCAGAAACACAAATATAATATTTTGAGTATCTACACCTAAAAGCTAGTATTTGTTGAATTTTAATCATCTATTTCTATATGTGTACATATTTAGAAATTTATTCTTTATCTAAAAGGGATCAAGATAAAATTACTAAGTAAATATTACGATTTAATCATGTAATATCATTACTAGAATCTAACGTATTAATGAGAACATCAATGCTATCTTACATCATCCTATAAAGAACTGAGTCTCCAGTCTAAAACACACATATACTCAGATACACACACACACACACACACACACACATATGCAGGCACCTATAAAGAAATGTACAAATGTATTCAGACATTTGATTTAACAAAAGCATTAAGAGCTGTACAAACATTACTGACAATTTAAAAATGTGATATGTTGATTCATTAACTTGCATATTTACTATAATAAAAATAGAACTGAAAAATGCAAAAATATTTTGTTCACTTAAAAATAACAAAATTACGCACATTTCTTACTAACACAAACAATATTTTTAGTAAAATGACTTATGTTTTCCAAAAGCAAAACAGAAATAAAGCAGAGGCATGAGCTGCTCTCCTATGTTAGTTCATTTAAACATTTATTAAGTTCATTATCACTACATGTACCTACTATAAATATGCAAGTTTAATTTTACTTGATGTATGTGAGAAAAAGAAGACTGTTTCCTTGTAGGCTCAGACATTATTTTCAGCATTACATCAAAACATAACTAGAGGTAGTAACTTAAGGTATAGCTTCAATGCATATACAAATATAGCAAAGAGTTTTTATGTTTTCAATTTAACATATATATATATATATATATATATATATATATATATATTCAAGTCCTTTATGATTTTCAATAATCAACTGTGTGTCCTTCTGAATATGTTGTTTGATGGAGTTATAAAGGATCTCTATATTTTCCACATTCATTAATTACATAATGTTAAATATCTCAGTATCAGTACAGTCTTAAACAAATGGACTAAAAATGAAATGATGAAAGCTATTCCATTCTAGCTGCCAATATAAATTATAAAAGTTAGTAAAAGACATTACCATCAAACATTGAAAAGCTGAAGTGAGCACAAATCAATGGAAAGATGTAGCAGCTTTTTAAAATTTAAAATATATTACTATGAGATGATGATAGAACTCAGGTGTTATGAGCACCAGTTGTTCTGCTAGCAGTCCTGGGTTTCATTCCCAACACCGACATGGCGACTGAAACCACCTGTAACTCCAGTTTCAGGGAATCTGGTTCTTTCTGATACCCAGCTTGATGCCATTCCCATACATGGTGCACAAGCATACATAATGCACACACATGCACACACACATGGTACACATGCATGGTGCCCACCTACATTGTACACATGTACACATAGTGCACACATATGGTACACATGCATACATGGTACACACATACTCATAGTGCACACATTCATGGTGCACACACACTCATAGTGCACACATACATGGTGCACACACATACACATGATGTACATACAGATGCAGGCCACATACTCACACACAAAGAGAAATTAAGCAAAGTAAATTAAATAAAAATACTTAAATATCTTTAAATAAAACTGTATATTTAATGTCATCCTTGCCAAAATACCAAGAATATTCATCAAACACTTTTTTAAAAACTATAAAGTGATGAAATTTACATTAGAGACTAAGACGTCCTTTTTTAATATAGTATAGAATAGAGTTTATTCAGGGCATGGGGAGGGGAGTTGAGAAGGTAGTAGAGGCACAGAAAGAGAGAGAGAGAGAGAGAGGTAGAGGCCAGTCATGAGTATGTGGAGAGAAGGGGGAAAGGGGCAAGGGGACAGAGCAGGAGCAAGAAGACAAGAGCAGAAGCAGAATTCCTTCTTTTATTATTTCTCAATGATAAGCACAAAAGTCATCAATTGGCATATAAAGTAACAGTCAGCATGACCTACTGTTGGTACATGAAAAATCAAAATTGTAATGAAGCATACTATTCCTTCTACATGGTTTTAAAAATTGAAAAAAAAAATGGATCAGAGGAGAAAATCAGGATCTTTCCTGGTTTTGGATATTTGATTTTTTTCTTTTTGCTTTTAACATACATAGAATGAATACCAAATGGGGTAGGTCAGACATCTTCTTCAGTATATGTTACCACAAAATTGGGGTTTCCCGACACAAAAGAAAACAGCCAAAATAACAAAAAACTACAACCTATATTCATACAATAATATGTATGTATGGATGAAAAGGTTAGGGCAGCTGAGTTACCTGAAGAAAATATATGAAAAGTGTTTATAGCATAGGTCCGAAGAATACTATTTTGGGTTTGATCACCAGAACATAATCATACAAAGTAACTCAGACAAAGTAACCAGTCAAAATGATTCACAATGGCAAACATAAAGTGAAGAAATTACACCCAGGATGAGAACATATTCATTTACAAATTTGATAAATTTCAATGAACTCATTATCATGAACAGATGAAAAACATAGTACTCTGATTTCTCAAGAGGGACTAACAAATGATAAGGAAATATATCAAATTATGTGAACATAGTGACTTTTATCAAAATGAAAATCTATACTATAATGAAACATCACATAACTCCTTAATAGAAATGGCCAATATAAAAAAGACAAACAATTACAATTATAATGGAGGGTCTGGAGAACAGAGGCATATACACACTGTTAGTAAAACCATATGAATACAGTTACCAAGAAAAACTTTACAGCATTTGTCAAAAATATAAAAAATTAACTAGTATGTGGTTCAGCAATACAACTTCTGTGTTCAGAACCAAATGAGAGAAAGTGAGCAGAGCAAAGAGTACCTCATGCGTATTCCAGAAATGCTGCATTTACACCTGCCAGGATGAAAACTCAGATTATGCCTGTGTGCCCAGCAATGACCAACTAAGCCAAAGGTAGGCTACAAACATGGCGATGAGGGTTGTAAATTTGATAGGAGTCTAGAATCACATTTCTAAGATGCTTTACTTCCATGCCCACTTTATACATAATGAACTAATTTAATTTAATTATAATTTATAAGAATGACAATGAGGTGGCCAAGAAAAGAACATTCCTAATATGAATATAAAACTCCGAATGTTTTTAATTGAATTTTTGCTGTCTAGTTACATCCAAGTTTGAGTTAATCAGGAGTTATCTCTGCAGCTGAAACATAGTGGCTTTAGACTTTATGATTTCCAAGTGAAATAGTGAGATGAAAAATAGTTTAATAATATTAGCACTATTCCTTACATATCTAGAAGCTTTCAATAATATGTGTTCCTGTACTAAGGTCTCTTAGAAGACACATGGAATAAACCTAACAAAGAATCAAGAAAACTAGAGCTTTAGGGTTTTTGTGTTTGTTTTACTTTTTTTCTTTTTTAATTTCTTTTCTTTTCTTTCAGTAATTAATTTTTAAATTCACTTTACATCCTGATCATATCTCTACATCTTCCTCTGCTCCCAATCCTGCCCTTATAAATCCCTTTCTTATAACCCCCTCCCCATGAGTACCACCCAACCCTGGGATATTTAGTCTAAAATATTGTCAGTACTTAGCACATCCTCTCCCAGTGAGACCCAACCAGGTAACCCAGCTAGAGGAAAGGGATCTAAAGGCAGGCAACAGAGTCAGAGACAGTCCCCCCACCCTACATAGAATTGTTAGAGGATCCACATGAAAAACAAGTTGAACATTTGCTGCAAATGTGTAGAGGGCCTTGGTCCATCCTGCGCATGCTCTTTGATTGGGGGTTCAGCCTCCATGAGCCTCCATGGGCTGAGGTTATGTCTCTCTGTAGGTCTTCCTATGATGCCACCAGCACCTCTGACTTGCTCATTTCTATCCCCTACTCTTCCAAAAGATTTCTGCAGGTCTGCCTGATATTTGGCCGTGGGTAAGAGAAAGAGAAAGGAGGCAGCTTGCAAAGCTGGAGAGGTGGGGAGGATCCAGGAGCAGAAGAGGTAACAGAAACCATGATCAGAATATACTGTCTTTTAAAAAGTCAATTTTAAAGGAAAATCTAGAAGGATAAATACTCAGAGGGGGAAAAAATGACTAGAGTATTTGATGCAGCAGAGAGAGAACAAGGTTTGTTTCCTTAAGTAAGCAAAATGTTTTTTCTTTGACCACCCACACTTGGCCAGTGACAAACCGTTTTCCAAGTGTATTCCCTAAAAAGAACCACAAAACAAGAGAAGCCAAACCGCCATGGCTGTGCTAAGAATCAAAGATACAGTGTGGCTTTCACTTCAGTTATCCGTGCAAACACTGAAGATGAACAGACAGGGAAGTCTGAGCAAATTTTTCAAGAGCCTCACAGCCTTAATCAAAATGAGCCTAAGTCACTTCCAGAATAGTATTAAAACCAATTAAATTTAATAAAGGTGTGGGATAAATATTCTAATATGAAAATTATAATTCTAGATAACAAAGTATCAAAAAATAAATTGAAAAATCAAGAGCATTTACCATAGAATAAAACATACGGGTAAAGATTAAGATTATATTGTGTGGGCTACCGCCGCCTGCCCTTCTGCTGGGGCAGAACCTTGCCAGCTCTGCTACGGTGAAGATTCCATCTCTTGATACTTCCTAGAGAACCAGCAACTCAGGGCAGTTGGTAAGATTCTCGCCCCCCCAACCTCGGGGGAACCAGAGCTGCTGCCAGGTGTCCAGCAGGACACACAAACCAGCAACTACCAAAAGCCCTGCCCTTCTGAATAGCAATCCCTTCCGAGCCTTGACCCCCTGCTACCACCAACTGCCCTTCTCCTGGGGCAGAGCCTTGCCAGCTCTGCTGCGGTGAAGATTCCATCTTCCTGATACTGCCTAGAGAACCAGTCACTCAGGACAGTTGAACCTTGCCAGCTCTGCTGTGGTGAAGATTCCATCTCCTGATACTTCCTAGAGAATCAGCCACTCAGGGCAGTTGAAACTTGCCAGCTCGGCTCCAGTGAAGATTCTATCTCCTGATACTTCCTAGTGAACCAGCCACTCAGGGCATTTGCCTTTTCTGCTGTGGCAGAATCTTGCCAGGTCTGCAAGATACCTCTCCTGATACTTCCTAGAGAACCAACTGCACACAGAACATTTGCTCTTTCTGCTGTGGCGGAATCTTGCAAGGTCTGCCACAGGGAATACACCATCTCCTGATACTTCCTAGAGAACTAGGTGTACTTAGGTCATTTGGGGTGCAGAGAGACCTGGGAGCACAGGAGAGCTGGTCTCCCAGGAGAGCATACATACATACCTGTGTGCACAGAGAGAACGGAAATCACAGGAGTACATATATACAGGCTTACAATACAGTTAGCCAAAATAAGAGACAGCAAGACCAGCTAACACCAGAGAAAATTACATGGCAAAAGGCAAACACAAGATCATTACCAACAGAAACCAAGCCAACATGGCATCATCAGAACCCAGTTCTCCCACAAGAGCAAATCCTGGATATTCTAACACACCAGAAAAGCAAGAGTTGGATTTAACATCACATCTCATGATGTTTATAGAAGACTTCAAGAAGGACATAAATAGCTCCCTTAAAGAAATACAAGATAATATGGGTCAAAAGGTTGAAGCCTTTAAAGAGGAATCACAAAAATCCTTAAAGAAATACAGGTAAACATGGGTCAATGGGTAGAAGCTCTTAAAGAGGAAACACAAAAATCCATTAGGGAATTATGGGAGAGCATGGGTCAACAGGTAGAAGCCCTTAAAGAAGAAACAAAAGAAATCCCTTAAAGAAACATAGGAGAACATGGGTCAACAGGTAGAAACCCTTAAAGAGGAAACACAAAAATCAATTAAAGAAACACAGGAGAACATGGGTCAACAAGTAGAAGCCCTTAAAGAGGAAACACAAAAATCCCTTAAAGAATTTCAGGAAAACACAAACAAACAAGTGAAAGAACTGAACAAAACTATCCAGGATCTAAAAATGGAAGTAGAAACAATAAAGAAATCACAAAGTGAGACATCTCTAGAGATAGAAAACCTTGGAAAGAATTCAAGAGTCATAGATGCAAGCATCAACAACAGAATGCAAGAGACAGAAGAAAGAATCTCAGGGGCTGAAGATACCATAGAAAACATTTGACTCAATAGTCAAAGAAAATGCAAAATGCAAAACCTTGTAACCCAAAACATCCAGGAAATCCAGGACACAATGAGAAGAGCAAACCTAAGGATTATAGGTATAGAAGAGAGCAAGGATTTACAACATAAAGGACCAGTAAATATCTTCAAAATTATAGAAGAAAATATCCCTAACCTAAAGAAAGAGATGCCCAGGAACATACAAGAAGTCTATAGAACTCCAAACAAACAGGACCAGAACAGAAACTCCTCCTGACACATAGTAATCAAAACACCCATTGCACTAAAGAAAGAATATTAAAAGCAGTAAGGGAAAAAGGTAAAGTAAGACATAAAGGCAAACCTATCAGAATTACACTGGACTTCTCACCAGAAACTATGAAGACTAGAAGATCCTCGGCAGATGTCATACAGACCCTCAGAGAACATAAATGTCAGCGTAGGATACCATCTCCAGCAAAACTCTCAATTACCATAGATGGAGAAAACAAGATATTCCATGACAGAACCAAATTTACACAATATCTTTCCACAAACCCAGCACTTCAAATGATAATGGGCAGAAAATACCAACACAAGTTGGGAAACTGCACCCTAGAAAAAGCAATAAAGTAATCTTCTTTCAGCAAACCCAAAAGAAGATAGTCATACAAACATAATTCCACCTTTAACAATGAAAATAACAGGAAGCAACAATCAGTATTCCTTAATATCTCTTAAGATCAATTGACTCAATTTCCCAATAAAAAGAGATGAACTAACAGACTGGATACATAAACAGGACCGAACATTTTGCTGCATACAAGAAACCCACCTCAGTGACAAAGATACACATTACCTCAGATTCAAAGTTGGAAAACAATTTTCCAAGCAAATGGTCCCAAGAAACAAGCTGGAGCGGCCATAATTATATCGGATAAAATCGACTTTCAACCAAAAGTTGTCAAAAAAGATAAGACTGGATACTTCATACAAATCAAAGGAAAAATCTACCAAGATAAACTCTCAATTCTGAACATCTATGCTCCAAATGCAAGGGCACCCACACTCATAAAAGAAACCTTACTAAAACTCAAGCATACATTGCACCCCACACAATTATAGTGGGAGACTTCAACACCCCACTTTCAACAATGGACAAATCATGGAAACAGAAACAAAGCAGAGACACAATGAAACTAACTAAAGTCATGGACCAAATGGATCTAACAGATATTTATAGAACATTCCATCCTCAAGCAAAAGAATACACCTTCTTCTCAGCACCTCATGGTACCTTCTTCAAAACTGATCATATCATTGCTCACAAAACAGTCCTCAACAGATACAAGAATATAGAAATAATTCCATGTACCCTATCAGATCACCATGGCCTAAGGTTGGTCTTGAGTTCAAACAAAAATAATTGAAAACTCACATGCACATGGACTTTGAACAATACTCTTCTCAATGGTAGCTTGGTCAAGGAAGAAAGAAGAAAGAAATTAAAGACTTTTTAGAATTTAATGAAAATGAGGACACATACCAAAACTTATGGGACACAATGAAAGCAGTGCTAAGAGGAAAACTCATAGCTCTAAGTGACTCCAAAAAGAAACTGGAGAGGGCTTACACTAGCAGCTTACACTAGGACTGTAAGTCCTAGAACAAAAAGAAGCGAATGCACCCAAGAGGAGTAGACAGCAAGAAATAATTAAACCCGGGGCAGAAATCAACCAAATAGAAACAAAAAGAACCATAGAAAGAATCAACAAAACCAGGAACTGGTTCTTTGAGAAAATCCACAAGGTAAATAAACCCTTAGCCAGACTAACCAGAGGGCACAGAGGCACTACCCAAATTAATAAAATCAGAAATGAAAAGGGAGACATAACAACAGAAACTGTGGAAATTCAAAACATAATCAGATCCTACTACAAGAGCTTATACTCAACAAAATTGGAAAATCTGGATGAAATGGACAATTTTCTAGATACATACCAGGTGTCAATGTTAAAACAGGATCAGATAAACCATCTAAATAGTCCCATAAGTCCTGAGGAAATAGAAGCAGTTGTTAATAGTCTTCCAACAAAAAAAAGCCCAGGACCAGATGGGTCTGATGGTGAATTCTATAAGATTTTCAAGGAAGAGCTAATACCAATACTCTTCAAACTATTCCACAAAATTGAAACTCAAGGAACACTACCAATTCATTCTATGAAGCCACAATAATGCTTATACCTAAACCAAAAAAAAAAAAGACCAAACAGGGAAAGAAACCTTCAGACCAATTTCCCTTGTGAACATTGATGCAAAAATTCTCAACAAATTTTGGCCAACAGATCCAAGAATGCATCAAAATAATAATTCATCACGATCAAGTAGGCTTCATTTCAGGAATGTAGGGATGTTTCAATAAATGGAAATCCATCAATGTAATCCACTATATTAACAAAATGAAAGAAAAAAAACACATGGTCATTTCATTAGATGCTGTAAAGCTTTTGACAAAATTCAGCATCCCTTCATGATAAAAGCCTTGGAGAGATCAGGAATTTAGGGCCCATACCTAAACATTGTGAAAGCAATATACTGTAAACTTGAAGCAATCCCACTAAAATCGGGGTCCAGACAAGACTGCCCTCTCTTTCCCTATCTATTCAATATAGAACTCGAAGGCCTAGCCAGAGCAATTAGACAACATAAGGAGGACAAAAGTATACAAATTGGAAGGGAAGAAGTCAAAGTTTCACTATTTGCAGACGATATGATCTTATATTTAAGCGACCATAAAAATTCCACCAGAGAACTCATTAAGCTGAAAAACAACTTCAGCAAAGTGGCTGGATATAAAATTAACTCAAACAAATCAGTAGCCTTCCTCTACTCAAAGGATAAACAAGCTGAGAAAGTAATTAGGGAAATGATACCCTTTACAATAGTCACAAATAATATTACATACCTTGGTATGACTCTAACCAAGGAAGTGAAAGATCTGTATGACTAGAACTTCAAGCCTCTGAAGAAAGAAATCATAGAAGATCTCAGAAGATGGAAGTATCTCCCATGCTCATGAATTGGAAGGATTAATGTAGTAAATATGGTCATCTTGCCAAAAGCAATCTACAGATTCAATGCAATCCCTATCAAAATTCTCAATCAATTCTTCCTAAAGCTAGAAAGTGCATTATTCAAATTCATTTGAAATAACAAAAAAACTGAGGAGAGTGAAAACTATTCTGCAAAACAAAAGATCTACTGGGGGAATCACCATCCCTGGCCTCAAGCTCTACTACAGAGCAATAGTGATAAAAACTGTATGGTATTGGTACAGAGATAGGCAGGAAGATCAATGGAATAGAATTGAAGACCCAGATATGAACCCACACACCTACAGTCACTTGATATTTCACAAAGGAGCTAAAAACATCCAGTGGAAAAAAAGACAGCCTTTTTAACAAATGGTGCTGGATAAACTGGAGGTCAGCATGCAGAAAAATGCAAATCAACCCATTCTTTTCTCCTTGTACAAAGCTCAAGTCTAAGTGGATCAAGGACCTACACATAAAATCAGACACACTGAAGCTTATAGAGGAGAAAGTGGGGAAGAACCTTGAACACATGGACACAGAGGAAAATTTCCTAAATAGAACACCAATAGCTTATGCTCTAAGAACAAGAATAGACACATGGGACCTCATAAAACTGCAAAGTTTCTGTAAGGCAAAGGACACTGTCAATCGGACAAAACAGCAACCAAAAGATTGGGAAAAGATCTTTACCAATCCTACATCTGATAGAGGGCAAATATCCAATGTATACAAAGAACTCAAGAAGTTAGACGCCACAGTGTCAAATAACCCTATTAAAAATGGGGTACAGAGCTAAACAATAAATTTTCAACTGAGGAAACTCGAATGTCTCTCAAGTACCTAAAGAAATGTTCAGCATCCTTAGTTATTAGGGAAAGGCAAATCAAAACAACCCTGAGATTCCACCTCACACCAGTCAGAATGGCTAAGATGAAAATCTCAGTGGACCGAAGATACTGGAGAGTATGTGGAGAAAGAGGAACATTTGTCCATTGCTGGTGGAATTGCAAGCTAGTAAAACTGCTCTGGAAATCAGTACGGCAGCTCCTCAGAAAATTGGACATAGTACTACCTGAGGACCCAGCTATACCACTCCTGGGCATATACCCAGAAGATGCTCCAACATGCAATAAGGACACATGCTCCACTATGTTCATAGCAGACTTATTTATAGTAGCCAGAAGCTGGAAAGAACCCACATGTCCTTCAACACAGGAATGGATACAGAAATTGTGGTATTTATACACAATGGAGTACTCTTCAGCTATTAAAAATAATGAATTCATGAAATTCTTAGGCAAATGGATGGAACTAGTAAGAATCATCCTGAGTGAAGTAACCCAATCACAAAAGAACACACGTGGTATGCACTCACTGATAAGTGGATATTAACCCAAAAGCTCAAAATAATCATGTTACTATTCACAGACCACAGGAAGCTCACGAAGAAGGTAGACCAAAGTGGGGGTGAGTTGGTTCCTCTGAGAAAGTGAACAAAATAATCACAGGAACAACTATAAAGACAAACAGTGGAGCAGAGACTGAAGGAAAGGCCACTCAAAGACTGTCCTACCTGGGGATTCATCCTATAAACAGTCACCAAACCCTGAAACTACTATGGATAACAAGAAGTGTGTACCCAAAGGAGCCATTTATGGTTGTCTTTTGGAGGGGCACTGCCAGAGCCTTATAGATACAGAGGTGAATGCTAGTAGCCAACCATTGATCTGAGCATGGGGTTCACTATAGAGGAGTTGGAAGGCAAGGTGGAGGAGCTGGGGGTGAGGGGGTTGCAGCCCCATGGGAATAAGGACAACATAGGTCAACCAGATGCCCCAGGGCTCCCAGGGACTAAGCCATCAACCAAGTGGTACATGTGGTTCTAGCCAAAAGATTGGCAGAGGAATGCCTTCTTTGGCATCAGTGGGAGGAAAGGTCTTTGGTCCTGTGAAGTCTCAATAGAGGCCCCAGTGTGGGGAAATGGGAGTCATGGGGTCATGGGAGTGGGTTGGGTGGAGGAGCATATTCTTGGAGGCAGGAGGTGGGAGGATGTGTTGGTGGTTTTTGGGGAGGAGGAAACCGGGAAGTGGTATAACATTTGAAATGTAAATGAAGAATATATTCAATAAAAAAAGAATATATTGTGTGTAAATGTTCAATTAAAAGCAAAGGAATCCTCATGTTGAAGAATAAATTAAATTAATTAGCTAAAAATATTTTACATTGAAACCCATCACTTGAAAAATCAAAGAAAAAAGAAATGCAAAGATACTAATAGAAGTGAATTGAAATATGTTGCAATGTTAAATGTACATACTACCAAGGACAATCTTTATATTTAAAGCAAATCCTATTCAAAAGTCATCTTGTGGAAATAGAAACTTTAAAAAACACTACACAAAATTATAAGTAATCACAACAGACTATACACACATAAAACAATTTTAAGAACAATAAAAATATTAAACCTGTCACAAATCTGAATTTGAAAATATATTCCAAAACTATTTAAACTGTCTGAACTTGTTATAGAGAACAACATATATGCTACTGAGACAGAACAGAGTGCTCAGATGTCAATCCATGAATAAATAATCAACTGTAACCAGATAATACAATAATAATGCACAATGAGAAGTGGGTTATCAAGTGTGCTGAGAAAGCTGTATTTGCACGTATAATGTAGATACATTGAACTATTGCCTTGTTCTGTACTTGAAATTCAATTGTAAATAAGACTAATGTTTAAGACCCAAACTGTAAATCCCCAGAGGAGAATCAAACAAATCCTCTGGCTTTCTTTTTTCTTACAAATCAAAGCTCAGTTTTCCATAGGTGTGTGGATTTACCTTATTGAAAATCTTCAATTAGATTCCATTCATCAACCTGTCTGTTTTTGTCATTTATAACCAAATGTTAATTAAACAAAGTTTATTTCTTTGGGTCTTGGAAATTTTTTTGGATAGGACGCAACTCAAAGGAAACAAAACCAAAAATAAATGAGAATATATCATATATTATTCACAGCAAACATAGCCATTGATAGACATAACAACACATAGTGTAAGAAAAAAATGTAAATTATCATCCTCTGAGGATTTGATGTTTTATATTCTCCAAGCTGCTTTTTATTGATACTAGTAATGATTTAAAGTAAATAACTGAAAAGGAGTTAGAATAATTTTTTTCTTCAACAATCCATAAAAATGGACCATAGATACACTGAATGAAGATGACAGTAAAACTGAATTCTGTACTCATAATTTCTATATGAAGACTACTAGAATGTGAAAGGCTGTTCTTGAAATAAACAGTCTTTTTGTAAACATTGCTGTATTTTCTTTTCAAATGAAAATATACTTACATGGTTTCCCTCTTACCTTTCCTCCTTCCAACCTTCTGCTGCGTTGTATGATTTGTCATCCCTTTTCTTTAGTAGTTGTTTTATACACACGCACTCACACACACACACACACACACACACACACACACACACACACACACACACACACACGGATTCCTAAATAAATACATTCCTAAATATATACATTCCTAAATATATAGATTTCTAAATATATAAATTCAGCCCACTCAGTCTGTGTACTGTTACTTGTTTACATTTGATTCCAGATCTGGCCACTCAGTATTGGATAGAGATTTAGGGGTCCGTCCTTCCCTGAGTAAAACTATTTCTATTCTGAGCATTCTGTAGTTGTCTATAACTCTTTGTGTAGTGCTGAGATTCCATAAGCTATCCTCCATTCCATATTGGCCTCTTTATTGGTCTTACTCCAGCCACCAGAGTCATAAGAGATTATGACTGCAGCTTTTCTGAGTTTTCTGGGATATCACATCTCACAGTGAGCTTTGTGTTCCTCTGGCTATTAATGACTTCTCTACCTTCTTTTCTACTATGATATCTGAGCATCAGATTCAGAGGTTGCTTTGTAGGTGTATCAGTATTGACTAGGATCATAGGATACTTTTCTGCTGTTTGATTCGTTGTGATTTTCTGTAATGATCTTGATCTTTTGCAAGATGTTTCTTTGATGATGGGTTAGACTTATCTGTGGTGATGAAGAGAAACACTGTAATGATACAATATTCCTAAAGATTCGATGTTGGATTGTACACCTTAGTGATAACCATTAGCTCTCTAATAAGATTAAGGCCTGTTCAACAAGAGTGAAATTGTACCTGGAACTGGAAACCTAGCCAACAATAGGAGCTAGTGAAATAGTTGCTCTTGGAGAAAATCCTACAACTTACATTATAATAGGCCAGCATAATTCCTAAGTTCATTCTAGATATTTATTCATTTTAACTTTATTTTTCAAATCTCTGTAATCTGAAAGACTGCTTAAGAATGGGCAACATAAAAACACATTTTTTTAATTTTGTGATGAAATTATAATCAATTTCTATTTGATGAGAATATTATAAGTTAAAAAAAACAAACCAAAACAATCACTTCCAAGTTCCATAAAACTTTAGAAGTAAAACAAATAACAAAATTTACATGTTCAGAGTCTTCTGGAGAGCATGCAGACTGGAAGATGTGCAGGTAGGCTGCCTTCCTGCCAAACTCCCTGCTTCAATGTGTTCAAATCTATTCCCCCCTTTCTTTACTGTTGTCACGTTCAGTGTATCTGGTTTTATGTTGGTGTCTGATACACTTGGACTTGAATTTTGCGCAGGGTAATAGCGATGAATCTATTTGCATTCTTCTACGTGTTGACATCTAGCAAGAGCAGCACCATTTGTTGAAGATGCTTTCTTTTTCCATTGTATAATTCTGCCCTATTTTTCTATAAATCAAAAGTAAGGTTTCCTTAGGCATGTGGATTTACATTATTGAAAATCTTCAATTTGATTCCATTTATCAACCTGTCTGCTTTTATCATTCATAACCAAATGTTAATTAACCAAAGTTTGTTTCTTTTTCTTTTGTTTTTGCCCCTCCCCCGCCCCCGCCCACTGAATAGATGTGGCAGAACTTTCCCCTAATGAATAAAGATTTCAAGGAACCAATCATTGGGTGAGTAGGTGGAACTTCCGAGTTGGAGATGGAAAGAAGGGAGACAGGAGAAAGATACTCCCTTTTGGACAGAAAGGCGAGTAGAGAGGCAATGTAGGTAGCAAGAGGTCCCCAGTTTAGGTGGCGGATCTGCTGGGATACGCCAACCTGAGGATGTATAACTTAAATAGCTTACAAAATTAGGATGCTACTTTCTGCACCCAGCGATTGTGCTACCTGGAGATTCTAAAGTAAGATTGTGTGGTTTTTCCTTCACGTGGTGACTCAATTGAGTTCCTGAAAAGGTACAGCCAGTGTCTTAGTCAGGGTTTCTATTCCTGCACAAACATCATGACCAAGAAGCAAGTTGGGGAGGAAAGGGTTTATTCAGCTTACACTTCCACATTGCTGTTCATCACTAAAGGAAGTCAGGACTGAAACTCAAGCAGGTCAGGAAGCAGGAGCTGATGCAGAGACCATAGAGGGATGTTCCTTACTGGCTTGCTTAGTTTGCTTTCTTATAGAACTCAAGACCGCTCCGCCATCTTTGCTCCAGTGACTGGGAAGATGGGACAGCCAGGTTCTGAGACAGACAGGCATAATATCACTTGGGTCTCAGGCGGCTTGTGTGTATGCGGCTCCCAAGTGCTGGGCTGATCTGCAGTAACCAGTGCGCCAACTCTGCTGTGGGACTTCTGCCTGGCAGAGGGACCCCGCACTGGGTGGGAGCCTACCAGCTTTCCTTCCGCGACCTCTGTTCCCGCAGACTGCACTGAAGAAACAGGTACCCAGGCTCTATCCCCAATATAACATCACTTGGGACACGGCCTGTTGGGGCTTCCGTCTACGCCCGAGAACGGGTCAGCACTGTGATCGTCTGGGTGCCAGATCGGCAGGCCATCGCGTCTGCATGGTGAGCGGCTCCACGGAGAGTGTGCAGAGTGTACTCCGCCATCTTTGCTCCAGTGGCTGGGAAGTTGGGACTGCCAGGTTCTGAGACAGACAGGCATAATATCACTTGGGTCTTGGGTGGATTGTGTGCACATGGCTCCCAAGAGCTGGGCAGATCTGCAGTAACCAGCGTGCTAGATCTGCTGTGGGACTTCTGTCTGACAGAGGGACACACCCTCCCCCCCCCAGGAGAGATCACACACCCCTGCAAATGGCAGGAGCCTACCAGCCTCCCTTTGGCGACCTCTGCTCCAGAAATCCACTAGGCAGAGCCTTTGGATGTGCAAGGCCTCCCCAGTATAAGATCACTTGGGGCAAGGCACATTAGGGCTCCAAAGTCACTCAGGAGCAGGCAGGTCCCAGAAATCGGTGCCAGGGGAATCCTGGTAATCCAGGGGGGGCAGAAATAGCTTTGCAGGCTCACAGGAGGTCCAACCAACAGCCAGTGGCAACAGGACCAACTAACACCAGAGGTATCCAGATGGCAAAAGGCAAACGTAGGAATGTTACTAACAGAAATCAAAGTAATGTGGGACCATCCGAACCCAACTCTCCAACAGCAGCAAGTCCTGGATACCCCACCACACCCGAAAGACAAGATCTGGATTTAAAATCACTTCTCATGATCCTATTAGAGGATCACAAGAAGGACACAAATAAATCTCATAAAGAGTTACAGGAGACCATGAATCAACGGTTAGAAGCCCTTACAAAGGAAACACAAAAATTGCTTAGAGAAATGCAGGAGAACATGGATCAAAAGATGGAGGCGCACAAGGAGACAACACAAAAATCGCTTAACGAGATGAATCAACGGGTAGATGCACTCACAAAGGAATCACAAAAATTGCATAAAGAAATGCAGAAGAATATGGGTCAACAGACAGATGCCCATAAGGAGGCAACACAAAAATTGCTTAAAGAAATGAATCAACAGATAGATGCCCTTACAAAGGAAACACAAGTACTGCTTAAAGAAATGCAGGACACGATGGATCAACAGATGGAATCCCATGAGGAGGAAACACAAAAATCGCTCAGAGAAATGCAGGAGAACGTGGGTCATCAGGAAGAAATCCTGAAAGAGGTAATGCAAAAATACCTTAAAGAAATACAGGAAAATACAAACAAACAAGTGAAGGATCTCAGCAAATCCATCCAGGAACTAAAAAAGGAAGTAGAAACAACTAAGAAATCACAAAGGGAGACAACTTTGGAGATAGAAAACCTTGGGAAGAAATCAGGAGTCATAGATGCAAACATCAAAAATAGAATACAAGAGATGGAAGAAAGAATCTCAGGTGTTGATGATTCCATAGAAAGCATCGACTCAACAGTCAAAGAAAATGCAAAATGCAAAAAACGTGTAACCCAAAACATCCAGGAAATCCAGGACACAATGAGAAGACCAAACCTAAGGATTATAGGTATAGATGAGAGTGAAGATTTGCAACTTAAAGGGCCAGTAAACATCTTCAACAAAATTATGGAGGAAAACTTCCCTAACCTAAAGAGAGAGATGCCGATGAACATACAAGAAGCCTACAGAACTCCAAACAGACTGGAGCAGAACAGAAATACCTCCCGTCACATAATAATCAAAACACCGAATGTTCTAAACAAAGAAAGAATACTAAAAGCAGTAAGAGAAAAGGGCCAAGTAACATACAAAGGAAGACCTATCCGAATCACATCAGACTTCTCACCAGAGACTATGAAAGCCAGAAGATCCTGGGCAGATCTCATGCAGACACTAAGACAGCACAAATGCCAGCCTAGACTACTATACCCAGCAAAACTCTCAATCACCATAGATGGAGAGACCAAGATATTCCATGATAAAACCAAATTTTCACAATATCTTTCCACAAATCCAGCCCTGCAACGGATAATAGGTGGAAACCTCCAATACAGGGAGAGAAACAAAACACTGGAAAAAAATGAGATAATAACCTTCTTGAATCAAACCCAAAAGTAGATAACCACTCAAACATAAAGATAGCGTCAAGAATGGCAGACGGCAATAATCCCTATGCCTTAATCTCTCTTAATATCAATGGTCTCAATTCCCCAATTAAAAGACATAGACTAGCAGACTGGATACGTAAACAGGACCCAGCATTTTGCTGCATGCAGGAAACGCACCTCAGTGTCAAAGACAAACACTACCTCAGAGTAAAAGGCTGGAAAACAATTTTACAAGCAAATGGCCCCAAGAAACGAGGTGGAGTAGCCATCCTAATATCAGATAAAATTGATTTTCAACGTAAAGTCATCAAAAAAGACACAGAAGGATACTACATACTGATCAAGGGAAAAATCCACCATCAAGAACTCTCAATTCTGAATATCTATGCTCCAAATGCAAGGGCACACTCATTCCTAAAAGAAACTTTACTAAAACTCAAAGCACACATCACACCGCACACAATAATAGTGGGTGACTTCAACACCCCACTCTCTGAAATGGATCATTCAGGAAAGCAGACACTAAACAGGGACACAGTGAATCTAATTGAAGCCTTGGACCAACTGGAACTAACAGATATATATAGAACATTTCATCCTAGAGCTAAAGAATACACCTTCTTCTCAGCTCCTCATGGTACCTTCTCCAAAATTGACCATATAATTGGTCACAAATCAGACCTCAACAGATATAAGAAGATAGAACTAATCCCATGCCTCCTATCAGATCACTATGGAATAAGGGTGGTCTTCAATGGCAACAAAAACAAAAGAAAACCCACATACACATGAAGGCTGAACAATGCTCTACTCAATGATAACTTGGTCAAGGTGGAAATAAAGAAAGAAATCAAAGACTTTTTGAAAGCTAATGAAAATGAAGGCACAACATACCCTAATTTATGGGACACAATGAAAGCAGTGCTAAGAGGAAAATTCATAGCCGTGAATGCCTCCAAAAAGAAACGGGAGACAGCATACACTAACTGCTTAATGGCACACCTGAAAGCCCTGGAACAAAAAGAAGCAAATACACCAAATAGGAGTAGAAGGCAGGAAATCATCAAACTCAGGGCTGAAATCAATCAAGTAGAAACAAATAAAACCATACAAAGAATCAACAAAACGAGGAGTTTGTTCTTTGAGAAAATCATCAAGATAGATAAGCCCTTATCCAGACTAACCAGAGGGCACAGAGATAGTATCCAAATTAATAAAATCAGAAACGAAAAGGGAGAGATAACAACAGAAACTGAAGAAATTCAAAAAATCATCAGATCCTACTACAAAAACCTGTATTCAACACAACTAGAAAATCTTGAGGAAATGGACAATTTCCTTGACAGATACCAAGTACCAAAATTAAATCTGGATCAAATAGACCATCTAAACCATCCTATAAGCCCTGAAGAACTAGAAGTTGTCATTGGAAGTCTTCCAACCAAAAAAAGCACAGGTTCAGATGGTTTTAGTGCAGAATTCTATCAGACCTTCAAAGAAGACCTAACACCAATACTCTTCAAACTGTTCCATAAAATAGAAACAGAAGGAACACTACCCAACTCGTTCTATGAAGCCACAATTACACTTATAACAAAAGCACACAAAGATCCGACAAAGAAAGAATCTCAGGCCAATCTTTCTTATGAATATCGATGCAAAAATACTCAGTAAAATTCTTGCCAACCGAATCCAAGTACACATCAAACCGATCATTCACCACGATCAAGTAGGCTTCATCCCAGGGATGCAGGGATGGTTCAATATAAGGAAATCCATCAATGTAATCCACTACATAAACAATCTCAAAGATAAAAACCACATGGTCATCTCATTAGATGCTGAGAAATCATTTGACAAAATTCAGCAGCCTTTCATGCTAAAGGTCTTGGAAAGATCAGGAATTCAAGGCCCATATCTAAACATAGTAAAAGCAATTTACAGCAAACCGGTAGCCAGCATCAATCTAAATGGAGAGAAACTTGAAGCAATCCCACTAAAATCAGGGACTAGACAAGGCTGCCCTCTCTCTCCATATCTTTTCAATATAGTACTTGAAGTTCTAGCTAGAGCAATTAGACAACAAAAAGAGGTCAAAGGGATACAAATTGGAAAGGAAGAAATCAAACTATCACTATTTGCAGACGATATGATAGTATACTTAAGCGACCCAAAGAACTCCACCAGAGAATTCCTACAGCTGATAAATGACTTCAGCAAAGTGGCCGGATATAAAATCAACTCAAGCAAGTCAGAAGCCTTCCTATACTCAAAGGATTAGCAGGCTGAGAAAGAAGTAAGAGAAATAATACCCTTCACAATAGCCACAAACCATATTAAGTATCTTGGTGTGACTCTAACTAAACAAGTGAAAGATCTGTATGACAAGAACTTCAAGTCTCTGAAGAGAGAAATTGTAGAAGACCTCAGAAGATGGAAAAATCTGCCATGCTCATGGATTGGCAGGATTAATATAGTAAAAATGACCATCTTACCAACAGTAATACACAGATTCAATGCAATCCCCATCAAAATCCCAACTCAATTCTTCATAGAGTTAGAAAGAGCAATTCAAAAATTCATCTGGAATAACAGAAAACCCAGGATAGCTAAAACTATTCTCAAGAGTAAAAGAACCTCTGGGGGAATCAGTATCCCGGACCTCAAGCTGTACTACAGAGCAATAGTGTTAAAAACCGCATGGTATTGGTACAGTGACAGACATGTAGATCAATGGAACAGAATTGAAGAACCAGAAATGAATCCACACTCCTATGGTCACTTGATCTTTGACAAAGGAGCTAAAACCATCCAGTGGAAAAAAGATAGCCTTTTCAACAAATGGTGCTGGCTCAGCTGGAGGTCAACATGCAGAAGAATGCAAATCGACCCATTCTTTTCTCCTTGCACTAAGCTCAATTCCAAGTGGATCAAGGACCTCCACATAAAACCAGACACACTGAAACTAATAGAAGGGAAACTAGGGAAGAACCTTGAACATATGGGCACAGGGGAGAATTTCCTGAACAGAACTCCAATAGCTTATGCTCTAAGATCAAGAATAGACAAATGGGACCTCATTAAATTACAAAGTTTTTGCAAGGCAAAAGACACTGTCAAAAAGACAAAGCGGCAACCAACTAACTGGGAAATGATCTTTACCAACCTTACATCCGACAGAGGGCTAATATCCAATATATACAAAGAACTCAAGAAGTTAAACTCCAGAGAGGCAAGTAACCCTATTAAAAAATGGGGTACAGAGCTAAACAAAGAGTTCTCACCTGAAGAATATCTAATGGCTGAGAAGCACCTAAAGAGATGTTCATCATCCTTAGTCATTAGGGAAATGCAAATCAAAACAACCCTGAGATTCCATCTCACACCAGTCAGGATGGCTAAGATCAAAAACACAGGAGACAGCAGTTGTTGGCGAGGATGTGGAGAAAGAGGAACACTCCTCCACTGCTGGTGGAATTGCAAGCTGGTACAACCACTCTGGAAAGCAGTCTGGCGGTTCCTCAGAAAACTGGGCATGACACTCCAGGAGGATGGGGCTATACCACTCCTGGGCATATACCCAGATGCTTTACCTGCATGCAATAAGGACACATGCTCCACTATGTTCATAGCAGCCTTATTTATAATAGCCAGAAGCTGGAAAGAACCCAGATGTCCCTCAACGGAGGAATGGATTCAGAAGATGTGGTATATCTACACAATGGAATTCTACTCTGCAATTAAAAACAATGAATTCACGAAATTCCTAGGCAAATGGTCACATCTTGAAAATATCATCCTTAGTGAGGTAACCCAATCACAAAAGAACACACATGGTATGCAGTCACTGATAAGGGGATATTGACCCAGAATCTCGGAATACCCTAGACACAATCCGCATATCAATAGATTTCTAAGAAGATGGAAGGAGAGACCCCTGGTCCTGGAAAGACTGGATGTAGGGGAATGCTAGGACAGAGTAATAAGAGGGGGTTGAATGGAGAAAAGAGGGGAAGGGGGGTTATGGGACTTTCGGGTAGGGAGGAAAAGGGAAAGGGGAAATGATTTGGAATGTAAATTTAAAAAAAATAAAATAAATAAAAAAAAAAAGAACTCAAGACCACCAGCCCAGGATGCCACCACCCACAAGTGACTAGGCCCTCCCCGCTTGATCACTAATTGAGAAAATGCCCCACAGCTGGATCTCATGGAGGCACTTTCCCAATTGGAGCTCCTTTCTCTGTTGTAACTCCAGCCTGTGTCAAGTTGACACACAAAACCAGCTGGTACAGCTAGCCATGGGAATTTAGAAGTATGGGGCGTGTGTGGCAAACTTAACACAGCTGCATGGAGAGATTTCAGAGCTGTGATTCAGAGAGTCTGCCAGGCTGGGAGCAGAGCGTGGATTGCCCTCTTCTGCTTCAGCAACACATCACAGCCCCAGACCCAGGGAATAGACTAAACCAGAGCTAGGAGAAAGCGAATTGTTACATATCACCTAATCTTTCTTCTCATCTTGCATGCGTGTTTCATCCAAGCATTATTCTTCATTTCCCAAGGAAAGAAAAACTTTCCGTTTTAGCCTTGAGAAAATAGTTTGTTGCATTCAGATGATTTTTTTTTCCATATTGAAGTAACATTTGCAAAATTATTTCCTTTTCTATATCCAGGTATGTATTTTTCCAACAGTGCTTAATATCTTAACATTAAAGAGCCTTCTGTGAGTGATAAAAAGAAATTACTCATATATTGTTTCTTAGGCCTTCTGAAAATAAACTAGTTACTTAAACTAAAGAATGTGTTTTCAAGTTATAATTTTAATTTTTGAAACTTTTTAAAACTAATTTTTAAATTTCTAAGGCAGCTGCTGTTTAGGATTTAAAAACAGGTCTTTAGCGTTATGTACTGGAACGCCCTCCTTTTCTTCCTGTCTGAATGAAAA
The DNA here is from genome assembly GCA_036184795.1 of Tokudaia tokunoshimensis. Taxonomy (NCBI): domain Eukaryota; kingdom Metazoa; phylum Chordata; class Mammalia; order Rodentia; family Muridae; genus Tokudaia; species Tokudaia tokunoshimensis. The sequence continues at coordinate 11,553,189 of BTHU01000011.1, read as the reverse complement.
ATCTGATGTGAGCAGAGGTCAGAAGACAATATCTGGGAGACCATCTGTCTTTAGCTCTAGACAAACTTTTTCAAAGTTCTCTTTTGTATATAGCCAGAAGACAAGATTTACCTCCAACCTTTTTCAAACAGTGCTTTTTTAAATGAAATCTTTCTAGGAACTTGTGCTTAAAATAATAAAATTTAAAAATATACATTAAGAAGAATACAGGTGAAGTGTGGAAAGGGTAAACTCATGGTGAATTATATATATATATATATATATATATATATATATATATATATATAATTGAATCTACAGTTAATTATTTAGTTATATATATTTACATACATATGTTTATAAACAACAAATGACACAGTTTAAATATCTATAATTAAAACTTTAAATAAACTTTTGGAAATGAATTATTTTGTCTCTACTACTGCTGAAAACTGGCAGTGTTTCTCGACTTTACCGAATCAAGCTCACGTTTCTGTGAACTCACGTCTAGACCAGGACTAAATGGTCAGATTTCAAGTTATCCTGTGTACTTTCCAGTTTTAGCACTATCCTGGTATTCCATTTTAGCAAGAATTCTCCAGTCCATAAATTAGATTCTGCTCCATATGCGATAAGATGTAACATTGTCTGCTACTCATCAACTATAGTTTTATTTCCTTGGCTTCTTCCAACAAGAATGACAGTAGATCAGATAAATTGATCTATACCCTTCGTCCATCCCTTATGTCTTCCTTGACTAATTTCCTGTCACTGAATCCTGTAATGCTTCCTGTTCTCCCACTCTATCCCAGGGAATTCCTTGGCTAATTTTGTCTTTAGATTCTACTCTGACCCTGGTTTCTTTGTTCTCTTTTGTCCACAAAGATAGGGAGTTTGAAGACTTTCACTCTTGTCCACTATGGAGTTTCACTCGAGCAGACTCTCTTGAACAATGATCTTGTGTATACTTTTTATAATAGCACCCTGGCCTTAAGAAACTTCTTACCTGCGGCTATCTGATTTGCTGTTGCCTTCTCTTCCTGCTCGACTGCCCGTGTTTAGCTTTCTTTCTGGGATTTCTTCAGCCAGGACATTATGTGTAACTCTGTGTGAGCTTCAAACCATATCTATTTCTTGGTATCTTTGTTCAAATATCTTCTTTCCAGTGTGATGGAGTGTACATTGTAGAAAATTCTCAAATCATCAATAAAATATTATGTTGGATAAATATACTAAATATATCTGCAGAAAAAAAAGAAAAGAATGTGAAATATTTCACTATTCTGCAACAGAGAATAAACTATTCACAGAAATGAGTCTGAAGACATGGATATCACTGCAAAAGAAGCTTTCTTGCCCATAAAAGCCAGAGGTAGCAGGAATCATGGACACAAGCATGGAATCCAGAAGCACAGACCACAAATATACACATGGCCTGCAGTAGCCACAGGCACCAACGATAGACCTGTAAAGCTTGTTGTAGCAGTAAAGACATGGACACCAGCACTGCCCCAACCTGTAACATCAGAAATATTTTATACATATTCATGATAGAAGTTTAGAAATAACACTGAAAACAACTAATCAAAAATAGTAAAATGAATATAGATATATATGCACATATAATTATAATAATCTCTAATCCTACTTCTATGGTAGATTTTCTGTTCTCAATTTCCCAGGTAGAATTGATATTTTAACTTAGGAATTTTAAATAAATATCTGTATTATAAAATATTACAGGCGCAGGGAGGGAGCCTGCCAGTTTCCCTTCCTCGACCTCTGTTCCCGCGGACTGCGCTGGAGAGACCGGTACCCAGGCTCTCCCCCCAATATAACATCACTTGGGACACGGCCTGTTGGGGCTTCCGTCTGTGCCCGAGGGCGGGTTGGCTCTGTGGTCGTCTGGGTGCCAGATCGGCGGGCCATCGTGACCACAGGGTGAGCAGCGCCACGGAGACTGCCCTCCGCCATCTTTGCTCCAGTGACCAGGTAGTTGGGACCGCCAGGCTCAGAGACAGGCAGGCATAATATCGCTTCGGTTTCAGGCAGCTTGTGTGTAACCTGCTCCCAGGTGCTGGGCTGATCTGCAGTAACCAGCGCGCCAGTTCCGCGGTGGGACCTTCTGCCTGGTGGAGGGACCCCGCGCAGAGAGGGAGCCTGCCAGCTTCCCTTCCTCGACCTCTGTTCCTGCGGACTGCTCTGGAGAGACCGGTACCCAGGCTCTCCCCCCAATATAACATCACTTGGGACACGGCCTGTTGGGGCTTCCGTCTGTGCCCGAGGGCTGGTTGGCGCTGTGGTCGTCTGGGTGCCAGATCGGCGGGCCATCGTGACCACAGGGTGAGCTGCGCCACAGAGAGTGCCCTCCGCCATCTTTGCTCCAGTGACCAGGTAGTTGGGACCGCCAGGCTCAGAGACAGGCAGGCATAATATCGCTTCGGGTTCAGGCAGCTTGTGTGTAACCTGCTCCCAGGTGCTGGGCTGATCTGCAGTGACCAGCACGCCAGATCTGCTGTGGGACTTCTGCCTGGCAGAGGGACACCCCCTCCCCCCCCCCCAGGAGAGATCACACACCCCTGCACAGGGCAGGAGCCTGCCAGCCTCCCTTTGGCGACCTCTGCTCCAGGAATCCACTAGGCTGAGCCTTTAGATGTGCAAGGCCTCCCCAATATAAGATCACTTGGGGCAAAGCACATTAGGGCTCCAAAGTCACTCAGGAGCAGGCAGGCCCCAGAAATCGGTGCCAGGGGAATCCTGGTAATCCAGGGGGGGCAGAAATAGCTTTGCAGGCTCACAGGAGGTCCAACCAACAGCCAGTGGCAGCAGGACCAACTAACACCAGAGGTATCCAGATGGCAAAAGGCAAACGTAGGAATGTTACTAACAGTAATCAAAGTAATGTGGGACCATCCGAACCCAACTCTCCAACAGCAGCAAGTCCTGGATACCCCACCACACCCGAAAGACAAGATCTGGATTTAAAATCACTTCTCATGATGCTATTAGAGGATCACAAGAAGGACACAAATAAATCTCATAAAGAGTTACAGGAGACCATGAATCAACGGTTAGAAGCCCTTACAAAGGAAACACAAAAATCGCTTAGAGAAATGCAGGGAGAACATGGATCAAAAGATGGAGGCGCACAAGGAGACAACACAAAAATCGCTTAACGAGATGAATCAACGGGTAGATGCACTCACAAAGGAATCACGAAATTTGCATAAAGAAATGCAGAAGAATATGGGTCAACAGACGGTTGCCCATAAGGAGGCAACACAAAAATTGCTTAAAGAAATGAATCAACGGTTAGATGCCCTTACAAAGGAAACACGAGAACTGCTTAAAGAAATGCAGGAGACGATGGATCAACAGATGGAATCCCATGAGGAGGAAACACAAAAATCGCTCAGAGAAATGCAGGAGAACGTGGGTCATCAGGAAGAAATCCTGAAAGAGGTAATGCAAAAATACCTTAACGAAATACAGGAAAATACAAACAAACAAGTGAAGGATCTCAGCAAATCCATCCAGGAACTAAAAAAGGAAGTAGAAACAACTAAGAAATCACAAAGGGAGACAACTTTGGAGATAGAAAACCTTGGGAAGAAATCAGGAGTCATAGATGCAAACATCAACAATAGAATACAAGAGATGGAAGAAAGAATCTCAGGTGCTGAAGATTCCATAGAAAGCATCGACTCAACAGTTAAAGAAAATGCAAAATGCAAAAAACGCGTAACCCAAAACATCCAGGAAATCCAGGACACAATGAGAAGACCAAACCTAAGGATTATAGGTATAGATGAGAGTGAAGATTTGCAACTTAAAGGGCCAGTAAACATCTTCAACAAAATTATGGAGGAAAACTTCCCTAACTTAAAGAGAGAGATGCCGATGAACGTACAAGAAGCCTACAGAACTCCAAACAGACTGGACCAGAACAGAAATACCTCCCGTCACATAATAATCAAAACACCGAATGTTCTAAACAAAGAAAGAATACTAAATGCAGTAAGAGAAAAGGGCCAAGTAACATACAAAGGAAGACCTATCCGAATCACATCAGACTTCTCACCAGAGACTATGAAAGCCAGAAGATCCTGGGCAGATCTCATGCAGACACTAAGACAGCACAAATGCCAGCCTAGACTACTATACCCAGCAAAACTCTCAATCACCATAGATGGAGAGACCAAGATATTCCATGATAAAACCAAATTTTCACAATATCTTTCCACAAATCCAGCCCTACAACGGATAATAGGTGGAAACCTCCAATACAGGGAGAGAAACAACACCCTGGAAAAAATGAGATAATAACCTTCTTGAATCAAACCCAAAAGTAGATAACCATTCAAACATAAAGATAGCGTCAAGAATGGCAGATGGCAATAATCACTATGCCTTAATCTCTCTTAATATCAATGGTCTCAATTCCCCAATTAAAAGACATAGACTAGCAGACTGGATACGTAAACAGGACCCAGCATTTTGCTGCATGCAGGAAACGCACCTCAGTGTCAAAGACAAACACTACCTCAGAGTAAAAGGCTGGAAAACAATTTTACAAGCAAATGGCCCCAAGAAACGAGGTGGAGTAGCCATCCTAATATCGGATAAAATTGATTTTCAACCTAAAGTCATCAAAAAAGACACAGAAGGACACTACATACTGATCAAGGGAAAAATCCACCATCAAGAACTCTCAATCCTGAATATCTATGCTCCAAATGCAAGGGCACCCTCATTCGTAAAAGAAACTTTACTAAAACTCAAAGCACACATCGCACCGCACACAATAATAGTGGGTGACTTCAACACCCCGCTCTCTGAAATGGATCGTTCAGGAAAGCAGAAACTAAACAGGGACACAGTGAATCTAATTGAAGCCTTGGACCAAATGGAACTAACTGATATATATAGAACATTTCATCCTAGAGCTAAAGAATACACCTTCTTCTCAGCTCCTCATGGTACCTTCTCCAAAATTGACCATATAATTGGTCACAAATCAGACCTCAACAGATACAAGAAGATAGAAATAATCCCATGCCTCCTATCAGATCACTATGGAATAAGGGTGGTCTTCAATGGCAACAAAAACAAAAGAAAATCCACGTACACATGGAGGCTGAACAATGCTCTACTCAATGATAACTTGGTCAAGGTGGAAATAAAGAAAGAAATCAAAGACTTTTTGAAAGTTAACGAAAATGAAGGCACAACATACCCTAACTTATGGGACACAATGAAAGCAGTGCTAAGAGGAAAATTCATAGCCCTGAGTGCCGCCAAAAAGAAACGGGAGACAGCATACACTAACAGCTTAATGGCACACCTGAAAGCCCTGGAACAAAAAGAAGCAAATACACCAAAGAGGAGTAGAAGGCAGGAAATCATCAAACTCAGGGCTGAAATCAATCAAGTAGAAACAAATAAAACCATACAAAGAATCAACAAAACGAGGAGTTGGTTCTTTGAGAAAATCAACAAGATAGATAAGCCCTTAGCCAGACTAACCAGAGGGCACAGAGATAGTATCCAAATTAATAAAATCAGAAACGAAAAGGGAGAGATAACAACAGAAACTGAGGAAATTCAAAAAATCATCAGATCCTACTACAAAAACCTGTATTCAACACAACTAGAAAATCTTGAGGAAATGGACAATTTCCTTGACAAATACCAAGTACCAAAATTAAATCAGGATCAAATAGACCATCTAAACCGTCCTATAACCCCTGAAGAAATAGAAGTTGTCATTGGAAGTCTTCCAACCAAAAAAAGCACAGGTCCAGATGGTTTTAGTGCAGAATTCTATCAGACCTTCAAAGAAGACCTAACACCAATACTCTTCAAACTGTTCCACAAAATAGAAACAGAAGGAACACTACCCAACTCGTTCTATGAAGCCACAATTACACTAATACCAAAAGCACATAAAGATCCGACAAAGAAAGAGAATCTCAGGCCAATCTCTCTTATGAATATCGATGCAAAAATACTCAATAAAATTCTTGCCAACCGAATCCAAGAACACATCAAAACGATCATTCACCACGATCAAGTAGGCTTCATCCCAGGGATGCAGGGATGGTTCAATATAAGGAAATCCATCAATGTAATCCACTACATAAACAATCTCAAAGAAAAAAACCACATGGTCATCTCATTAGATGCTGAGAAAGCATTTGACAAAATTCAGCATCCTTTCATGCTAAAGGTCTTGGAAAGATCAGGAATTCAAGGCCCATATCTAAACATAGTAAAAGCAATTTACAGCAAACCAGTATCCAGCATCAATCTAAACGGAGAGAAACTTGAAGCAATCCCACTAAAATCAGGGACTAGACAAGGCTGCCCTCTCTCTCCATATCTTTTCAATATAGTACTTGAAGTTCTAGCTAGAGCAATTAGACAACAAAAAGAGGTCAAAGGGATACAAATTGGAAAGGAAGAAGTCAAACTATCACTATTTGCAGACGATATGATAGTATACATAAGCGACCCAAAGAACTCCACCAGAGAACTCCTACAGCTGATAAACGACTTCAGCAAAGTGGCCGGATATAAAATCAACTCAAGCAAGTCAGAAGCCTTCCTATACTCAAAGGATAAGCAGGCTGAGAAAGAAGTAAGAGAAATAATACCCTTTACGATAGCCACAAACCATATTAAGTATCTTGGCGTGACGCTAACCAAACAAGTGAAAGATCTGTATGACAAGAACTTCAAGTCTCTGAAGAAAGAAATTGAAGAAGACCTCAGAAGATGGAAAAATCTGCCATGCTCATGGATTGGCAGGATTAATATAGTAAAAATGAGCATCTTACCAAAAGTAATACACAGATTCAATGCAATCCCCATCAAAATCCCAACTCAATTCTTCATAGAGATAGAAAGAGCAATTCAAAAATTCATCTGGAATAACAGAAAACCCAGAATAGCTAAAACTATTCTCAAGAGTAAAAGAACCTCTGGGGGAATCAGTATCCCGGACCTCAAGCTGTACTACAGAGCAATAGTGTTAAAAACTGCATGGTATTGGTACAGTAACAGACATGTAGATCAATGGAACAGAATTGAAGACCCAGAAATGAATCCACACTCCTATGGTCACTTGATCTTTGACAAAGGAGCTAAAACCATCCAGTGGAAAAAAGATAGCCTTTTCAACAAATGGTGCTGGCTCAGCTGGAGGTCAACATGCAGAAGAATGCAAATTGACCCATCCTTATCTCCTTGCACTAAGCTCAATTCTAAGTGGATCAAAGATCTCCACATAAAACCAGACACACTGAAACTAATAGAAGGGAAACTAGGGAAGAACCTTGAACATATGGGCACAGGGGAGAATTTCCTGAACAGAACTCCAATAGCTTATACTCTAAGATCAAGAATAGACAAATGGGACCTCATTAAATTACAAAGTTTTTGCAAGGCAAAAGACACCGTCAAAAAGACAAAGCGGCAACCAACTAACTGGGAAATGATCTTTACCAACCTTACATCCGACAGAGGGCTAATATCCAAGATATACAAAGAACTCAAGAAGTTAAACTCCAGAGAGGCAAGTAACCCTATTAAAAAATGGGGTACAGAGCTCCACAAAGAGTTCTCACCTGAAGAATATCTAATGGCTGAGAAGCACCTAAAGAGATGTTCATCATCCTTAGTCATTAGGGAAATGCAAATCAAAACAACCCTGAGATTCCATCTCACACCAGTCAGGATGGCTAAGATCAAAAACACAGGAGACAGCAGTTGTTGGCGAGGATGTGGAGAAAGAGGAACACTCCTCCACTGCTGGTGGAATTGCAGGCTGGTACAACCACTCTGGAAAGCAGTCTGGCGGCTCCTCAGAAAACTGGGCATGACACTTCCGGAGGATCCGGCTATACCACTCCTGGGCATATACCCAGAGACTTTACCTGCATGCAATAAGGACACATGCTCCACTATATTCATAGCAGCCTTATTTATAATAGCCAGAAGCTGGAAAGAACCCAGATGTCCCTCAACGGAGGAATGGATTCAGAAGATGTGGTATATTTACACAATGGAATACTACTCTGCAATTAAAAACAATGAATTCACGAAATTCCTAGGCAAATGGTCAGAACTTGAAAATATCATCCTTAGTGAGGTAACCCAATCACAAAAGATCACACATGGTATGAAGTCACTGATAAGGGGATATTGACCCAGAATCTCAGAATACCCTAGACACAATCAGCATATCAATTGATTTCTAAAAAGATGGAAGGAGAGACCCCTGGTCCTGGAAAGACTGGATGTAGGGGAACGCCAGGACAGAGTAATGAGAGGGGGTTGAACGGAGAAAAGAGGGAGGGAAGGGGGCTTATGGGACTTTCGGGGAGGGAGGAAACGGGAAAGGGGAAGTGATTTGGAATGTAAATTAAAAAAATAAAATAAAATTAAATTAAAAAAAAATATTACATATATGAATTTAATTAATATGCATAATATTTATATATCAATATAAATATAAAATAAATAAATGTATAATTTAAGTATATATATGTATATATATATGTATACATAAATTACAGTCATCTCTTCAGCCACTAATTGATTCTTTTTATTATGTGCCTTAGGGTTTTATTTCAGTGAAGAGATACCATGATCAGGGCAACTCTTACAAAGGAAAATATTTACCTGGGACTAGCTTACAATTTCAGAGGTTTAGTATATTATCATTCTGGTGAGAAGCATGGCAGCATTCAGGTAGACATGGTGGTGAGGAGGAGCTCAGCGTTCTACATCTTGATCTGCAGGCAGCAGATAGGGAATATCTGCCACTCTGGGCATAGCTTAAACATCGGAAACCCAAAGTCCACCCGCACAGAGACACTTCTTCCAACAAGGTCCAAATAGTGCCCCTCTGTATGGGCTGAACACTCAAACATGAACCTGTGGCAGTCATACCTATCTAAACCATAATATTTTTTTTTTGTTCTTTGAACATTTTATCCATTTATATATAACATTCTGATTTTTCTCTCACATAAATCAGTCATATCTACATCTATCCATATGAATACTTACCTCTCTTTCTTACAAGATTCTTCTAGAGTCATAACTTTTCGTTTGTGAGCTAACAGTGCCAGGTATATAATTATTGAATTAAATTCATCCTTTTGAGTGCAGTGAGGTCATTAGTGGAAATAGAGCTGGATATGACATAGATTTTTACCAGCAACTATCAATATTAAATTCTTAGACAGTGAAAGCTATCATTTGACACAGGGCTATTCTTGTCCAGATTCTGTATCATTATCCATTCCTGCTGGGAGTTTGTAATCTTAATGGCTATGTCTTGGCAAAAATGTAGCAAGCAACTTGAATTACTGTACTTCAAATTCTAATCCTGGCCCTCTTACTGATTCTCTTTGATAATATGGATATTGGATTTTTATTTATTTTTTCATTATTTAAAATTTTTTTTAAATTGTATTTCTTTTATTTTCTAAGTTTTTTTTATTTACATTCCAAATCATTTCCCCTTTCCCATTTCCTCCCTTACCAAAAGTCCCATAAGCCCCCTTCCCTCCCTCTTTTCTCTATTCAACCCCCTCTCGTTTCTCTGTCCTGGCATTCCCCTACATCCAGTCTTTCCAGGACCAGGGGTCTCTCTTCCATCTTCTTAGAAATCTATTGCTATGCAAATTGTGTCTAGGGTATTCTGAGATTCTGGGTTAATATCCCCTTATCAGTGACTGCATACAATGTGTGTTCTTTTGTGATTGGGTTACCTCACTAAGGATGATATTTTCAAGTTCTGACCATTTGCCTAGGAATTTCGTGAATTCATTGTTTTTAATTGCAGAGTAGTATTCCATTGTGTAGATATACCACATCTTCTGAATCCATTCTTCCATTGAGGGACATCTGGGTTCTTTCCAGCTTCTGGCTATTATAAATAAGGCTGTTATGAACATAGTGGAGCATGTGTCCTTATTGCATGCAGGTAAAGCCTCTGGGTATATGCCCAGGAGTGGTATAGCCGGATCCTCCTGGAGTGTCATGCCCAGTTTTCAAAGGAACCGTCAGACTGCTTTCCAGAGTGGTTGTACCAGCTTGCAATCCCACCAGCAGTGGAGGAGTGTTCCTCTTTCTCCACATCCTCGCCAACAACTTCTGTCTCCTGTGTTTTTGATCTTAGCCATCCTGACTGGTGTGAGATGGAATCTCAGGGTTGTTTTGATTTGCATTTCCCTAATGACTAAGGATGATGAACATCTCTTTAGGTGCTTCTCAGCCATTAGATATTCTTCAGGTGGGAACTCTTTGTTTAGCTCTGTACCCCATTTTTTAATAGGGTTACTTGCCTCTCTGGAGTTTAACTTCTTGAGTTCTTTGTATATATTGGATATTAGCCCTCTGTCGGATGTAAGGTTGGTAAAGATCATTTCCCAGTTAGTTGGTTGCCGCTTTGTCTTTTTGACAGTGTCTTTTGCCTGGCAAAAACTTTGTAATTTAATGAGGTCCCATTTGTCTATTCTTGAATTAGAGTATAAGCTATTGGAGTTCTGTTCAGGAAATTCTCCCCTGTGCCCATATGTTCAAGGTTCTTCCCTAGTTTCCCTTCTATTAGTTTCAGTGTGTCTGGTTTTATGTGGAGATCCTTGATCCACTTGGAATTGAGCTTAGGGCAAGGAGATAAGAATGGATCAATTTGCATTCTTCTGCATGTTGACCTCCAGTTGAGCCAGCACCATTTGTTGAAAAGGCTATCTTTTTTCCACTGGATGGTTTTAGCTCCTTTGTCAAAGATCAAATCACCATAGGAGTGTGGATTCATTTCTGGGTCTTCAATTCTGTTCCATTATCTACATGCCTGTCACTGTACCAATACCATGCAGTTTTTAACACTATTGCTCTGTAGTACAGCTTGAGGTCCGGGATACTGATTCCCCCAGACGTTGTTTTACTCTTGAGAATAGTTTTAGCTATTCTGGGTTTTCTGTTATTCCAGATGAATTTTTGAATTGCTCTTTCTAACTCTATGAAGAATTGAGTTGGGATTTTGATGGGCATTGCATTGAATCTGTATATTACTTTTGGTAAGATGCTCATTTTTACTATATTAATCCTGCCAATCCATGAGCTTGGCAGATTTTTCCATCTTCTGAGGTCTTCTTCAATTTCTTTCTTCAGAGACTTGAAGTTCTTGTCATACAGATCTTTCACTTGTTTGGTTAGAGTCACGCCAAGATACTTTATATGGCTTGTGGCTATTGTGAAGGGTATCATTTCTCTTACTTCTTTCTCAGCCTGCTTATCCTTTGAGTATAGGAAGGCTACTGACTTGCTTGAGTTGATTTTATATCCGGCCACTTTGCTGAAGTCGTTTATCAGCTGTAGGAGTTCTCTGGTGGAGTTCTTTGGGTCACAAAGTATACTATCATATCGTCTGCAAATAGTGATAGTTTGACTTCTTCCTTTCCAATTTGTATCCCTTTGACCTCTTTTTGTTGTCTAATTGCTCTAGCTAGAACTTCAAGTACTATTTTGAAAAGATATGGCGAGAGAGGGCAGCCTTGTCTAGTCCCTGATTTTAGTGGGATTGCTTCAAGTTTCTCTCCATTTAGATTGATGCTGGCTACCGGTTTGCTGTAAATTGCTTTTACTATGTTTAGATATGGGCCTTGAATTCCTGATCTTTCCAAGACCTTTAGCGTGAAAGGATGCTGAATTTTGTCAAATGCTTTCTCAGCATGTAATGAGATGACCATGTGTTTTTTTTTTCCTTTGAGATTGTTTATATAGTGGTTTACATTGATGAATTTCCTTATATTGAACCATCCTTGCATCCCTGGGATGAAGCCTACTTGATCATAGTGAATGATCGTTTTGATGTGTTCTTGGATTCGATTGGCAAGAATTTTATTGAGTATTTTTGCATCGATATTCATAAGAGAGATTGGCCTGAGATTCTCTTTCTTTGTTGGATCTTTGTGTTCTTTTGGTATTAGTGTAATTGTGGATTCATAGAAAGAATTGGGTACTGTTCCTTCTGTTTCTATTTTGTGGAACAGTTTGAAGAGTAGTGGTGTTAGGTCTTCTTTGAAGGTCTGATAGAATTCTGCACTAAAACCTTCTGGACCTGTGCTTTTTTTGGTTGGAAGACTTCCAATGAGAACTTCTATTTCTTCAGGGGTTTTAGGATGGTTTAGATGGTCTATTTGATCCTGATTTAATTTTGGTATTTAGTATCTGTCAAGGAAATTGTCCATTTCCTCAAGATTTTCTACTTGTGTTGAATACAGGTTTTTGTACTAGGATCTGATGATTTTTTGAATTTCCTCAGTTTCTGTTGTTATCTCTCCCTTTTCGTTTCTGATTTTATTAATTTGGATATTATCTCTGTGCCCTCTGGTTAGTCTGGCTAAGGGCTTATCTATCTTCTTGATTTTCTCATAGAAACAACTCCTCGTTTTGCTGATTCTTTGTATGGTTTTATTTGTTTCTACTTGATTGATTTCAGCCCTGAGTTTGATGATTCCTGCCTTCTCCTCCTCTTTGGTGTATTTGCTTCTTTTTGTTCCAGGGCTTTCAGGTGTGCCATTAAGCTGTTAGTGTATGCTGTCTCCCGTTTCTTTTTGGGGCACTCAGGGCTATGAATTTTCCTCTTAGCACTGCTTTCATTGTGTCCCATAAGTTAGGGTATATTGTGCCTTCATTTTCATTAACTTTCAAAAAGTCTTTGATTTCTTTCTTTATTTCCATCTTGACCAAGTTATCATTGAGTAGAGCATTGTTCAGCCTCCATGTGTACGTGGGTTTTCTTTTGTTTTTGTTGCCATTGAAGACCACCCTTATTCCATAGTGATCTGATAGGAGGCATGGGATTAGTTCTCTCTTCTTATGTCTGTTGAGGTCTGATTTGTGACCAAGTATATGGTCAATTTTGGAGAAGGTACCATGAGGTGCTGAGAAGAAGGTGTATTCTTTAGCTCTAGGATGAAATGTTCTATATATATCTGTTAGTTCCATTTGGTCCAAGGCTTCAATTAGATTCACTGTGTCCCTGTTTAGTTTCTGCTTTCCTGAAAGATCCATTTCAGAGAGCTTGGTACTGAAGTCACCCACTATTATTGTGTGCAGTGCGATGTGTGCTTTGAGGTTTAGTAAAGTTTCTTTTACGAATGAGGATGCCCTTGCATTTGGAGCATAGATATTCAGAATTGAGAGTTCTTGATGGTGGATTTTTCCCTTGATCAGTATGTAGTGTTCTTCTGTGTTTTTTTTTTGATGACTTTAGGTTGAAAATCAATTTTATCTGATATTAGGATGGCTACTCCACCTTGTTTCTTGGGGCCATTGGCTTGTAAAATTGTTTTCCAGCCTTTCACTCTGAAGTAGTATTTTTCTTTGACACTGAGGTGCGTTTCCTGCATGCAGCAAAATGCTGGGTCCTGTTTATGTATCCAGTCTGCTAGTCTATGTCTTTTAATTGGGGAATTGAGGTCATTTATATTAAGAGAGATTAAGGCGTAGTGATTATTGCCATCTGCCATTCTTCACACTATCTTTATGTTTGAGTGGTTATCTACTTTTGGGTTTGATTCAAGAAGGTTATTATCTCATTTTTTCCAGGATTTTGTTTCTCTCCCTGTATTGGAGGTTTCCACCTATTATCCTTTGCAGGGCTGGATTTGTGGAAAGTTATTGTGAAAATTTGGTTTTATCATGGAATATCTTGGTCTCTCCATCTATGGTGATTGAGAGTTTTGCTGGGTATAGTAGTCTAGGCTGGCATTTGTGCTCTCTTAGTGTCTGCATGAGATCTGCCCAGGATCTTCTGGTTTTCATAGTCTCTGGTGAGAAGTCTGATGTGATTCGGATAGGTCTTCCTTTGTATATTATTGGCCCTTTTCTCTTACTGATTTTAATATTCTTTCTTTGTTTAGAACATATGGTGTTTTGATTATTATGTTACGGAAGGTATTTCTGTTCTGGTCCATTCTGTTTGGAGTTCTGTAGGCTTCTTGTACGTTCATCGGCATCTCTCTCTTTAGGTTAGGGAAGTTTTCCTCCATAATTTTGTTGAAGATGTTTACTGGCCCTTTAAGTTGCAAATCTTCACTCTCATCTATACCTATAATCCTTAGGTTTGGTCTTCTCATTGTGTCCTGGATTTCCTGGATGTTTTGGGTTACATGTTTTTTGCATTTTGCATTTTCTTTAACTGTTGAGTCGATGCTTTCTATGGAATCTTCAGCCCCTGAAATTCTTTCTTCCATCTCTTGTATTCTATTGTTGATGTTTGCATCTATGTCTCCTGATTTCTTCCCAAGGTTTTCTATTTCCAAAGTTGTCTCCCTTTGTGATTTCTTAGTTGTTCTACTTCCTTTTTTAGTTCCTGGATGGATTTGCTGAGATCCTCCACTTGTTTTTTTGTATTTTCCTGTGTTTCTTTAAGGTATTTTTGCATTACCTCTTTCAGGATCTCTGCCTGTTGACCCACGTTCTCCTGCATTTCTCTGAGCGATTTTGTGTTTCCTCCTCATGGGAATCCATCTTTTGATCCATCATCTCCTGCATTTCTTTAAGCAGTTCTCATGTTTCCTTTGTAAGGGCATCTATCCGTTGATTCATTTCTTTAAGCAATTTTTGTGTTGCCTCCTTATGGGCATCCGTCTGTTGACCCATATTCTTCTGCATTTCTTTATGCAATTTTTGTGATTCCTTTGTGAGTGCATCTACCCATTGATTCATCTCGTTAAGCGATTTTTGTGTTGTCTCCTTGTGCGCCTCCATCTTTTGAACCATGTTCTCCTGCATTTCTCTAAGCGATTTTTGTGTTTCCTTTGTAAGGGCTTCTAATCGTTGATTCATGGTCTCCTGTAATTATTTATTAGATTTATTTGTGTTCTTCTTGTGATCCTCTAATAGCATCATGAGACGTGATTTTAAATCCAGTTCTTGTCTTTCGGGTGTGGTGGTGTATCCAGGACTTGCTGTTGTGTTCGGATGGTGCCATATTACTTTGATTTCTGTTAGTAACGTTCCTATGTTTGCCTTTTGCCATCTGGTTACCTCGGATGTTAGTTGGTCCTGCTATCACTGGCTGTTGGTTGGACCTCCTGTGAGCCTGCATAGCTATTTCTGCCCTCCTTGGTTTACCAGGATTCCCCTGGCACAGATTTCTGGGGCCTGCCCTGCTCCTGAGTCACTTTGGAGCCCTGATGTGCCTTGCCCCAAGTGATGTTATATTGGGGAATCCTTGCACATCCAAAGGCTCAGCGTAGTGGATTCCTGGAGCAGAGGTCGCCAAAGGGAGCCTGGTAGGCTCCTGTCCTGTGTGTGGGTGTGTGATCTCTCCTAGAGTGGGGGGGAGGGAGGGAGCATCCCTCTGCCACTTGGGAGCCACGTACACACAAGCTACCCGAGACCCAAACGATATTATGCCAATCTGTCTCAGAGCCTGGCAGTCCCGATATTTAAAAAAACTTAATGAAAAATATTTTGATCATATTCTTGCCCTTTCCCATGTTCTTCTATATTCTTTCTCAACTACCTATTCAACTTCGTATTCTTTCATAAAGTGCCACAATAATCAAGAAATCAAAATAGAACACTACCAAGAAAGAAAAGAAGACAAAGTAAAAGAAACTACAAAACCCAACTAAGTAAGAGCATGCATAAACAAACAAACAAAGAAAGAAAAATCTATGGAGTCCATTAACATTGGGCAACCACTCCTAAACATAAGGCCAACCTGGATTGGTTGATATACCCAGGGCCATTCTACAGTAAATCACTGATTTTCCTTCTCCTCATAGGTATTAATGTCAGTTCCTTTGTTAACCTCTCCTGAGTAGCTAGGTTTCATTCATTCATTTACTCATTCATTCATTTTTTGAAAACATAATAAAATAAAATATAATAAATAATGACAAAATACTATCACACTGAATTTGAACAAAATAAATCAACACATGAGCCCACGAAAGACATGAGAATCAGAGACCTACTCATTTACACACTCAGGAATCTCATGAAAACACCAAACTTGAAGTCATAATATACATGGAGTGGTACAGACCTTTACAGAAAATCTCCATGCTGCCTTAGTTTCTGTAACTTCATATGAGCTTTGATCATGGTGATTTAGATGGCCTTATTTTCTTGGTGTACTCCATCTCCTCTGCCTTTTACACTCTTTCTGCTTCATCAACAGGGTTCTTTAGTTGAGGTTAAGACAAACCAATGGGAGGAATAAATAAAGGAGGGATAGGTCTAGGGGTTCCAGTAGAGATGAGGTAGGAATCTGCAGCAGATGTGGGGGCAAGACTTGGGAACTGGAGTTAGAAGAATGGAGGGAGAGGCCAGGATCTGCAGTAAGCCTACCTGTTTCCCTGACTTGAGTGCCCTATGGGTTCCCAGGGAGTGTCTCACAGAGTTAGAGGCGGGATAAATTAATAGTAGTGGTTGGGGGGAGGGCAAGAGCTTTAAAGGAGAAAATCCTTGGGATCTACTGGAGATGGGGACAGGTACACTGTGAGGACTCTGGAGGTGGTCTGCCTCAGTGGTAGAGATGAGACTAAGGAACTGAGTTGGAAGAGTTAGGAAAGAAGTGACATCTGATGTTACCCTATCTAGTTTGCTTAGAGGAGTGGCCTGTAAATTTGCAGAGAGTGTCTGCTGAAGTTGGGAAGTCGATAAAGTGACCAGGAATGGAAGAGAGGTTAGGAGGGTAAGATATGTATAGTCCACTAGAGCAAGTGGAGGGGGCGGGGGGGCAGAGTCCCATAGGTGGTCTGCTACAGAGCTAGGGAGGAGATAGGGATTAAATGTGAGATAGAGGTGAAGACCTGTTATTAGCCAACATGTTTATTTGACCATAGTCAGATAAATGAAGTTGTAAGTACAAATATAACCATAAAATGAATGCTGGTTATCAAAAGGTGTAGAGTGGGAAGAAGGGGCAATAGGGTGGGCATAGTGACTTAAGTCAGTGAAATCTTCCTGATTGGATTTTTTATTGTGGATACATTTTATTATATAATTTCATACCTAAGCATAGCATCAAGAGCTTACCACGATACCAACTTAAAGCTTTGCTGAATTATGATCTACCTTAATATAGACTCAACATTTTACTAGGTACACTTCTCTGGTAGGGGGCATTGATAATGGGTACCTATGAAAATACAGAGACAAAGCACACATGGGACATTTAATCTTCTTCAGTTTGTCGGTGAATATAAATCTGCTAAAACTAACCCTTGAATGAAAATATTAAAAAGAGACATGCTAAAAATTTAGAAAACCTTTAATATTGAATAGACAAACACTTTAATAAATTATGAAAAGAATATAAAGGTACTTCAAATTTGTAGAGACCCAAGATACCATATATACTTTGTATAATATTATGAAAAGTGATTTATAATTAATATTATAATACCACTGCTTTCTTTTTACTCAACATAAAAAAATTGAGTTACAGGTAGATATAATAAAACAACAACATCAACAACATCTATAAGTAAATAGAGAAAATGGGCTGTGGTTTCCTAACAGGACACTTCCTTTCTCATGAGAATGATGGTGGCAAAGAAAAGGCCTGCACACGGACAATCATTTGTTTGAGATGACACAAGAATTGCAGGATGGGGGAGGGGTTATAAAATGCCGGGTCTCAGAGATTCCCACACACTCCCAAATCTACTTCCTCCTCCAACCGTGCATTTTTTTTTCTCTGCCTGGTCTCACATTTCAGTCTCCTCTCTTACCTACACAGACAGCTTTACCCTTGTTCCATGGAATGGGAAGAATTTGGCGAACACTTGGTTCTCCTTTTGTAGAACTCTCTCAGTCCTCATTGGCTAAGTTTGTGAGTCCAGATAAGACATAGCAATTAAACAGCAATTGCATCATCACATAGGGTGAGATTTCCAGAAATATTTAATAAAGGAAGAGCTGGGGTGTATGCTTCTGGAAGTCATTATTTATATTAGGCCTTAGGTACCTCCCAAGGATAATGCAATTACAACTTGTAGAACTGACAGATACTCATCCTAAGTTTCTATAACTTTTTAAGTAAGAGGCAACTCAGGAAGTGATGTTAATAGAAAAGAAAGTAAATCTTTTTACATTATAAGTTATATAAAATAATCTCTGCTAACTGTACTTTAATACATGCTACTTAACTATAGCAATAATTGAATAACCTAACATTCTTTGAGGTAATAAAACCCAGAGGAGAAGGACAAAGGTTTATCCATCAAACACATTTAAAACCTGGATTTCTAAACTTTCATCCAAGATTTAATTTAAAATCAAGTGTTTGGAACATTTAAAAAATGACAGAAAAACGAATCTATGCCAGAAGTAATTTTTAACCATACAAACTTAATATTAAGCTCCCTTGAAAAGGAGAATTGAAGTGTGACTTTTTGTGTGTTTCTAAGAGTCGAAAGCTGAATAAAGTAATGTGGAACTATTAAATGAAATGACCTGACCTGCTAAAAGCAATTTAAATTACTAAAGGACATGCAGCACTTTTCACATGTAGATGGAAAGAGTCATCTTGCAAAGGGTCACTAATGTTAGAAAGACTAAAACATATGGGAGAATTTCAGAAAAGCCTCCTTTGGATGCTCGATGAAGAAAGAGCCTTATAAATGACCTTATGCCTAGCAAACCCAGTCTGAGACATTAGGTCAGCCTGCGCTAGGAAGAATAATTCAGTCAACATTTTGCTATCTAGTTATTTTAAGCTTTATTTTTTCCATGTAGTAAAAGCATTTTGGGATCTTATCTTGATTTGTGATTACTGAAAATGTAGCTGTTTTTCAATACCAAGTTAGAATAGAATTTGTCAAGAATAAATATGTATTTATTGTAATTATAGATATACTGTCACTACTGTAAGAAATAAATATAACACAAAATTAGTTTTCACATTAATCAAATAATATACAGAAAATCAACATTTTAAATTATCTGAAAGGAGATAGAATTCATTACAATTATTTTACTTTAATTTACATTAAAATTATTTCCATTTTACAAGTGGAAAGTAAAGACATGGTACTTTATGGTTATAAAGTACACAGTGCATGCATTTTTGGGAGGGTATAAACCAAATTCAGTAGTCGTAAAAGTAAAGATTTTCCTGACAAATACCATTTTCATGATGCATTCCAGCACATCTAGTTCTGAATTAAATGAGAATAGTAAGCATTATATTCAAAATATTCTATTTTACATAATTTGACATGAGATATAAGTTGATATACTCTTACAAGGCAAGGTGGTTTAGTGGATAAAGGTCTTAGTGTCAAGTCTGATGATAGCAGTTTGTTCCACAGCACCAACAAGACAGAAGAGAATCAACCACAAGATACGTTCTGACATCTCTATGACTACTGGAGCATTTATTCACAGACACACACAACCAACAATGAAAAAGACTTATTACCAGGATAAACTATGCCTCTCTATCTTTCTCTGTCTCTTTCTTTGTTTCTCTCTCTCTCTCTCTGTCTCTCTAGCTTCTCAAATTTAATTATGCTGTGAGTTCATGATGTCGAAAGCATTTACTAAGAATAACTTACCACATAATATCTTAATATAAATGCAGCCTTGTTTTTAGTATTATAGCATTGTAAATTCTGGAGTGGACAGAATTTCTTGACAATATACATGCGACCTGGGGTATAACTGGGTTATATAGCTAAGTTCAATGTGACACTTGTCAGAGTAGCATGAGACCAATGTTACACATAACTGGGTACATGAAGAAGTGAATGGAGTTGCTTATGCAGAAAATGACAAAAGGAGCAGAAAATTCCCATTGTGAGTGATGATGTCATCTATGAAGCACTCAGGAGAACATGGAAAACAGGGTACCAGAAGTTTCAGCTTCTGGGAAAAACAACATTTAGTAGGAAAAACCTTGAAGGACATTTTGGCTTTAGTGAAACTGGAGCAAAAATGACATGATTAGTCCCTTGCTAATGCAGAGGAATGCTTTTTCCAGAACACTGTGAATATATCTAACAGAATTGGACTGGTCCATGGCCATATAATAACAAAGAGTAAATGACAAATATGATAATTTCAAACTCTGGAGAAGTTCTCTGAAGACTCAAATAAGGGAGAAAGAGGTTATTTTAACCTACAGCTCAAAGTACAATGCACGTTGAAAGAAAACCAAGATATCAAGGACTTTAGCATATCCCAATAGGAGCTTCCTTTGTCTATTTTATTAACAGCCCAAGACACTGGCAAATGAATAGTCCACAGTCAAGATGAATTTTTCCACTTGTGAAGGCAACCAAAACTGATTTGTTTTGAGTCCTCCACTAAAGAGAAGTGCCTTAGAACCCACAACTAAGAAGTATTATCAGGGAAGGATTACTGTTTTTAACTAAAGTAACCTAACATCATTAAATATTTATGCTAGTTTCCATAGATAAATTGTGTTTGCAGTCTTAAATATAGAAATATTTGCCTGCAATACGAAGTGTCAAATACAGAGACTGAGACCAACCCAAGATACTGAGAAAATCTGTATTCAAAGGACCTCTATTAAGGCTCAAGAAACAACACAGAAGAGAAGACAGAAGAAGGGCAGAGTCAAACACTAGGAGACAAGGTGTGTAGTGCTATTTTCTAGGCATAACCCTGCCAATATAATCATATTCTCTTAGCCTTAGGGAAACCTCATTTAGAGATTTTAACTTTTTTTTTAAGTATAATCTTCATTTACATTTCAAGTGGTAAAATTTTTCCTGATTTTTCCCCTCCCCCAAACCCCCCAACCCTTCCTCCCACTCTCTGCTTCCAAGTATATGCCCCTCCACCTGACCCACTCCCACCTCCCCCCCCTCGATTTCCTCTTGTTGGGGCATCTATTGAGCCTTCACCTGACCAAGGACCACTCCTCCCACTGATGCCCGACAAGGCATTTCTCTGCCACATTTTTGGCTGGAACCATGTGTACCCCTTGGTTGATGGTTTAGTCCCTGAGAGTCCTGGGGTGTCTGGGTGGCCAACATCGTTGTTCTTAAACTTTTTATCTGAGAACTTTTTGATATCTCCGAAAGTTTCTGATATGTTTTGTTTCCATTTTTATTTGTTGTGAAGAATTATATAATTCATCCTTAAGTATTTTCTAGGGCTTCCTGTTCTTTAAATCAGTATTATTTAGTCTCCATGCATTGGGCATTTATTTAAATTAATCATTATCATGTATTTTATTAGGTATGATTTCTTGTCATTTTGTTATTTTCTTCCTTTTTTGAATAATCTTTGATTTATTATTTTCTCCTTATTAATCTTAGGTATTCAATATTTTGTCAAATTACTGATATTTGTTAATTTTATTTTTCTGTTGGCTCTTTTATTGAGATTTAATCCTGTGCCTCTGTGATTGTTTTATGTCACTTCTTCGATGTGTAGAATCATCATTAGTATCTTTACAATGTTTTCACACTTGATCAATATTTCCATTACAGGAAATGACTGTAGGTTGTCTTCATTTCTCCTTTGATCCAAATTATAATTTCTCGGGAGACAGTAAGTAACATATAGGATAGCATTAGTTTTCTTTTGGATACCTCAATGAACCAATTATTACCCTACTGGTCTTTATATCTACTACTGAGAAAAGCTGTGGCTCTCATGAAATTTCTATTGTAAATTGACTGGCATTCTACCTTGACTCTTTCAGTGTTCCTTCTTGTTTTATAATTGTGACAATTTCACTAAAATGTGCACAGAGGTTTTTTTTTTTTTCTGTTAATATCTATTTGGATTCTAATATGTCCTATATCTAGAAGTCCATAACTTTCCTAACATTTGGGATGTTTCAGTATTTAACAGAATAAGAGGTAGGGTTTTTTAAAGTTTTATCATGCACCCAGATTTCATTGCATAGTTTTGTTGTTAAAGTAAAGACACTTAGATCTTGTCCATTTGACTGAAATTTCTTTTCCATCACCATATGAATATGACAATTCACAAATCACATTTAAAGCCCTGGCACAGTTCTATGGCCCAGGCTCTACAGAGGAGCACCCTTCAAGTGTATTACTCAACATTTTCTGACCCCATTTACTCAACATTGAGTAATTGAGACCTCATTGAGAAAATGTTGAGGTTCAATCAATACCTCCTCAACTGCATAATGTCCCCACTATAAACCTCAGTGGAGTTCCTCCTCTAATAGAGCCCACTTAATTCAAAAATGTTTTAGGAACCATAGGGTTTTCCTGAGCCTGGATTTGCCCATCCATTACCTATGAATATGGCTGACTCAACTCTTTGGGCATATCGGGTACTCATGGTACCACCTCATTCCCCCTCCCACTAGCTGGAATCAGAGTTGATAGAAGCTTTATAGACTGCTCAGAGTTTCTCTCTGCTTCTGTAGGATTTTATTTATCACCACTTCCTTGACTCTAGGAATGTTATTCTTTTAAATTACACCAGAAAGTAGTGACTTCTGTGTTGCTTTGATCGTTTTTAATTCATATTAACCTAAGTGAATTTTTGTATGGGTAGATGTAACTCTAACCAAGCAAGTGAAAAATCTGTATGACAAGAACTTCATGTTTCTCAAAAAAATTGAAGAAGACCTTAGAAGATGGAAAGATGTCCCATGCTCATGGATTGGTAGGAGTAATATAGTGAAAATAGCTGCATTATCAAAAGCAATCTACAGAGTCAATGCATTTTCCATCGAAATTCAAACACAATTATTCACAGACACAGAAAGGTCAATTCTCAACTTCCTATAAAGAAACAAAACGAAGCAAACAAACAAACAACAACAACAAAAAAAAAAACCAGGATAGTCAAAACAATTCTGAACAATATAGGAACCTCTGGGGGAATCATTATCTAGCACCTTGAGCTGTACAACAGAGTAATAGTGATACAAACTGTATTGTTACAAAGCAAAACAGGTTGATCAATGTAAGAGAATTAAAGACCCACAAACCTATGAACACTTGATATTTGACAAAGAAGCCAAAACTATACAGTGAAGAAAAGAAATCCTCTTCAACAAATGGTGCTTGTCTAGCTGGTGATCTGCATGGTGACAAAGGTAAATATATCCATATTTATTGCCCTGCACAAACCTCAAGTCCAAGTGGATCAAGGACCACAACATAAAACCAGTTACAGTGAATTTAGTAGAAGAGAAATTGGGGAATACACTTGAACACATTAGTACAAGAGACAAACTCCTAAAGAGAACACCAACGGCTCAAGCTCTAAGATCAGCAATTGATAAATGAGACCTCATGAAACTGATAAGCTTCTATAAGGCAAAGGACACAGTAAATAGGGTAAATGGCAGCCTACAGATTGGGAAAGAAACTTTACCAACCCTACATCTGACAGAAGGTTAATATCTAAAATTTGCTGTCAGTTAAAGAAGTTAGAATTCAACAACCCAAATAACTCATTTAAAAAATTAGGTACAGAGAATTCTCAACTGATGAATCTCAAATCTCAGGGAAATCACTTAAAGAAATGTTCAACCTCTTTAGTCATCAGGTAAATGCAGGTCAAAATGGCCCTGAGATTCTACCTCACTTCAGCTAGAATGGCTAAGATAAAAATCTAAAGGGACAGCACATGCTGGTAAGGATATGAAGAAAGATGAACACTCTTCTATTGCTAGTGGTGTTGCAAACTGGTACAACCACTCTGGAAATCAATCTGGAAGTTCCTTAGAAAATTTGAAATAGTTCTACCTGAAGACCCAGCTATATAACTCCTGGGCATATACTCAAAACGTGCTCTATGATTACACAAGGACACATGCTCCATTATGTTCATAGCAGGCTTATTTCTAATTGTCAGAAATTGGAAGCAACCCAGATGTCCCACAATGGAAGAATGGATACAGAAAATGGGGTTCATTTACATAATGGAATACTATTCAGCTATTAAAGATGAGGAGCTCATGAATTTTGCAAGCAAATGGATGGAGCTAGAAAATATTACCTTGAGTGAGATCCCAGACCCAAAAGGACATGTATGTTATGAACTCACTAATAAGTGAATGTTTGCCCAAATGTACAGAACACCCATGATTTCTCCACAAACTATCAAAAGTTAAACAAGAAAGGAAGATCCAAGTGGGGATGCCTCATTCCCATGTAGAAAAGGGAACCAAATAATCATGGCAGTCTGAGGCAGGGGTGGGGTTAGAGGGTGGGAGGTGGAACAGATATGCAACAAAGACAGGAGAGAAGATCAAAGGGCCAGGAGAATGAATGGAAATATGCAGCTGCCAGGGATATGGGGATGAGGGGAACATCTAAAGAGTCCTAGAGACCTGGTATATGAGGGGTACCTAGGACTCCACATAAGGGACCTTAGCCAAAATGCCCAACAGTTGGGCTATGGGACCTGAAGAGGTCTCTTCCAATATACTTGCCCCCAGTGGATGGGTAAGGATATAAATCTACCTTAAAATTTTTGACCCAGAATAGTTTACCTAAAATAACTGTAGGAAGAAAAATTAAGCAGGGCCTGAAGGAAGGACTGACCAATGACTGACCTAACTTAGGATACACCCCATGTCCAGGCACCAAACCCTGACACTATTACTGATGCTATGTTGTGCTTGCAGAAAGGAGCCTAGCATGGCATTTTTCTGAGAGGGTCTATCGGCAGCAACTGAGATAGTTGCAGATACAGCCAGCCATTGAACTGTGGTCAGGGAACCCCTAAAGAAGAGTTCGGAAAGGATTGAAGGAGCTGAAGGAGGTGGCAACCTCATAGGAAGCCTAACATTGTCAACTTACCTGGACTCTGATGAGCTCTAGTGACTAAAGTGCCAACCAAAAATCGTACTTGGACTGATCTAATGCCCCCTGTACATATGCAGTAGAGAACGCACTGCCTTGTCTGGGTCCAGTGAGAGAGGATGCACTTAATCCTGTAGAGACTTGGTGCCCCATATAAGGGGGATACCAGGGCCAAAGAGGACAGGGTGTGGGAAAATTTTAAGAAAAGCACCCCACAAAATTAAAAACGAGATTTAGTGTTTTCTTCTAAGAGGGCTTTGGCTTTGGAAATATGTTTTGGTTGCCAGTTTGTGGGAGTGTATAATCCAATATTCACTTGATAAAATTCAGTAAGTGACCCAATATATTCAATAGTTGACTCATTGTTATTGTTGATTAAAAGTAGAGTTCTTACCCTCCAAGGATACAATTGTTTACTTTTGAGCCAAATATGAGTGACTATAGTCCATGAAAACAAAATCAGTTTTCCCTAGTAACACACTCCATCATTGAAAGCATTCCAGAAATTTTAATTAGTAATAGAACATTCAGTAATACATAAATGAGTATATTTGTCCATATATCCGGTAACTACAAGTGAGTAAGCTGTAGAAAGGAAACAAACCTTTGATAGAGGTTTGATATGCTATCTGATGACATTCCTAGCATGTATTTCGTATGCATAGATAGGAGTGGTCTATCCAAACTATCTATGAAAATTTGACCTGAATGTAGGTTAAGCCTAGGGTTGAGCAGTGAATGACTACTATGGAACTAAAGATAATCCAGTATAACTTGGCTGTGAGTCTCCAACTTCTGAATCTTTCTATTCCTGTCTTCCTGGAGTCTATTTATTATTCTTTCAGATTCTTACAACCTACCCATGTGAATATTTCTTCCTTTTAGATCTTCAACTTTTAAATGAGTACTATTAATTTTATACTCTATTTAAAATAAAACTGGTCATGACACTCCTGGAAGATCCTGCTATACCACTCCTGGGCATATACCCAGAGGCTTCCCCTGCATTCAATAAGGACACATGCTCCACTATGTTCATAGCAGCCTTATTTATAATAGACAGAAGCTGGAAAGAACCCAGATGTCCTTCAACGGAGGAATGGATTCAGAAGATGTGGTATATCTACACAATGGAATACTACTCTGCAATTAAAAACAATGAATTCATGAAATTCCTAGGCAAATGGTCAGAACTGGAAAATATCATCCTTAGTGAGGTAACCCAATCACAAAAGAACACACATGGTATGCAGTCACCGATAAGGGGATATTAACCCATAATCTCGGAATACCCAAGACACAATTCACATATCAATAGATTTCCAAGAAGATGGAAAGAGAGACCCCTTGTCCTGGAAAGACTGGATGTAGGGGAATACCAGGACAGAGAAGCCAGAGGGGGTTGAATGGGTAACAGGGGGAGGGAAGAGGGTTTATGGGACTTTCAGGGAGGGAGGAAACGGGAAAGGGGAAATCATTTGGAATGTAAATAAAAAAACTTAGAAAAAAATAAATAAAATATATTTTCTGTATTTCTTATTTTATTTCTGTTTGAATTATATGTATATGTACTCAATAGTCACTTATTGAAGAACACAAAATTTCTTATATTTCCTGTAAAGTATTAATTTTTCCATCTTTGAAATTTGCAGTTCAATGTTTTATGACAAGACTGATAGTTTAACTCCATGACAGCTACAGAAGGATTTTAGTAACAAAAACTGAAATAATAGTTCTTAAATTCATTTATCCAGTTAATTAAAAATGTAGCCACTACTTCATCATGTGGATTTATTTCAGTCATTAAGAATTCAAGCCCACTAAGCATGAACAAAAATGAATTAGGATTTGGATAGTTTGGGAGTCAAGTTGTTTGGTTTTGCTTGCATTTCATTTAAGCAATTCAATGTAACATACCATTAGTAAGAGATACTTTACATATTAAATAATTTATGAAGTTATTTTCAAAATAAATAAGGAGAGATATAAATGTTTTATACAAAGTCATAGTAAGTAAATAATTTGATTTAATGTACTTTAATCATTGCAAAAGATTTATCAGAAAATGTAACAATTGAGAGTAAAGACAGGAGTACTTGGAAAGACATTTGCATCTGGTGAAAGAAAATTTCTCTCAGCACTTGAATAATTTATATTTACCCCCACACTATATTAAATGATTAAATATGCACTATATTTAGGAAGATATTCATTTAAGATGAAATAGCAAGAAAACAAGAAATTGGCATTCTTTCTCAGACTGTTTTGTGTGATGAATAGTAGCTATCCTATGGGGATTTGAGAGCTACAAAGTTCCTTGTGTTTAAGATGCAGGATGAGGGGAGCCTTCTTGTGCACTGGTCTTGCTTTATTCAGGATCCAGAGATTGAGTCACTTCTATGTCACTAAAACAGGCATATCTCATCAGAACAATTCAATCTATGAGCTATATGACCTATATTTTGGGATACGGGAGTCACAATCATCTTCATCAAACCCCTCCTTGAAATAAAGGAAAATAAACCTTTGAAATAAAGGTTCATATATATATATATATATATATATATATATATATATATATATATATATATATATATATGAGAAGGCACAGAAGGTTTGTACATGTGGGAGGCTTTAAATGACTGTAAGGAATCAGCAATTTCCAGAAAAATACATGTCAGTTTACATATGAACTCTCAGAGACTGTGCTAGCATGTATAGGCAAGTTCAATGTCTGGCTTTGAGGACTGAAGTGAGCAGAAATACCCAGCAAGTAGATATTGACAACAATAGGCTCTGGGAGAGGAAAAGTGTTTTTCTCAAACTGGTGACACTGGATATATTAACCACACTCTAAGGATATCTCCAAACCCCAAAAGAGATGACAAGCACAGACTAATTTCATTTCAATGAAAAGAGACAAATGACTTATAGTTAAATGCTCAAAATAAAACTCATGATAAAAATCTTAATAAAAAATATTAAGTTATTTACTTTTAGTTTTTCAGAAATAGTTCACTTATGATCAGGATATTTCTATTTTTGAAATGGGAAATGAATTAGTGGAGCTCAGAAAATTCATATTCTTTATGCTGATTATAAACTCACCAAACAGATTACTAATGTAGGACTGTGAGGCATGCTTATCTTATGCCATACCACCTCAGCTGAATGGTTTAATTAAATGTCTTTGTTTTCACCATTTTTCCTCTGGTTTATTTCATTTTACTTAAGTTCTAGGTAACTTTTTATGATCAAAGATGCATGTTAAAAAAGAAGTCTACTTTAAAAACTCTTCCCATATGAACAGACTGAAATAAAATAAAGAAAAGAAAGAAAGAAAGAAAGAAGAAAGAAATTACTTGATCAATGTATTCCTCGGAGAATTTCACAGTGCCCAAAGAGAACTTTCCAACAGGTATTTCAGACTTGTACAAATGAAACTTCAATAGCCTTTATTTCACTGAAGACAGAAATCAATAAAATATGTTTAATCTGGAAGAACAGTATTCTTTGATTTTTCTATTTCAAAAGATGTTGAAATTATGCAGGAGAAACAGTTCTGAGCATTTTAAAGTAGCTTCAGAAGTCTCAGTGCCTTGGGATTATCTGTTTTCTGTCAGAATATTCGGACCATTGCCCCAAAATGCTCCCTTGTCTTCATTTTCATCTTTGTGTCATTACACCACATCATACAGCGAGTCACTCCCTCACTCTGAGCTTGCAGCTACCTAAGAATTACCTGAAAGTAGAATAGCATGTTTTTTTTAAAGTTAACAGTAATATTGTAATTTTGTAATATTGCAATATTGTAATATGTGCATTCCTTTCGAATATTTATTTAATTTACTAACCACTAAAATGGGATTGTAAAAACACTTTTATAAGTCTTTTATTTCATATTTAGAATCAATTGTGGTAGCTTGTTCCTAACAATGTACATTGTACAATAATTAAAAGGATCTGGATATATGTACACTGAAATTGTAGGAGACCAAAATATTATGTTTGTTATTGAAATGTGCAGTCTTTGTAACCAGCACAAAATCATCAGAATATAACTGCAGACAAAGTAACTGAAAAGTAAAACAAGGAAAATAAACATCTGTGATGCCATAAAAGTTACTAAAATTTTCACAAATCGTCAAATCTATTTTACCAACAATGGGCAAAATCTATGGAAATAAGAACAAATTAGTCATATCTCAGAACTAGGGTGAACTTAAGATATCTACACAAATACTATCTTGTGTAACTTGTGATTATAATTCATGTCCACTCATCATTATTTAAAAGTTCTGTAGAGGTTATAATCTACACTATTTGCATTTTTTTCTCTTTCCTATATCAGTGATTTCTCTACTGAAATACCATACCAGGTAGCAAGACATTTCTAAAATTATTACAAAAATTACCTTATATGAGCCATCATGGAGACAGGTCCAGTGTGGTTATATAAACTCAGATAATACACATAGACCAGAAATATGCTATCTCTTATTCGTACACCTGCAGATGGTTTACTCTGTTGCTTCCTGATCCCATGCATGCAACCATACCTAGTGGTATCTTAACCTTTGATTATACCCATAACAGAGGCAGAAGGAAATGAGCACTAGAAATGAATGCTTCTAATAATGCTTCAATTCTTCAAAATTGTAGAACAGTGCATAACGTAGTCACACAGGTACCCTGCATATAAGGCAATCTGGAAGTAGAAGCATCAGTACAGCAGAGAGATTTTACTTTATAAGCTAAAATAGATCACAACGTAACTTTTGATCCAATACTTAGGGTCTATCAGCAACATTAGAGTTTTGTTGCCAAAAGAAAATACTAGATAGAATGTTTACCCAATATGAATACATTTCCTCAGAGAAAAAAATGGATGGTCTTTAGAATTTGCTACATATAGTTCTTTATATCCACAAAAAAAAAACAAAATTAAATGGCCACATTAACAAAAATTTTAGAGAACTGCCACAGACTGTGTGAGAAATGTCCTACAAAATCAGTATGGAACAATCTCATAGGTTTATCTCTGAAAGGACCACAATACAGATATTTTAATAAGTGAAGAGAACAACCACATAACTCTACTTACAATGTGATAGCTAATGTGAGATTAACTATTATATATGTGTTTTATAAAATTATCAAGGTAAGTGAGATAACAAGAAACACTGGCATTTAAATAAACTAAGACTTAGAGAAACTGTTTAGTGTGTCATGAAGCAGCTTAGTAGTTAAAAGACACGTGAGCTATGGCATACACTCAGAACGACTTGCACACAAATAAAAGAATCGAAATGTAGTATACTTTGTAATGTTATTTTATGTTGTACTTGTATTAGTATTTTACAATAATAAAAGCTAGGAAGAGAAGATAAGTGGAAAGAAGCAAGAAGAGAAAGAAAGAGGGTGAGATGGGGAGGAGGAAAGAGAATTAGAGAAAGAGATGAACAGAGAGAAGAGAGACAGTGAGATAGAGACAGAGTGAAAGAGAGAGGGAGAGATATGGATGATAGACACAGTGAGAGAAGGAGAGAGAGAGAGAGAGAGAGAGAGAGAGAGAGAGAGAGAGCTCTGATTCTGCATATGAGTCCTGCCTATTTTCCTAAGCAGTGGACTACATGTGCCTCTTCCTATGAGGATGATAGCTGTAAACATTTAATCTTACACACAAGCCGCCCGAGACCGGCAGTGGAGAAAGAGGAACACTCCTCCACTGCTGGTGGAATTGCAGGCTGGTACAACCACTCTGGAAAGCAGTCTGGCGGTTCCTCAGAAAACTGGGCATGACACTCCCGGAGGATCCGGCTATACCACTCCTGGGCATATACCCAGAGGCTTTACCTGCATGCAATAAGGACACATGCTCCACTATGTTCATAGCAGCCTTATTTATAATAGCCAGAAGCTGGAAAGAACCCAGATGTCCCTCAACGGAGGAATGGATTCAGAAGATGTGGTATATCTACACAATGAAATACTGCTCTGCAATTAAAAACAATGAATTCTCGAAATTCCTAGGCAAATGGTCAGAACTTGAAAATATCATCCTTAGTGAGGTAACCCAATCACAAAAGAACACACATGGTATGCAGTCACTGATAAGGGGATATTAACCCAGAATCTCGGAATACCCTAGACACAATTCGCATATCAATAGATTTCTAAGAAGATGGAAGTAGAGACCCCTGGTCCTGGAAAGACTGGATGTAGGGGAACACCAGGACAGAGAAACGAGAGGGGGTTGAATGTAGAAAAGAGGGAGGGAAGGGGGCTTATGGGACTTTCGGGGAGGGAGGAAACGGGAAAGGGGAAATGATTTGGAATGTAAATAAAAATAAAAAAACTTAGAAAAAAAAACATTTAATCTTGGCAAAAGCCATGACCTTCATAAAGGGTAATAAGTAGTACTCACAAAATTCCAATAAATAATTTTAGAACATGAGAATAGATCAATAGTAGATAGTACTATGCATTTGAAAAGGTATCCAGGATCTAGCATGAAGGATAAATACTTTGTTGTAACCAAGGAAATGTAGTACTAGAACCAACCTCCAATCATTTTGAGTGTTACATAGAGCATGTTTGTTATAGAGTAGGGTATGAATGCTGCCATGGAGATCAGTTATAGAACACTAGAAGTGATTTAATGAATTAAGACAAGAAAACCAAATATTTACAAAATATATGCATAGTTGTATTTTTGTCTGGGTAGAATTTCTAGATTAGTTTGTAATCCGGATAGTCCTATATAGTTCATCTATAATTATTGGTATTCAGAATTTCCTGCTTCAGAAATTTGATTGTTCTTTTTCTTGCCCAGCATCAACTGACATGCTGAGGATTTGTGCTTTCATGCTACACCTTCTATCTTCATTTATTTCTGCAAACGCCTTAGAAACTAACTCTGGAAATGTTGGTTTCTAGTCTCTCTTTCACACTAACATTCCTGTGTAGTCATTGTTTAGCAAGGCTTCTTATAAAATCTTCTCACCCATGCCGTATATGACAATAAACAAGCATACTCTTTAATTAATTCAATATTCTAGGAAAAGACTGATTTTTTTAAAAAAAATACTTTTGAATGGTGAAAATGCTGTATGTCTCAAGATTATTGCTCTCCTCCTTAATCCGTTCAAGCTCTCTATCCTCTGTAGGGATATTGGCTTTTGAACTTTTATAGGAACTTGGCATGACAAATTTTGAAGGTTCTACACTATTTTAATGAAGCATTTAACCAACTTCTGTATGACATGTACAAACTCATTTTCTGCTTTTCTTTTCTTTTAATTTTTTATTGGTTATTTTATTTATTTACATTTCAAGTTATCCCCCTTCTCGGTTCCCCTCCAAAAACGCCCATCTCATCCTCCCTACGCCCTGCTTCTATGAGGGTGCTCACACCCACCCGCCCACTCCCACCTCACAAGAGCAGCATTTCCCTATGCTGGGGCACTGAGCCTTTACAGGACCAAGGACTTCTCCTCCCATTGATGTCCGACAACATCATCCTCTGGAGCCGTGGGTCCCTGCATGTGTATTTTTGGTTGGTGGTTTACACCCTGGGAGTTCTTGGGGGTATGGTTGGTTGATATTGTGGGCTGGAGAGATGGCTCTGCCATTAAAGGCTAGACTCACAACCAAAAATTTTCTGTTTTTCTAATGAGGATGGTGTTAGAATATATGAGGGCTAGTATTAAAGTATAATTTGTTTTTAGTTGTAACCTTTTACATGTCATATAATCCTACTGTGTCTTTCAGTAATATTAGAAGATAATTCCATAAAATCTCAACAATGTGTGCTAAAAAATGACACTAGTGGACTTTCCATCATGGACTAGAAAAATCCCATGATGTCTCAATCTGACACAAAGAATTATAAGCAACTAAGGAAAGATGAGAGCATAAAAGGTGGTTTCTCGGAAAGCGCTGCAATTGCTTGTTTGGTGCCAAATAGTCAGCCTCGAAACCCTACATACAAGTAACATCATACAGACTGAAAAGGATATATTAAGGAATATATATTTATGTATATCAAATACAAGCGTGCAATAACACGCTGTGAAATAAATAAATATATGTTAATGGAAAAAAGAAAGCATGAATCAAAGGAGTGCAGAAAGATTTATATATCAGGTTTTGGAGTAATGAAAGGGAAGGGAGAAATGTAATTCTCTTATAATTTCAGGTGTACCGCCTTCGGCTCTCAGGTTGTTCAGTCACTGTTGCACATTAGGCTGGAAGGAAAGGCATGAAGTGTGTCCCGGCTGGCCGAGTTAGCAGAAACTCTGTTGCCTTGAGTGATGGGGAGGTGGAGGAGGAGAAAGTAGTAGTGGTAGTTTTCACTGTTACAGTTCTCTTTATTCAGGGTTAGTAAGTACCGTATAAACCTTTGGAGAGTGGGGAGGGGTTTTAGGGGTGAGTGCACATTATTGGCTGGGTCTGAGGAGTCTGGAATGCTTCATTTGCATGAAGAGGAACTCCAGGTGCTTCCTGAACTTCTCCTTAGAGGAAGAGAGGAAGTTGAACCTACAGTTTGGTCATCAAGTTACTTGACCACCTCAGTGGTAGTGGAGGTGGAAGTATAGGGCTACAAGTCCTTGGGCAGGCAGGCCCAGAATAGTAAGGGAGTGATCCTTACGCCTGACGTTCTCAGATGAGATTTTCTGGGTTTGGACAGATCTTTACCTCATTCTTTTTTTTTTTTTTTTTTGGTTTTTCGAGACAGGGTTTCTCTGTATAGCCCTCGCTGTCCTGGAACTCGCTCTGTAGACCAGGCTGGCCTCGAACTCAGAAATCCACCAGCCTCTGCCTCTGCCTCCTAGGTGCTAGGATTAAAGGCGTGCGCCACCACCGCCCGGCCTTTACCTCACTCTTGATCAGGCCCGTTTCCCATCAGTCTTAATTGCCCGGCACATGGTCACATTTATTTTTTCCCATTCTCTTGAACATTTATAGTTTTTCTTGTAGTCTATGCCTTGGATCGAATAAAATGTCACAACCTCTTCTTTTTCTTTACATATAAACATATGAATACTTTCCTTGACAGGCAATTGGCTGGGGACACATAATCTTAATATTTGGGAAATGGAGGAATACCAGTAATCCATGTCCAGACTTAGTGTTTAAAACCAACATGG
This sequence comes from Tokudaia tokunoshimensis, assembly GCA_036184795.1. Classification (NCBI taxonomy): domain Eukaryota; kingdom Metazoa; phylum Chordata; class Mammalia; order Rodentia; family Muridae; genus Tokudaia; species Tokudaia tokunoshimensis. Next base: position 11,519,240 of record BTHU01000011.1, on the reverse strand, counting down.
ACTATATGAGAACTTATCTCAATGAAAGAAAACAAAACAGCAACAAATAACAAAATCAAGAGAACAGAAGGGAAAATAGAAGAAAAGATGTAAAACAAGTAAGAAAAAATGTACATGATCACTGTGGCCTACTGCTGAATTAAGTTCTCTGCAGAAGAGAGTATTCGCAGGTGACACTTGACAGAAAGTCAATGCAAACCAACTCAGGTTCAATGTGAGATTTATTGGTCTATGCATCCAGGAAGGACAAGGGTGAATGTGAGGTTGAGTGGAACCAGGAAATTGAATGTCTTCAGGATACTTTGTATGTCAGTCTCTCCTTGTATTCTTCCTAGATTGATTTGGTTCTATTTTAGTGTGGCAAGCCTAACCAGGGGTTAGGTTGTTGACAATTCTGTATCAGTGTTAACAATGTCATGGGCTAGAAAGTAATGCTTCCAAAACAGCTACTGTCTGTATCATTGTGGAAAATAAATCAAGTTGTTTTTTCCTGGTTTGAGTCTTTATTATTTTTATCACCTGTGTGATATAATATTTCAAATTAATGTCAGGTTATGGAGAAAATGTTAGACATAGACAAACATCTCCACCTTTACAAGGCACGTATATGTAGAAATATCAGATTATGGCTGTGTTTGTGGATTCTATCAGAACTTCTCTGGAGAAGCCCTCTCTTTCCCGTCTTATTTCAGATCTTATATGCTCTGGCATATAAGTAGTATACAGGATATTTGTTTATTTGCTATTCTTAGTAAACGGTGACTTTCAACAACACTATCAACACTTCCATGAACTTTTCCAAATTTTTGTTTGTCTATGGTATTTCAATGGACAAGGAAACAAGATTTACCCCTACCCTCTGTATAACTGAATATTCCTTGATTCTCATAGAATTCAATTTATGAATTTGTTTTACTTAATTTGATGCTTGCTTTCCTATACTGGAAGCCTAGTTACTTTTCTCTGCTAATTTATAGCCAGGAAATGACTAAGAGAAGATATTTCCCAAATACTGTCCATTGTCATTTTCTTATTTAGCAAATTAGTTACTGTCTAGTAACCAGGAAAAGCTAGTGAGTAATTATAGTATATAATTTTCATCAAATATCTAGATTAGGACCTCAAATAAAATGGATTTTTCTAAATGGTAAGACTTTAATTAGAAATTTACTTGGTGTCCCTTTGAAGAGATTCATCTCTCCAAATATATCCACAAACTTCTTTGTGGTTTCCTGTTGTCGCATAACACACTAAACCCCTTCTACATCACACCTTAGACAACACATATCTGTGATCTCGCAGTTCTGAGGCTAAAAGTTCAAATGCTGATATTTTTCTGAGTAGCATCTACGCCTGATATCAAGGTGATATTAGGAAGTGCTGTCATTTGCACTGCAGATGCTCCTCAAAGCTCCAGGGACAGCTGAGTTACTCAGTTTCATCAAGGTTTAGACTGGAGGTCCCTGCTTCCTCTCCTGCAGCCAGAAGAGGATGTTCTTTCCTCCTAGAAGCCTCTGGATTCCTTGCCTTCTTTTTTTTTTTTTTTTTAATTTAATTTAATTTTATTTTTTTAATTTACATTCCAAATCACTTCCCCTTTCCCGTTTCCTCCCTCCCCGAAAGTCCCATAAGCCCCCTTCCCTCCCTCTTTTCTCCGTTCAACCCCCTCTCATTACTCTGTCCTGGCGTTCCCCTACATCCAGTCTTTCCAGGACCAGGCTTGCCTTCTATCTTGGTATCAGCAGGAGAGAATCTGTCATGCATCAAATCCTATTCAGACTTTAAGAACTCTTTCAACCAAAAGCAGCTTTGTCTCTTTTAAAGAACTATATCCAGCGAGAATAATGTTTGTATCTTAAAACAATTACTTGGGGCTTTAATTACATTTGCAAATGGCTTTCACAGCACCATCAGGAAGCATTTAGTGCCAACTGTGACAGGTATGTGTTAATCTCATTGCTTACAATTTGAGAGCTATTAAAAAAAATGCAGCCTATCATACCAGGGGAGGGTTTCACTCACAATTTGTACTGATGCTCTGTATGAAAAATGAATCCATGCTATTTCTCTGAATAATTTATTGTTATCTGGACATAAGCTTTAAAACAAATATGTTTATACTTATTTTTTATACAAAAATATACAGTGAATCTATGTATTCATGATTATGGTTATGTTATTGTGTGACATAAGTAATCTAAGATTCAAACAATGATTCTGTTGATAAGCCTGTGCCTAACACAGGGTGTTACAACTATCTTCTTCTCATCTCTCTCTTCCTTGATATCTGTGCTTAAAACTGTACTAAAACATTTTAACCTGCCAGCTTTGACTGAAAGTGAATCAAATTAGGGCCAGCAAAAATGGTTTTGACTATGATGCATGCTTGGCACCCAGGCTGTCAACCTGAGTTCAATCCAAAGGACTCACAAGTATACAGACAAACACAAACATCTACACAGAAACACACATCTACATGCACATGAAAGAGAGTGAGAGATATTACATATATTTAATAAAAAATAAAAAAGGAATTTAAATATATAAAATTTATCATGTTGGTCATATTTTTAGGGAATGATATATTAAATTATAGATGAAGTATATGATTATTCATGATTTTCAGTTTGATTATATCAGAGAAGATAATGTCCCAACTTAGAAAAGTAAATTCCTCTTTGGATGACCTTTCCTTCCGTCTTTGCTCCACAAGACTGCTCCACCTGGGGATCCATCCCATCCATATACAGTCACCAAACCCAGACACTATTGCAGATGCCAACAAGTGCTTGCTCACAGGAGCCTGATTTAGCTGTCTCCTGAGAGGCTCTGCCAGAGCCTGACAAATACAGAGGCAGATGTTTGCAGCCAACCATTGGACTGAGCACTGGGTCCCCAATGGGGTCCTGATGGGAGGATTAGAGAAAAGACTGAAGAAACTGAAAGGGTTTGAAACCCCATAGGCAGAACAATAATATCAACCAACCAGACCCCTCCAGAGATCCCAGGGACTAAGACATCAACAAAAGAGTACACAATAGGGGGACCCACGGCTCCAGCTGCATATATGTAGCATACGATGGCCTGGTGGGGCATCAATGGGAGGAGAGGCCCTTGGTCCTGTGAAGGTTCAATGCCCTAGTGTGGGGAATGTGAGGGTGAGGAGGGAGTGGGTGGGTGGGGGGTACACCCTCATAGAAGCAGGTGAAAGAGTAATGGGATAGGGACTTTCCAGGTAGAAACCAGGAAAGGGGATAACATTTAAAATGTAAATAAATAAAATACCCGATAAAACAAAAGAAAAAATAAATTCCTCAAAATTTTAAGGAAAATAGTCACATCTAATTTTTATTTGATCAATACAATATACTTCCTCAGCCAAATGGATTGGCATTTTCCCCAACCTCAGACTTTAATTTTAACACTCACTGCGTATTATCTTCCTATGTTGGAATTTAATAATTGTACATAGCAAGAAAGAAAAATTATGTCTCTTATTTTTGTAATATATAGCTATATTGATTTTAGATTAGTGTTTTGATTAATTTTAGGTATATACTATGTAGTAAAAATATTATACGGTTTGCATATATGTTACATATTTATTGATTTTACTGGCATTAAATCTTGTTATATGGTCATTTAAGAAAATTTTAACAAAGACACTTTAAACTCAACAACAGTAATTTCAATCAACTTCAGCTTAATAAGTACAGGCACGTGGGTGTTTGAGATGTCCTCTACTGACATCATGCATTCATTCTCTTTCTCTTCTCTTCTTCCTTTTACTCACTCCTCATTATATTTTTTTAACTTTACTTAAACTTCATTTCCTTTTACATGATTTGGTTATTTATGTTAGTAATGATTGATTGTTTATGTTAGCAGTGAGTAGATTCCTGAGAAAAGATTCACAGTAGATAAAATATCTGATAATATTTAGGGAGAAATTTTTATGCTTCAATATTGAATTCAAGTTTTGACTTATATGAATATTGTTGAGGTTGGTTCAGAAGACACTTGGACTTTTTAAGGTAGATAATATTTCAGGAAAATTTAATAATGATTTAATTTAATAACTATTACATGGCTATTAGCCTCATTCTGGCACAGCCTTGTAATTAAAAAAAAATGGAGAAACTTGGTAAGAAAGAAATGCAAATGGTACAGTTTGGAGGGAAGAGGACCTTGACAATCATATAGTTATAACCAAGTCTTCTGCTGGAAGAGAGGCTGTAATCATTAAAGATATAAACTGATGACAGGACTGTCCCATGGTATGGTTAATGGAATGTCTTTATTGTAGACATGAGAGAGAGAACAGCCAGAGGCATTTGGAGAGTTCAACACAAAGAGAGAAAATAATAGAGTGAGTAGCTAGAAATGAGAGGAATCGGAGCAGACAGCAGGGTTGTCAGGTACATACATAAGTAGCAGCAGGAAGGTGATACCACTGGCTGGAGATGTTTAGGGTGGGGAGAAGGAGGGAAGAGCTGGGATTTACTCCGAAATGAGCAACAGGTTCTTGTAATACTTAGGGAGCCAGTTTGGTACCTTCTCTCAGGGAAATGGACTTTTCTTTGGACCTGACATTACAGAGTTTGGCACCATGTAAGAAGGAGCCTGATATGCATTGGAATTAAAAGAAGGGTACACTACCCTACCTAGCTAAGCTTCCCACTTTTGAAAGAGAACATAAAAATTATTCTGCTATGGAAAGGCAAATACAATCAAAATTTGGGGATTACAAATATATGACCAACTTGACTCTGTCATTTATGTGATGCTGGCCTTTGAATTACAAAGTACACAAGACTAAGAGGATCACTGATTCTTCCTTCATGATTTCAGAGAGCTTCTGAGACTAGGTTATGGGAGGCAGGAGCTGCATGAAGGTCCAGAATGGGCAAAAATCCCTGAAAGACTATTGCTTTAAGTCTGGGTGGTGCTGGAGCTCCCAAGATACTGGAGACGTCAAAATTGTGGGATAACTCCCAAGGAGTACTATATGCAGTAGCTGGGACCGGTCTAAGGTAGGAGTGTATGTTCATAGCAGTAAACCTAAAGAAATAAAGTCTAGGTCATTTCTCATGGCATTCCAGGATTTGATGCTTGCTTTGCTGTGCTGTGGCCATTCTTTGGTCAAGGACATCCTCTCTCTTTCCCCATTCCAAATTTTTTGAATGATAATTTATATTACAAGTTGGATGTTCATAATTTGTCTTTTAATTTTACACTTATTAGACTGCCTCAAGTCTCAGAAGAGTCTTTGTATGTTTTAACACTGTTGAGATTGTGAAAATCTATGAGGACTTTAAAATTTGGAATTAAAGCATTTGTACTATATGACTGTGGTGGGTTGATTGAATGTGAACCCGTAAGCTCATAGCGAGTGAGGTTATTTGAAAGCATTAGGACACATGGCCTTGTTCGTGTAGGTACAGCATTTTTGGACGAAGTGTGTCGCTGAAGGCGTGCCTTCAGATTTCAGAAGCTCATTTGTTCTTCTGCCTGTCAATCTAAATGGAGAAATCTTGGCTTCCTCTCCAGTGCTTTGTCTGCTTCTGCGCTTCAGAGCTTCTTGCCCTGATGATGATGAACTAAAGCTTTAAGGCAAAAGGCAGCTCAAATTAATGCTTGTCTTACAATAGTTGCTGAGATCATGATGTCTCTTCACAACAGCAAAAAAATCTAACTGGATTGAGTGAGTGGAATGTAGTCTTTTAGCTGAAAAATCTCACCCATAGTTTTGTACATTGAGGTACTTGGTTGTCTGTTTGTAATACTGGTTTTAGATGTTTAAGAATTGTGGCCTTGCTACTGGAACAAGCTTTTGTTGAAATCTGTCCCTCCCAGTTTCCTCTATGCCATGTGCTTGCAGTTTTTGATGTGATCTATCAGCATCTAGTTCCTGTAGACACCCGTCTCACCTCTCTAGAACCTTACCGAAGAAAGCCCTTCTTTCCATGACTTGCCTTCGTTGTAGTGTTTTATCATAGCAACTGACAAGGAACTAACATAACAATATTTTCTGTGAAGCATATTTACACAAAGTGATGGTTTAAAATGTTAGAGCTAAAGTGGTACAAAAGAAGTGAAAAGCTACATGAAAAGTATTCTTCAAATGATGTTAAAATTTCATGACTAGAATTGCAGAAACACTATGAAACTTGTTCTTGTTAAGTACCCATCATTACATAGTTCTTTTTTCTCTCTCTCAAGGAAATTGATGACTGACAGCCTTGGCTCCATCTGGAACCATCTAACATCTGTGGTTGTAAACATCCAAGCACAGCTGTTACAGTTCTGAGTAAGCACTCCAATTTATTTATTTTTGACTTTGGAAAAAAATCTTCAGTTTTCATCAAACATTGCCTTTGTTAAACTAAGTCCTTACAACAAGAGAAAAACAATAAAGAAGAATCACTATATCAAACGGTGAAAAATTATACTGTCTTCATAATACTGTTAGGTTGGATACAATCTTACATCAATTAAAAATGTTTTACATGGTATTGCCGCTTGATTTTTAAGGAAGCACATAATTTAAAGCTACGAGGCCGGTTCATATCCCCAGCCTACATTGTATAAAAAAATTGTAATTTTAAAAAATAAAAAAATATATTGAGGAGTAAATTTGTTAGCATTTCTTCTAGGCTCTGCCAAACAGTTACCTAGTAACAGCCAGGTACCTACCTAACTAGTGCACATAGTAACAAATCTCTAGGCCTCTCTCTCTCTCTCTCTCTCTCTCTCTCTCTCTCTCTCTCTCTCTCTCTCTCTCTCTCTCTCTCTCTCTCTCTCTCTGTCTCTCTCTCCCTCCCTTTGTCACCCTTTGTCACTCAACTCTCTCTTCACCTGTACTCTGATGGCCTCTTCCGTTTGTTCTCTCTCTCTCCTCTCTTTCTGTCCTTCTCTGTCTCCTTTCTTTGTCTGACTCTACTCCCTTTCCCAAACTCCCTTCTCATGTCCAAAATAAACTTTGTTTTTTTTTTACTAGATCCATCTTATGAATGATACTTGGGGATAGGGGGATTCCCTCAACATGTACCCACTCCTGCCTTATCATTCCTCCTCATTACAAACTGATCAAAATTGTGTTATTGAAAGTCAAGATAAAAGCATTTTGTTAGTATTTCAAATGTCTTGTTACACAAAATTGTAATCAGACTTTCCACTCAAAAAATACATCTTAGAGGATATTAAATTTTAATTGTAGCTTACTTAAAGTATTTTATATAAAACATAAATTCACATAGTGTAAATATTGTTGACTCTATGTCAAACTATTAATCATTTTACCAATTCTTCTCCATAGTTATAATACGTTTCAGTTAGGTTATTTTCCTTAAATTTACATCTTCTAATATTAACCAAGAATATTATGGAGAAAAAAATTAATTTCTAAGGATGTTCATCGTATTTGTTTGTTTGGTTGGTTGTTTTGTTATTGTTGTTGTTGTTATTTAGAGAAGTATGGTACATGAATTCTCTACTGGTTTCTATCATTGTGAATTTGTGTTTGGGGATGTATACCCACATATATAATTTGTGTGCAGAACTGAGATGTTAATGTTGAAGCTGGCTATTGTTAGCCACCTTGTTCTTTGAGAAAGAATCTGTCAATGAACCTAAATCTGACCTATTTGGCAAGCATTATTCAGGAATACTCTTCTTCCCATGTCTCCATGGCTAGGATTATAGGCACACAGTCTCATTCTTGAATTTACCTTCACCCTGTGATGTGCAACAATTTCCCCTGAGATGAAACCATGAACTGGGACGGAAGCTAGTTAAGACTTAGGATTTTCTAACCATGTATAGTGGTTTGAATATCAATAGTCTCCATAAGTCCATGAATGTCCATACTTAATCTCCAGTGGGTAGAACTGTTTGAGACCATTAGGAGGTATATCTCTGGAGGTTTCAAAAGCGTATGCCTTTCCAAATGAATTCTTTCTGCCTCATGTTTATGGATCAAAATGTAATCAATCTTTCAGCTGCTGTTCCAGCACCATGCTTGCCTGTCTGCTGCCATGCATCCCATCAGGATAATCATGGATTCCAATCCTCCACCAGCCACTTCTAAGCTATTTGTTTTGTAAGGTACATTGGTTATGGTTTCTTACAACAAAAGACAAGTCATTAAGAAATCACCCTACAAGGACCCTGATATAAGTCATTGGTTGATTTAGAAAGAGGCAAACCAGAAACTGACCATGTTCTCCAGGCCCCACAGTTCCCAAATGTATTTTAGTAGTGAGGACTGTAAAAGAGACGTTGAGGCATTTTAAAGAAGTAGAGGCCAGCCAAGACTCCTAATAGCATCTAAGCTTCACGAAAGAGGATTGCATCACTTGAGCTTCCTGGAAGACAGTCCCAAACTTGTTAAACTGCCTGCAAGTTGTTCAGTACACTTCATGTTTCTTAGCTTGTCATACCAGATCTCTGTTTTCAGTCCAAAAACCATCTGTAATATGGCTAAAACAACTTTCTGAAACATGTCAAATAAATGCTGTGTGCTTCAAAATGACACTGTACTTTCCTGGTAGACCTCAGGTCTCATCAGTGCCTGTACACATTTTCTGTACTTACCACACCAGTTCTCTATTGTTGGAGTAGACAGTCATGAGAAAAGAAACTCAACAGGAGGATGTCATCACCTAACTCTATAGACCTCCTCGTTAACATCACTATAACAACCTAGAGCTTTGCCAATTCAGAGGCAAGGTTTAGCTTTTCTGATACAAATATGAGATTCATAAAATGAGACTTTTACCTGGCAACAATGATTCCAGAAAACAATTAAAATATAAAATGGAATTTAGCATTTTATACAACATGATTTTTAGTAATAAGTTATATATCTTTGATCTATGTCTGGAAAGAGGACTAATAACTTTAAAGAGGGAACCTGTGATAAAAACAATATTGTCTTTTCACAAATAATTTATTTTGAAATACACTGGAATAAAGATATGATTTCAAAGAAATGTTCTTTGTAATAACTTAGCAAACATGTCCTCCAGTTCTCTAAACCAAAGATCAGTTATGTGTGAAATTGAAACAGATGGCAGATATTAAAGAACAACCCATGATATACTTTGGAAAGAAGGGAAATATGTTTATTGAAGGTTTGCATTGTAACAAATAAATAATAGTGTCATTTAAAGCCTAAAATTCATTAAACACATAATTCTCTCAAATGTTTAAGTAACGTAATTAAATTCAGAGAAAGATAAACTTATGGGTACTTTGAGTTCACAAATAAAGAGATGCCTTCAACTGTAAGTTGTCTATTAGTCCAGTAATGATTCCTATACTGTATTCAAAATGAGCATTGTTTAGGTGGAAGGCTACCACACAAACATAAAACAACTTTGAGAAATAGCATAAAAATCTGAGACCATGTCACTGGAAGTCACATTGGAAATATATGGTGTATGGAATTGCTGGGGCCATTGGTAGGGAGGGAAAACTATTCCTAGATTTCAATACTTATTAACCAGGATTCAATTTTAAAGGTTCTCTATGAAAATCTTGAAATTGACTCTTATGAATACCAATGTTCAGATGCATGCTCCCTGCTTGATAGTTAGAAAACATTTGCAAACCTAAATTGCATTTTAGTTTTATCAAGTAATTGATGCATAAACTTGGTCAAGTGAGGATGTGAATTATCAATCATAAGTACCTAAGAGAAGTGCCTGACTCGTAGAGGATCTACATGGATGGAATCTATAGTGATAGCTTTACCTTTGAAGTTCAAAACTCAGATGAATGAGAACTTCAGAGAACCATCTTGGTAAAAGCATTTCCCATGACTACAAACACACACACACACACACACACACACACACACACACACACTCACACACTCACACACACACACTCAGAAACAAACATCGCAGTTAGCTTCCAGAGAAAAATGCTAACATGCAAAACTTTGAACTAAAATAACATACATATTGATAACATAGTGTGTGTCTGAATTAAAGATCTTCAACAAAGCACAATCAATACATACTAGTGAATAGGGGAGAAGTAGTCATATGAAAAATACATGAAAATAAATTTTCAGTATTTACAAATAAAAATTAAAGCCTTAAGAAAATCAGACAAAAACAAAACAAAACAAAAAAAACACTCTACACAAGTAAATTTAGGAAACATCAGAAACAAAGAACTCTGACAGAACTGGAAAGGAAAAAGGAAAATTTACATGAATATATTTCTGTAACTTAATACCAGCAATAAAATTGTACCCATGAAAATATTGCAAAGGTAGTAGAGATTGTAACTGTCTAATAAAACACAATTTGATTTATTTTTCATTAAACTACTTTTTTAATAAAATTTAAAATAACCAGTTCAATCTTATCAAGAACGTTGAAATTCTGGTAATTTTATTCTAAAGTTAGTAAGTGGCCCTGGCACCATTCTGTGTAGGCAGGTTAATGAAAATCTGGGATAGGTCTTAAGAGAACACGAGTCAGAAGTGTAATGTGTATGTGCTGATTTCTATATATTAAGCTTCTACAGAGTTATATTTTAGAGATTGAAAAATTCTTCATATCTGAGGAGTACCCATGGGACATGTTTCTAAGGCCTTATAGATTTAGGGCAGGAGCAAACACTGTAGCTTATATCTAATGGGTCAGTATACCTTCCCTGAGGACTAAACAATTACACAGATCTCACAGTACTTATTGGTAATAGACAAAGAAACTATTCAGTTTCAGAATATGGACAAGCCTCAAGGGAAACCACATCTGGAGGACAAGGGTGATTAGACCGCATGAAAGAAGAATTCCCAAATGGTGTGGACAACTTTTCTTTCTTTTTTTTTATTATTATTTTCTACTTTCTATATTCTTTATTTACATTCCAAATGATTTTCCCTTTCCCAGTTCCCCCATCCCCGAAAGTCCCATAAGCTCCCTTCCCTCCCCCTGTTCCCCATTTGCCTAAGAATTTCTTTTTTTTAAATTTTTTTCTATATTTTTTTTGCCAAAGAATTTCATAAATTCATTGTTTTTAATTGCTGAGTAGTATTCTATTGTGTAAATATACATGGAAAATATCTCTGTAAAATTGAAGAAATATATAGAAAAACACATTAAGATTGACTATCTCATGGAAAAATTATACAGATAAAATGGTAAGCATAAAAACATTCCTAAGTTGATTGAAAGTGGAACTACAAACATCCTCTGATAAAACTGAAAATCCACAAGGAAAATTCTTCTGATAAAACTCAAGAAATACATAGAAAAACAGGTCAAAACTGACTATTTCATGAAAAATCACACAGACAAGATGGTAGGCATAAAAATATTCTTAAATTGATTGAAAGTAGAAGTAAAAACACCTTCTGATAAAATTGAAGTTCCACATGGAAAACATCTCTGATAAAATTGAAGAAATTTATACAGATAAATTGGTAGGAATAAAAATATTCCTAAGTTAATTGAAAGTAGAATTATAAACATTTTCTGACAAAATTGAAGATGTACATGGAAAACACTTCTGATAAAATTGAAAAAAATGGAAAAACACTAAAATTGAAGATCATCATGAAAAACTATACAGACAAAATGATAGGTATAAAAACATTTCAAAGTTGATTTAAAGTGAAATTATAAACATTTTCTGACAAAATTGAAGATTTACATGGAAAATATCTCTGACAAAATTGAAAAAATGTACAAAAAACACGTCAAGATTGAGTTTTTTGAAAGTGGAATCATAAACATTTTCTGATAAAACTGAATATCCACAAGGAAAATATTTCTGAAAAAAATCAAGAAATACATAGAAAAACATGCTAAAACTGACCATTTAGTGGAAAATCATACAGACAAAATGGAAGGCACCAAAATGTTTCCAAGGTGACTGAAAGTAAAACTACAGACATTGTCTGATAAAATTGAAGATTTACATGGAAAATATTTCTGACAAAATTGAGGAAAAACATAGAAAAACATTAAAATTGAAGATTATCATGGACAACCATGTTGATAAAATGGTAGGCATAAAAATATTCCCAAATTGATTGAAAGTGGAATTAAAAACACTTTCTGACAAAACTGAAGATTCACATGGAAAATATCCCAGACAAAATTGAAGAAATATACAGAAAAAAATGTTAAAACCAAAGATTACCATGGAAAATAATACAGTCAAAATGGTAGACCTAAAAATATTACTAAACTGAAAGAGGAATCACAAACATTTTCTGATAAAATTGAAGATTACATGAAAAATATTCCCGTTAGACTATGTTTTTTTGGTTGGAGAATTGAATCCACCAATGTTATAAGATTCCAAGGAATAGTGATTGTTGCTTCCTGTTATTTTTGATGTGATTTTTATCTTTGTGTGATAACTTTCTTTTGGGATTATTGGAAAAAGATTACTTTCTTGCTTTTTCTATGGTGTTGTTTCCTTCCTCGTTTTGGCATTTTCTATATATTATCCTTTGTAGGGCTGGATTTATGGAAAGATATTGTGTAAATTTGGTTTTATCATGGAATATCTTGTTTTCTCCATCTATGGTAATTGAGAGTTTTGCTGGGTATAGTAGTTTGGGCTGGCATTTGTGTTCTCTTTAGGTCTATATGAGATCTACCAGGATCTTCTAGCTTTCATCATCTCAGGTGAGAAGTCTGGTGTAATTCTGATAAACCTGCCTTTATAGGTTACTTGACCTTTTTCCCTTACTGCTTTTAATATTCTTTCTTTGTTTAGTGCATTTGGTGTTTTGATTATTATGTGCCGGGAGGACTTTCTGGTCTGGTTCAGTCTGTTTGGAGTTCTGTAGTCTTCTTGTATGTTCATGGACATCTCTTTCTTTAGGTTAGAGAAGTTTTCTTCTATAATTTTGTTGAAGACATTTACTGGCCCTTTAAGTTGGAAATCTTCACTCTCTTCTATACCTATAATCTTTAGGTTTGGTCTTCTCATTGTGTCCTGGATTTCCTGGATGTTTTGGCTCAGGAGATTTTTGTATTTTGCATTTTCTTTAACTGTTGAGTCAATGTTTTCTATGGTATCTTCAGCCCCTGAGATTCTTTCTTCTATGTCTTGTATTCTGTTGTTGATGCTTCCATCTATGATTCCTGAATTCTTTCCAAGATTTTCTATCTCCAGAGTTGTCTCTCCTTATGATTTCTTTATTGATTCTACTTCCAGTTTTAGATCCTGTATGGTTTTGTTCAGTTCCTTCACTTGTTTGTTTGTGTTCTCTTGTAATTCTTTCAGGGTTTTTTGTGTTTCCTCTTTAAGGGTCTTTACCATTTGACCCATGTTCTCCTGTATTTCTTTGAGGGAGTTATTTATGTCAGCATCGTGAGAAGAGACTTTAAATCCAACTCTTGGTTTTCCAACGTGTTGGGGTGTCCGGGATTTGCTGTGGTGGGAGAACTGGGTTCTGATGTTGCCAAGTAGCCTTGGTTTCTGTTGGTCGGGTTCTTGTGCTTGCCTTTTGCCATCTGGTTATTTCTGGTGTTAGTTGGTCTTGTCTCTGGCTGGAGCCTGCTCCTCCTATGGGCCTGTAAACCTGTGTCTTTACTCCTGGGAGACCACTTCTCTTCTGGTGGGCTTAGCACTAAAGGCTTTGGAGCTGCCTGGTTCCCTTCTGCAAATGGCGACTGGAAGGGAAGACTCCTGTCCCAGCTGCTACACTGATCATATGCCCAGTGTGCTCCTAGCTGTACCCCTCCAGAGAGAAGGTGGAGATCTCACCTCTGCACTCAGAAGTGAAATCGCTGCTGGGAGATCATTCTCTCCTGGTGGGCTAAGCACAGAAGACTTTGGGGCTGCATGGTTCCCTGCTGCAAATGGCGGCTGGCAGGGAGACTCCTGTCCCAGCTGCTCCACTGATTGAGTGAGAGATCTCAAGAAATTGTATTTAGTATTAATCAGAGTTGGTGTAACCCAAAGTTAAACTTCTTACTAATAAATCTCGTAATAGAATGAAAGTCACCTTTCTAAGAAATTTGTCTTTAGAGAGGCTGATTTTTCTACAATTAATTGAGAAATTACATAACATAAGGTATTGCTCCATTGGCTGGCTGTAATTGCTCAGTAGCAGACTCCTAGTTTAGCCTACATAATGCCCATGTGCTACCTATCTGTTCAGAAAGGTTAAAATTTCTTTTTTTTTCTTTTTTCTTTATTTTTATATATTTTCTATATTTTTTTAATTTATATTCCAAATGATTTCCCCTTTCCTGGTTCCTCCCTCCCCAAAAGTCCCATAAGCCCTCTTCCCTCCCCCTGTTCCCTATTCAATCCCCTCTGGCTTCTCTGTCTTGGTATTCCCCTACATCCAGTCTTTCCAGGACCAGGGGTCTCTCCTTCCATCTTCTTGGAAATCTATTGATATGTGAATTGTGTCGTGGGTATTCCAAGCTTCTGGGTTAATATCCCCTTATCAGTGACTGCATACCATATGTGTTCTTTTGTGATTGGGTTACCTTACTAAGAATGATATTTTCAAGTTCTGACCATTTGCCTAAGAATTTTGTGAAGTCATTGTTTTTAATTGCAGAGTAGTATTCCATTGTGTAAATATACCACATCTTCTGTATCCATTCTTCCGTTGAGGGACATCTGGGTTCTTTCCAGCTTCTGGCTATTATAAATAAGGCTGCTATGAACATAGTGGAGCATGTGTCCTTATTGAATGCAGGTAAAGCCTCTGGGTATATGCCCAGGAGTGGTATAACAGGATCCTCCGGGAGTGTCATGCCCAGTTTTCTGAGGAACCGCCAGACTGCTTTCCAGAGTGGTTGTACCAGCCCGCAATTCCACCAGCAGTGGAGGAGTGTTCCTCTTTCTCCACATCCTTGCCAACACCTGCTGTCTCCTGTGTTTTTGATCTTAGCCATTCTGACAGGTGTGATGTGGAATCTCAGGGTTAGTGTTATTTTGATTTGCATTTCCCTAGTGACTAAGGATGTTGAACATTTCTTTAGGTGCTTCTCAGCCATTCGATATTCTTCATGTGAGAACTCTTTGTTTAGCTCTGTACCCCATTTTTTAATAGGGTTATTTGGTTCTAGCGAGTCTAAATTCTTGAGTTCTTTGTATATTGGATATTATCCCTCTGTCTGATGTAGGGTTGGTAAAGATCTTTTCCCAGTTTGTTGGCTGCTGCTTTGTCCTTTTGACAGTGGTCACCATCCAGTGGAAAAAAGATAGCCTTTTCCACAAATGGTTCAACTGGAGGTCAGCATACAGAAGAATGCAAATCGATCCATTCTTATCTCCTTGTACTAAGCTCAACTCCAAATGGATCAAAGACCTCCACATAAAACCAGACACACTGAAACTAATAGAAAAGAAACTAGGGAAGAACCTTGAACATATGGGCACAGGGGAAAATTTCCTGAACAGAACACCAATAGCTTATGCTTTACGTTCAAGAATTGACAAATGGGACCTCATAAAATTACAAAGTTTCTGTAAGGCAAAGGTTAAAATTTCTAATGACATACATTTAATATTGGAAATAAATTAATGAATTTATGGTTAAAGAAAACTGAATAATCCAATTAGACTTTAGGATTAAGGTATAGATATGAGTACATTATTTTATTTTATATTATTTTATGTAGATCAATATCTAAAATTAAAATTAAAATGTAACAGCATGAAAGTCAACATGTCTCATCAGACACACCACATCCTCTACGAAGGATCTTCGCATTGATAAAGAAGGCTTGTCTCTTCAAAACAAAGTGACATGCATCTGCTTTTAGATGGCAAATTCCGTAAATGTTTATTCTTTCTCAACAAAATAAACACTTAAAATATACTAAATACATAAACTCAAAACATATTTCACAGTACTTGGCATTTTTAGCATTTTAAACAATGCTTGTTTCAAAACCATCAATTCTCAACTGAGGTCTATCCCTTTCCCTTTAATAAAGTTTCAAGTGGAAATTCTTTTCAAATGAGTCATTTCAACGTTCACATCTATTTAAGGTATTTCCATCTCAATATATTCTATCTTGATTTTCATTAAGAACCTCATTTTGCATTTTAACTGCTAAGATCCCTTCTACTTAAAATTGAACATGAATTGCTCAAAATGACAGTCATCATTATTATTGTACAAAATATTCCTTCAGCCAGGGAAGCCATCCGAAGATGATATATGTGGTCTGTGTTACAAAGATTTGAAAGGATATGGCAAAGTGGAAACGAGTCAAAAGACATTCAAGAAGAAACTAAAGTTGCAAGGCTGAGGACAATAGAACTGGTATTATAAATAGTATTGGATATTTAAGAGTAATTTAAACATTGGTTGCTTTGACATGGTGATTTCCCAGCCCCATGATAAAAATTGAATATTTAATATTCTAATTAGAATATCAGAGGAGCTTAAGAGCATAGAAAAAAGTAAATATTTCTAATTGTATTCTTTAACTTTCTGGGAAAAATGAGCTCACTACTCATTCTGTAGTGTTTCTTTTTCCTGTGCTTTCATCTTACTTTCTTCTTCACATCATTAATTTTCAAGATAGGTTCATGAAGGCACACTACAAAAGGAAAGTGCTGGAACAACAAAACACTTCAGGCACAATCTCTCTACTGTGCCCTCTTTCTTTATCAGTTTAGAGGACTGGGCATAAGGAAGCAAACATACAAACAGTCACAACAAAAACATATATTATTATTTATTTTTTTCTAATTTTTTTGTTTGTATTTATTTTACTTTTTTAAATTTAAAACCATCTTGCCTCTTCGAGGTCTGTCTTACCATTAGTTTCACACCAGTTTTAAAGAATGTAAGATAAAGATAATTATACTTCAAAGAATCTCCAGTTCATTTTGGGTTTCTATAATCAGTTCAGGTGCATCTTTCAAAGAAAACAGAAATGAACTTAATTTCAAAGTGTGTACCATTATGATGTATATTCATAATAAAACTTCAAATAAACATGCATTATGTAAGTGAACTAAAGAGAGGTCAATTTGTTAACATAGAGTCATACAAAGCTTCTTGACTCACTTGCATTATGATGTAACAGGCACTTCACAATAAGTATTACTCAGAAGGGAAGTCTGTTATGAGATACAGCAGCAAGCAAGACTACTCACAACCAACATGATGAACAATGAAAAAAGTAAGGTGAAACAGAAACTATCATTTTCAAAGAAAATGGTTGCATTTTTTTCATTTTGAGTCTTAAATTTAAAGCACAAGACATTGAGGTTCAACATAGATATTTGGGACTGTATTCAAAGTTGGGGATGAAAGGAGTGCCTCTTGGTGACATAACCTTAATTGATCTAGCAGTTCATTCCCTAGTTCCTGGTTCTTCCTCTCCATTCAACATGCCTAAGCTTAGAATCCTTCATTCTTTTTAATAAATTGCCGATCTTTTCGTCACCAGCGTTATTTCCCTCTTGTTGAGCAGGCCATAAGTTCAACTACAAATCTTTGGTTACCACCAAGATACGAATGCCACTAATGTACCCTTAGAGATATCATGCCATGCTAAGCATCATTGTGAGTCACAGACATTGCAGCTGAGTGGAAATACTGTTGAATTCCTTCCTTGTAATAATGCATACCTGTAGGAGGAACAGGGCAGCAGACTGTGTATAAATACTTGGGGCTGCTCAGTCACAAAAGAATCTCCTGCAGGAGGACTTAATTGAGTACGGCATGGGAGACCAGGGATTGCAGAAGCAGACAATGCCAGATAGTCAGCAACTGTTTTTTAGAAGAAATGCTTTCTTGGTACCAATGGGGTGTGGTGGAGGGCATAAAAGGAATTTACAGCAGCACAGAGAAGCTTGCTGTGAAGTTCTTCCCCTACTCCTGGAGTCTGTGTCATTAATAATGGACCACCTCACTTTCAATCCCCAAGGACAAATAGAGTTGGGCAGCAGGCCATCCAGAGTGCAAGAAGCACATACCAGCTTTCAGTCCTACAAAGTCTAGGCTTTTAAAACTAGGGTTTAAGCTCAGAACTAGCTCTTAGTTTCTAGGTTTTATATCCCAAGTGTGTGGTGTCTACAGCACTGGACAAAGTAGAAGACACAGAAAATAACTCCATGCATCTACAGCTCTCGGATATTTGGTAACGATAGTAAATGCATTCACTTGAGAAATGACAGAATATGGAATAAATAGTGCTTAGAAAACTGGATCTCTAAATATAGAAGAATAAAATTAGACACACACCTTTGTATAAAAACTAACTTTTAATGGATCAACTAATGAAAGATAAAATCTGAAATTGCTCTAGGCAGGACCTTACATGCTAGAGTTGTAGGAAAGGACTTTCTCCCAGAGGACCCTGTTATATCAATCTGGCATATACCCAGAGGTCTCCTGGCATGCAATAAGGACACATGCTCCACTATGTTCATAGCAGCATTATTCATAATAGCCAGAAGCTGGAAAGAACCCAGATGTCCCTCAACGGAGGAATGGATACAGAAAATATGGTATATTTACACAATGGAATACTACTCAGCAAATAAAAACAATGAATTCATGAAATTCTTAGGCAAATGGTCAGAACTGGAAAATATCATCCTGAGTGAGGTAACCCAATCACAAAAGAACACACATGGTATGCAGTCACTGATAAGTGGATATTAACCCAGAAGCTCAGAATACCCAAAACACAATTCACCTATCAATTGATTCCCAAGAAGAAGGAAGGAGAGGCCCCTGGTCCTGGAAAGACTGGATGTAGCAGTGTAGGGGAATACCAGGACAGAAAAGTGGGAGGGTGTTGACTGGGGAACAGGGGGAGGGAAGAGGGTTTATGGGACTTTCAGGAAGGGGGGAACCAGGAAAGGGGAAATCATTTGGAATGTAAATAAAGAATATAGAAAATAAAAAAAATCTCTACAGAACCTTGAAAAAAAAAAAGAAAGATACCATTTGACCTGAAATTGGAGCCAAAAACCAAATAATGGAATCTGGTAAAACCTACTTGTTTCTCCACGGCTAATGAAACCAGGAATTGAGTAAAGAGAAAACCCATATAATGGGGATGATTTTTTCAACTCTACTCATGACAGAGGACCAGAAATATATTAATAACTCAAAAGCAACACAATGAAAAACAAGTGGCCTGTTCAAAAATGTGCTTGGGATCTGAATGGACAGAACCCCAAAGAAGAAATAAAGATGATTCAGAAGTCTCAATTTTTTTTCTGTCTTCCCTAGCAGTTAAGAAAATGTAAATCCAAACAACTTTGAGAATTCACTGTACTCCTTTCAGAATGATGAAGAGAAACCAAACAACTGACAACAAGTGCAAATGGGGTGAGAGAAAGTGTCTTTTCTCGTGGCTGGGGTTGCAAACTGGTGCAACCACAGTGCAACTCCACATGGAGAACTCTCAAAGTGTTAAAAGCATATCTTCTATATGACCAGCTATAGCTCTCATTGGCCTGTGCCTGAAAAGACCCAGCATCCTACTTCAGAGATGTCCAACCATGCTCATTACTGCTTTACTTGCAACAGTTAAGAAATGGAAGCGACCTAAATATCCTTCAGCTGATAATGGATAATGAAAATGTGGCTTATGTACACTAAACAGCAGAATGCGGCTGGAAAGCAAAAGGGAATCATGACATTTGAAGGTTAATTGATAAAGCTAGAACATACTACTTGAGTGAGTTTACCCAGGCACAGGCAATAAATAAACAAACAAATAAATAAATAAATAAATAAATAAATAAATGCCCAATTTTCCTTTCAAATCCTGTGAATATATAACTAACCAAGAGGAATGCTAGAAATCAGAAAAATGTAAATGCAGAGATTTTGTGGGGGATGCACAAAACCAGATGACAAATGGATAAAGGTTATTTGGAGGGAGCAAATATGAAACTGGTGAGTTAGGGTAGAGGGAGGGAAGCCTCTATAGGAATAGGGAAAAGGATGGGGGTGAAGTGGCACTGAGGAGGTTTGGAGAAACATGCTATTATTTACTTACCTCCGAGCCAATATAGTACATGTGTCTGTATGTGTACATATGTGCATATAGTTTACTCACAAGAGAGACAATTTTTCTTTTTGGTAAAATCGTATTGAATACAAATATTATGACAGAACTGATAAAATATATTATGATATAGTCATTGTAAAATTCAAAAAGAAATAATAGCTTACTTATGTGAAGGAACCCAATATAGGATATTGAAAGAAATTCTGTTTGGCAATACTGATAATATAGAAATCAGGGTACAGAGGGATACAACTATGACACAGAGGACATGTAAATCAAGATACACAGAAAGGCCAGCAGAGGAGAGGTGGGAATTTAAACTACTCTTGGTTGTAGGGAGAATTCCTAGGTGAGTGAATGTTACTAATAGTTATTGTTTATATTTCTATACATGCTTGTTTTGCAGGAACTATTAATTTTTTTAACTAACAATTAAAAACAATTTAAAAACTACTAGCCTGAATAGCCCTATTAGATCAAAGGCAATACATTTTACACCAGTGTTTCATCAGAGCTATACAGAAAAAAGACCAAGTTATGATTGACAAAAATTCTAGGTAACAGTAATAGGCAAATGGAAGAACTATTGGTATTTATTCATAGACTATTTTTATTATTTAAAATTTTGAGATTCAATTTTATTATTTTTAGGAAATATATAGTATGTTATAGTCAATGTATAATGCATATTTACTTTTGTGTTCTCAAGGATAGTGTTGCCTACTAACAACTTTCCAAAAATTACTTTTTTGAGGAAATTATATCTCCAGTTTATGTTTATTCCAAAAGACAATAGAATACATAACATTGCCACGTTAATTTCATGGATATTAGGAAAAATTGGAATTTACCAGACAACAACGACTTCCATTATTATTCCATGTCCAAACACAGTAAACAATAAGTTGACCTAATTTAAGTTTTTGTAATTTGTGTTCAATGCCTGCCAGTGTTTTGAATTAGCAAATGTTAATAAGGCCAAATGTGGTGCTGTATCACAACATTCAGCTAACTGATAGGGCATTTTAAGCATAGCCTAGCTTAATGTCACTTAGCCCAGCATCCAATATTCTACAAAGGCTGTGCCACTGTGCCAGGGAACTTTCTCATCCAGGATGTTGTTACCAGATGGTGCTCATCCGGCCATATGTTGCAACGCTGAGATGAGCTTAATGATACCCTGCTTGCTACTTCACTCAGTAGTGAAAATGACTGTGAATTAATAAATCCTAAGAATAAAGGAGAGAAATCTGAGATGAAGAGAATGCTACACATGCAATTGAGAGCTATGATAAGCTTTATCCATGCTATAAGAGAACTTCATCTAAAAACACAAACTGGGCGTATTGATTCTATTTTGCACTTTGCTCAATAGTATACTATGTGAATTTTTTAAATTTTATTTAATCGTTTATTACACTTCAGATTTTATTGCCGGTCCACCCTCTGACTGTTCCACATCCCATACCTCCTCTGCCCCTGTCTCCACGAGGTTGTGCCCACCTGCCCCCACTCCACACCTCACCACACCTCTCCACTCCCTGGGGTCTCCAATCTCAGTCCTCACCTCAAATTCTCAGTGTCGAAAATAAAAAAAATACATATTTACTTTAAAAATGTTGTAAAGGTTTCAAATTTGAAATATTGCTGAGTTTTCTTTAGAAACTCCCTAGTTTCTAAAATAACTACTTTTCCTCCTAAAGGTATATTTTGTCTCTTTCTTTTCTATCCCCTTCTTTTCTTCTTTTCCATCCTTCCTTTCTTCTTTTCTCCTTTTTCACATCTAATGGAACAAATGTTTTTTTTTCCCCTGTAATTGGCTCTTCTGCTGAAGTGATGGTTTCTGTTCAGAGATATGTACATAAAATTTTAATGGAGTAAAATATTTTGAGGTATTTAATTATTTGTACACAAAAAGAAAACAGTAAAGAATATAGTTTATTATTTCGATGTTGTGTATGTGCTTGTTCGTGTTTTGACTCAGAGTTCTGACCATTTGGAGAGTAAGACAACCATTTTATTCTATTGTGCTTCATCACTATATATTCTTGAAGCAGCAGTAATTTATAGATCCTCTTTTTACCTAATGACAGGTATTTTTGCATTTGGCTATGTTGGGGAATGATATACCCATATGTTATGTAACAGTTTCCTCTGAAACATTTTATATGGCCATGAAGGATTTTAAGCAGGAAGGTAAATAACTCAAGACAGCTTCAGGAAGTCCCTGAAACTGAAGAAATTGGCTAGACACCCCCATGAAAGAGTAGACAATAAAAAGTAAGAATTCCCCTCAGATGAAAGATGAACTTCAAAGAAGCCCAAAACAAAAAAACTCTAAGATGACTGAGACCAGTCCAGATGCCTAGAAATAAAAATTATCTGAGCTATCAGGGAGAGGTTTAGCCTAACTGGTCTGCAGACTGGACATGGCTAGGGCTATTGGAGAGAGAGAGGAGAGTCAAAGGAAGTAAACAATAAGGAATACACAGAGTAGCAGGGTTGTGGGAAGAATGAGTAGCTAGAGGGAGGAAAATCCTTGAGCTGGAGGGATTTTAGGAGAAGGGAGGAGGCAAGAATGGCTAGTATGGGCTTTATAATATATAAAAGGTATTGTGTCCTTTCTGATAGAGGTAAGGGAAATGAATCCTTTTGGTGGATGGAAACCAGCTTCACAAGTTTCTACAGAGTTATGGCCTTTATCTAGCTGCCAGAAATCTTTCTAGAGTCCAGGTTAAACTCATGTTGGATATTTGGACTGCCTTTCGGAGTCTGGGGAATTGAAGTTTCCTTTGGACCTGAAAGGATACAAACCATCCAAGGTTGTGCAGTGTTCTGTAGGTTCCTAGATTTGTGAGCAGTCATGCATCCTGGTACAGGCTTTGTGATGCAGCTGTCTGGAATCATGTATGTTCCTGTATGTATCCCCTCACCCACATTCCTGTAAGTAAGCCCAATAAAGCCAGAAGCTGGAAAGAACCCAGATGTCCCTCAATGGAGGAATGGATTCAGAAGATGTGGTATATTTACACAATGGAATACTACTCTGCAATTAAAAACAATGAATTCACGAAATTCCTAGGCAAATGGTCAGAACTTGAAAATATCATCCTTAGTGAGGAAACCCAATCACAAAAGAACACACATCGTATGCAGTAACTGATAAGGGGATATTAATCCAGAATCTCGGAATACCCTAGACACAATTCACATATCAATAGATTTCCAAGAAGATGGAAGGAGAGATCCCTGGTCCTGGAAAGACCGGATGTAGGGGAATACCAGGACAAAGAAGTGAGAGGGAGTTGAATGGGGAAAAGAGGGAAGGAAGGGGGCTTATGGGACTTTTGGGGAGGGAGGAAATGGGAAAGGGGGAATGATTTGGAATGTAAATAAAAAAATTTAGAAAATAAAAAAAATGATAAAAACAAAAAAAAACCAAAAAAGTATGGAGTTTACATTTAATTAATTTTGATGCATTTATGCAATGCTGAAGTAGTCAACAATGGTGAAATTATTATTCAAAGTTGGAAAACCTGTTACATATAATAATAAAAAAGAAACAAATTTGTTTGTTGCTTCTAAGAAAAACGTACCATTTGTAAATATAATCACCACCTTAGAGTAAAAGAATGGGCAAATGTAATCCAATAAAAGCAGGAAGAGTTCAGGTGTCACTGTCCTAACTTCTGAGAAAATAGACTTTGAACTAAAACAAATCAGAAGAGATAAAGAGGTATATTTCATTCTAATCAACAGACCACTAAACCAAGAAGACCGTGCCATCCTAAACATATGTATCACACTCAATGACACCAAATTTCATATTAAAGAAATTTTACAACTGGATTAAAAGACATGAATTAACATCAAAAAAAATTCATTTGTTCACCAAGTTGGACTTTGGCTGTATCTGCAATATGTTCTGTTGTGCATCTAAGGTGAGTAGACTTGTGTGTTGCATTTTCCTGGAAAAGTTTTATCATACAACATTACTCCTCACTTTTTCAGTGGGAGTATTTTTTAACTGCTCTATTAACAATCTGTCTGTCTGTGTGTCTGTCTGTCGGTCCATCCATCTATCCATCTATCTGTCTGTCTATCTATCTATCTATCTATCTGTCTGTCTGTCTGTCTGTCTGTCTGTCTATCTATCTATCTATCTATCTATCTATCTATCTATCTATCTATCTATCTATCTATCTATCATGACATTGCTATTTTGAGGACTATCACTTTATATAGGTCGTATGTTATCCTGTTTGGTTATAAAGTTGTACTTCCAGAAATCTTCTACTCCTGTTAAATGCTTTACTCTTTTGATTTATCTTTCACTACGTTGTAAGTCTATGGGTAGCAAGTAAACTAGAACATTGAAAACATTCCTTTTAATAATCTGGAGGTTTCTTATAAC
This sequence comes from Tokudaia tokunoshimensis, assembly GCA_036184795.1. Classification (NCBI taxonomy): domain Eukaryota; kingdom Metazoa; phylum Chordata; class Mammalia; order Rodentia; family Muridae; genus Tokudaia; species Tokudaia tokunoshimensis. Next base: position 11,494,832 of record BTHU01000011.1, on the reverse strand, counting down.
ATCAAAATGTTCCTCAAAATCCTAATGATACAGTCTCAACAGTGAGAATAAATTTCAGGAATGAAAAATTATCATAAAAAATGTACCTCTGACATTACACAGGTGCAAAATCAATCCTCTAAACTGATGTTTAGTTCCTGATCCTTTTCACTAACATTATGTTTCTTTTTTGTTATTTCTATTTGTTATTTTATTTATTTACATTTCAAATATTATCCTAGTTTCCACTTCACAACATCCCTATCCTGTCCTCTTTCACCCTGCAACTATGAGGTGCTCCTCCACCCACCCACCCAATCCTGCCATACCACCCTAATATTCTCCTACACTGGAAACATCCACAGGACCAAGGGGCTCCCCTACCAGTGATTCCATATAAGGAAATCCTCTGCTGCATATCCTGCTAGAGCCATGGGTCCCCCCATGTGTACTTTGTGGTTGGTGATTTAATCCCTGGGAGCTTTGTGGAGTCTGGTTTGTTGATATTGTAGTTCTTCTTATGGGGTTACAAACCCCTTCAGCTCCTTCAGTCCCTTGCCCTAACTCCTCCTTAGTTTTTTTTTCCTTGCTCACCAAATGGATTTGGAACAATGCACTCCAGTACTCCAGGATGATGCAGTGTATCCTCAATCTGCCATCTCAGGGTCCTGCAGAGTAGTTCTCCTGACTGTGGTATCATCATCCTTATTTTCAAAATTATGCTGTCTACTTCTTCATTTTAAAATAATCTCCACTAAAAACTGTACATAAAAATTCTCAAGGATGTGCAGTTCACTTCTTGAAAGTATTGGTGCTATCTTAATCATGTAATGAGACTTTCTTTTAATGAAACCTTTGATTGCTCTCATGTCACTTTTATAAATGTGTTAATTTATACTGTGTTTACTTGGATACACTTTTATTTTCTTTAATCTATAGACTTTATTTGTGATGACTATCAATTCATTTTGAGTTTAAAAATGCAAATTTCAATTCTAGCTCCTGTCTCTCTAGTAATTCTATGTAAGTCGGCCTGTCTGTCCTTCTCTATATGTTAAGGGACTTCCTTTCACCCTCTCCCCTAGGCTGAAAAAAAAAATCATCTTTTTAAGAGTGGGAACTCTTACTGCATTTCTTAGTTCCTGCACCTTCTGTTTCCTGTATTATTATTAACTTTCTTTCTGACTTATATTGTGTTATAAAGATGTCAATTCATCATTGTCTAAAATTTTTATAGCCTGATACACTCTCACGAATCAAACACATGTAGGAACACAAGCATGTGGCTTATTTGTATAGTAGATTCCTTATTGTTCCTTATTTAACAAGTGAATGCTCAAATTTCTTGTAATGTTACTTACCCTCTCATTTCTCTTATGGTGATCAACTTTCTTAATTTCTTGTAGTAGAATTTTTTAATATTGTTATATATATAATATATAATATATAACATATAATATTATATATAATATTATATATTATATATAATATATAATTATATAATAATATATAATATAATATATAATATTATATATTATATATAATATATAATTATATATAATATATAATAATATATAATATTATATAATATATAATATATATATAATAATTATATAATATATTATATAATATATTATATAATATATTATATAATATATAATATTATATAATATAATATATAATATAATATTATATATTATATATATTATATATATAATATTATATATTATATATAATATATAATTATATATTATATATAATTATATATATATAATATATATATATTATATATAATTATATATAATATATAATTATATATAAATATAATTATATATAATTTATTTATTTATTTATAATAAATAAATAAATAAATAAATAATTTATAATTTATATATTATATATATTTATTATATATATATATATAATATATATATAATTATATATATTATATATTATATATATAATATATATATTATTAATATATATATATATTATATATATATTTATATATATATTATATATAATATAACATATAATATAATATATAATATTATATATTATTATATATTATATATAATATAATATATAATATTATATGTTATATATTATATATTATATAATATGTCATATATATTATATATATGCTGTTTCCTCAATGTAGTTTTATCAAACTGATGACAAGTTTTACAGATGTGAAATTATTATTATCATTTGCTTCATGTTTAAAATAAACTGTATTTTATAAGTCCTCGCGACAATGACATATTCTGTTTTGTGGATATTTTGTAACCCCACTTCTACTTTTGTCCTGAAATTGATTCATTCAGGCATGATAGAACTTTCCTAATCTGTAATTTCATCATGGGAGAGATGGAGTCCAGAGAAAGAGGGTAGCGAAATTCTTCTCTAATTAATTGAATAATAAAGATGACAAGAAGCCAATCACTGGGTGAGGAGGGGGCAAATCTTCTGGGTACAAGAGAGGAAGAGGGAAGGCAGGAAGAGGACACTTCTGTTTGGATGGTGTGGAAAGCAAAGCAGACAAAATTAGGCCAGGGAATTTCTAACATAGTACAGTTGATGTATTTAGGACAATAGATTCTGTGCTCAGCAATTGTGTTATCTGTTAACTCTGAACTAAAATTGTCTGGTGTTTTCCATTTCGTGGTGACTCAACTGAGCAACAGGGAAAATGTAAGGCAACTATAGCAGAGCATGGGATGCTGAGAGTGCACCCCTATTAGCCACAAAAATTTGGGATGGTGGGGCAGTTTCCCAGCAGCTAGCTGCTGGACCGAGAGAGCAATTTCTATTATTTGGAAATTTGGTGGGAGAGGCCTTGGCAGGTTTTGGGCAATGTGCTGGCTGAGAACAGCCAGAGATCACTGCCCAGTGCCAAGCCAGCAATAGCATGGATTGATTTTTTTTTCAGCATTACATGCAACAGAAGAGGAACTCAGTTATCCTGTGCTACATAGTGAGATTGTCTTCAACTGCTTGAACCGTGAAGCTATGTCAAACACCAAAAATGTAAATAACCCAAAACGAACAAAACAAAAACACAGAAAATTGGTTAAACATCTTAGGATCTTTGTCATTATAAAATAGCTTCAGCTTTTTCTTATTTTGTGAATAAATAATCCTTTAATGCTAATAGACCTAAGCAAGCAATGCTACTGAATTCCTCCCACTACCTCTGACAACAGGAAAAGAGACATTTTACAAGTGCCACCAATTTTTATTTTATTTTATTGTATTGTATTTGGCAACCTATGGATTCATGGTTGAGCAAAAAGTCTTCAGATCAATGAACATTGTAGGAACAAATAAGTATATTATAACTGGATTTAAGGCCAACCCTACAGGAGGTAATACATGCCTGATACTAAAATTCTCACTAAGAACCAAAGTTTGGTGAGCTCATAGGCCCCAGCTGTGAACTTATTATTTTACCAAATGTGATATAATTTCAGTCTATCTTCTAAATCCAGATCTCCCTTCCCCCCACCATATAATGTGTGTCTCATCACTCATCAGACAGGTTTCTTTGTGTAGTAGAGAATGATTAATACAAAAATATACAGCAGTCAAAATTCAGAAACCAAGTAACTGTGGCTCATCTACAAAGCGAATATTTATAGCATACCCTAAAGGCTGAGGGACAGTTGTGGAAGATAAGACAGGAGTGTTATAAGAGCCAGAGGCTAGGGATGATCAGAGTGCACAAGGCAGAAAGACTGCACCATGAACTCACTGCAGATTCTGCTTCTTGCAAAAGGGGCACACATGACCAAGCCAATCAAAACTCCAGTTTCTGTGGGGAGGGGCTGATGTGTCTCTGATCCTTGATGAGATGCTGTGCAATGTTAATAGCTTCTGGTCAAAGGAGAGTCATATTTGTTTGAAAGCCTGTTCCATCACCTATGCATGGTCCCCTATCAATGTATATGTGAATGGCTCCAAACATTGTGGGTTATTATACTTAAAAGTGGAAGACTAGATATTACACAGATAAGGGGGTAGATCTTGGAGAAGTTAAGGGCCAGCTGTGTAAAATATTGTATAAAATTCTCCAAGAATTAATAAAAATATACCATTTATAAATTTTTAATATTTAAAAATATATCATTTAAATTTAAAATAGGTAATTCACTTTCAATATTTTATGTTAGTCTAGTTAGATTTTCATATACATTAAGAATGTATTTCCTACATTCTTAATATATAGTATAACATTTAATAACAAGTGACACACATTTATTAGTACAGGCATGTTAAGACATGGCCCCCGTGACATTCATGCCTATTTAGGTTTTACTTGTGGTGGGGTTTGCTGGTTTGCTTTCCTTAAGTGTTGAAAGACACTTGATGCTTTGACCATTTCTTCTCTTCTTACTTAGTGATAACTTGGAAGAAAAGCAGCTCTAAGCAAATGCTTTATTTTTTCCCTTGTTTGCTCCTTATTCCTCCCATCATTGTGAAATTTCTTCAGTATCTAAGAATAGACATCGATACTATTTTCTACAAGCCAGGCCAGTCAATCTCTTCCACATAGCAGGGCCTCTATCATTTTATCTGTAATATTTTATTCTCTCAATATCAGGGTGATAAAGAAGGGTCTAACGCTCATGTGACTCTCCCTCTTTTCTTCATCCCAAAGTCTTTTTCTTACTCCACGCAGATTCATCTCTCAGTCAGTCGCTTACACTGGCAGTCATATTTTTAAAAATTTATTTGTTTAATATCAATCGTGGCAGAGAGCTATCAAATTGATGTTTTGATTCAGCATTAGAGGCTACCTGTGCTCCATCATTCTTCTTGAGTGATTTTCAACAAGAAACGCGGGTTCACATTCTAGTTTGTAAAGCCTGTCTGTATGGATAAAACTTAAATGTATACATATAATTTATACATTCCTAGGATGCTTAATTTTGTCAAGCTGACACAAACCTAGAGTCACACAAGAAGAGAATAAATGTGGAATTGCCTTATTAATAAGTCATTTTGTGTACCTGCGTATAAAGTATTTTATTTTTTATTTGAGTCAGTTAGGTGGTAAGACCCACCTCGACTAAGTGACACTAATTCATGAGTTTTGTCTGGGATAGAATGGAAAGTACCCAGTTAGCTGAGTCTTCCCAAGCTTGCTTGCATTCAGGTTTTCTTTCCATTTGTTTGTGAATGGGACTCACTATTTCAAATACGTAGATTTTGTTAGGTCATTTGTTCAGAGCTATCTATCTGAAACTAATGGAAACTAAAGTGAAAATGATACTTTTTTAATGTCATTTTGTGTTCTTAACATTCTGTGCCTGATACAAAATGTTGCAGAAATAAACATTAATAACCAGTAAGAGCACAGTATTTTATCCTAACCCATCTATACTGCTCAAATTTCCCCAATCATGCAAATCTTTTCTCATAGGTTTCTCAGCACTTTGGGTAGTTTCAACAAGTTCCTTATTTGTTTGAACAAGCTTGTACATTGTTTGGTAGCAGATTTTTTGCTTTCATAATGCCTTTCTGTTGAGACCAGATTCTTCTGTTGATTGTGTTCCATTGCTCTATCCCAGCTGGGATACTTTACTGCTTTGAGTTGCCCAAGGTTGTGACACTGAAAATATCAAAAAAAATGCTGCTTTCTTCCAAGTCTACTAGATAACAGGAGTTCAATCTGCTGTGTCAGAAACTCAGGGATTCCTCCTGGTCCCTGTAGTCCTCACTTTCATTCAGCTAAACAGCTGAGAAGCAGAGCTCTGAAGTGTGCCAAGGATTGCATTCAATGCTGTGGGTGTAGTTGCTATGGCTTTCCTGCTACTGTTTGCACAAAACTGTATATAGTATAGATGTTTACCTAAATCATTATATTTTGTAATGTGTAGATAGTGTTCAAAATGTAAATCACTAATCCTATCACAAGGATTATGAGGTAAAATTTGTCGCAAAATTAATGGTATAGATATTTATTGTATTTATTATTTCAATTAAACAACTAAAAAAGAAACGGAGATTAACAAGCTCTCACAATATATAAGGACAATGAGATCATAAGCACACACATGCATACATACATACAAAATTATCTGTGTTACATGATATATATGTATACATTTCTGATAGAACATGTTGAATATGACCATTTAAAATGCCAGCCATACCAATCATATAGATGATATTCTTTGTGTTCGTTATTTTTAAGAAGTATACTTGTGATTTATCTTGGTAAATATCCTGTTATGTGCATCAAAGTGACTACATAATCAATATTTGTGAAAATATTCAGTGTCTTCATACATGTTTTTATTAATGTGAGAAGAATCTCCTGATGTAAAGGAGAATGTTAGACAGTTCAGTACATCATTGCACATCATTGTTCTCTGAAAGAACCATTTATTAAATAACTTTATTAATAAGGATAGCATAGAGAAAGGACAGGAAGATTCTCTATATTCAACAAGAATTTATAGACCCTATTATTATTTATGGGAGGAAAGAAAAACAGGCTGACAAAAAGCAAATGAGTGAAGAGCTTGTTTGTGAAATGTTCTGTTTAGAATGATTGTTGTGTAAACCACATTGCATAATTTGCTGATTAAAAACTGACAAGGATACATCTAAATAGTGTAGGAAGAAAAAGAGATCTAGATGAGAAAGCACACAGTGCTGTTTTTGAACAGTTGTAAGGGCCGGGGTAACCACAATGTAGCCAAAAAGTGGTGCAAGAACAGATCAAGGATGGAGAGGATGCAGGCTTTATCTAAAGATGTGCATCCTATACAAAAGTCACTGCAAACCTTTGGAACTTTTTTCTTCTTTTCTTAATTTCATATTGTCATGAACAAATTACACAAAATAGTGTTTTTCATCATGACGCTTTTATATGGTATGCAAGTTATTTTGATTGTGACTGCTGCACAACTCAGCAACATCGTTTTATGGGGGCTACAAGAAATGTGTGTGATGTCAGCATAGATGAGTGAGAAGCTTTTGAAGTCATTGGGACACCGTGTGTGTGTGTGTGTGTGTGTGTGTGTGTGCAGTTTGTGTGAGTCATTTTCTGACTTGTCTAGTGAGATTACCACTTTATATTTAATGAGGTGCTGAAGAATATGTTGTCAATAACTGCACTATGAGACCTGTGAAGTTTAAACAATGCAAAACTATGCTTTTTATGATGTAACACCATTTTATTACTCTATTAATGGGCCACATTTACTGAAAATTTAAATATGAAGGGAGTAATTTCGTGGACTTCACAGATGTCCTCCTACAGTCTTCTTAAGTGGTGATAGTTCAAGAGAACAGGACTGGTCTACTAGGGTTTATCGTGCCGGGAAGTCTAACTTGTAGGCAGAGGTTTGTGGGTACTTACTATCCTATGACACAAGGAGGAAATCATAATTTGTGAGAGGCACAGGTGTGTGGGTAGAAGTGCAGAAAGGATAAGTGGGACTTGACAGCAGTTACCAAATATACATTTGAAACTAAATCTGCCTATATAGACTAAAAGGTACTGTCAGATGTTGTGATTAGCCTGGGACCTGTATCAGTATTTATTTATTTCCCTGAATGAAAGTATGAATATGTAGATAAAGATATTTCAGGATGCTTCTTTCAGTATATTAACTTGTATTTTGTTATGTATTGTGATAGCAATATTGAGAGATAATTTAATAGCATATTTCAATAAGCAGAATATCAAAGAAGATCATATAGTGTATAGAGTAAAGATTACGAGATAAAATATAACACAAATTTTGGAGAGTGAAAGTAATAAGGTAAAAATAAAATAATGAAGTTTTCAAATACAGGTTTAAAAATGAAACTGTTATTTAAATTGTACAGCCTATTAGCATGAATATGAATAATTTAGAACTGCACAGCACAAACAGATTTTTCATAGCATATGGAAAAGTAGATATTTTATGGAGATTAGAGGGGTTGAGAATAATATGACATAGCTAAAACAAGAATAAGTTATATGATATTGAAAAAAGACTCCAGTAACTCCCAACTCATGCTCATGCAAGCAAATGTATTTAGCTTAATGGGTCATAGGAGGAGGATTGTTGAGAATGTTTTCATTGGGAGACAAAGGATTATGAGAACAATGTGTGCCTGGGGAACCTATAAAAATGAATGGTGTTAATTGTATACATCTATCATACTGGCAACTAATCAAATATTGGAGGAGCACAAAAGATATGTTCTAAATGTGAACAACTGCTATGAGTTGACTATTACCGATTTCATTTTATTAAATTCTGAATTGCTGTCTAATGTAAGTGCATTTGTTAATTTTGTTCTTATGATGAACTACAAAGAAAAAATCAACCTCCAAAACATGTACCTTTGTTTTATTGTGATAAATTTTATTTGTTGTTATTATTATTAATATATAACTTAGTTCTATTTAATTTGTTTGTTTTATAACTTATTTCACACCATTTTCTCCAAATGCTTTTTAAAATATGCATATATATATGAATAGGATATATTTATATATCCTATTTAATTTTAGTACTTGTAAATATAGATCATCATTTTTATGAAAGAATTAGTATGAACAGAATTTTTAAAATGTTCATTTTATTTAAATTGGTTTTCTTGGTATTAATTTTTGTTAACTTGAATTAATAAAATTTTATTAAAATACTTATGTTTTATTAAAATTTTTCATATATGTTTTGAATTTGTGACCTGTTATATTTTTGATTGTGAATATAGCCATTTTGAAGTGGCTGAGCCATCTCTCCAGCCCTTCCTGACCTTTATTTACAGAAAAAACAGTAGTGAGAATGAAAGTAAGGACAAAGTTTCAGTCACATGCAGTTCTTGGTGGTCACTTAGGGACTGTATCTGTACTTCCCTAGGTATCAACATGTTGGCAATGGGTCTGAGATGCTGCCTTCCTTTGATTCAAGAGAAGTACCAAACAGAACGTTTATGTATATTTCACCCTATTAAAATGTTATTTTAGTAACTATTTTGAAATTAAAGAATCTACACTCAGCAGCAAGGTGAAAATATAATTAGCTAAGCTCTGGGAAAAACACTAAGGGTGACCATTACTATCAGAGTCAAACGAACCACTATAGAACATCCTAGGACATCTACTATGCTCAGTATGGTAATTTAACCAGCAAAGGAGTCAGGAGTCTCCTAGGTCTCTTTAAAGGCTCCTTCACACACTCTTCATCACAGGAACCCACTTGAGTAACAAAAACTCATTTAAATGTTACTTATGTAAATGTCCTTGGAATATGTGATGCGAGAAATAAAATGAACCTAATCGTCATAGAACACGCTAGTATTTTAAGTACAACCAAGGCAAGCCATTATATTTCTCTGGTTGAGTAGACTCTTTTACATGTTAACATATGCTTGGGTTTCATGCTTGCTTACTAAGTGTTGATCCATTGTGACCAGCCTCCTTTTAAGTCTTTTTCTGACTTCATATTTTCCCCAGTGATAGACAAAATCCCTAAACCATGAGAGAGAGAAAGACTCCTGTCTTTATTTGTCTTTTCCTATGACATCAATAGGAGAAATAACTCACATATCCCACTTTTACTCATATGAATATTAATCTGTTCAAAATCCTGCACCAGTTAAAAGCTTTAGTTTTTACTTTGTTGTAGGGTAAAACATACCCCCAACTGCGTAAACACTTGTGTTGAAACTCTACTCCCCAATATAATAATGTTAGGATGTGGTCCTTTAGGAAGTAATTAAGTTTATGAGGTCATAAAAGTGCAGCCTTCATCTGGACAAAGAGTGTTCTTAGGATAACTCCCAAGACTCTTTTCTTATCTTTCTCCTCTGCTACACAAAAGTACAAAGAGAAGGTAGCATTCTGTGTCTGATCACAAGGCTCCAATCACTGAAGCATGCTCGCATGCTCTTATTCTCGTCTCAGACTTCCAGCTCCCAGGAGAGTTTAAAAAAAAATGGATGTTGTTGTCAACAAACCAATGAATAGCTTGTTGTTATGGCAGCCTGAAATAAGACAACTATAAAGAAACCTATAGCAAAATAACCTTGCTTCACACTGACAGCTTTCTGTGTCTGTTACGAACACGTGTAGACAGGTAAAGCAAAAAAATGTTCATTTTACTCAGAGTTTGGAAATTTTTGGTATACAGCTGACTATTTCATTCTGGTCTTTTACAAGGAAACATACCATCACAGAGAATTCTTTAAGGGGCAAAATATTCATACTATCAGTGTGAATCAAAGAAAAAGGAAAGAAGGCAGAAGCCTGATTCTATCTTGAAAACACTCCTTTCTACTGCTCTTAAAATCCTAAAATCCTACAGAACCTAACTCAGGATGATATTTTCAAGTTCTATCCATTTGCCTAAGAATTTCATGAATTCATTGTTTTTAATAACTGAGTAGTACTCCATTCTCTAAATGTACCACATTTTCTGTATCTATTCTTCTGTTGAAGGATATCTGGGTTCTTTCCAGCTTCTGATTATTGTAAGCAAGGCTGCTATGAACATAGTGGAGCATGTGTCCTTGTTATATGTTGGTGTACCTTTGGGTATATGCCCAGGAGTGGTATAGCTGGGTCCTCAGGAAGAACTATTTCTAATTTTCTGAAGAACTGCCAGACTTATTTCCAGAGTGATTGTACCAGCTCGCAATTCCACCAGCAATGGAGGAATGTTCCTCTTTCTCCATGTCCTGTCACCTGAGTTTTTGATATTAGCCATTCTAACTGGTGTAAGGTGGAATCTCAGAGCTGTTTTGATTTGCATTTCCCTGATGACTAAGGAGGTTGAACATTTCTTTAGGTGCTTCTCAGTCATTTGAGATTCCTCTGTTTAGCTCTGTGCCCCATTTTTTATAGGGTTATTTGGATTTCTGGAGTCTTATTACTTGTGTTCTTTGTATATTTTGGATATTAGCTTTCTATCTGATGTAGAGTTGGTAAAGATCTTTTCCCAATCTGTGGATTGCTGTTTTGTCTATTAATAGTATCCTTCACCTTACAGAAGCTTTTCAATTTTATGAGGTCCCATTTGTCAATTCTTGATCTTAGAGCATAAGCCATTGATGTTCTGTTCAGAGAATTTCCCCTGTGCCAATGTGTTTGAGGTTCTTTCCCACTTCTTCTTCTGCTAGATTAATTGTATCTGGATTTATGTGGAGGTCCTTGATCCACTTGGGATTGAATTTTGTACAAGGAGATAAGAATGGGTCCATTTGCATTCTTTTACATGCTGACTTACAGTTGACAGAAGGCCAGAATAGCTGTCCCCTGAGAGGCTCTGCCAGGGCTAGACCAATACAGATGCAGATGCACACAGTCAAACATTGGACTAAGCTTGGAGACACCAAGGGAGAAGTTAGGGCAAGCGCTGTAGGAGTTGAAGGGTTTTGCAACCCCATAGGAAGAACAACAATATGAACCGAACAGAACCCCTGAAGATATCAGGGATTAAAACACCAACCAAAGAGTACACAGAGGGGACCCATGTCTCCATCTGGATATATAACAGAGCATTGCCTTATCTGGCATCTCTGGCAGGGGAATATCTTGGTCCTGGGGAGGCTTGATGACCCAGGATAGGGGAATGCTAGGGTGCTGAGGCAAGGGTGGGTAGGCTGTTGGGGGGATACCCTCATAGAGGCAAGGGGAGGGGGAGGGAGAGGGAATAGGGGGGTTGTGGAGAGGAAACTGGGAAGGGGGATAACATTTGTAATATAAATAAGATAACCAATAAAGAAATGAAAAATTGAAAAAAAATCCCACAGCACACAATGGGATTCATATACATGTAGATAAGTCTTGAATGTCTTGCTCTTTAATAGCTATAAGCTATGTAATAGCTTATAGCTTAATAAAGGTTAATAAAATTTCCAGTGTGGTTTATCTGTTTTGGAGATGTTGGCAAATGGACATCCTTAGACTGCCTAATATGACAAACTATTTCTAATGTTCTTGGTTATCTTTAAGATTTTGAACAGAGGATGCCATTATTGGACATCAAAGGGAGGAGAGGCCCTCGGTCCTGAGAAGGCTGGAGGCCCTATTCTAGGTGAATGCCAGGACAGGGAAGTGGGAATGGGTGGATTGGTGAGCAGGTGGAAGGAGGATGAGTTAGGGGGCTTTCATGGAGGAAACCAGGAAAGGGGACAATATTTGAAATGTAATTAAGGAATATATATAATATAAAAAAAGAATTTGAGGTTAAGAACTTGTTGCTAATGACAACATAGACTTGAGTTACAGAACAGAAAACTAGAGCTGTCACTCATGGAAGCTTTCTCTTTGGTGACCATCATTCCTTATGCAGGAAGCCCCTATTACCAGTGGAGAAATATAATCACCAATCTTGCCCAGCTTTGAATCTTACACACTCCGACAATAAACAACCTGGCAAGGCATGCTACTGCCATGGCAGGGGCATGCTTAACAGGCAGAGTCAGTTACCCTTCAGGCCCTGGGACTTTGTGGGGTTACCATACACTAGTGAATTCCTCTCACATAAGAGTGTATAGAGAACACAAATTGGAAATGACTTTTTAATGAAGACTGAGAAGGAGAACACAGTTGTTTTGGTTGGGAAGATGGGGTGAATCTGGTAGTAACTGACGAAAGGGTCCATTTAATCAAAATGCATTTGATTGAATTCTCAGAGGACTAATAAAAATAAAGGAAAGAAGTAAATCTAATTTTCTCCATCTCCTGCTCTTTGGTTGATCATTTAACTTGTACATGGCAGAAGTATTGTCCTACCCATAAAAAATCATTATGCTGTTCCATTTTTGTTATCTCCCATGAACACTTGTTTATCCACATGAGCAGAATTAAGAAATTTCCATACAAAACAAAACAAAACAAAAAACACTTGCAAAAAAGCTCTGTGACATGATTTATTTTGTATCTCTGGCCCTCCAAAGGATATTCAGTTACTAGTCAATTGTCTCTTTAAGAATTGTTAGCTGTAGGAAGAATAACATCAGATGGCCAGACCACCCCTCTCAGGACTAGAGCACAAACCGAGGAAGGTACATGAAGGGATCCTTGGCTCCAGGTAGATGTAGCAGAGCATGTCCTTGTCTGACATCAATGGGAGTAGAGGTCTTTGGTCCTATGGAGGTTTCATGCCCTAGTGTAGAGGGATGCTGGAGCAGTGGGATGGGAGAGGGTGGATAGAGGTGCACCCTCATAGAAGCAAAAGGGAGGGGGGAGAGGGCAGATGTGGGATGGGGGTTTGTGGAGAGGCAACCAGGAAGTGGGATATCATTTGATATGTAAATGAATAGAATTATTAAACAACAACAACAAAAAGAATTGTTAGCTGTTAGAACTGGCTAACCCTATGCCCTTTCCATGTTAGTTGTCTCATGGATTTCTGGGACCAAGATCAGCTATTAAAAAAAAATAAGCCAACCCAAGTTGTGAAAAGGGATTGGGCTAGGAGAGTAGGCACAGAAGATATTGTTGGGAGACAGATGACCCAGAAGAAGCTGCACTGAACAGATCTGCCAGAGCCTTAGTTATAGTTTGGAGCTGCTAGCATTGGGAAAACTGAAAGAAGGGACCAGGTAAGCAGATTGTTGAGGAATAGAGAGGAAAGTTTGGTAGAAATCTTTGAAGGGCCTACTCTGGAAACTGATGAAAGAGGGCTGGTGGGGAGTTAAGAGAAGTGGTTACTGTTTGCACACACACACACACACACAATTATAACGCTCATTTTTCCATGCTGAGAACACACTAGTGATGGATACATTCATAGATGGCTCAATTATGTAATTAATAATTATATGATAAAGAAAATTAACAAGTAAACATATTTAATGGATTCATTTACATGATCCACAGTCAAATGAGGACATTAAAGATTCCAGCACAAATTCTCACAATCCATTTAGATAAAATCTCACACTTTGAAGCAATATAAAAAGTACAAGGCATAAGATTAACAGTGAAAATTAGGTTTTGCTTTGCTATTCTTAGTTCTTCCCTAAGTCTACTTATTGTACAGCAGGGTGATCACAGTTAACAGCAATACATTTTGTATTTCAAAATTGCTCGTTATCAAGTGATAGATAAATTAGTTGACAAGATTTCTAAAAAGTATTACTCTGTGTGTTATACAGTGAGCTCTCTCTCTGTGTATAAGTGGGATTTGTATCCCTGGTTTCATTTAGCCACTTGTATTGAAACTATTTGAAAACAGTAAGTATACACAGACTTATTGTACATAAGTATATAGGGGTCATATACTATTTTATAAATAATATAATCTAAGAAGCATGTAGCACTTACATGATATTAAATTTGATAAATAATCTAGAAACAATCTAAAATAGAGGAGCCTATGTCAGTGAACTATCACTGTGAAAAAATATCTATTTTTTTTTCCAGTTTACAAAAAGGAATGATGTTTTGCTCAGATCTTTATTTTTGGAAGGTGTGGCCCATGATGAATTGCCTCCATTGCTTCAAGCCTAAGGAATGTAGAGTATATGCTCTAAAGGACTCAGTGTGAAGCTGCTTTTCACAGAATGGCCAAGAACTGAACACCAGAGAAAAGGTTTCTTCCCACATTCTCCTTGAAGGCAAATAATCTGGAACCTTCTGTCCCACCCATTAATGATATATCCTATCTTCCAATATCACCAGAAATAAAGGTGAAATATGTTTAGTCCTTTGGGGGTCTATACCAGTTCCAAATGTAGCAAGGAATAAATACACAAAATGTGGACACATACTATGTCATTCAAACAAGAGAATATACATTCACATTGTGCTGAGTGAGAATGGCAGAACCAGTTATAGATATATGCCAAGTGCTGGTTCACCAGAAATACAGAAAGGCACCACATTTTGTCTCACAAGCAGATAAAATACTATTTGTCAATTAAAATGGTATTTTATTAAGTGTACGACATTGTGACAAGCTTACCACCTTGGCTAGGAACCCAGTTTCTTGAATATAATGAGCATATATTGTACTACAGAGAGGTAGCTTTAGCAGCCTTTAAATTCTAATTGAAAAAAAATATAGCACTTAAATATTTATGTTGGTTT
The DNA here is from genome assembly GCA_036184795.1 of Tokudaia tokunoshimensis. Classification (NCBI taxonomy): domain Eukaryota; kingdom Metazoa; phylum Chordata; class Mammalia; order Rodentia; family Muridae; genus Tokudaia; species Tokudaia tokunoshimensis. The sequence continues at coordinate 11,479,801 of BTHU01000011.1, read as the reverse complement.
CCATGCTGACACTTCCCTTACCTTGTATATAGCTTGATTGCAAAATGGGGTTATAAATATAAATTATTTAAGTTTTAATGCACTTTAGAATAACAAGAAATAAATTTCATAAATCAATTTTTTTATGAGTGTACACAATTCATAATCCTCACTGAAGGCTGAAAATGTTTCCTGAGTCATACATTCTAGAAGCCATGATGCTAGTAAAAATGAAAGCTCTTTGTTCTCCAATCTTGAAGTGCTTTGGGGTAATCATGTAAACTGAATTCCTGAAGAAGTATCCAAAGGAGATTTGATATACATCTATTTTTCTGTTGATATTATGTAGTTGTAGAGGCACTGGCCATGTTTCAAAAGATTTGACTGAATATGCTGCATTTGATAGACCTAACTCTTGGATACCGAGGTTCTCAGATACAGAGAAGTAGGTATGGCATTATTAGTTAGACTGTTTAGAGATTTGACAAGGAAGTATCTTTTATGGTTCTTAAGAAAAACTTCCTCTATAGTTACTTGCCATTATAAACTTGTGTAAGCTGTATATTATTTAGCAGTGTAATTTCTTCTCAGTATGTAGTAAATATTTAAATAGAAAATTTTAAATTACTTGAGAAAAGCCAAGTAGCCCTCAAATATCTCAAAGCCCTTGTTTGACTATTGATTAATATTTAATATCAAGTAATTCAACTGTTTCATTAATTATCATTCAAGAGACTAGGTTTAAATTTGGTTTTGTGTTCTTGTCATATTGATTAGTTTTATATATTCTGCTCAAAGTGTTATAAATAAGAACAATGAATCTATCCTATTTATGAATTTCGTCTACATAGTGCTATTTTGTCTTTCTTTAACTTTCACCAACAACCATCTTGTTAGTATCAGAGCCATTTTCTCTGATGCTCATCTTGATCTCTGTAGCAGTTTTTCAGATATTTGAAACTTTCAAAATGGTTTATGATTTTACTCCTAATTCATGAGACTATCTTATTTTTGTCCTTTATGGATTCCACTGGTCCACCTGACTCTGGGAAGGAGAAAAGTCATAATTCAATTCCCAACATCCCTTAATATATACTTTATGTTTCCTTTTAAATTTGTGATTAGAAAGTTGAAGAACAAAGCTAAAGGAAATATTTCTAATTTACAAATAATTTAAGTTATTCATTTCTCCCATGTCAGATAAACAACAGTGGGCTGTCCTTTAGTAATCTTGTCTATTTAATATCCTTTGTTCAATAGTTTCCATTTCAACAAATTTCGACATTTATGATTCCATGTTATGTCTCAAACACCCTATTTTGTCTTCATCGGTCTCCACTGAATATATCACAGGTCATTTTGACCTGGAGTCTGAATTATATTCTCATACTTGCTCTTTCTTCGCCTTTCCATTTCATCACACTTGTTATCAAAGTCATCTCCCTGAGAAGATTGTATAGCTTATCCACTGCTCTGTGCCATCCTTCTTAAGAAACCCAATAGTCTAGGACCTTGTCTTCCTTCAGTGTGCTCTATTTATCAAATTGTCTTACTTTGTTATTCTTTACCTACTCTCTGTCCTTCTGTCCTGCCACTCTATTGTCTTAAGGGTTTCAAATGTTTAATTGTTGTATTTGATCTGGTTTGATTAATTTATCTGTGTGGTTTGTGTCTTGAATGGCATATTATAAATTTATGGATGCCATCCATATTAATCTCCTTTCACACAAAGCTATTCTGTTGTGTTTTGCTTTATTTTCTCTTTTAAAGCTATAGGCTCTATTGAGTCTTATGATTAATGAAACAATTTGTCCAGTGTCATTTAATTATTTTTGACTGCGCAATATTTCCAAGTTTCAACAGCTTCTGTGAAATGTATTAAATGATAAAGTATTGCACAGTATCAAAATTTTACAATTGCTAATCACAGTTCTTCTATGTCTCTTAATTGAATCCCTTCTCTCTAAGTATGCAAACTACTGAATATCTATTGATATAAAGAAAATAATTGACAAGTCTTATAGATAAACTTAATATTTAGTGCAAATAATCTATTGTAAGAATTGGAAAATGCAACTCTCTTTAATATAACATGGAACTTTGAATTGTGCTATTGAAAAATACTAATTGTAAGTAGAAAGCAAATAAATATAATTTATCAAGACAGATAAGTAAATATTTAATTTAAATGGTTATTTGAAATAAAATTATTTGAAATATGACATAATTATTATAGTTTTCTCTTCGTTTATTACCTGTTTTGTAATTATATATTCCTACTTTCATGTTAATGATTCAATAGACAATATATATTGAGTATTTCAGTGATTAGGTCGCTCATCTTGATAGACATCCCACTCTTTATTTGCCTCTGGTGTATTTTGAAAATCACTAGAGTGGAATCAACTCAAGATGCTCTAGCTCAAACAGGTAAAGTTTATCTGGAGCCTTCATTAATTCTCTCTTGCAAGGTCCTTTCACTAAACTAGCTTGGAATTTGTCTAACATGTAGCCTTAGATAACTGTGCATGTTACCTTAGTTCAGTGTTCTGAGGAAAGAAAAATAACTAAAACTTTTGTTTTTTTAATATATAAGAATAGCTTTGTATTAGTTTTATGTATAATTAGTACATATTAATATTATACATAATACATATATATTATATATACATATATATAATAATAATATATATATTTCATATCACATCCTTGAATTACTATGTTTGCTCATCTATGTAAAATTCCAATAGTGTATGCATATTATGGGTATTTGAGGAAACATATCAGAAAAACAAATGATCAAAAATCAATACAGCTTTCATGTTTGAGGTTGAAGTAATTAAATATTAAAAATAAAACATGATTTCTATACTTGAATCATTTTCCTTGAGTTGTCTGCCAGTCAAATCATGTGGTTCCAGTGGGCCTCAGGCATGCAGTCTGTTTGTGTCTTACCTCATTAGTTTTCTCACAAAATGATCCCCACAGAATTCCTTTTATGTTCAATCTTGCAGAGTAGGAAACTGTGTAGTCAACATTTTTACCTTGATTAGTATGCAGTTACAATGCTGAGATAATTTAAATTGAAACCAGTTTAATATTAATCCTCATGAGATATAAGCAACACTGTAGTAGAAATATTTTTAAATACCCTAGAATATACCAATACTTTTGTAGCAAGCTAGTTTGACTACTCTGTCTTGGTTTGTTGATTGTATTCTGAATATTTCAAAGCATTCTTTCTGATTTCTGCAATGAGATTTCTTCCTCAGCAGTACTGTAGTACAATATGCCCCTCTCTACAGGTTGTTTTCCTTTGTCAAACTCTAATCCAGCTACCATTTGTAGTGACTTTGTTGATGGCATCAGTAAATGGGGTAGCAGGCAGGTTAGTGGATATTCATCTAGGTGAACCTGTTGCAGTTAAAAGTGTTTGTAAAAGGTCAAAAGGGAAAGTAAGTCTTAAAGGACTTACTGTAGATATGGAAGGAGATCTGCATGGGAGGGAAAGTCCGTGCAGTGGATGGGACTGTGCTCAACATGAAAGGAGACTGACAGTATAAAGATGACTCATGTCACAGTGGTAACCTCAGCCTACAACTGCTGGTAATTGAGTCTGGTCAAGAGAAAACCTGACCCTGGGGGACAGAGACTGCAGAACATTTTGCTAGGGCAAAACTAGTAATTTTTCACCAAGGGCTTATAAATTACTGAGTTATTTATCTACAATGAATTGATAATTTCAAAGAACTAATTTTGGTGTGTGTGTGTGTGTGTGTGTGTGTGTGTGTGTGTGTGTGTGTGTGTATGTGTATGTGTCTGGTGTGTCTTTAAATGAAAATCTATTCCAAGTTTGAAAACTTTACAGGCAATTTTCTGTAAATAATTACATATTTTTAGTTGTGTTTTCTTAGGTTTTTGTTACACACACCCCCACAAACATGCACACAATGTAGACTAGGAGCATTTAATATAGTGTCTATAGATTCAATTATTGCTCATTCAGTCAGCAGGATGAACGACTATGAGTGGCTAGTATGGAACTCTCTGGAGAAAATAATATACAAGAGCATAGAAAAATCAGTTGGTAATCCACAAACAGTTCAACACATAAGTTCTGAAATGCAGTATGTTGTATGTGTGTGTGTGTTTAGATAAAAAAGGAGACTATTAAAAGAGAAAAACCTAATTCAAAAAGTCCGTTAATCCTTTATTCAACAAATTGGACATGTTTTGTCACAAGCTGTGCTAGTCACTGGAAATTCAATAGTGACCTAGAGGAAGTGTGCTTTTGGCATTGTGGCATTCAGTTCAGTGGGGAACCAAGAGCTTAATCACACTACATCATTCCAATGAGCACTATTACAGACTATGCAGTCCAGGCTGGGCCCTGCCAACTGATTTCAGGCGGTTTGCTTTTATTCTATAAGCTACAGGGAAGTACTGCAAAATTTAACTTCAAAACTTTAGATTTCTCTGGTGGGAAGAAAGTGATATGACTATATCATGTTTTAAAGAAAGCATTGTAATAAAATAAATGTATTAAATGCATTAAATAATGAGGAAATGGCAAATGTAAAAACAGGGATATTATTAAAAGTTATAAGAACTTTGCATTTGATCTAAGAGAAAAATAAGATGCATGATTTAGAGAAGTAAAGTCAGAAGGGAATTAATTACTTAGTAAAGAAACGTTGATCTAGTATCTACTGATATGAGCAAAATACTCTAGGGTGGTCTTATTTATTTGAAAGTCATTTCTATCAACTGCATTACTCTACAAAATACTTTTAAAACTGAACGTTTATGGTGAACTAATTTAAACTGCCTTATATCATGCACATATAAACATTTAATTGTCCAATAATGAGAAGCAAAGTATTGATTTCCAATGCCAAGAATCGCTTAAAGAAATGCAGTAGAATATGGGTCAACAGATAGAAGCCCATAAAGAGGAAACACAAAAATCGCTTAAAGAAATACAGGAGAGACTGGGTCAACAGGGAGAAGTCCTGAAAGAGGAAACACAAAAAATATCTTAAAGAATTACAGGAAAACACAAAGAAACAAGGGAAGGAATTGAGCAAATCCATTCAGGATCTAAAATAGGAAGTAGAAACAACTAAGAAATCACAAAGAGAGACAACTTTGGAGATAGAAAACCTTGGGAAGAAATCAGGTATCAAAGATGCAGATATCAACAATAGAATACAAGAGATGGAAGAAAGAATCTCAGGTGCTGAAGATACCATAGAAAGCATCGATTCAATAGTCAAAGAAAATGCAAAATGCAAAAAAACATGTAACCCAAAACATCCAGGAAATCCAGGACACAATGAGAAGACCACGCCTAAGGATTATAGGTATAGATGAGAGTGAAGATTTGCAACTTAAAGGGCCAGTAAATATCTTCAACAAAATTGTGGAGGAAAACTTCCCTAACCTAAAGAGAGATGCCGATGAACCTACAAGAAACCTACAGAACTCCAAACAGACTGGATCAGAACAGAAATACCTCCCATCATAATAATCAAAACACCAAAAGTACTAAAAAAAGAATATTAAAAGCAGTAAGAGAAAAAGGCCAAGTAACATATAAAAGAAGACCTATTCGAATCACATCAGACTTCTCACCAGAGACTATGAAAGCCAGAAGATCCTGGGCAGATCTCATGCAGACTCTAAGAGAACACAAATGCCAGCCTAAACTACTATACCCAGCAAAACTCTCAATCACCATAGATGGAGAGACCAAGATATTCCATGATAAAACCAAATTTACACAATATCTTTCCACAAACCCAGCCCTGCAAAGGATAATAGGTGGAAATTACCAATACAAGGAGGGTAACTATACCCTGGAAAAAATGAAAAAGTAACCTTCTTTCATCAAACCCAAAAGTAGATAACCCCTCAAACCTAAAGATAGTGTCAAAAATAGCAGGAAGCAATAATCACTATTCCTTAATCTCTCTTAACATCAATGGTCTCAATTCCCCAATAAAAAGACATAGACTAAAAACCTGGATATATAAACAGGACCCAGCATTTTGCTGTGTGCAGGAAACACCCCTCAGTGTCAAAGACAAACACTATCTCAGAGTAAAAGGCTGGAAAACAATCTTACAAGCAAATGGTCCCAGGAAACGAGGTGGAGTAGCCATCCTAATATCGGATAAAACTGATTTTCAACTTAAAGTCATCAAAAAAGATATGGAAGGACGCTACATACTGGTCAAAGGAAAAATCCACCAAGAGGAACTCTCAATTATGAACACCTATGCTTCAAATGCAAGGGCACCCTCATTCGTAAAAGAAACTTTACTAAAGCTCAAAGCACACATTCCACCTCACATAATAATTGTGGGTGACATCAACACCTCACTCTCTGAAATGGACGATCTTGAAAGCAGAAACTAAACAGAGACACAGTAAAACTAATTGGAGGTTTGGACAAAATGCATTTAACAGATATCTATAGAACATTTCATCCTAAAGCAAAAGAATATACCTTCTTCTCAGCACCTCATGGTACCTTCTCCAAAATCGACCATACAACTGGTCACAAAACGGACCTCAAGAGATATAAGAAGATCGAACTAATCCCATGCCTCCTATCAGATCACTATGGAATAAGGGTGGTCTTCATAGCAACAAAAACAACAGAAAGCCAACATACACATGGAAGCTGAACAATGCTCTACTCAATGATAACTTGGTCAAGGAAAAAATAAAGAAATCAACGAGTTTTTAAAATTTAATGAAAATGAAGGCACAACATACCCTAATTTATGGGACACAATTAAAGCTATACTAAGAGGAAAACGCATAGCCTTAGTGCCTCCAAATAGAAAAGGGAGAGAGCATACACTAGCAACTTAATGGCACACCTGGAAGCCCTGGAACAAAAAGAAGCAAATACACCAAAGAGGAGCAGAAGGCAGGAAATCATCAAACTCAGGACTGAAATCAATCAAGTAGAAATAAATAAAACCATTCAAAGAATCAACAAAACCAGGAGTTGTTTCTTTGAGAAAATCAACAAGATAGATAAGCCCTTAGCCAGACTAGCCAGAGGGCATAGCGACATTATCCAAATTAACAAAATGAGAAATGAAAAAGGAGATAAACAACCAAAACTGAGGAAATTTTAAAAATTATCAGCTTCTGATACAAAAGCCTATGTTCAACACAACTGGAAAATCTGGAGGAAATGGACAATTTCCTAGAAAGATACCAAATATCAAAATTATAACAGGATCATATAGACCATCTAAACAGTCCCATAACACCTGAAGAAATAGAAGTGGTCATTGAATGTCTTCCAACCAAAAAAAGAACAGGAACAGATGATATTAGTGCAGAATTCTTTCAGACTTTCAAAGAAGTCCTAACACCAACTCTCTTCAAAGTATTCCACAAAATAGAAACAGAAGGAACACTACCCAACTCGTTCTATGAAGCCACAATTATGCTGATACCAAAACCACACAAAGATCCGACAAAGAAAGAGAATTTCAGACCAATTTCCCTTATGATTATCGATGCAAAAATACTCAGTAAAATTCTTGCCAACCGAATCCAGAACACATCAAAATGATCATCACCCCGATCAAGTAGGCTTCATCCCAGCGATGAATGTATAAGGAAAGTCCATCATTGTAATCCACTACATAATCAATCTCAAAGGAAAAAAAGGGTGTCAAAAAAACCACGTGGTCATTTAATTAGATGTAGAAAGAAAGCATTTGACAATATCAGCATCCCTTCATGATAAAAGTCTTGGAAAGATCAGGAATTCAAGGCCCATATCTAAGCATAGTAAATGCAATTTACAGCAAACCGGTAGCCATCATCAATCTAAATGGAGAGAAACTTGAATCAATCCCACTAAAATCAGGGACTAGACAAGGCTGCCCTCTCTCTCCATATCTTTTCAATATAGTACTGGAAGTTCTAGCTAGACTAATTAGACAACAAAAGGAGGTCAAAGGGATACAAATTGGAGAGGAAGAATTCAAACTATCACTATTTACAGATGATATGATAGTATACTTAAGCGACCAAAAGAACTCCACCAGAGAACTCCTACAGCTAATAAACAACATGAGCAATGTGGTTGGATATAAAATTAACTCAAGCAAATCAGTAGCTCTCCTGTATTCAAAGTATAAGCAGGCTGAGAGAGAAATAAGAAAAATGACACCCTTCACGATAGCCACAAACAATATAAAGTATTTTGGTGTGACTCTAACCAAACAAGTGAAAGATCTGTATGACAAGAACTTCAAGTCTCTGAAGAAGGAAATTGAAGAAGACATCAGAAGATGGAAAAATCTGCCATGCTAATGGATTGGCAGGAATAATAAAGCAAAAATGACCATCTTGCCAAAGCAATATACAGATTCAATGCAATCCCCATCAAAATCCTAACTCAATTCTTCATAGAGTTAGAAAGAACAATTCAAATATTCATCTGGAATAACAGAAAACCCAGGATAGCTAAAACTATTCTCAAGAGTAAAAGAACTGGCCAGCTCTGCTGTGGGACTTCTGCCTGGCAGAGGGACCCCGCACTGGGCGGGAGCCTACCAGCTTCCCTTCCCGACCTCTGTTCCAGTAGACTGCACTAAAGAGACAGGTACCCAGGCTCTCCCCAATATAACATCACTTGGGATATGGCCTGTTGGGACTTCCGCCTGCTCCCAAGAACAGGACAGCACTGTCGTCATCTGGGTGCCAGATCTGCTGTAGGCCATCGCCTCTGCAGGGTGACCAGTGCCACGAAGAGAGTGCAGAGTGCATTCCTCCATCTTTGTTCCAGTGGCCTGGAAGTTGGGAATGCCAGGTTCTGAGACAGACAGGCATAATATCGCTTGGGTCTTGGGCGGCTTGTGTGTACGTGGCTACCAAGAGCTGGGCAGATCTGGAGTAACCAGCATGCCAGCTCTGCTGTGGGACTTCTGCCTGGCAGAGGGACGCCCCCTCCCCTCCCCCACTCTAGGACAGATCACACACCCCTGCACAGGGCAGGAACCTACCAGCCTCCCTTTGGCGACCTCTGCTCCAGGAATCCACTACGCTGAGCCTTTGGATGTGCAAGGACTCCCCAATATAACATCACTTGGGGCAAGGCACACCAGGGCCCCAAAGTCACTCAGGAGTAGGGCAGGCCACAGAAATCTGTGCCAGGGGAATCCTGGTAATCCAGGGGTGGGGGCAGAAATAGTTTTGCAGGCTCACAGGAGGTCCAACCAACAGCCAGTGACAGCAGGACCAACTAACATCAGAGGTAACCAGATGAAAAAAGGCAAACGTAGGAACGTTACTAACAGAAATCAAAGTAATATGGCACCATCCGAACCCAACTCTCCAACAGGAGCAAGTCCTGGATACCCCACCACATCCGAAAGACAAGATCTGGATTTAAAATCACTTCTCATGATGCTGTTAGAGGATCACAAGAAGGACACAAATAAATCTAATAAAGAATTACAGGAGACCATGAATCAACAGTTAGAAGCACTTACAAAGAAAACACAAAAATCGCTTAGAGAAATGCAGGAGAACATGGATCAAAAGATGGAGGCGCAAAAGGAAACAACACAAAAATCACTTAGCGAGATGAATCAACGGGTAGATACACTCACAAATGAATCACAAAAATTGCATAAAGAAATGCAGAAGAATATGGGTCAACAGATGGATGCCCATAAGGAGGCAACACAAAAATTGCTTAAAGAAATGAATCAACGGTTAGATGCCCTTACAAAGGAAACACGAGAACAGCTTAAAGAAATGCAGGAGACGATGGATCAACAGATGGATTCTCATGAGGAGGAAACACAAAAATCGCTCAGAGAAATGCAGGAGAACTTGGGTCAACAGGCAGAAATCCTGAAAGAGGTAATGCAAAAATACCTTAAAGAAATACAAACAAACAAGTGGAGGATCTCAGCAAATCCAACCAGGAACTAAAAAAGGAAGTAGAAACAACTAAGAAATCACAAAGGGAAACAACTTTGGAGATAGAAAACCTTGGGAAGAAATCAGGAGTCATAGATGCAAACATCAACAATAGAATACAAGAGATGGAAGAAAGAATCTCAGGTGCTGAAGATTCCATAGAAAGCATCTACTCAACAGTCAAAGAAAACTCAAAATGCAAAAAACATGTAACCCAAAGCATCCAGGAAATCCAGGACACAATGAGAAGACCAAACCTAAGGATTATAGGTATAGATGAGAGTGAAGATTTGCAACTTAAAGGGCCAGTAAACATCTTCAACAAAATTATGGAGGAAAGCTTCCCTAACCTAAAGAGAGAGATGCCGATGAACGTACAAGAAGCATACAGAACTCAAAATAGACTGGACCAGAACAGAAATACCTCCCGTCACATAATAATCAAAACACAAAATGTTCTAAACAAAGAAAGAATATTAAAAGCAGTAAGAGAAAAGGGCCAAGTAACATACAAAGGAAGACCTATCTGAATCACATCAGACTTCTCACCAGAGACTATGAAAGCCAGAAGATCCTGGGCAGATCTCATGCAGACACTAAGACAGCACAAATGCCAGCCTAGACTACTATACCCAGCAAAACTGTCAATCACCATAGATGGAGAGACCAAGATATTCCATGATAAAACCAAATTTTCACAACATCTTTCCACAAATCCAGCCCTGCAATGGATAATAGGTGGAAACTGCCAATACAGGGAGAGAAACAACACCCTGGAAAAAATGAGATAATAACCTTCTTGAGTCAAACCCAAAAGTAGATAACCACTCAAACATTAAGATAGCGTCAAGAATGGCAGATGGCAATAATCACTGTGCCTTAATCTCTCTTAATATCAATGGTATCAATTCCCTAATAAAAAGACATAGGCTAGCAGACTGGATACGTAAACAGGACCCAGCATTTTGCTGCATGCAGGAAACGCACCTCAGTGTCAAAGAAAAACACTACCTCAGAGTAAAAGGCTGGAAAATTGTTTTACAAGCAAATGGCCCCAAGAAACGAGGTGGAGCAGCCATCCTAATATCAGATAAAATTGATTTTCAACCTAAAGTCATCAAAAAAGACACAAAAGGACACTACATATTGATCAAGGGAAAATTCCACCATCAAGAACTCTCAATTCTGAATATCTATGCTCCAAATGCAAGGGCAACCTCATTCATAAATGAAACTTTACTAAAGATCAAAGCACACATCACACCACACACAATAATAGTGGGTGACTTCAACACCCAGTTCTCTGAAATGGATCATTCAGGAAAGCAGAAACAAAACAGGGACACAGTGAATCTAATTGAAGCCTTGGACCAAATGGATCTAACAGATATATATAGAACATTTCATCCTAGAGCTAAAGAATACACCTTCTTCTCAGCACCTCATGACACCTTCTCCAAAATTGACCATATAATTGGTCACAAATCAGACCTCAACAGATATAAGAAGATAGAACTAATCCCATGCCTCCTAACAGATCACTATGGAATAAGGGTGGTCTTCAATGGCAACAAAAACAAAAGAAAACCCACGTACACATGGAGGCTGAACAATGATCTACTCAATGATAACTTGGTCAAGGTGGAAATAAAGAAAGAAATCAAAGACTTTTTGAAAGTTAATGAAAATGAAGGCACAACATACCCTAATTTATGGGACACAATGAAAGCAGTGCTAAGAGGAAAATTCATAGCACTGAGTGCCACCAAAGAAACGGGAGACAGCATACACTAACAGCTTAATGGCACACCTGAAAGCCCTGGAACAAAAAGAAGCAAATACACCAAAGAGGAGTAGAAGGCAGGAAATCATCAACCTCAGGGCTGAAATCAATCAAGTAGAAACAAATAAAACCATACAAAGAATCAACAAAACGTGGAGTTGGTTCTTTGAGAAAATCAACAAGATAGATAAGCCCTTAACCAGACTAACCAGAGGGCACAGAGATAGTATCCAAATTAATAAAATCAGAAACGAAAATGGAGAGATAACAACAGAAACTGAGGAAATCCAAAAAATCATCAGATCCTACTACAAAAACCTGTATTCAACACAACTAGAAAATCTTGAGGAAATGGACAATTTCCCTGACAGATGCCAAATACCAAAATTAAATCAGGATCAAATAGACCATCTAAACAGTCCTGTAACCCCTGAAGAAATAGAAGTTGTCATTGGAAGTCTTCCAACCAAAAAAAGCACAGGTCCAGATGGTTTTAGTGCAGAATTCTATCAGACCTTCAAAGAAGACCTAACACCAATACTCTTCAAACTGTTCCACAAAATAGAAACAGAAGGAACAGTACCCAAGTCGTTCTATGAAGCCACAATTACACTAATACCAAAAGCACACAAAGATCCTACAAAGAAAGAGAATCTCAGGCCAAACACTCTTAGGAATATCGATGCAAAAATACTCAATAAAATTCTTGCCAACCGAATCCAAGAACACATCAAAATGATCATTCACCATGATCAAGTAGGCTTCATCCCAGGGATGCAGGGAGGGTTCAATATAAGGAAATCCATCAATGTAATCCACTATATAAACAATCTCAAAGAAAAAAACCACATGGTCATCTCATTAGATGCTGAGAAAGCACTTGACAAAATTCAGCATCCTTTCATGCTAAAGGTCTTGGAAAGATCAGGAATTGAAGGCCCATATCTAAACATAGTAAAAGCAATTTACAGCAAACCGGTAGCCAGCATCAATCTAAATGGAGAGAAACTTGAAGCAATCCCACTAAAATCAGGGACTAGACAAGGCTGCCCTCTCTCTCCATATCTTCTCAATATAGTACTTGAAGTTCTAGCTAGAGCAATTAGAAAACAAAAGGAGGTTAAAGGGATACAAATTGGAAAGGAAGAAGTCAAACTATCACTATTTGCAGACGATATGATAGTATACTTAAGAAACCCAAAGAACTCCACCAGAGAACTCCTACAGCTGATAAACAACTTCTGCAAAGTGGCCAGATATATAATCAACTCAAGCAAGTCAGTAGCCTTCCTATACTCAAAGGATAAGCAGGCTGAGAAAGAAGGAAGTGAAATGATGCCCTTCACGAAAGCCACAAACCATATTAAGTATCTTTGCGTGACTCTAACCAAACAAGTGAAAGATCTTTATGACAAGAACTTCAAGTCTCTGAAGAAAGAAATTGAAGAAAACCTCAGAAGGTGGAAAAATCTGCCATTCTCATGGATTGGCAGGATTAGTATAGTAAAAATGACCATCTTACCAAAAGTAATATACAGATTCAATGCAATGCCCATCAAAATCCCAACTCAATTCTTCATAGAGTTAGAAAGAGCAATTCAAAAATTCATCTGGAATAACAGAAAACCCAGAATAGCTAAAACTATTCTCAAGAGTAAAAGAACCTCTGGAGGAATCAGTATCCCGGACCTCAAGCTGTACTACAGAGCAATAGTGTTAAAAACCGCATGGTATTGGTACAGTGACAGGCATGTAGATCAATGGAACAGAGTTGAAGACCCAGAAATGAATCCACACTCCTATGGTCACTTGATCTTTGACAAAGGAGCTAAAACCATCCATTGGAAAAAAGATAGCCTTTTCAACAAATGGTGCTGGCTCAACTGGAGGTCAACATGCAGAAGAATGCAAATTGACCCATTCTTATCTCCTTGCACTAAGCTCAATTCCAAGTGGATCATGGATCTCCACATAAAACCAGACACACTGAAACTAATAGAAAGGAAACTAGGGAAGAAGCTTGAACATATGGGCACAGGGGAGAATTTCCTGAATAGAACTCCAATAGCTTATGCTCTAAGATCAAGAATTGACAAATGGGACCTCATTAAATTACAAAGTTTTTGCAAGGCAAAAGACACTGTCAAAAAGACAAAGCGGCAACCAACTAACTGGGAAATGATGTTTACCAACCCTACATCCGACAGAGGGCTAATATCCAATATATACAAAGAACTCAAGAAGTTAAACTCCAGAGAGGCAAGTAACCCTATAAAAAACGGGGTACAGAGCTAAACAAAAAGTTCTCACCTGGTGGCGCACGTCTTTAATCCCAGAACTTGGGAGGCAGAGGCAGGAGGATTTCTGAGTTCGAGGCCAGCCTGGTCTACAAAGTGAGTTCCAGGACAGCCAGGGCTACACAGAGAAACCCTGCCTCGAAATACCAAAAAAAAAAGAAGTGCGTGTTAAGAGTTCTCACCTGAAGAATATCTAATGGCTGAGAAGCACCTAAAGAGATGTTCATCATCCTTAGTCATTAGGGAAATGCAAATCAAAACAACCCTGAGATTCCATCTCACACCAGTCAGAATGGCTAAGATCTAAAACACAGGAGACAGCAGTTGTTGGCGAGGATGTGGAGAAAGAGTAACACTCCTCCACTGCTGGTGGAATTGCAAGCTGGTACAACCACTCTGGAAAGCAGTCTGGCGATTCCTCTGAAAACTGGGCATGACACTCCCAGAGGATCCGGCTGTACCACTCCTGGGCATATACCCAGAGGCTTTACCTGCATGCAATAAGGACACATGTTCCACTATGTTCATAGCAGCCTGATTTATAATAGCCAGAAGGTGGAAAGTACACAGATATCCCTCAACGGAGGAATTGATTCAGAAGATGTGGTATATCTACAAAATGGAATACTACTCTGCAATTAAAAACAATGAATTCACGAAATTCCTAGGCAAATGGTCAGAACTTGAAAATATCATCCTTAGTGAGGTAACCCAATCACAAAAGAACACACATGGTATGCAGTCACTGATAAGGGGATATTAACCCAGAATCTCAGAATACCCTAGACACATTTCGCATATCAATAGATTTCTAAGAAGATGGAAGTAGAGACCCCTGGTCCTGGAAAGACTGGATGTAGAGGAACGCCAGGACAGAAAAACGAGAGGGGGTTGAATGGGGAAAAGAGGCAGGGAAGGGGACTTATGGGACTTTTGGGGAGGGAGGAAACAGGAAAGTGGAAATGATTTGGAACATAAATAAAAAAAAACTTAGAAAATAAAAAAGATAAAAAAAATCAGACAAGCTCTAATATAATGGCACTTTTTTCAGAAACTAAAGAAAAATTAGACAACTATTCATCCCATCACAGAACTTATCCTCTAGTGGGAATAGATTTATTCTCAGAATCACATCTTCATATTGGTCTCTAAATTATCACATGGGTATTAATTCAGACTTCTTTCAGATATTCAGAATAAACATACTATATACAAGCAGCAATACACACGAATTTGGCTTCTTCTATACAAATGAACATTACTGGGTAAAAAACCACACCCATGTCTTCTATGTATTCTCCATGAAGAGGAATTAAAGACCTTGAAAGGTTGTACTAAGACAGGCTGCATTTATCCCTGCATGTCACATTTACTTTATTTCCTGAAATGTTTCTTTGGCTAAATAGGTTGGAATTCAATATCTTGAAGGGTGCAGTGATAAAGTGATGGATATGAAAGGGAAACCCCGTCTTCCCAAACTAGATATCATCTCAAATAATAGATTCAGAGACTGGTTCCTGGCGCAAGTTGAAGGAGATGGTATAAAGGGGGAATAAATAGAGGCAGGACACCACAGCTTATCTGAAAAAAATAATCAGTGTATCACAATTTCACTTTATAATGCATAATAAATAAAGATAAAAGGAGTTATATTGTCCTATATAAATGTTGAATATTTGCTATCAAAATAACAAATCTCAGCTGCATTGTCTAAAACAGTGCTCTTGTTGACATTGTAGTTTTAGCATGAGGGTAAAATAATAGATTAAATTTAATTCATCAAGCGAGTAAATGTTTTTTCTTAGCCTACGTAAGAAAGGTCTTAAAAGAGGTATAGAAGGAAAACAAATTATAACAGCCATTTTGAATTTGACTTTTCATATATGTAATTGTCTCAAACAACTAGAGCAGGGGCTACTCCAAAAGCTGTTGCCTGTGCATTGGATATGTTCATCTTGCTGGCCTACCTTTTCTGGCCTCAGTGGGAAAGGAAGTACCTAGTCTCACTGAGACTTGAAGTGTTAGGTAGGGGGAATATCCAGAGTGGTCCCACCTGCTCAGAGGAGAAGAGGGGGGAGGATGGGGGAATGATTGTGGGAGGAGGTGACCAGGAGGGGAGCAGTGAGCTGGATAAAAAGTAAATAAGCAAAACAAACAAACAAACCGACAAAACTAATAAATAAAAATAAAAATAAATAAAAAGAATTAAAATGTGGCCACTTACACCTACCATATGCTTACAGATATTATCAGTTTGATTTCGTTAGTAAATATTTTATAAATGTAAACAAATAATAATCCTTTGTAAAAAAAAAAGAGTAAAAGAACTTCTGGGGCTATCAGTATTCTGGACTTCAAGCTGAACTACAGAGCAATAGTGTTAAAAACTGCATGGTATTGGTACAGTGACAGGCATGTAGATCAATGAATAGAATAGATTGAAGACCCAGAAATTAAGCCACACTCCTATGGTCACTTGTTGTTTGACAAAGGAGCTAAAACCATCCAGTGGAAAAAAGATAGCCTTTTCAACATATGGTGCTGGTTCAACTGGAGGTCAACATCCAGGAGAATACAAATCAATCCATTCTTAGTTCCTTGTACTAATCTCACGTCCAAATGGATCAAGGACCTCCACATAAAACCAGACACACTGAAACTGACAGAAAAGAAACTAGGGAAGAGCCTTGAACACATGGGCACAGGGGTAAATTTCCTGAACAGAACACTAATAGCTTATGTTCTAAGATCAAGAATTGTCAAATGGGACCTCATAAATTTACAAAGTTTCTATAAGGCAAAGGACACTGTCAAAAGGACAAAACAAACTGGGCATGACACTTCCGGAGGATCCGGCTATACCACTCCTGGGCATATACCCAGAGACTTTACCTGCATGCAATAAGGACACATGCTCCACTATATTCATAGCAGCCTTATTTATAAGAGCCAGAAGCTGGAAAGAACCCAGATGTCCCTCAACGGAGGAATGGATTCAGAAGATGTGGTATATTTACACAATGGAATACTACTCTGCAATTAAAAACAATGAATTCACGAAATTCCTAGGCAAATGGTCAGAACTTGAAAATATCATCCTTAGTGAGGTAACCCAATCACAAAAGATCACACATGGTATGAAGTCACTGATAAGGGGATATTGACCCAGAATCTCAGAATACCCTAGACACAATCAGCATATCAATAGATTTCTAAAAAGATGGAAGGAGAGACCCCTGGTCCTGGAAAGACTGGATGTAGGGGAACGCCAGGACAGAGTAATGAGAGGGGGTTGAACGGAGAAAAGAGGGAGGGAAGGGGGCTTATGGGACTTTCGGGGAGGGAGGAAACGGGAAAGGGGAAGTGATTTGGAATGTAAATTAAAAAAATAAAATTAAATTAAATTAAAAAAAAAAAAAGGACAAAACAGCAGCCAACAATTTGGGAAAAGATCTTTACCAACCCTACATCTGACAGAGGGCTAATATCCAATATATACAAAGAACCCAAGAAGTTAGACTCCAGTGAGCCAAATAATCCTTTTAAAAAATGGGGTACAGAGCTAGACAAAGAATTTTCACCTGATGAATATCGAATGGCTGAGAAGTACCTAAAGAAATGTTCAACATCCTTAGTCATTAGGGAAATGCAAATCAAAACAACCATGAGATTTTACCTCCTACTAGTCAGAATGGCTAAGATCAAAAATTCAGAAGACAGCAGGTGTTGGGGAGGATGTGGAGAAAGAGGAACACTCCTCCACTGCTGGTGGGATTGTAAGCTGGTATAAGCAGTCTGGCGGTTCCTCAGAAAACTGGGTGCGACACTCCCGGAGGACCCTGTTATACCTCTCCTGGACATATACCCAGAGGCCTCCCCGGCATGCAATAAGGACACATGCTCCACTATCTTCATAGCAGCCTTATTTATAATAGCCAGCAGTTGGAAGGAACCCGGATATCCCTCAACGGAGGAATGAATACAGAAGATGTGGTATATTTACACAATGGAATACTTCTCTGCAATTAAAAACAATGAATTCATGAAATTCTTAGGCAGATGGTCAGAACTGGAAAATATCCTTAGTGAGGTAACCCAATCACAAAAGAACACACATGGTATGCAGTCAGTGATAAGTGAATATTACCCCAGAAGCTCAGAATACCCATGACACAATTCACATATCAATTGGTTTCCAAGAAGAAGGAAGGAAAAGCCCCTGGTCCTGGAAAGACTGGATGTAGTAGTGCAGGGGAACACCAGGACCGAGAATCAGGAGGAGGTTGACTGGGGAACAGGAAGCGGGAAGTGGGCTTATGGGACTTTCGGGGAGGGGTGAACTGGGAAAGGGGAAATCACTGGGAATGTAAATAAAGAATATAGAAAATAAAATAAAATAAAATAGAAAGAATACAGGAATGGGTGGTAGATTAGATAATAATAAGTCTATAGCACACCTTTTATTTTCAGAACTTCTTTCATATTTGGACATTGGATATTATTCTATTGTAAGAGAGTCTAGTCCCTATTTTGTTTAACTTGCATTTATTTTATTTCACTTTATATTATTTTATTTCCTATTCTTTTCTTTTATAGAAGCCAGTGTTGAACTTGCCATCGTAATCTTTTTCCCTTACCCTCTCCAGTGCTGGGATTAAAGTTGTGGGTGTGTGCCACTTCAAAAAAAAAAAAAAAAAAGGAATCCATAGGATTGAGAAAATAAATCTATCATCTATAATAGATTTGAAGCCTGATGTTCTCATCTTCTATGTAAAACAGAAACCTCCAGGATATTTTGTGCACCTGAAGGATGATACAAGAATTATATAAACCATTGGATATATGTATCCATATATCCAATCATAGAACAGTAAAGGAAGAGAGGCTGCTTAAAACTAGGGAGAGATAAAAAGGCATAAGAGTATGTGGTGTGGTGTGTACATGTGTGTGTGTGTATGTGTGTATGTGCTTATATATATATATATATATACACATGTGTGTGTCAATTATTATTAGTATAGATTTCTAGATTTACCGTTATTCAAAGTTTTAAATGTGGTGATTCCTGTGGTTTTTTTCCTACTGCAATTGTTCAAATAAGAGCTAGAAGTGAAAGAATGTATCATCATGTTTTATGGTAGACACCTATAGAGTAATTTTAATCCAGCAACATGTTCCAAACATAGGATCACATTCAAAGATATGATCCAAAAAACAAACATGCCGTGGATTATAGTATGATCTGGTTGGAATACAGACATGCCTTTAGTATACACTTTAAATCCCTACCAAGGAAGGTAAGGTTAGTTTGAAAAAGAAAGTAGCTACATACTTAAGTAAATTCTAATTGAGGGGCAGACAAAGCAAAGAATGATTTGACAGAATTAGTCAGAGATAGGTTCATCTTACAAGAGAACAGTAGAGGAAGAGAGGCTGCTTAAAACTAGGGAGAGATAAAAAGGCATGAGTATGTGGTATGGTGTAGTGTGTTGTTTGTATGACAGTTTACTGAGACACTTTTATAGAGACAGGTTACAGAAAGAAAAAGCTAGATAAAGGTAAAGACAGAACAAGCTAGAGAATGAGAAGAAGTCAGCATTCTATTCTAGGCTTATATCATTTAAAATTTATTTTAATAATGGTTCTTAAAAGCATCAAACTCACTAAATAGCTCACCGACTAAAAGGTATGGTAGGAAAATGGCGAATAAGACAAAGTGAATGTGCACTGTTTAGACGTAGTCCTTGGGGGAGATTCCAATCTTTGTTATGAGGTCCAGTCTACCACTATCAAACCACCAAACATGAATTAGCAGCAGCTGCTTGAACGAGAAGAAACCACAATGCTCTGCTGAAGACTGATCAGCATGAATTTGGTGAAGCAGCCAGAACAACACCAGAAATTCTTTGGTATACTTTTCTCTAAGAAGTTATGTCAAGTGGAGATTAGCAAAGAAAGCACGGGGAACATCCATGCAGTAGTGTCCTCAGCAAAGAACAGTGTCAGTGAAGCCCAATAAAAGTCAGCAAGGCAAACCAATGCCATAGTGCCATCCACTGTCTGTTGAATTATGCATATAATTTTTCTAAACATCACTTGTCCTCTCAAGTGTCCACTTCAACAAAACATCATAAGTCCTTCAAACAGACAGCTTCCAGAAAAACACCACATGTTTGTTCTCAGCAAAACATCCTCTCAAATGGTGGCTTCAGCCAAACATCCTATCATAAGACAGTTCTGAGGAAAAAAAAATCACGTGACACATCTGGGTCTCCAATGAAACCAAAAATCCCCACTTCATATTGCAAAACTTAGCAAGAAACTAAGCAGAGAAATTCAGTTAGAGGTCAAGGGAAGCCAGATTCAATCAGTCATCTTGGAAGGTTAGATTGTATGGAGGGTGGACACTTTCAGGCCTAGGCCTAGGGCTAGTTAGATTAGAGGTAAAAATATTCTGGGCTCAGCCCAAGCCCTGTGAATATACAGTGGGTGTGGCTCTCATCTCATCTCACCACTTCATTAGAGGAAAAAAAGAAAATCTACTAAATGTAGCTTGAAATAAATGCTTAGGCAATATAGCATTGCTAGGCAAATAAAAGTTATTATAGACATAAAAAATCATTTATGAATAAAAGTCAATTTTCAAAAGAAAGAATGAATATTTTTGGTAGACAAAAATACTTAAATATTTTTCCTGTTTTTTTTCTCTAGTTGTTTCAGAGCATCACATGTATTTTGAGGGTTCATGACCAATTTAGAATTTTTATATTAATGGTTCGAGGTAACAATCTAGTTTCTTTGATTTTATATAGTTTTTTATTTGATTTGGTTAATAATAATAGGAATGTGTTAGATTGACTTAATTGGCTGTCTGTATACCAAAGGCTAGAAACCAGTAGCTGCCCAGTTAAAAGACTGGATGCAATCCTTGGACTTCTCACTCTGGCAATGATGGCCTCCAGGGTTCCTGGAGAGCTACAGTTTCTTTTCCACATTGAAAGACCAAAAAAACTATATTCCGGTGTCAGCCATGAAAGGGGAACAACAGGGTCAGAAATAGAACTGCTGTGCCGACTACCAGGGAATGAATGTGGCAGGTACAAGCAGTACTGCTTTTTCCTCAAATAATTTGATACCTGTAACTTTTATTGGAGTCAAATAAACACCCTCACAAATATGGCATAAATATGATGTGTAGATCTTAAGTGATATCAAATACAATACAGCTGTCAAAACAACATTAACCATTTCACCTTCTACTTTCTCTATTTTTGAACATTGGAATCCAGGTCTCTGGAAGAATTTGTTGAAGATTATATATTTTCTCCAATGTATGTTTTTGACATCAGGTTTTTGTAGTTATATATGGTTATAGCACTGTTTCAATTGATATATGCTTCTGTTTTCATAACAGCACAATGTGTCTTTTATTACTATGGCTTTGTACTATATTTTGAAATTAGGTGTAGTAAAAGATTCTCTTTCCACAGGATTGTTTTCTCTACCCCTGGTCTTTCGGTCCTCTATATCTGTACCACACAGTTTGGTTGCATGGCACTGAGAAATTATACTTACTTGAACTGATTGCACAGGAAACCTTGCTTGATAACTCACTTTTATAATATTAGAAAGGCTATACAATTTATTGCATAAAAACACCAGTGATCTTGTTTGTCCTTAGGCTTTGCATAACTTAATATCAGCATGTCAGTAAACATATGTTCTCTGGCACAATGGTAACAAAAGTGTTTATGCAGGTAACCAATTGTTTTCTGATTGGACTTGACACTGACTCTACTAAATAAAACTAATGTCACACAATAGAAATGTAGTAAAAGTCTATGTCAAAGACAGTTATAGGCCCTAGGACAGAACTTGTTGTTTCATACTAAATGGTCGTGCTACCAAAAGCCCTTTAAATATTTGTGTTTATATTCTTAGATTCCTGCTATTCTCAATTTTGGTTAGTGAAGCTCATTATGGAAGAGGACAGTGGTTCATGCAGAGACACATTTTGATGGAAAGCTAAAAATAAGAAACTTTAAATGCTGAAATATAGATGGGATACTGCATCAAACTCTCTCAAATTCAGGGAATATAAATGAAGTAATACCAAAAGATATGAAGGAATGCTGCTAAATACTGTCCTCTGGATATGATAGGCTGCTGCATACATTAATTTATAGAAACTCTGATTGTCTACACAAAGTCTATGAAAGAATAATCCAATTATGAATTCTGACAGTAACTGAGCATTTGATATTGAACTGTCATATCTGACAGAGAACTATATTTCTTAGGGACTGCTGGAAAGAGAGAATCACTATACTTTAAGAATCTGGCCACTAACAGATTCTTTGTGCACCTGTGGAAATGGCTCCATTCCCTGGCATATATGGGCAGCAATAATTAGACTCAATGAGTTAGAATAATGAATGAAAGAATGAATAGTAATAATCTAATATCTTTGTAAGAGAAGGTTAAATATTGGATGATGTGATTCAAGTTCCTTGAGTTGGAAAGGAAGAGTGAGTAGTGGATATGAGTAAGATATGTTTTGTGTATGTACCAAATTGCCAAAGAAGTCAAAGTAAACACTTCAAAGCGTCAAGCAGCAGCATATTTTAAAGACATTAAGTAAATGTGAATATAGTCTTGATGGATAAGGAGTTTTAAGATTGTAAAAATATTTCCATTCTTAAAATTGTTAACTAGGAAATTTTTATTCTAATTTCCAAATAGATCTTAAATAGGGCAAAAGTGCCAGGAGTTACCAAAGCCATGATGTTTCTAAAATAACTATTTCAAGGGAGATTACCATATGTATATTACATCCATCAACATTAATTATAAAATTATAAAAGAGACCACTTTAACCTATGCCCCAAATTAATGATGAATTTAAAGAGTGAGCAAAGGAAAGATATAAAACTTTTGGAAAATTGGTTTATGTCACTGCAGCTGCCCTAATACATGACTTGAGAATGATGATTGAACTAAAATGTGGTGCCTTTGTAACTTACTTTTCCTTATGGAACAAGAAAGTAAAGAAAATACAAATTTCATACCACACACATTAATAATCAATACTAGAAAAAATAATTACTTAAATATAAAGTTCACATTTACATTTAAAAGAATAAGATAAAAAATATTTGTGAAGAACAAAAGTAACGTCACACAGAAAGGACAAATAACTAGACTGTCAATACCAAGATATTATATATTCTTCAACAGAAGCTGAATAGCACAGTAAAAATTATATACTAATTAGTGTGATGAAAATACCTTAAAAATCCAGATCTCTATAAAGAATTTAAACATTTTAAAAATATAATAAACATATCAAAATATGTAGAGTATATGTGTCACTGGCAATAACAGAACTATGAATGATGAAAATATGTAATAATATCCTCTTTTTTATCAGTTAGAAAAAAGTATAAATGCAATCATAAAACATGTCCCACAGTTATATATATAAATATACTAACCTGGACGGAGTTGGGTTGAGACATCCCATAGCTTTGATAAAAAAGGGTGGTTATATAAGAAATTTCAACAAAGAATGTATATTGGAAATTTTTTCATGGTACATATTCGATTTATGAATTGTGGATAGTTTTAAAGGGTCTTATACAAGATCTAGTTTTAATAAACAATGAATCAACAATCTCTATATGTCACCTAAAATACTGAAAGGTTTTCTATAATAACATCATAATGTTTAATAAAATACTGGCATCTACTTGAAAAACGTGAATACCACAAAAGAAAATTTCTGATTCTAGATTCTCAGCAAAAATATTTTATTTCACATTTTCCTTTTCGCCTGCTTACATTTGTCACAGCTGTAAATCTGTAAGCATCATAAGAGAAACACTAGCATGCCAAAGAAGTAATGAAATTGTTTCGATAATGACAGACATTATCTGTTCAAAACTGATGGAAGCAATTCTCCCAATTTTTTTCACTCATATTTTCCCTATTTAATTGATTAATCTGTTATCATTCTTCTAGTATTGACAAATAATATGAAAAGTGATAAAATGATGACCTAATAAAGATCTTCCTAACAAAGCACTGTCCATTTTTCAAGAATAGAATAGATGTAATTTGTGTAAAACAAAATATGGGGTAATTAAGAAACTAAATGTTATCTTATATCAAAAACTAAATTTTGTTTTTCATTTAGTTTTGTTTCTTTTTTGTTGCTGTTTTAAAAAAATTGAATATTTATTCTTATGACTAATTTAGCACAGGGTCACCATTTTCTGTCTTGAGTGAGACTATTGTAGTTGCAGAAAGTATCTGAAACCTTGAGACATAGGAACAGAACAGACTAAATGAAGGTAAACCCTGAAGACATTCTTCTACAGAGGAATATCCTTAGGACATGATGGAAGCAAAGGGTGCAAGAGATAAATGGGAAACCCAACAATTAGAACAGCAAAAACCAATTACAAGAGATGTTGGCTGTGATGGCCAACATCATTTAATTTTAAAATGTATTTTATAGTGGGCTATCTTAACTCTAAAAGAAAAAACTTGAATTTTAATGCATTCAGTTTTGAATACTGTTTGTTAGATACATTCTTTTTGAGCACTTTTTTCCAAAAATTTTCATCTATTGATACTTCTGTTTCTGATGATATTGCCGTGAAAAGCATTATGTTGGTTTTGCTCTAAATAATTAGTGTATTTTAATTTTCACTGTTCTTTTATCTGTTGAATATGTACAGGGACTGTTTTTAGGCAACGATCTAAACACACAGTTTCTGAGTATACATTTTAAATACTTAAGTAATTTGAGGATTAGAGTAAAAATAAGAATTAAGTACAGATTTCGAGAATTAGAGATATAAGTTCTGTAAATCAATGGTTTATGAACCTAAATAGATATCAGCAGAATTTTGTAGAATAAAGAAGATGATCATACATTTGAAAATTTTGAGAACAGCCTTGACTGATAAATTTAATGCTGCCCATGAATTATTAATGCAAACAGGTAGCTGAAAGTCAATTATATGGGAGGGGAGGCAGGAGTGGTTGTGTAGCTGGGTGGAGGATCACCATCGTAGAATCAGGGGGAGGGGGGGATGGGATAGGGGGTTTCCAGATGGGAAACTGAGAAAGAGAATAACATTGAAATGTAAATAAAGAAAATATCCAATCAAAGAAAAGACAAAAAGAAAGAAAGAAAGAAAGAAAGAAAGAAAGAAAGAAAGAAAGAAAGAAAGAAAGAAAGAAAGAAAGAAAGAAAGATAATGTCAAGTGTACTCTGCTTCAAAGTCCGTTTTTGACATTTTGATAGAATAAAATAATATGTTGAATGTGGTCACATATTGTATATGCAGAGCAATAATGAAAAAATGCCAAATAGGAGCAACCATGTATTTATAACAAGTATGTTGTATAGTATTACTCAAACAAATCATTCTAAACTTCATGGGAATAATATTCAACATTTTATTGTTTCCATAAAATTGACTTGTAGCTTTCTGTTTGCATTGATTATTTTTTTAACACAATAAAAATAAGGAAAAAAATTTAAAAAGACCTAACACATCAGAGTTGGATGAAGCAGATCAACAGAAATGAAGGAAAAAGGAGCCCTGAGAGAAGGAACAGTAATCAGAGACCCACTCCTTCACACATTCAAAAGTCTCATAAGAATAGTAAGTGATATATAATATAAGCATACAGGATCTAGTACAGACCCTTATTATTGTTGCTTCAGTCTCTGGAAATTCTTTTCACCATTTTGGGTCTCCCTTTTCTTGGGGATCATTCGTGAGGGCAGATAAAGCTGGAGTGGCCAGCAGGGTTAAGACAGCCATGCGCATGAGTATGATGTAAGGCCTTCCAGGAGTCAGCTTCTGTGAGACAGTTCTACTTTATTGTTTAAGGGGTAGGGTATGTAAAAGCTCTTAGGGGTACCAGTGGAAAAAGCTGATTGGTCACCACACAGCTCCTAATTATCATATAGACTAGATGGGACTTGTCTCTGAGTTATGCAGCTCTTGAAGAGAGCTCTGCCCAGAAGGTTATCCAAGAAACAAGACCAGGGATGTGTGCTCGGAAACACTCTCCAACTAAGGCTAGGAAAAGAAAACAGAGCCCAACTGAGAAAGGAAGTCCTGTATTTTGCGAGGACTTCAGAGAAATATCTGGACACGGTGAACTGGGACCTTAATATCAGGATATTAGGGTTCTCTAACATACCATATCTGAGCATATAGAGGACAGATTTGATGAGAACATCTGATTTAGAGCTGTGTGTTCCAAGGTCTCTCTCTGTTTCTCTGTCTGTCTATGTCTCTCTGTCTGTCTCCCCGTCCCACCTCCCACACTGACATAACTGGCTATGAGTCTCTATATCTCTTCCCTGTAGTTGCAGGAGAAAGTTTCTCTGGCCATTAATAGTTAAGATACTGATATTTGCCATATGTCTCTGTTCTATGTAGTCTATTGTTTTTGATCACCTAACTAGTGATTTGTGTAAGTTCCATCTCATGTAGGGACATTGTTTAATGAACTCTTAAGTCCAATCATACATTGGTTGGTTACTCCAACAAGCTCTTTGTTACCATTGCCCTACTATGGTTTGGAGGGAGGAGAGAATATAAAACAAAGTTTTTTTTTTTTCACTTGATTTGTGTTCGTGTTTCTCTTTTGTTAGCTTGCAGAATATCTTCCCATACCAATCACACCAGAATGGAGGTGTGATTTATTCTATGTAGACACAAACTCAAACTGTCTGCATTCAATGAACTGTGCAGGTATTTCTTTAACAATAGGGCCTGGATTTCACTTTGCAACTGCGTGGTCTGTTGGAAGATCTATGAGCCCTCTTCCGCTAACAACTCAAGTGGATGTAACCAATATCCAATATTGAAACTTCATTTGGTGATAAGAGATACACACTTGGAACTCCATCTCCGTCATTAATTGGAGACATATCACCTTTTAGAACATTTCCTCTGCACTAATTTAATATACACAGCTCAAATGACCCTCAATTCTAGATATCTCTTCCCAAATTCTTTCTCTCAAGCCCATCTTCTCCCACACATCCCCACCTTATCCCCCATTTCTCATACTCCCTGTCCACCTAAAAATTCTTTTCTATTCTCCCTTCTTATGGAGATACATGTGTCCTCAAACCCTATCTCTATACCTAACTTGTCTGAATCTATGGATCACAGCTTGGTTTTAAGAGTTAATATTCACATATAAGTGAATAGATACCATATTTATCTTTTTGGGTCTATGTTACCTCACTGGGGATGATTTATTTTTAGTGAATTTAAGGCAAATTCTCTTTGATAGGTTTCAGACAAATGTTCTCATGGAGGGTCACATCAAAGGAAATTTGTCTATGCTATATCTCTGAGAATATTCAGGGTCTCCTCAAAGTAGAGCTGCTCATGTTCTAATAAAAGTTGATTTGTGACCTATTTCTCACAGAACTATGGGGATCCTGGTTCAAACAGCTTAGGATTACTAGAGCAGAACATGGGGCATTTCTGCAGAAATCCTCTACTGCTCTATGAAGCAGATGCTCTCATTCTGAGAGCGTTTTCATCACAGGAATAGCATAATTCTTAGCAAAAAAAATAGCATATTCCTACATTAGAATTTGAGTTTTCATTCAGTTCTCATAACTTAAATTTCACAATATTTTTGAATTTTGGAGAAGTCCCAAATAAAGTATAATCTCATCAATAAAAATACGTACCATAAAACTGGTTCCTTATTTTCAACTAGTGTTTTGTACTCTATTTTCTCCTCATCTATGCTTGTATAAGCCCATGACTGCCTTTTTAAATAATAGGTTCTCCTACTCCTGTACTAATAAAGCTTTCCTGATCCCCACCCCCCGCCCCGATTTCTCTTCATCAACATCAAGCTCAGTGATATTGCTATCCTGTTTTTCCCAAAGCATATCACCTGCTCCTTCCCTCTTCTGTCCCCATGAACTCTTTTCTGCTAATGTTTCTTTTGTCTCTAAGTCCAGCTATGATGTGCACAGCATTGAGAGCAGTGCCATCTACCTCATAGGGATGAATAAATAGTTTATGAGTGAACATACACCATTATTTTCCTTCCCACTGTTATATTTATGTGCAATTCCTAGTTATTACTGAATTCTACCATTTAATTTGGTAATATACATTAGGGCACAGGGAAAATAATCTCATGAACTAGACAGTTCTGAAAGCAAAATGTGATGTGACTTGAATTCGTTTTATTAGAAGATTGTTCCAAATTCATTATTTTAAATCTCAAAAGAGAACTATCTTTTGATGCCTGATAGTTAATCTTTGCAAACTATGGCTATGCAATATTTCATATTTTCTTAAATAAAACTTGCTCATTTGTATGTAATATATTCTGTAATTTTCTAAATTGAAAAGTCCTTATATCCACAAATAGTTTTGCTTCTTAATATGTATATGAAAGAAAGAAATAAACAGCACTGAGAGAGAGATTTCTTCCTCTGTCTTGTGTTCTGACATACATTATATATTTTTTTTAGAAAAATCATTAAACAAACATGAAAAGCTTGATTTGCTGAATGACAATAATTATGTTTCCATGAATACTAACTTGCTGATACCCAATATTCTTAAAAATTTGTATTAACTTAATATAATTCTCTTGATAAAGACTTTTTTAGGGTACACATATTTTTGAAAGCTTATTAGTATCACAAGGACATTGCAGGAAAAATAGTTGTGTGCACTGAGCATTTATACTAATGGTCACACTGGTAAAAATAATCATAAACTTTATATTTTTATATTTATAAATATTACTTTAATTGCTCTTTTAATCTGGCTCATCAGCCATTTGTTTCAGTGATGGTCACAAATTTTCAATTTTCTAAGAATTATCTGCTACAATGATCAAAATGGATCCCCCAATTGAAAAATAATAGACAAAAAACCAAAACCAAGCCAAACCAAAACACTATAAGTATCTTTTATGTTGGGCCTTTAAAGGACCTTAAAAATTATTACTTATAATTACTGCAATCACTTTCCATGTCCATCCTGGTAAGCAATATTTCTCTTATTAGTATTTATGTATTTTTGTAAATATTCTCTATTTATTCATGCATGTATGAATGTATGTATGTATATATGTATGTATGTATGTATGCATGTGCATGTCAGCCATACACACACATCTGTTATTTTGTGAAAGTGTGCTCAGGTACCTATGGAGGCCTATGGAGTCCCCTAGAAGTGAAGGTAAAGGCAGTAGAGAGATCCCTGACATGGATTGTGAGACTCTATCAATGATTTCTGCAATAGTAGCAAGCATGCAATCACTGTGTGTGTGCGTGTGTGTATATATATATTTATATATCACTTTATATATATATATATGTCTTTGTGTATATATATAACCAAAGATATATATCCAAAGATATATGTGTGTGTAATATGTATATATGTGTACATATTTAATATGTACATATGTAATATATGAATATATGCAATATATTCTATGTAATATATTAATATATATATTCTAAAAACCAAATTTGTATTTGCTTAAAAAATGAATTACAGAAAACATTTTCTCCTGATGAATATTTTAAATATTTATCTACCTATATTCTATGTTTATGTATATTTATATATAATATATTCATCTTGTTAAATGATGAGTACTTGATTAAATTTTATTCATAGTTATATAAACAAATGTGTAAAATAAAAACCAAAATGTACAATACTTCAACTCTATTCCTTAGAGACTCTTTCATGTCAATAGACAGAATGTTCCAAAATCATACTGGATAATTTTAATTATAATTTGTGTCTTAATTTGAGGGAAATGTAGCTTAATCAATTACTTAACAATGAACTTTACAAAATGTTAAAAAATAAGTTCAAAAACTATAAATAAATTATTTTATCTAGAAAAAAATGTTACTATAATGCAGGAAATTACATAATAAATTTATTCATGTAAATTTTCAGGTGTCTTGTTACAGTTACCCAGTGGGTTGGAAACTAAGTGCCGGGTTGTGTTGAAGTTTATAACAATCCTACTGTCTCTGTTACTCAAGTGTTGGGATTATAGACATGAGACATTGAGCCCAGTCAATAAGCTCATATTTCTCAACATATAAGCAAATTAATCAACAGTCTTAATGTTAAAACTGTACTTAAGAAACAGAGGATGATGTCGTAGTCAAAATACTAGATATTTGTAATGAATATGGGTAAAGTATGGAATCACATATTGCAAATGATACAGGAAGTTAAGGTGTTACATATTTGATTTTATCAACCAGACTAACATGAACTAAAATTCCATTGCATCCTTAATAACCTTAGAACAGTCATACATCTTTATTTTTCTTCTAAAAATCTGAATTCTCTTTTATTTTATGTTCAAATCATAATTAACCATGCATCTAAATTTGTTTTTCAATGTAGTAAGCAAACTGTAGTAAGCAATGTAGTAAGCAAAAAAGATAAAAACATCATTCATATTTATTCAATTAAAATTCATGCAAATGATAATAGGAAAAAAGATTTTATCCCCATATATTATTTGTAGAGGGTTATATATTTGTTTATTTTTCTAATGACAAAATGTCAGTCCTGTGAAACTTTCTTTATTAAACATTTGTCTTTATTGCTAGAAGATGAGTGAGTACATTGCCTTCCACAAAGAAGATAGATGAAAAGTGTCTGTGTGTTTATTTTTGGAAGATATTACATTCTAAGAACGGTAAAAAGAATGGTATCTGTGTCAACATGCACGATACCCTTTAAAAGCTATTTTGTTTTCCCCTTAGGGAAAAGCAAAGTCTAAGAACATCAGTTAAACATAGGATACTTGCTATGTAATAGCCTTACATGAAAAGAGATGAATTAAGATGTTGTGCATGCGGCACGCCATCTGTTCTTGTTTTGTTGTATTCATCAAAAGCATCTGCTCTTATTCAGCTATAGGGAAGCACTTAATCATCATTTACACCTCAAAATGCTGAGATGAATAAATGTCAGAAATGTGAGCCTAGCTCACAGAGAAACAACTAGAGTAAGAATCAATATTTCAGGTAAAATGGAATGAAACCTGGATGAATAGATAGGTGGAAAGAACTAAAATGACTATGAATTGTGACAAGTATTATACTGACAATGACCTACATTACCCTTTCATTCTTACGAGTCAGCAAAACTCATATAAAAATCTTCATATCTTTGTCATATTTTTAATCATATCTTCTAAAATGTTTTCTCATGACTTTACTATATATTTTCTTTTACTACTTGTTTCTTAGTCTTTCTCTCCTCCTTTGTCCCTTCCTTCACATCCCCTTCTCTCTCTCTGTCTCTCTGTCTCTCTCTCTCTCTCTCTCTCTCTCTCTCTCTCTCTCTCTCCCTCCCTCCTGCCCTCCCTCCCTCATCCTTTCCGTTTGTTCTCTGTACTTAGAAAGAACTTTGTGTCCTGTTACTATGTTTCTGTTACAAATATGGAAGCCATGGAGCCAGGTAATGAGAGATTAAAACCTAAGAAACCATGAGGCCAAGAACACATTCCTTCCAATAAGTTGATATTTTCATAACGTCATGAAGGTAAAGATCCCCAAACTGACATTGTCAACAAGTATTTTATCAACTGGTAATAAATATTTGTATCAGTTGTTTTGTACATAGAAATCATCATTCAGAACATTATTGTGCATAACACAGTTCCTGGAGGCATACCACAGTAAATATGAATTTCTGTCCCCTGTAGGAGGAACTGTGTGGCTGCCTCGCAGTAGGACCTAATTGAGCACTGCTTGAAAGAAGAACAAGGATTGCTGACACAGACAATGCCAGTCAATCGGGAACTTCTGTTTAGAAGAAACAATGCCATCAAATTTATTGCTTAAAATAAAATAAAAAAAGGAAGGATAAATAAATATTTAGGTATACATTTAATGTTTCTTTGCTCCACCCTGCTAAATGAGCTAGCTTCTTTACTTTATTTTATTTCATCTTATTTTAATTTTATTGAAAATAGTTTTCTCTCATACAATACATCCCAACCACAGTTTCTCTTCCTCCCAGCCTACCCTATCCTCCTATTTTTCCCAGATTTAATCTGCTTCTTGTGTCCTCTTCAGAAAGTCCCCCAAGAGATGATAGTTGATCAGGGCAACATGTGCTGAAATAAGACTTGGGACTCTTTATCTCCTATTGAATTTTATCAATTTCATGAATTTTTCTGTTAAAAAAGCATAGTAAATAAAGGGACAAGTAACATATACATTTTTACCTTCAGTGTTATCCAACAAAAATATAGAATTTTCTTAAATCATGAGTTTGGACAATTCAATGTGGAAATAGCGGAAACTATGTCTTTGACAGCAATAGAAATTATGTTGGGCATGGCATAAAACTTGTCAGTAGTTAGAAGTTATGGTATTCACTAAGCCCTGTCTTGTGTTACATTCTTCTTGACTTGAAACTAATTTCTTAAAGTGATTCCTCAAATGTTCTCACAATGAATAAGGCCTATACCCATCATTATTATTCTTCTGACATCAGTGCAATTCAACTTAATTCAATATTCCATTAACCTTTCTGAATGTGAAACATAGATGCCCTTGAATTTACTGGTTGTGGGCAAATACTGGCATATAAGAATTCAGGGTTTATTACATAACTTTGTCAAGTAGAGAAATTTGAATCCAGCAACACTGGTGCTGTAGCTAGACAATAGACATGTTGTTAGTGCACCCCTATAATTCCAAACAATGACACCAAATTGAGGGGCAGACAAAGTTATGAACCAGAGAAAGATTTGACAGGATAAGATACTCCCAAATCTCACCTGAGTACACAAGAAAGAGAAGCTATTTAAAAGCTCTGCAGGGAAAGAGAAAGCTTTTGAACAAAGTCAAACAACAAACAAACAAACAAAAAAATAGGACAGGGTTACAGACTGCTTGCAGAGACAACAAACTAGACCCAGGTGAAGACAGAATGAACCAGAGAATGGGGAGCCAGAAGATTGGAACAGATTGCTAGAGTTGGTTTGAGGCCAAGCAGAGTAAAAAAGTTAGAAACTGGGAGAAGCCAGTTTGAATCAGTTAGCTGTGAGAAGAGTTTGAACCAGAACAACTGGGTTGAACCAGCCAGTGAGTATTCAGAAAGAGCTTACTGCTTGCTCTCAGTAAGTCTCACAGGTTAAAAACAGTCTAGGCATAGATTAGCAGACATCAGGTGAATAAAAGTTACTTTTACATTATCAGAACTTATTAATTGGCCTGTCTAATATACATCATTTCATCAAGCCAATTCCATATAAGGGGATAATAATCAGACAAAAGGATGACTCAATGTCATATTATCAGAAGACATAAAATGTTGGAGTTGCACATGCAGCGCAGGCTTAAGAACCAAAGTCCTTGAACACTGTCTAATTAATACCACCTTGAAAATCAGCTATTCTCTTTTGAGTTCTGCTTTATTAAATATTCTGGCATGACTCAAATTAGATTCAGTTTTCTCAACTCTTGATCTGTTTGCACAATGCAGAGATCTGTTTATTTACATATTTACATGGCATTTTTGTATTGCAATTTAAACAAAATAGTACATGAAAATTAGGATAAATTTACAAGCAGAGAAACAAAAATGTTCAAGATACAGTTTTATAAAGAAGAAAATAAGAACAAAATCCCCAATTCTTAAGGAAAATAAAGTGAAGCCTTGATAAAGATTTTCTACTGCCCTTTCTGATGCTTGGATTTTGATATAGAACAAAGGGAAAAATCAAGCTATAACAACAAAATTGTTTTGCCCCCAAAGATCACCTCTCCCTGTAGGTTTCCCCTAAAGCTATTTCTTATTTTAAATAGATGCCTATCTTTGCTACTGCTACTTCTCGGGGAAGAAAGATGCACCATCCTGATAAATTTAACATTCCTTCTACTGAGAATGTCTCCCAGGAGACACAACCACTCACAGCATCAGATACACAATCCTAGTAAACATCCTGTGAAATCAGCTATTATAGGAAACCAAAGGATCAGCATAAGCTACTTCTCTCTCCTCTGAAGCCAGTATTTGACTTCTAGCACTGCAGCGTCCTAAGGGCTGTGAGGATTTATTTGTCTATATAGATCAGTTTGCAAATGTTCATCACGCCACTCAAGGTAAAACTTTTGATAGTTCTTGTTTACTTTCCGCTTGGCAAACCTATATTTTTCACAAATCTGATGGAAGTACCCAAGAAACATTTAAAAACTGGATACCTCTACACAGTGAAACTTCTGATTTAGAGAGGCTCCCCCTTCCCCTTTTAGAGTTTCTTGCAAAAGACAGTCAGATATATTGTTATATATTAACAATTGTTAAATATCAAAGCAATTATAATTTACTCAAATAATTTAAGGGATTAAGGAAATTAAAAACTAGATGTTGCTCAGAGTAGGATGAGAAACCCATATCACACCAATATCAAATATTTGTGCTGACTCAGTACAGATCAAAATGGTTATCATTGAAAAGTTAAGAAATAGCATAGCTGCCTTTGTTCTACTTTAAAGGGATAACTAAAAACAGAGAATATTAGAAAGTGTGATATAATTCTCTTGCCCATATGCACACATACAAGCATGAATATATCCATATACCCAAGGAGATATAGACTTGTCAATTTAGTGTTTTTCTTAAGAATCACAAAAAATCATTATGAAGATTTCACTTACTATAGAAATAAGTACCTATCAGTGTCCAAATGTGAAAAACAGCCCCCATCAGGTGGGTAAAACTTTCGAACACTGGGCCTGCAACATTAACATTCATATTATCTAGAGTCATGCCAGTGTTAAGAGTCTCAATGATTCATACAGTGTGATGTTTTTCATGACATCTGGGTAAAGTACTACCATTCATCAGTCTCCATACTGTCAAAATATTTTTACCATAAACTATAAGTCTTTGTCCTAAGCCAATGATTTCATATTGAATGTTCATGTGAACACAATTATTATATCCCTATGTGGTGTAATTTTTTTATTCTGAAGAAAATTAAAATCTGAGTGAGTTTTTTTATGAGTTACATTAATAATTCTATCACAATTTAGAAAAAATATCAGTTAGTTTTAAATAGTCAAGCCTTATATTAACTTTACACTTACTAATATGATCTAGTTCATGGTTTAGTGATACAGTGAATGCATATTTTTAAAGTCAAATTTTAATTTGAACATAATGCTTTATTTAATATATCTTTTGGAGTCTGGAAAGGAAAAATCAATCTATCTGTATAAATATTTGGTGGAAAAAAAAGGTGTAATTCATATAATTTATTGAAGAAGACTATAACAAAGAAAACATCTAACAAAGAAATATACATGTATATATACATATATATAGATATACATACATATATTTGGAACAAGACATCAAGGAAATTTGGAAATCTATGAAAAGATCAAATCTAAAAGTAATAGGAATAAAGGAAAGGAAGGAAACCCAGGTAAAAGACAGAGAAAATATTTTCAACAAAATCATAGATGAATAAAAGAA
This sequence comes from Tokudaia tokunoshimensis, assembly GCA_036184795.1. Lineage (NCBI taxonomy): Eukaryota > Metazoa > Chordata > Mammalia > Rodentia > Muridae > Tokudaia > Tokudaia tokunoshimensis. The sequence continues at coordinate 11,444,216 of BTHU01000011.1, read as the reverse complement.
GATGTTGATCAAGGTATAAGAAGCATACAGAAAACCAAATGGAAAATAGAATGAAGTCCCCTCAGCATACAATGATTAAAACACTGAACATACAGAACAAAATAGAATAATAAAAGCTGCAGGGAGAAAAGATAAAATAGCATATAAATTATACCTTAGATAGGATCCTATTTCGCTGTAGTGATCCTAAAATCCCACAAGAAAAATGTTGCCCAATAGTCTCTAAGGGATGAAAGATGTCATCACAGGTTACTATGCACAACAAAACTTCCAATCACAAAACAAGGGGAAAATAAGATATCCCATGATAAAACCAAATTCAGGCAAAATCTATCCATTAATTCAGCTCTTCAGAGAGCGTTTAAAAGGAAACTCCAACCTAAAAAAGTTAACCACAATTAAAGAAGGAACAAATAATCCCACAAAAAGAAATCAAGCAAATATATATATATACAAAAGACACAACACACACACACACACACACATACACACACACACACAAGGGGAGAGAGAGAGAGAGAGAGAGAGAGAGAGAGAGAGAGAGAGAGAGAGAGAGAGAGAGAGAGAGAGAGAGAGAGAGAGAGAAAGAGAGAGAGAGAGAGAGAGAGAGAGAGAGAGAGAGAGAGAGAGAGAGAGAGAGAGAGAGAGAGAGAATATGGATAAGAAAGAAGTCTAGGAATAGATGGGCTAAAATAACAGGTCATTTGAGGGCAGTATGGAAACTTAATAGAGTAGAAGCATCCCAAAATATGTACATATATCAAGGAGATCTGAAGAAAATTGCCAATAAATGAAAAAGACATAGACCCAAGTGGACATCCCCTGTCATCAAGTGAAGGCTTCAGTACCAAAACTGGGTTACATCTAATTGAGTTGTTGGCCAAAGGGGGTCCCGTTGGTATCCCAAGACAATCTCACCTCTTATGCAGACTGTGGTTTGCTCTCTACAAATTGGCAGAAATGCATCCTTACTTAAGATGACACATATACAGCTTGGTGAAAATGGAGAATTTCATCAGGTGCCTACATACAGCCTTCACCTCTTCCTCTTCTTTTTCCTGCCTTTGGAACAGAAAGGCAGTCTACAGACCAAAAGAGAAATGTAAACATCAACCCAGTCACAAACATTGAATCTACAAAACATGCTGTGTAATGCTGGAACTAAACTTATAGTAGTAATCAACGAATACCAGCTTTGGCCAATTCCAAAAGCTGGAGCCCATACCCCACATTGCCCCAGTGAGCAAGAACCTGAGACATCATAGGCCAGGAATGATGTGTTTTGTACATGGCATAGAATCTTTTACTACATTTCTACAAGACTATAGTTGTCTAATTTTTTATTGATCATTTATTTATTTATTTATTTATTTATTTATTTATTTATTTATTTAAAACTCCATATATATTCCCCTCCCAGTCGACACTCCCACTGTTCCACATCCCATGCTTCTTCCCTGGACCCATGTTTCCACGAGGATGTCCAAACACCTGCCCCCAACTTCACCAGACCTCTAAACTCCCTGGGGCCTCCTTGAGGTTAGAGGTACTTCATTGACTAAACCTAGACCCGGCAGTCCTCTGCTGTGCAAGTGTTGGGGGCCCCATATCAACTGGTGTATGCTGTCTGTTTATTGGTCCAGTGTCTGAGAGTTCTCGGGGGTCCAGGTTAATTGACGCTGCTAGTCCTCCTACAGGATGGCCCTCCTCCTCAGCTTCTTCCAGCTTTTCCCATAATTTAAGCACAGGGGTCAGCAGCTTCTCTGTCCATTGGTTGGGAACAAATATCTGAATGTGACTCTTTCAGCTGCTTGTTGGGTCTTTGAGGGCAGTCATGCTAGATCCCTTTTTGTGAGCACTCCATAGCCTCTGTAATAGTGTCAGGTCTTGCAGCCTCCCTTGAGATGGATCCCACTTTGGGCCTGTCTCTGGACAGGGCCAAAAACAACCAAGTAGAAACAAAGAGAACAATACAAAAAAACAAGAAAACCAGAAGCTGGTTCTTTGAGAGAATGTGCAAGATAGACAAACCCCTAGCCAAACTAATTAAAGGGCCCAGAGGCAGTATCCAAATTAACAAAATAAGAAATGAAAAGAGGGACCTAAGAACAGAAATGGAGGAATTTCAAAAAAATTATGAAATCCTACTAAAAAGGCTATACTCAACAAAACTGGAAAATCTAGATGAAATAGACAGTTTTCTAGATAGATACCACATACCAAAGTTAAATCAAGAGCCCATATATAAACAGGCCCGTATCACATAACGAAATAGAAGAAGTCATTAAAAAAAAAAAAAGCCCTGGGCCAGATGAATTCAGTGCAGAATTCTACCATTCTACCAGAACTTCAAAAAAAACCTGTTAACAATATTCCTCAAAAGATTCCATACAATAGAAACAGAAGGAACACTACCTAATTCATTCTATGGAGTCACAATTACTCTGATATGTAAACCACACAAGGACCCAACCAAAAAAGAGAAATTCAGACCAATGTTACTTATGAATATCAATGCAAAAATACTCAATAAAATTCTTTCAAACTGAATCTAAGAACACATCAAAACCATTATTCACCACGATCAAGTATGATTCATCTCAGGGATGAAAGATTGTTTCAATATACAAAAACCCATTAATGTAATTCACTGTATATTAACAAACTCAAAGAAAAAAATCACATGATCATCTCCTTAGATGCAGAAAAAGCATTTGACAAAATACAACACTTCTTCATGTTAAAAGTATTGGAGAAATCAGCAATTCAAGGACCATATCTAAACATAATAAAAGCAATATACAGCAAATCACCAGCCAATATCAAATTAATAGAGGGATATTTGAAGCAATTTCACTAAAATCAGGAAAAAGAAAAGGATGCCCACTCTTGCAATATCTATTCATTATAGTACTCGAATTGCTAGATAAAACAATAAGACAACAAAAAGAGATCAAGGGGATACAAATTGGCAAAAAAGAAATAAAGGTATCACAATTTGCACATGATATGGTAGTATATATAAGCGATCCCCAAAACTTTACCAGATAACTTCTCTTGCTGATAAACAGCTTCAACAAAGTGACAGGGTATAAAATTAACTCAAATACATCAGTAGCCTTCCTTTATACAAATGATAAACAGGCTGAAAAAGAAATTAGGGAAACAACTCCCTTCATGATAGCCACAATACTATAAAATATCTTGGGGTAACTCTAACAAAACTAGGGAAAAATCTGTATGACAATAACTTCAAATCTCTCAAAAAAAGAAATTGAAGTTCTTAGAAAATGGAGACATCTGCCATGCTCATGGATTGGCAGAATTAATATAGTCAAAAATGGTCATCCTACCAAAGGCAATCTACAGATTCAAGGCAATCACCATCAAATTCCAACACAAGTCTTCTTAAAAGAAATGGAAAGAGCAATTCTCAAACTCATCTGGAAAGGTAAAAAACACAGAATAGCAAATCACTATCCCTTATGGCAAGCCTTACTACAGAGCAATAGTGATAAAAAAACTGTATGGTATTGGTACAGAGACAGACATATTGATCAATGGAATAGTATTGAAGACCCACAAATAAAACCATACACTTATGGACACTTGATCTTTGACAAAGAAGCCACACATATACAATGGAAAAAAGAAAGCCTCTTCAACAAATGGTGCTGGTCTACCTGGATGTACATACATAGAGAAATGAAAATAGACCCATATGTGTCACCTTGTACAAAGCTCAAGTCCAAATGGATCAAGGACTCCGACATAAAACCAAATACACTGAACTTAATAGAAGAGAAAGTAGGAAAGAAACTTGAAATCATTGGTACAGGGGGAAATTTTCTAAACAGAATTCAAATGGTGAATGCTCTAAGATCAAGAATTGATAAATGGGACCTCATGAAACTGGAAGGCTTTTGTAAGGCAAAGGACATAGCCAATAAGACAAATCGACAATCTACAGATCTGGAAAAACATCTTCACTAACCCCACATCCAATAGAGGGCTAATATCCAAAATATAAAAGGAACTCAAGAAGCTAACCACCAAAAAGCCAGTTAACCCAATCAAAAATTGGGGTATAGAACTAAACTGAGAATTCACAACAGAGGAATTTCGAATGGCTGAGAAACACCTAAAGAAATGTTCAAAGTCCTTAGTGATCAGAGGAATGCAAATCAAAATGACTCTGATATTCCACCTTACACCAATCAGAATGGCTAAGATCAAAACCTCAGGGAACAGCACATATTGGTGAGGATGTGGAACAAGAGGAACACTCCACCTGTACTGGTGGGATTGCAAACTGCTCTGGAAATCAATCTGGAGGTTCCTCAGTAAATTAGAAATAGAAAGCTTATCTACCTGTATACCCAGCTATATCACTCTTGGGGGAGTATACCCAAATGATGCCCTACCATGCCACAGGGGAACGTGTTCCTTCATGTTCATAGCAGCCTTGTTTTTTGATAGCCAGAAGCTGGAAACGACCCAGATGTCCCAGGACAGAAGAATGGATACAGAAAATGTGGTTTGTTTACACAAGGGAATACTACTCAGCTATTAAGAATGAGGACACCCTGAGTTTTGCAGGAAATGGATGGGACTAGAAAATATCATCTCGAGTAAGGTAACTCAGACCCAATAGAACATGCATGGTATGTACTCACTAATAAGTGGATATCAACCAAAAATAAGGTTCAGAACACCCAAGATACAGTCCATAGAACTCAAGAAGGTCAACAGGTTTAAGGGCCCAAGTGAGGATGTGTCAGTGCCACTTGGGAGGAAGAAGAAAGCAACCCAGGGGGATAGGAGGGAGGAACCACAGAGGGAAAGGGGATGTTGGGGTGCAGAGAGGGGAAACTGATCTGGTATTGGGTGGTAGAAAAGGACTAAACTCCTGAGGGACAGCAGAAAGAATTGAAACAGGCAACTTCCAGAGGTAGGAGGTTGGGAGGACCCTCCAGAATGTATCAGAGACCTGGGAGATGAGAGAATCTCAGGACTCAAAGGGAGGGACCCTAGATGAAATGTCCTAGATTTGGGGAGAGGAAACTTGTAGAGCCCACCTCTAGCAGAAAGACAGGGCATCAAGTAAGGGATGGGGTTGCCCTTGTTTCTGTCTGAAAGAACTGAAGGGATGGAAATGGAGAGGAGCCTGAGGAAAAGAAGGTATAGCCATCTAATTTTAAAGAAAACATCGACACTACCCAGTCTCACTCCCTTCAATGGCTTCCCATACAACTCTGTATCTCCTAACACAACCATAAAATGCTTAACACAGAACTCAAGACTATGAACTTAAAAATTATTTTTCAAATTCTGCCAGCAATTTCTTCTAGGAGTTGTGACTTAGAATCAAACCTATTATTCTGTCTTGGTAGTACTTTTTCTTTTTCTATCTAACACGGCTTTCAGCAACTCAATGTAGCTAATTCCTTCAAGAAAAAGATCTATATCCAATATTTTATGTATCATTACTCTTACTTCACATTAATATGTCAGGATTGTAGAACAAAGCTATAGCTACTGACCCTTCTTAGTAGCAATTCATATCACAGCTGCACAGTGGCCCCAGTTATAGGCACTTGGAGTCATAACCACTTTTCTCCTTTGTCAAAGATCAAGTGACCATAGGAGTGTGGATTCATTTCTGGGTCTTCAATTCTGTTCCATTGATCTACATGCCTGTCACTGTAGCAATACCATGCAGTTTTTAACACTATTGCTCTGCAATTAAAAACAATGAATTCACGAAATTCCTAGGCAAATGGTCAGAACTTGAAAATATCATCCTTAGTGAGGTAACCCAATCACAAAAGAACACACATGGTATGCAGTCACTGATAAGGGGATATTAACCCAGAATCTTGGAATACCCTAGACACAATTCGCATATCAATAGATTTCCAAGAAGATGGAAGGAGAGATCCCTGGTCCTGGAAAGACTGGATGTAGGGGAATGCCAAGACAGAGAAGTGAGAGGGGGTTGAATGGGGAAAAGAGGGAGGGAAGGGGGCTTATGGGACTTTCAGGGAGGGAGGAAACGGGAAAGGGGAAATGATTTTGAATGTAAGTAAAAAAAAAAACTTACAAAATAAAATAAAAAAAAGAATGAAAATATGAGTAGAAATGAAATTAATATGAACAATTTTTAGCTATACAATAAAGAATTTCAGCAGAATACTTGTCAAATAGCTAGAACTGAGTAAGTACATCACTGAAAAATTTTAAATTAAGGCTTTATAATAAAGTCTGGCTTCTTATTATTTATTATTTGTCTTATTCCTTGGTTTAATAAGCTGCCTCAGTTTTTGTGAGTTTAGTTCATTTCTTGTCCAAATCTTAATTAATGACATCAGAGTTAATGGCAGTAGAGAACTAATTACTATGTTATGGTATTTTTCCTTAATCAAATAAGAATCTCCTATACTCCAGACGCTGGATTACTTGAGTCCATAGTGAATGCAATGTGACCCGAAGTATGGGATAAAATAAGAGGTATTAAGAAATCAATGAAGAAAACCTAGGTTAATCAAGTCAATTGTTTGAGAAAAGTCAGTAGGAATGTTCAAAATATCAGTTACTATAGGTGCTCAGAAATGAGCTGGTATGTTCCATTCCTCTTCAGGCTACTTGATGTGGTCAGACAAGCACAGTTTTCCCACAGCATTTTGTTTTATCAAATTTATACTGAACTTATCAGGTCATTTTAAGATTCATTGCTCAATCAACAAGTTTTTGAGAAGTAAATAAATTCTGCCTAAGACCACATCATAGACTATGAACTGTCATCAAAAATGTGTGAATTACTTATGAATGTGATGGTTCTCGAAGTTCTGCAATATGTGTTTTGGGTTCAAGCTAGATTAAGATAATCTCTCACCAAGTGCTGTCAGGAAAATGTAAAATGAAACCAATTTAGATCTTGCACATGGATAACAGAGAAAGAGCAAAAAAATCCAATAAAGGGAAGAAAAGTCAGCAAAACTCAGCTTAAGAGAAGCAAGAAGATCAAAAGCAGACACTGTGAAATGGGTCCTGGCATCCTAATGAGTGTTGGCTGCTTCCTTGGGTATGGCTCTTCAAACATAATTTTGTTTTGAACTGAATAATAATAACTTTTATAATTTTATAGAGAACAATGTGATTTGTATGATGCTGTTACTTAACAGAAAATAACATTCTCAAAGTAAAAGCACAATAAAAGAATCTTCTTAAGGAAGACATTTTAAAACATTAGGACACACCTATCAATGGATCAAAAATTGCTTAATAAAAACTCACGAACTGTCTGACCCATGCCCTAACTCCCTTGATTATTTTGTTTCCCCTTCTAAATAGGACTGAGGCATCCACACTTTGGTCTTCCTTCTTGACCTTCAAATAGTCTGTAAGTTGTATCATAGGTTTTCCGAGATGTTTTCCCTTTTCAGTAAGTATGTACCATGTGTTTGTAACTGGGTTACCTCACTCAGAATGATATTTTTTTAATTCCATCCATTTGCATGAAAATTTCATGAAGTCATTGTTTTTAATAGCTGAGCTCCAATGTGTGCCACATTTTCTGTATTCATTCCTCTCTTGAAGGACATCTGGGTTCTTTCCAGCTTCTGGCTGTTATAAATAAGGCTGCTATGAACATAGTGGAACATGTGTCTTGTTATATGTTGGAGAATCTTTTGGGTATATGCCCAGGAGTGGTATAGCTCAATTCTCAGGTAGTACTATGTCCAATTTTCTGAGGAACCGCCAGACTGATTTCCAGAGTGATTTTACCTACTTGCAATCCCACCAGCAATGGAAGAATGTTCCTCTTTCTTCACATACTGGTCAGCATTTGCCATCACCTGAGGTTTTTATCTTAGTCATTCTGACTGGTGTGAGGTGGAATCTCAGAGTTGTTTTGATTTGCATTTCCTTGAAGACTAAAGATGTTGAACATTTCTTAGTGTTTGTTTGTTTGTTTGTTTCTTTTTTTTTGTAGTCATGACACACATTTAATTAAGACCTGGTGATGAGGATACTGTGATCAACTCAGAGAATCTATAAGGATCTACAGAGCACAGGTAGAGGCCTCTCCTCAATTATATGTATTTTATATAATCGTATTATATATATATATATATAATATATTATTTTATATAATTATGGTTATAATATGATATAATTTAGTTATGATAAAATATGATTATATGTAACCCCTGCTTACCAACCTCCCCTCCCACTTTCCTGACCTGTCATTCCCCTACACTGGGGCACCAAGCCTTCACAGAACCAATGGTCTCCCCTGTCACAGATGTCTGAAAAGGCTATCCTCTGCTACATATGTAGCTGGAACCATGGGTCCCTCCATGTATACTCTTTGGTTGGTGATTTAGTCCCTGGGAGCTCTGGGGATACTGGCTGGTACATATTATTGTTCAACTTATGGGGCTGCACATAAAGAAATGTTCACCACGCTTAGTCATCAGGGAAATGCAAATCAAAACAACCCTGAGATTCCACCTCACACCAGTCAGAATGGCTAAGATCAAAAACACAGGAGACAACAGTTGTTGGTGAGGATGTGGAGAAAGAGGAACACTCCTCCACTGCTGGTGGGATTGCAAGTTGGTACAACCACTCTGGAAATCAGCTTGGTGGTTCCTCAGAAAATTGGACATAGTGCTACCTGAGGACCCAGATATACCACTCCTGGGCATATACCCAGAAGATGCTCGAACATGTAATAAGGACACATGATCTACTATGCTCACAGCAGCCTTGTTTATAATAACCAGAAGCTAGAAACAAACCAGATGTCATTCAACAGAGGAATGGATACAGAAAATGTGGTACATGTACACAATGGAGTACTATTCAGCTATTAAAAACAAAGAATTAATTAAAGTCTTAGGCAAATGAATGGAACTAGAAAATATCATCCTGATTGAGGTGACCCGATCACAAAAGAGCACATATGGTATGTACTCACTGATAAGTGGATATTATCCCAAAAGCTCAGTATACCCAAGATACAATTCACAGACCACATGAAGCTCAAGAAGGAAGACCAGAATGTGGATACTTTGGTCCTCTTTAGAAGGGGGATCAAAATACCCATTTCTCACAGCCAACCAATGGAATGAGCATAGAGTCCCCTATGGAGGAGCTAGAAAAAGGACCCAAGGAGCTGAAGAGTTTTGCAGTCCCATAGGAGGAACAATAATATGTACCAACCAGTACTTCCAGAGCTCCCAGGGACTAAACTAACAACTGAACATTTCTTTAAGTGCTTCTCAGCCATGAGAGATTCCTCAACTGAGAATTCTCTATTTTGCTTGGTACCCCATTTTTTATATCTCTATTTAGTTCTCTGGAATTTAATTTCTTGAGTTCTTTGTATATTTTGAATATTAGCCCTCTATGGTATGTAGGATTGGTAAAATTCTTTTCCTAATCTGTTGGTTGCCATTTTGTTCTAATGACAGTGTCCTTTGTCTTACAGAAGCTTTTCAATTTTTTAAGGTACAATTTGTTGATTATTGACCTTAGGGCATAAGCCATTAAAGGAGGGGAAGAAGGGAGGCAGGATCAGGTGTGGGAGGAGATAGGGAAGACATACAGATGGTCAGGAAATTAAACAAAATTGTATTGCAATGGGGGATTGGGAACTGGGGGTAGCCAGCAGAAAGTCCCCAATTGCCAGGAAAGCAAGATTTTCTCAGGACCCAAAGGGGATGACATTAGCTAAAAAAAAAACAAAAATAAGAAAGAGGTGAGAGAACCTATAGAGACCATATCCAGAGGCTAGGCATAGCCCATGCTTGAGGGATGGAGCCACCCACCCTTCTCAAAAATTTAACCCAGAATTGCCCCTCTAAGGGAAATACAGGGACAAAGAGTAGAATAGAGACTAAAGGAAATGCCATTCCTAGACTTCTGCACATGGGGATCCATCTCATATGCAGCTACCAAACCCAGACACTATTGGTGATGCCAAGAAATGCTTGCTGACAGGAGCCTGATACACCTGTCTCCTGAGAGTCTTGGCCAGAGCTTTACCTATACACATGTGGATGCTTGCAGTCAACCATCGGATTGAGCAGGTGGACACAAATCAAAGCATTATAGAAAGGACTGAAGGAGCTGGAGGAGTTTTCAACCCCATAGGAAGGATAGCAATATCAACCAATCAGTTTATACCCAACCCCCCAGTCCAGAACTCCCAGGCACTAAACCACAAATCAAAGAATACACAAGGGACCCATGGTCCAAGCTGCATATGTAGCAGAGGTTGGCCTTGCCTGGAATCAAAGGGAGGGGAGGTCCTTGGTCCTAGGAAGACTGGATGCCCCAGTGTATGGGAATGGTAGGATGGTGGGTCAGGAGTGTGTGGGTGGGTGGGGGAGCACCCTCATGGATGCAGGGAGAGAGGTGTGGGATGGGGTTTTTTTGGAGAGGAAACTGTAGAAGAGGATAACATTTGAAATGTAAGCAAACAGAATAACCAATAAATAAATTAAAAAACAAACAACTCTTAAATTGTTCTCAGAAGGATAAGTATTATACCAGTGGGCCCATTATCCCTGAGAGGATGGTACAGTAAGTAGTTCATGTGATGCTGCGATGGTTCAAGCTACTTGATGCTTCCTTCGAAAACATCCAATAATGCACCGTCTGACACGAAAACCTAGCTAGCAAGATTTCAACTCTTTCAGCTGTATTTTCTATCTCATACCCAAGGTCGGTGCTATGTTCAGAAATACAGTTTCATTAGCCAGTTCTGATGGGCAAATAGTCAGACATGAAGGATCCTCTGCTGTTTTGGAAGCCTCTGGGATGTTTGTGATAATCCATGTCTAATACTATAATTTTTATTAAGTAACAAAATGAATAGCTCTAATATGCATTATTCATTCATGCTATTCAGGTGATAATTTTTCTAGCTCTTCTATTTTTTTTTTTTTAATTTGGGTTACAAAGCAATGAGATTTCAGACAATTTTCACAAACATTCTCCATTTGGGTGAACACTTCTCATAATTCTTATTATATCCTATTGCAAACACGCATCCTAGTATTCCATGGTATTTAATATTGTTGCTCTCAAAGAAAATCTAGGCAATTTTGTCACTTTACTATTAATTCGACAGTTTTTGGTTCTTATAATTGTCTGAGATTCACTTGTCATTTCAAACAACATGTATTAAGTAAAATTGCAATTAAATTATTTATGAACACACTCTATTTTCTTCATTTAAAGAGTCACAGAATTACTCAATATAAGATTTAAAGTCTCCTATACCCTGAAGGACAAACTAAGAACAGAGAATGATCTCAAACTGTGTGTTACTTTAATGCTAAGCATAAAATATTTAAGCCCTTTTCTGTGGCCTCTTGCCCATGAATTCTCATTTTTAATATAGCTACATTTTAGTTACTGTTTTCATGTACTCTGGAGAATGGAAAATATGGGTAGAAAATGTCTTGGCTAGAGCAATATGAGTCATTGGATAACAAGTTTATAATTTTCTCCAAGATTTGAATCACAAATTCCTAATTCACAAGTTCCTAATTCATCTCATTAGAAATAAAGTCAGTATTAGGGTAACTCTTGTAGTATGCAGCTCATATCTACAGAAGAGTTTTCAAATGCCAGATTACTAAACCAATAAATCAGGGTCACTTTTTGTACATATTGAAAATTTTGCATTGGAAACTATTTCCTCTGTAAGAATTTTGTATCCTATCCCAAGAGAGAGTTAGATCAGATATACCTAATTCCACAAATAAAATAAAAAATGAAAAATATTTAGTCAGATATAAGTACTTAAGAAAAATAGTATCTATAGGTGTTTAAATGATAAGATTAAGGGTAATATACATGCCTACAAGTTTTGTATCTTCTAAAAACCCTAAATCAGTTAAAGATTTGACTTATAAAACATATAAGGGGAAGGAGACTTTCAGTAAACTTCATAGGAATTCCTTAGGTATTTTCATCTAAATTCTTAGAGCACAACACTATGCAATATTATATCAGAATTTCAATAAGGTAAGGAAGATATTGATAAATAGATAGATCATGTGTATTATTTATATAAATTTTCTATGGGTGAATAAACACAAATATTGGGTTTCCATAAATATTTGATGTTTAGGGGCTTATTTTTATCCATTCTACCAAAATCAGTATTAATAAGGTAATTTTAATTTGAACTGATTTGCTCTTATGCAAGAAGCTTTTCATGGAAAAAGTGAAATTATCATGTTAAATAACATATCTTTTCAATATGTGTATTTCCATATTTAATTAGACCAGAAAAGAGATCGTATTAAATGTTCATCCATTAATAATATTTTAATTATAGTGCTTGTAAATTCTTGTACTATTTTACACACGCATTAATGCCAAATGAATTCAGTAAGATCATTTCTGAAACCTTAGAGGTTTGCTAAAGAGGAGGTTCAGAGAGTAAAACTGGCTGAGCAATTGCAAGAGGAGTTATAACAGAATCAGAAAATTGTTTTACCCATAACTTAGCTCAGTACAAAGGCAAATTTTGTTTTATACTAAGCACTTCAAGTTTCGAAACCACTTTAATAAGTCATACCTGAATAAAACAGTATAATGGTATAGGAACCCTATAGACAAATGCATCAAAAGGTATTGAGCTCTTGACAGGTTCCATAATTATTCTGTTAATTCCTGTTTTTTTAATTGGCATTTTTGATTGCTCTGTTGGTCAACATTCTTTTCTCATGCTGCACTGTGACCTAGACCACAATTCCAATTTCTTTTCACACGCAGATACACAGCTCAGTAATATCACACCAAACATGTTTTTTGAAGTAAACATTGAGATATTTGCCATCTTTTCTATTACTGACATTGCTACAACAATGGGAAAGTCAAAAAATTTTATAATTGCAAAAATGAGAGCCAACCAATATTTATAACTCTTTTTTTCTAGGACTTATCAAAAATCTGTAACTAAATAAGAGAGTCACATGCCACAGGCAAACCAACTATTGAAATACTACATCCATTATTAAAATAATAATCCTAACCCTAAAGTGTGCTAAATTCCAAGTAACATAAAAGTTGAGTCTGTTTCTGTCTCTGGCTCTGTCTGTGTCTGTATATCTCTGTCTCTATCTCTGTGTCTCTCTCTCTCTTGAAAATAATTCTCTGAAAAAGAATAGAACCCAAACTGCAGCTAACCAAATATGTTCACCAAAAATGAATAGGTGTCATCAGTCTGGATAACAGATTCTCAAACAAAAGTGGTTAAAATAGGCTCCTTCTCAAAAAAATGGTTAAGTGTCATGTGTGTTGTACTCACAAATTTTACTAAACCGCTATGCTTCAGTTTGGATTAATTAATATGACCTTCACGTTGACATAGAATACATAATGATTCTGTGTTCTAGTGGACACACAAATGATTATTTTCTCTAAATACAGCATATTATCTGAAACTACAATGTAACTTATTCAAAAAATGTCTTTTATTAGTATCTTGGTTTTTTGATGCGATATAGACATTTTGAATGACATGGATGTCATTTCTTTTATTATGTAGATAAACATCCATTAGGACTATGCCATTCTTGGAGATGAAAAGGACATTCACTAGATATTTTAACTTCATCTATTTTCTAATCCTTATTGTAGTATAATCACTAGCTTGGAACTTTAACCACTGTCCTAAAGTGAATGGCTTGCAAAGGCCATGATGGACGACTTGTGCTTCATAAAATCATCCTTTTAAAGAGAGGACCTTATGTGTCTGTTTTGTTCATTGCTTTCCATTATGAGATACGTAAGAGAAGGAGCCTGAAATATTTAATTCAGATGCTATCTCCAGAGAACAGATCCATCTTAACCTCCAGAAGGTATAAAAGACTTAAAAGACAGTGATCTTCATTCCAAGGAATGAAACATGAGAGATATTAAATCAATGAAAATTAGATAAGTAAGTAACTCTTACAGTTATATAGGATGATTAAATGGCATAGAAAGTTTGAAATTGAAGTAGCTAACCTTTCCATTAGTAGGGTTATCATGGAGAATGGTGTCCTAGGAATTACACTGGGTTCAAAATATATCTAATGTCCTGAAAATCTTTATCTTCAGTAGCACTATACATATATTTATCATCTCCCCATGTGTTGATAAAAGAAAATAAAGGAAGAAAAGATACTGATTACCTTGAAGCCACAATGAACTTGGAGAGTGCTATAGAAGGCCAAGTAATCCTAAATATGTGACAAAGAAGTGATGTCTGAAAGTAGAACCTGAGCTCAGCTTGTCATATAAGACCTACTTTCAAATTCTTTTCCACAAAAATCTGACTTGAGCAGGCCATTTTCTCCTTCCTGGAAACTGGAGATGGATTTAATTCCAGGCCAAAATGCTTCCTGGGATTGTTGCCAATTATATGACCTTAGTGAAGTTCAAGATGTTTTCCATAAATTAATATAAAACAGAGAAAATCATAATTTTTTCTGTTAAATAGATAATCATTCTTATATCATAATGCATCATGAATGTGTCAAATACATCAGAAATCAAGTGAGACAGTATATCTAGGCACCACATTTATTGTTCCCTGTCACAAAAGGAGTCATATAACTTTCTAAGATAAATCATATATACTACATAAGGGGAGGAATCATATTGGAAGATATTTTGAATCATATTGAAAGATATTGAAAAATATTTTGTTTATAATGTAAAGGAAGCTTTAGGAATAAAATATCACATGAATGCTCTTTGATATAAACAGTCTGTTTCTAAGTATCAAGAAATATACCTGGCCCGTAGATATGTTTTATTTGTTCTAAAGGCACAATATAAGCTGTCAAACAAAAGCCATGCAGGAATCGTTCAATTCTACAAGTCTGGAGTCATACTTCCCAATATTATGCACACAATCATAGCAGGTGTTTGTGTGCATTGTGTTTGTATATGTGTACGAATGTACATTACCAGGAATATTTATAAATCATAAATCAACTTCTATTTTGATATTTCACTGTGTTTTTCCTGTTATCTTTGAGACAGTTTCTCACTAAAACTGGGCCTCAAAGTTTTATTGCTAGGGAGATGGCCCAAAATTTCTTTTGAAGTGACAGGCCCATGGCAACATACATGGCTTTTTAAGTGTGTTCTGATCTTTTGAGCTGAGATGGTCATATCTGTGCAGCAATCCAGTCTATCCAGGAACTCACTCTGTAGACCAGACTGGTCTCACATTTAAGTGCAAAGATGAAAGGTGTGCACCACCCCATCCAGCCTATGAACTATTTTAAAAAAATGAATATGTACTTTCTATCCATAATCAACAATTATCCATGTTTTGGCAATGATGTGTACATGTCAGTTTTGTGTTAAACTTCATACAACACTGTTATAATTACAAAGACAGTATCTCTGAGAAGAAAGTAAAAAATGTTGGCAAAGAATCTTAAATAAGTAAAACAATCAAACCTACAACAGTGAGACACAAATAGAGGAAGGAGGAACAAAAGATAGCAAAGAGCTCCCTGGGTCTAGGAGACATGGACCAGCAGGGAAAATCTCTTCTTGCATATCCTGTAGATTGATTCTGATCCAGAAGAATGCACGTAAAGGTGCAGGGAGAAAACAAATTCTACAAAGATTTCCTCTGATTCCCACAAGCATACTCCTGTTCACATAGACACAAAAGACAACTGTCCCAGACACACATACACACACACACACATACACACATGACACACACAGATACACACACATACACACACATACACACACGTGCACACACACATATACATACACACACATGCACACACATATACACTCATACACATACACACACACTCACACTTATAAATGTAAATAAGAACTCAGACAGAGAAGAGTGACTGTGTTCTCATGTTCTCATGATGCATCTTATCCTTCCTTACATTGATTACTTCTTTCCAAGTATGTGTGTGGGTGTGCACGTGTACGTGCATGTGGCTGCACGTGCCACAGGAACTCGGAGGCTTTGAATCTCTGTCGAGATGGTGTTACAGATGATTATACACCACCAATGTAGTTGCTGGAAAAGTAGCCATGGTCATCTGTAAGAGCTCACGAGTGCTGTTACCTGTGGAACCACTGGTCGGGCCCCAAAGATTACTTGAAATGGAAAGGATTAAATCTCCTGATCAAAGTACAAAGTAGCAAATTGATGTTTTTTTTTTTTTATACAAGATTCAACTATAGGCTGTCTCAAAAAAATCTGTTTGACAAAGATATAAACAGATAAAGAAAGGACAGAAAATGAAATTCTCTGAGATTTATGACCAACATGGATCAGGAGTTGCTCCTACTAAATCAAGGAAAAGGGATGATAAGTCAGAAATAGTCCCTAGACACAAAACTATATATTTAACAATGGCAATGCATCCCTTCAGAAAACATATTAATTACAGATGTGTACAAATTGATATTGGGAATCTAAACTCATAAACCATATTGAGAGGTCTGAATGGATGGATTGTCTTCATATAACAAGGCAGTCTGGGTAGCAAGATTTCTTTCTCTTTTTTATTAGTGTACTCCAGAGCATCTATAATGATGGGTTTCAAAAATATTTTCATCTAAACAAGCCGTATAATTTGATCATTTCATTCACATGTTTTCCTCCCCTGTGTGGACTTGCTGGTCCCAATTTTATCTCTCTTTTTGTCTGTGTGTTTTCTTTTGTTTTGTTTTTTGCTATATACTATGGATTATATAAAGGAGGAATACAAAATCTAGTATCTCATTCCCCAATATGTCTGAGGAATTCATGTTGTCTCAAACACAAATATGCATTTATGTCAGTAGTTGCTGACTTAAATTCCTTTCATTAGGTTGTTGATCTCATGGTGACTATTTTTAGGTATATAAAGAACTCGCATTTCTGTAATAACTGCTAATCAACCATTATAACAGGAAACTCTAAATGTTCTTTTATGTTCTGCTTCCTTGAGAGTGTTTGGTGTTATTCATTTTGCTAATGATACTCATACTGTTTTGAGAGTGATACTATCAGTTTTTTAATGGGATGTGTCTGATGGCTAGAAATACAGGTAGAGCCCTGTCACTCACTTATTATCTGTTTATGCTTACAGTTTTGAAAACATTCTATTCCTTTAGTTTACCAATTTATCAATTGGATCAGTTGGTTTTGTATATTCTTTTAAAATTTTATAAATATATTTCCTTTGTCAGATAAACATCTAAAAGAAACTGCCTCTCACTCACTAGCCTGTTTCTTTAGGTAAAGGCTTTATTTACAGAGTTGAAGTTTTTCACTTTAGGCGATCACATTTGTCAGTTCATGACATTATTTCCTGAGTTGTTAGAGCTACTTTTAGAAATCCTTTACTTTTTTCGGTATCTTAAAAGATTTTCTTAAAATTTTCACAAACATGCTCAGACTTCTGGGTGTCATATTAGGGCCTTTAACCCATTTTGAATTGATTTTTGATTATTACAAGAAATACAGAGATTACTCTTTTCTATATTTGAATACCTAGTTTTACAATGACCATTTGTTAAAGAGATGATCTTTTCTTAGAGAGCAGAGTTTACAATTTATGAAAAGTCAGATGGACTCAACTGTGCAGGTTTACTTCTGGGTCCAGTACATATATGCTTGTGCCAGGGACATTCCATTTTTACTTTTAATATTCGATAGTATTAACTATCTTGACACCACCAGCATTGTACCTTTTCCCTCCTTTGCTTTAATTTTCAGGATATTTTGTGCATCAACAGTCCATATGTATCCTAGGATTGCTTTTCACATCTCTGAAGCATGGCATAGAGATTTCACTAAATCTATTGGTAATAGAACAGTTTCTAGGATGTTAATCTTTCTTACCACAAACATGGAAGATATTTCCATTGTCTACATCATCTACAGTGTCTATTTCCCATGCTTTCCATTTTTCAATCTAGAAGTATTTGATTTGTGCTTATTCTTTTGCATAGTATTGTAGCTATTGTGAAAATAATCTTTTCCTGTCTTTTGCTCAGCATGTTTAATATTGCTGAAGAATTAGTGATCTTTAAAAATTGTCAGTGTGTGTGTGTGTGTGTGTGTGTGTGTGTGTGTGTGTTTATTTCCTAAGGTTTGAACTGGAGATATCATATTTAACAGCAAATGCTTTTATTTATCAAGATATCCTGCTGATCTGTGACAGATTTGTGTATGTGATAACAACACCCTTTTGACTGAAAAATAATTTTCCAATCTAAGGGAACTCCTTATCATCTTAAAAAAAAAGTTGTTTGTATATTTGTAGGATAGGGTGTGTTTATACACTACAACATGCATTTGGCTACCATAAGTTAAAAGGTTTTGGCCATCACTTTTCACATTTTAGAGAAAAGGCCTCTTTATATTCATGTTGTTCATGTTGTATGTTAGTATAGTGTGCCTGGTAGCTACCAGGGTCTCTCTTGTCTCTACTGCCCTTCTACCTGTATGAAGACTGGTATTACAAACAAGATTGATACTCCCTGCTTTGTATTTACTCTGAGGATTTGAAATTGGGTTCTTAAATTTTCATGCCACTTGCTTTTCTAGTTGAGCCACCACACAAGGCCCTCCTCAAGATCATTTATTTATTTGTTTTTATTTTCAATATTTTTTTTATTTACATTCTGAATGATTTCCCCTTTCAAGGTTCCTCCCTCCCCGAAAGTCCTAAAAGCCCTCTTCCTTCCCCCTGTTCCCCATTCAACCTCATCTTGGTTCCCTGTCCTGGTATTCCCCTACATCCAGTCTTCCAGGACCAGGAGTCTCTCCTTCCATCTTCTTGGAAATCTATTGATATGTGAATTGTCTTGGGTATTCCGAGATTCTGGGTTAATATCCCCTTATCAGTGACTGCATACCATGTGTGTTCTTTTGTGATTGGGTTACCTCACTAAGGATGATATTTTCAAGTTCTGACCATTTGCCTAGGAATTTCGTGAATTCATTGTTTTATATTGTAGAGTAGTATTCAAATTGTGTAAATATACCACAACTTCTGAATCCATTCCTCCGTTGAGGGACATCTGGGTTCTTTCCAGCTTCTGGCTATTATAAATAAGACTGCTATGAACATAGTAGAGCATGTGTCCTTGTTGCATGCAGGGGAAGCCTCTGGGTATATGCCCGGGAGTGGTATAGCAGGATCCTCCAGGAGTGTCATGCCGAGTTTTCTTTCTTTTTTTTTTTAAAGATTTATTTATTTATTATATGTACACTATAGCTGTTTTCAATCACACCAGAAGAGGGCATTAGATCTCATTACAGATGGTTGTGAGCCACCATGTGGTTGCTGGGATTTGAACTCAGGACCTTTGGAAGAGCAGTCAGTGCTCTTAACCACTGAGCCATCTCTCCAGCCCCCATGCCGAGTTTTCTGAGGAACTGCCAGACTGCTTTCCAGAGTGGTTGTACCAGCTTGCAATCCCACCAGCAGTGGAGGAGTGTTCCTCTTTCTCCACATCCTCGCCAACAACTGCTGTCTCCTGTGATTTTGATCTTAGCCATTCTAACAGGTGTGATGTGGAATCTCAGGGTTGTTTTGATTTGCATTTCCCTAATGACTAAGGATGTTGAACATTTTTTAGGTGCTTCTCAGCCATTAGATATTCTTCAGGTGAGAACTCTTTGTTTAGCTCTGTACCCCATTTTTTAATAGGGTTATTTGGCTCTCTGGAGTCTAAATTTTTGAGTTCTTTGTATATATCGAATATTAGCCCTCTGTCGGATGTAGGGTTGGTAAAGATCTTTTCCCACTTTGTTGGCTGCCACTTTGTCCTTTTGACAGTGTCCATTGCCTTACAGAAACTTTGCAATTTTATGAGGTCCCATTTGTCAATTTTTGACCTTAGAGCATAAAAAAATGTTCTGTTCAGGAACTTATTACAAGGAGATAATATGGATCAATTTGCATTCTTCTGAATGCTGACCTCCAGTTGGAGCAGCACCATTTGTTGAAAAGGCTATCTTTTTTCCACTGGATGGTTTTAGCTCCTTTGTCAAAGATGAAGAAACCATAGGAGTATGGATTCATTTCTGGGTCTTCAATACTGTTCCATTGATCTACATGTCTGTCACTTTACCAACACCATGCAGTTTTTAACACTATTGCTCTGTAGTACAGCTTGAGGTCCAGAATACTGATTCCCCCAGAAGTTATTTTACTCTTGAGAATAATTTTAGCTATCCTGGGTTTTCTGTTATTCCAGATGAATTTTTGAATTGCTCTTTTTAACTCTACGAAGAATTGAGTTGGGATTTTGATGGGGATTGCATTGAATCTGTATATTGTTTTTGGCAAGATGATCATTTTTACTATATTAATCCTGCCAATCCATGAGCATGGCAGATTTTTTCCATCTTCAGAGGTCTTCTTCAATTTCTTTCTTCAGAGACTTGAAGTTCTTGTCATACAGATCTTTCACTTGTTTGGTTGGAGTCACACCAAATATGTTATATTGTTTGTGGTTATCGTGAAAGTTATCTTTCTCTTATTTCATTTTCAGCCTGCTTATCCTTTGAGTATAGGAAGGCTACTGATTTGTTTGAGTTGATTTTATATCCGGCCACTTTGCTGAAGTAGCTTATTAGCTGTAGGAGTTCTCTGGTGGAGTTTTTGGGTCACTTAAGTACACTATCATATTGTCTGCAAATAGTGATAGTTTGATTTCTTCCTTTCCAATTTGTATCCCTTTGACCTCCTTTTGTTGTCTAATTGCTCTAGTTAGAACTTCAAGTATTATAGTTAATAAATATTGAGAGAGGGCAGCCTTGTCTAGTCCCTGATTTTAGTGGGATTGCTTCAAGTTTCTCTCCATTTAGATTGCTGTTGGCTACCGTTTTGCTGTAAATTGCTTTTACTATGTTTAGATATCGAATTCCTGATCCTTCCTAGACCTTTAACATGAAAGGATGCTGAATTTTTTTGAGTGTTTTTTCAGCATCTAATGAAAACACCATGTGGTTGGTTTTTTTTTTTTTTGTTGTTGTTGTTGTTTTTTGTTTTTTTTTTTGGAGATTGTTTATGTAGTAGATTACATTGATGGACTTTCTTACATTAAACCATCCCTGGATCTCTGGGATGAAGCCTACTTGATCATGGTGAAGGATCATTTTGACGTGTTCTTGGATTCGGTTGGCAAGAATTTTATGAGTATTTTTGCATCGATATTCATAAGAGAGATTGGCCTGAGATTCTCTTTCTTTGTCGGATCTTTGTGTGTTTTTGGTATTAGCGTAATTGTGGCTTCATAGAACGAGTCGGGTACTGTTCCTTCTGTTTCTATTTTGTGGAACAGTTTGAAGAGTATTGGTGTTAGGTCTTCTTTGAAGGTCTGATAGAATTCTGCACTAAAACCATCTGGAGCTGTGCTTTTTTTTAGTTGGAAGACTTCCAATGACCATTTCTACTTCTTCAGTGGTTATAGGATGGTTTAGATGGTCCATTTGATACTGATTTAATTTTGGTATTTAGTATCTGTCTAGGAAATTGTCCATTTCCTCCAGATTTTCTAGTTGTGCTGAGTACGGGCTTTTTTATTAGGATCTGATGATTTTTTGAATTTCCTCAGTTCCTGTTGTTATATCTCCCTTTTCATTTCTGATTTTGTTAATTTGGATGCTGTCTCGGTGCACTCTGGCTAGTCTGGCTAAGGGCTTATCTATCTTGTTGATTTTCTCAAAGAACCAACTCCTAGTTTTTGGATTCTTTGTATGGTATTATTTGTTTCTACTTGATTGATATCAGTCCTGAGTTTGATGATTTCCTGCCTTCTACTCCTTTTGGATGTATTTGTTTCTTTTTGTTCCAGGGCTTTCAGGTGTGCCATTAAGCTGCTAGTGTATGCTCTCTTCTGTTTCTTTTTGGAGGCACTCAGGGCTATGAAATTTCCTCTTAGCATTGCTTTCATTGTGTCCCATAAATTAGGGTATGTTGTGCTTTCATTTTCATCAAATTTTAAAAAGTCTTTGATTTCTTTATTTCTTCCTTGACCTTGGTTTCATTGAGTAGAGAATTGTATAGGTACCATGTGTATGTGGCTTTCTGTTGTTTTTGTTGCTATTGAAAACCACCCTTATTCCTTAGTGATTTGATAGGAGGCATGGGATTAGTTCAAACTTCTTAATATCTGTTGAGGTCTGTTTTGTGACCAATTATATGGTTGATTGGGGGAAGGTACCATGAGATGCTGAGAAGAAGGTATATTCTTTTGCTTAGGATGAAATGTTTATATATATATATTGAGCATGAATGAGGATGCTCTTGCATTTGGATCATAGATATTCAGAATTGAGAGTTCTTCTTGGTAGATTTTTCTTTGACCAGTATGTTGTGTACTTCTGTGTCTTTTTTGATGACTTTATGTTGAAAGTCAATTTTATCTGCTATTAGGATGGCTATTCTGGCTCCTTTCCTGCTTGTAAGATTGTTTTCCAGCCTTTTACTCTGAGGTAGTGTTTGTCTTTGACACTGAGGCGCATTTCCTACACGCAGCATGATGCTGCCTCCTGTTTATGTATCCAGTCTGTTAGTCTATTTCTTTTTATTAGGGAATTGAGACCATTGATATTAAGAGAGATTAAGGAATAGTGATTATTGCCACCTGCTATTCTTGATGCTATCTTTATGTTTGAGTGGTTATCTACTTTTGGGTTTCCTGAAAGATGGTTACTATCTTGTTTTTTCCAGGGTGTGGTTTCTCTCGTTGTATTGGCAGTTTCCACCTATTATCCTTTGCAGAGCTGGGTTTGTGGAAAGATATTGTGTAAATTTGGTTTATCATGGAATGTCTTGGTCTCTCCATCTATGGTGATTGAGAGTTTTGCTGGGTATAGTACTCTTGGTTGGCCTTTGTGTTCTCTTAGAGTCTGTATGAGATCTGCCCAGGATCATCTGGCTTTCATAGTCTCTGATGAGAAGTCTGATGTGATTTGGATAGGTCTTCCTTCACATGTTACTTGGCCTTTTTCTCTTATTGCTCTTAATATTCTTTCTTTGTTTAGTACATTTGGTGTTTTGATTATTATGTGGCAGGAGCTATTTCTGTTCTGGTCCAGTCTGTTTGGAGTTCTGTAGGCTTCTTGTACATTCATTGGCATCTCTCTCTTTAGGTTAGGGAAGTTTTCCTCCTTAATTTTGTTGAAGATATTTACTGGCCCTTTAAGTTGCAAATCTTCACTCTCATCTATACCTATAATCCTTAGGTTTGGTCTTCTCATTGTGTCCTGGATTTCCTGGATGTTTTAGGTTACACTTTTTTTTGCATTTTGCATTTTCTTTGACTGTTGGGTTGATGCTTTCTATGGTATCTTCAGCACTTGAGATTCTTTTTACTTCCATCTCTTGTATTCTACTGCTGATGTTTGCATCTATGACCCCTGATTTCTTCCCAAGGTTTTCTAACCTCAATGTTGTCTCCCTTTGTGATTTAGTTGTTTCTACTTCCCTTTTTAGATCCTGGATGGATTTGCTCAGATCCTTCCCTTGTTTCTTTCTGTTTTCCTGTATTTCTTTAAGATATTTTTGTGTTTCCTCTTTCAGGATTTCTGCCTGTTGAGCCAAGTTCTCCTGTATTTCTCAAGATCTTTCCTTTTTTTATTTATTATTATTATTATTATTATTATTTTCTATATTCTTTCATTACATTCCAAATGATTTCCCCTTTCCCAATTCCCCCCTTTCCCAAAAGTCCCATAAGCCCTCTCCCCTCCCCCTGTTCCCCATTTCTAAGAATTTCATGAATTCATTGTTTTTAATTGCTGAGTAGTATTCCAATTTGTAAATATATATGGAAAATATCTCTGATAGAATTGAAGAAATATATAGAAAAACACGTTAAGATTGACTATTTCATAGAAAAATTATACAGGTTAAATGGTAGGCATAAAAATATTCCTAAGTTGATTGAAAGTGGAATTATAAACATTTTCTTATAAAATTGAAAATCTACAAGGAACGTATATCTGATTAAACTCAAGAATTATAAAGAAAAAAACATGTTAAAACTATTTCATGAAAAATTATACAGATAAGATGGTAGTCATAAAAATATTCCTGAATTGATTGAAAGTAGAAGTAAAAAAAATTTCTGATAAAATTGAAGATTTACATGGAAAATATCTCTGATAAAATTGAAGAAATATATTCAGATAAATTGGTAGGAATTACAATATTCCTAAGTTGATTGAAAGTAGAATTGTAAACATTTTCTGATAAAATTGAAGATTTACATGGAAAACATCTCTGATAAAATTGAAGAAATATATTTAAAAAAGGCGTTGATTGAGTATTTCATGGAAAACTTATATAGATAAAATGGGAGGCATAAAAATATTCCTAAGTTTTTTGAAAGAAGAATTATAAATACTTTCTGATAAAATTGAAGATCTACAAGAAAAATGCTTCTGACAAAATTGAAGAAAAAATACAGAAAAACGTTAAAATTAAAGATTATCATGGACAATTATACTGACAAAATGGTAGGTACAAAAACATTCCTAAATTGATGGAAAGTGGAACTACAAAAACCACCACCCCCAACAAAACCGAAGATCTACATGAAAACCATCTCCAACAAAATCAAAGAAATACACAGAAAAAATGTTAAAATTAAAGATTATCATGGAAAATAATACAGTCAAAATGGTAGACACAAAAGGCATAACTAAATTGAAAGAGGAGTCACAGATATTTTCTGATAAAATCGAAGACCCACATGAAAAACATCTCTGTTAGACTATGTTTTTTGTTGAGGAATTGAGTCTATTGATGTTATAAGATATTAAGGAATAGTGATTGTTGCTTCCTATTATTTTTTGATGTTCTTTTTATGTTTGTATGGTTACTTTCTTTTGGGTTTCTTGGAAAAAGATTACTTTCTTGCTTTTTCTAGGGTGTAGTTTCCCTCCTCATGTTGGCGTTTTCCATCTATTATCCTTTGTAGGGCTGGATTTGTGGAAAGATATTGTGTAAATTTGGTTTTATCATGGAATTTCTTGGTTTCTCCATCTATGGTAATTGAGAGGTTTGCTGGGTATAGTATTTTGGGCTGGCATTTGTTTTCTCTTAGGGTCTGTATGAGATCTGCCCAGGATCTTCTGACTTTCATCGTCTCAGATGAGAAGTCTGGTGTAATTCTGATAGGCCTGCCTTTATAGGTTACTTGAGTTTTTGTCTTACTGCTTTTAATATTCTTTCTTTTTTAGTGCATTTGGCGTTTTGATTATTATGTGCCGGGAGGAGTTTCTGTTCTGGTCCAGTCTGTTTGAAGTTCTATAGGCTTCTTGTATGTTTGTGGACATCTCTTTCTTTAGGTTAGGGAAGTTTTCTTCTATAATTTTGTTGAAAATATTTAATGGCCCTTTAAGTTGGAAATCTTCACTCTCTTCTATACTTATAACCCTTAGGTTTGTTCTTCTTATTGTGTCCTGGATTTCTTGGATATTTTGGCTCAGGAGCTTTTTGTATTTTGTATTTTCTTTAACTGTTGAGTCAATGTTTTCTTTGGTATCTTCAGCCCCTGAGATTCTTTCTTCTATCTCTTGTATTCTGTTGTTGATGCTTGCATCTATGACTCCTAAATTCTTTCCAAGATTTTCTATCTCCAGAGATGTCTCACTTTGTGATTTCTTTATTGCTTCTACTTTCAGTTTTAGATCCTGGATGGTTTTGTTCAGTTCCTTCACTTGTTTGTTTGTGTTCTCTTGTAATTCTTTCAGGGATTTTTGCGTTTCCTCTTTAAGGGTCTCTACCTGTTCTCCCATGCTCCCCTGTATTACTTTCGGGGATTTTTGTGTTTCCTCTTTAAGGTTCTTTACCATTTGACCCATGTTCTCCTGTATTTCTTTAAAGGAGTTATTTATGTCCTTCTTGATGTCCTCTAACAGCATCGTGAGAAGAGACTTTAAATCCAACCCTTGCTTTTCCAGTGTATTGGGGTATCCAGGATTTGCTGTGGTGGGAGAACTGGGTTCTGATGTTGCCAAGTAGCCTTGGTTTCTGTTGGTAGGGTTCTTGTGCTTGCCTTTCGCCATCTGGTTATTTCTGGTGTTAGTTGGTCTTGTTGTCTCTGGCTAGAGCTTGCCCCTCCTATGGGCCTGTAAACCTGTGTCTGAACTCCTGGGAGACCAACTCTCTTCTGGCAGGGTGTGTGCACAGAAGGTTGTGGAGCTGTCTGGTTCCCTGCTGCAAATGATGGCTGGAAGGGAAGACTCCTGTCCCAGCTGCTCCAGTGATCATATGCCCAGTGTGCTCCTAGCTGTACCCCTCCAGAGAGAAGGTGGAGATCTCATCCTCTCACTCAGAAGTTAAATCTCTGCTGGGAGATCACTCTCTCCTGGTGAACTAAGCACAGAAGGCTTTGGAGCTGCCTGGTTCCCTGCTACAAATGGCGGCTGGAAGGGAAGTCTCCTGTCCCAGCTGCTCCTCTGATCCATTGCTCAAGATCTTTTAAAGGGATATATCTCTCAAGAATAGTGATCATTTCTTTCTATTCTCATCCCATTTATTTATTTATTTATTTATTTATTTATTTATTTATTTATTTATTGTTTCCTATTCCTCTGACTATAACATGAATACTTTACTCAATAATACTAAAGAAGTGAACAACCTTGCTTCTTATTGCTAGTTTTAGAGAAAAGTCATTGAGCATTCCACAATTGTTATGAGACTCTACAATTGCTGTATATAGCTTTATTTTTAATGTTAAGGGATGTTCTTTCTATTGCTAGTTTCTAGGAACTTTCATTGTGAAGGATACTGCAGTAATCAAAGGTCTCTTTTTATCTGTTGAGAAAATTGTGTGATTTCTAATTTGAGTCAGTTTATGTGTTGTATAACCTTTATAGCCTTGTGTATGTAGAATCATACTTGAATTCATGCAATGAAACTTCATAGGTCACGGTAGATATTCTTGGTTGTCTGTTGTTGGGTTAGGTTCTAAAGCATGTTATTGAGAAGTTTAGCTTCCATATTCATCAATGAGATTGATCGATAATTTGTTTTCTCAGGCCCTTTCCTACTTTCTGTTTAAGACTAACATTGTTTTATATAAGGAACTTGTTGTCATTTCCAATTCTTTTATTACTTGGAATAATCTAAGGTGCTCCAATACTCATTTAATGATCTAGTAGAAGTAAGTGGGTATAGTATTTGAACATGGACTGTTTTTATTTTGGAAAAAATGTATTTTAAAATCTCATACTTTGTGCAAATCTAAAGTTATTAATGCCATCATACTTTACATTTCCCTTGTCCTATGCATTTGGAAATTTATCAGTTTATTTTGTATTTTCCAATGATTGAGTATACATTTTCAAAGTTTTACCTGTTGATGTTCTGAATTTCATTACTGTTACAGAAACAAACAAACAAACAAACAAGCAAACACACTTCTTAACAGCAAAGGAAATGATCAATGCATTAAATCTAAGTCTATTGTTGTACTGTTCCTAAACTGCCTGGCCTCCAGAACTATGAATAATACATATTGAAATTTGTAGGCTGTGTATTATATGCTATTTTTTCATGTCAACCTTAATGATGTGACACTAGAAAACATTTCCACCACCCTCATACACCAGATTTCATTAATTTGACCTGAGTAGATTCCTCCAGAGCAAGCCAGTAATTGTAAATAAAGTATCCTGCCAAATTATGGAAGCTAACCTAACAAATTATCAAACCTGAGGACAAAACGGTAACTGGTTTGTTGGCACGTCAATCAGGGGTGGGTGGAACTCTGCTCCCTTCAGCTGGCATGAACACGTAAATAGCACACTGCACTTGCAACCTGGTTTCTCAGATAAGATTGGGCAGTTGGTTTCCTAACTAAATTAATCTGTGTAAAACATCTATCAGTTTCCACATAGAGCTGAATTGCTTGGCATTTAAAACTGACAAATATGATTTACAGTTGTGAATGAAAACATTTTTTAAGATTTTTTTTTCTGATAGCAATAAACAATTTAGTTTTATACTATCTAATGATATGCTTATTTAATTTTAAAAAAATATTTTTTACCAAATGTGGTTTCTTATTCGACAATTCCTGTCCCTTTACTTCAGAACATTTAAGAGGTCCATTTTTCACTAACATAATTTTTGTTTGTAATGCTCACATTATATTTGTTGTTCAAAATTCAGAGTTTCCTTGTCATCTAGGTCACCCTTGAACTCATTATCCTCTTACCTCCACCTTACAGATGTGAGATTTTATTCAAGCATCACCCCACATTGTTTTCTTTTTAATGAGAGAAATTTGATTCTTATTTTAGTTCCAAATTGTATAATTGTCTAAGAGTTGGATTACTTGTGCATTGATTTTTGTAAATTCTGTGTTTCCATTATGGTTCTGAATCTGGAATAAAATTATCCAGTGCTCAATGCTCAAGTTCATATTACGTTAATGAAAAGATACATTACCCTAACCCTAACCCTAACCCTAACCCTAACCCTAACCCTAACCCTAACCCTAACCCTAACCCTAACCTAATCTGGCTTTTGGAATTACATGAGGTTTCCTATTTGCTTTGGTATTTACATTCAGTGATTTGTTTTTCCTTTCCTAGTGAAGTTTTTCTTCTGGGATGTGTGTAGATTTCCTCCCAAACCTGCCCGTGCTTGCTGGATGCAGTGTCCCTCAGCTCAACTACACTGTTGTCTGTGGGAAACACTATGCTTCTAGGAAATTCCTGTGATCTGCCACTGAATTGCAATCCTTCAGTTCGGCATCACTTGTTGGCTGTCTTTTGATTTGTCCACCAAGCACTTCAAATGGGAAACTTGTGAAATCCTTTCAGAGACTAATACCTTTTCTTTCTTGATGTTCATGTCAATACATGAAAATATTTGCCTTTGCTGTATACTTTTGGTATGTGTTCTAATTATGAAACAGAACCTGTTTATTTTCTATTGTTTTGTCTTGATAAAATGTGGAAATATGTAGGAACTATAACATATTTTAGATTACTGCACATTTTTTGATGTCTTCAATTATTATATTTATGTCTCTGACTCTTCTAAGATTTATAGTACATGATGTGATATTATCAAAGTCTGTCTTTAACTATTATGGTGCTTTTTGGTGTTATGCTATTATGGTGCTATGGTGTTATGTATGAAGATTTTATAAATGTTGGTGTTTTGCTTAATTTGGCTAGCTCCCAAAAAATTGAGATAGGACTACATTTTTTATTTAACAGTTTTAAGTCACAACATCTGAACAGTATTAATCTATTTTAATTCCTGAAACTAATCTGCCTACCTCCCAGTCAAAATCCCTGAGATACTTGCATTTTATTACTTTCTGTGCTCCAGCTGTATTCTTCTGATATCTTCTGGACTCTCTCCTCATGGCTGAATCCCTACTTCCTCTTTCATTCTTCCCATCTCCTGACTGAGAGGAAGTCTAGCCCTATTCTCTCCCTTGACTAATAAGGTAATTATTAGGGGAGCAATGTTGAGACAGGTGATTCTACGAATAAGAAATGCAAACAGATATGGGGGCCCAGAAATCAGCATTTGAATAATTCAGAGAAACAATAACATTATGCCTACATAACATTATGTCAAATAAAACTTTCCAAGCCTCCAACATAATGCCTTTAAATTTACACTTAATTCATATTATAGTATGAAAATACATTTTTTCCTGATGATATTATTCCTGATACTTCATTTTATGTAATCAAAATTTACTCTTCTTTCAGAAAAACTACTTTATTGAAGAATGCCATAATTTTTCCTGCAGCCAAAATAAATAAACATATTTTATCTCTCTTATTAAATATTTTACCTAGTTGATTATATATTTTTATTGTTTGTTCAGTCATTGAAATTCTATTTCAAACTAGATACCTCATCTTAAGGTTTTAAATCAGTTTTAATACATACATTTTAACCAAATCTTCTAGTTACAATCATAATTAAGAACCATACTTCCTTAACATTTATGATAATTATGCAAACTTCAGAGTTGGAGTAGTATGATTTTCTAAGAATTTTCATATAAAAATGATACTGCTTTAAATTATAACCAGCCATTTTATGCTATTTTCTTGTACTTTTTTTTTTTTTTTTTTTTTTTGGTTTTTCGAGACAATGTTTCTCTGTATAGCCCTGGCTGTCCTGGAACTCGCTCTGTAGACCAGGCTGATCTCGAACTAAGAAATCCGCCTGCCTCTGCCTCCCAAGTGCTAGGATTAAAGGCGTGCGCCACCACCGCCCAGCTTATCCTATTTTCTTGATTTTTGTTATTATTCTCATCTTTCTTCTCTTGAGATAGCATTTTATTAACTTTATTTATTTATAAATGCGCATCTGAATGTAAGCATGCTTATAGCACAGAACGTATGTGGAGGTCAGCAGCCGTCTATGGGACTAGGTACTCTTATTCCTCCATGTGAGCCCCAGAGATTAAACTCAGGTTGTCAAACTTTGCTACAGGAGCCTTTATTCATTGGAGCATCTTTTGAAAAGGGGAAATGTCACTTTAACATGCTATGATAAATAAATTTCTACCTGTCGGATGACAAAATACTCACCAAAAGAAATTTAAGGGGGGGATGGCTTGTAGAGTAGAGTCCACCATGATGGGGAAGACAGGGCAGCGTGAGTGGCTGGTCACATTGCATATGAAGTTAGGAACCTAGCAGAGATGAATGACAGAGTGTAATGCGTCTCTTCCTCTTGTTTTGATGCAGTTTGGAATCAAGCCCATGTATAATGCTGCCTCATCCAAGGTGTTGCGTCTTCCCTGATCTCTTAAGTGTTCTTAGAGACATATTACTAAACACATTCATTGGTATTTTGATTCATAATTAATCTAAATGCATCAATTTCATAATGAATGCTAATTAACACACTATACCTTAGCAAATCTCTTCTTCTGCGGTGTCTACACTCATACATTTGTTCTGAGTAGCACTTGTCATTCTTCAGTATAGCATTGCAATTAATCTTTACACTAAATATTTAGTCTTCATAATTAAACTTTATATATTATTCCATCAGTTAGAAAAACTCATTGCTCATGAATATTCTATCAAAATCAATATCATTCAAGTTTTCTCTGATTTCATCTATATTGTGAATTATGTGTCTTCACAACATTCACAACAAATATATGGCAATGATCCAAATTAGAATCGTAGGCATCACTGGACATATTCTACTTTCCTGCAAGCTATAAACATTTTTATAAATATTCATGCAATTCATGCAACACTAATGTATAAAGAGTTTTACATAGACAGAAAGCAATAATGAGCCAATTTTGATAATCTAATCATGAAAAAGGATACCTCTCAACACTTTTATATTCTTTTAATTAGAACAAAATTATACAAATCTGGAAATTACAAGAAATTATTTTTAAGTGATTCTTTGAAAATCTGTCTCATCTTTGATGTAAATTGAACATTTCAATACATACACACACACACACACACGCACAAACACACACAAAATCAATGATTTAGTAAGTTCACTGTTAACCCTGATTTTTTAAATGCAATTGATCTAAGAGTCTATCTAGCCTTCACATATATACCATTTCCAACAAACATACTAATTTACTCATGAGCAAACTTCTTTAGTTTCCATGTGATTTTGACAAGAGCTTGATGTATAACTCAGAGAATAACAGAAAACCACAAAACAAAAATGTGCTCTACTTGATTCATGGTTGTGGGCAACATGAACAGAGACTGGTCTATAAAATAGCAAGAGAGATACAATTTTAGAAATATGGAGAATTCAGAATCATTTCTGAATCAGCTCATCAAGATTTCTGCTTTTAAGCATTCAAAGATATAAAAATATTTCTTTTATCCATCAAACAAAAGGTGTGAAAAGAAACTTATTATACAGTCATTATCACATCATGAAATTACCAGTTTTACCATAATCTCATTTTGAACAGTTTTAAAAACATGGAACAAACAGTTCTAACTTTGCAAAAAAGTCAAGCTCAAACGCACATAGCAAACTTTCTCTCACCACACTGAGTTTCTTCCTTAACATAAGGAGAAACTGTGACTTAAATTTCTGTAGCTATGACAGCATTACAAGATATAAATGTTTAATTGTCAAAGTGTTGAAATTTACATCTACAGACCCAGTTCATGCTGAATATAAAGAGACTAATAATTAAAATTAAAAACAAGATTGGATAATCAGATATTTTCCTCCAAGTTCCTTATATCACCTAGATACCAACACCTTATCACATTTTTTTCAGGATACTTTGCTATATTTCAAGTAAAGCAATATTGATATAGATGCTCTAGATTCTATATGTCCATCAAAACTTCATCACTTTCCGCCACTCACCTTTATATTAATCTAAAATTATATCTAACTTGAAATCCAATCATTATTATTCATCCTCCACCAAGAAATTACAAAGCAACGTATTGGGTTGATGGAAGTGAGATATAGGTTAGATAAAAATCAAAGTTTCCTTCTAAGTGAGGAGGTATCCATCACTACATGAGAGATAAATATTGTGATGTCATTGAAAGTTTAGGAGTTGCATACCTGAAAATCGATCAGAAATAATATATATCTAATCTTTGAGGGTAGCTGAGTTCTACAAGGCAGTCAGAAGTGTTGTGATAACTTTTATGAAGTGATGGGTTTTTAATTTCTATATACTGAAGTGTAAGCTAATTTACTGTTTACAATAGACTTTAATTTATTTTCTCAAGTTTGCTAACAGATTTTTTAATCTAAAGAACATTATTAAAACTTAGAGAAAGAGAATAAGACAGCATTGTTAACCTAGCAAACTCTCGCTATCTACAATGCTTTATGCATACATTTAGCTAGTAAAGGCTTATGTGATGGCAAAGAGATGAGAGCTCAGAAAAGAACTAAGGCAAAAGAACCAGATCACATGACTAAGGGAAAAGAATATCTTTACCACTAGAGAAATGTAGTGCTTAAATCTGAGTATAGCACACTGATACTTAACATTTGTATTAATTTTTATTTCTTTGCATCCTGGTTTAGAAGATTGCCTGTTTCATTTTTTATTGGATATTTTATTTACATCTCAAATGTTATCCTCTTTCTCAGTTTCCCCTCCAAAAAACCCCTATCCCATCTTCCCTCCCCTGCTTTTATGTGAGGGCTCCCTCATCCACCCACCCACATCCTCCTCCCCACCCTGGCATTCCCCTATACTGGGGCATCAAGTCTTCACAGGACCAAGTGCTTCTCCTCCCACAGATGTCCAACAAGGTCATCCTCTGCTATTTATGTGGCTAGAGCCATGGATCCTTCTATGTGTACTCTTTGGTTGGTTGTTTAGTCCCTGGGAACTCTGGGGGTGGGGGTTCTAGTTGGTTGATATTGTTGTTCTTCCTATGGGTTGCAAACCCCTTTAGTTTCTTCAGTTTTTTCTCTAGCTCCTCCATTGGGGACCTGGTGTTCAGTCCAATGGTTGGCTGTGAGCATCTGCCTCTGTATTTTTCAGGCTATGGCAGAGCCTCTCAGGAGACACCTATATCAGGCTCCTATCAGGAAGCACTTATTAGCCTCTACAATAGTGTCTGGGTTTGGTGACTTTATATGAGATGGATCGCCAGGTGGGGGAGTCTCTGGATGGTCTTTCCTTCAGTCTCTGCTCCACACTTTGTCTCTGTATTTCCTCCCTTAAGTATTTTGTTACCTCTTCTAAGAAGGACTGGAAGATCCACACTTTGGTCTTCCTTCTTGAGCTTCATGTAGTCTGTAAATTGTATTGGGTATTCTGAGCTTTGGGGCTAATATCCACTTATCAGTGAGTGCATACCATCTGTGTTCTTTTGTGTCTGGGTTACCACACTTAGGATGATATTTTCTAATTCCATCGATTTGCCTAAAAATTTCATGAAGTCATTGATTTTAATAGCTGAGTACTACTTCCACTGTGCAAATGTACCACATTTTCTGTATCCATTCCTCTCTTGAGGGACATCTGGGTTCTTTTCAGCTTTGGGATATTAGAAATTCTAAGACTGCTATGAACATAGAGGAACATGTGTCCTTGTTAAATGCTGGAGCATTTTTTGGGCTTATGCTCAGGAGTGGTATAGATGGGTCTGCAGGTAGTACTATGTCCAATTTTATGAGGAACCACCAGACTGATTTCCAGAGTGGTTGTACTAGGTTGCAATCCCACCAACAATGGAGGAGTTGCTTTCTCCTCATACTTGCCAGCATCTACTGTCACCAGACATTTTGATTTTAGCCGTTCTGACTGGTGTGAAGTGGAATTTCAGGGTTGTTTTGATTTGAATTTCCCTATGACTAAGGATGTTGAACATTTCTTTAGGTGCTTCTCAGGCATTTTGTTATCCTCAGTTGAGAAATCTTTGTTTAGCTCTATACCCCAATTTTAAATAGGGTCATTTGGTTCTGTGGAGTCTAACTTCTTTAGCTCTTTTCATGTATTAACACTCTATTGGATGTAGGATTGGTAAAGATCTTTTCCCAATCTGTTGGTTGCAGTTTTGTCCTACTGATAGTGTCTTTGCCTTACAGAATCTTTGCAATTTTATGAGATCTGGTTTGTCTATTAATCTTAGAGCATAAGCCATTGGTGTTCTGTTCAGGAATTTTTTTCCTTGTACCCATGTGTTGGAGGCTCTTTCTCATATTTTCTTCTATTAGTTTCAGTGTATTTGGTTTTATGTAGTCTTCCTGTGGTGTTGCTGTCCTCTTCGGGGCCCTCAATCCTTCCCCTAACTCATCTAGAAGAGTCCTGAAGCTCCATCCAATGTTTGGCTGTGGGCCTCTGTATCTTTTTCAGTAAGCTGCTGAGCGGAGCCTCTCACAGGACAATTATGCTAGGCTCCTGTCAGCAAGCATGACAAAGTATGAGTCTTAGTCAGGGTTTATATTCCTGCACAAACATCATGACCAAGAAACGAGTTGGGGAGGAAAGAGTTTACTCAACGTACACATTCACATTGCTTTTCATCATCAAAGGATGATGAAAGGACTGGGAATCACACAGGGCAAGAAGCAGAAGCTTATGCAGATGCCATGCAGAGATGTTATTTACTGACTTACTTCCCCTGGGTTGCTCACCCTCCTCTCTTATAGAATGCAAGAATACCAGCCCAGGGATGGCACCACCCACAAGGGGCCCTCCCCCTTGATCTTTAATTGAGAAAATGCCCCACAGCTGGATCTCATGGAGGCACTTTCCCAACTGAAGCTCCTTTCTCTGTGGTAACACCAGTCTGTGTCAAGCTGACATACAAAACTAGCCAGTACAGTATCATTAATAGTGTCAGGGATTGGTGTTGGCCCATGGGATGGGTTACAATTTGGGCCATTTATTGATTGCCATTCCCTCAGTTTCTGTTCCATCTTTGTCACTGTACTTCTTATAGACTGTATACATTTTGGCTCAAAAGTTTTGTGGGGGTTGGGGATTTATGTCCTCAACCCTTCACTGAGACAAGGGGGTCCTGCCTGGTTACAGGAGGTAGCTTTTCAGGTTCCATATCTGAAGTGTTAGGAATCTCACCTAGAGCCACTCTTCCCAATTGCAGGTCTAAGGTCATCCCCTGCCCTCCAAAATCCTGATCTTCATTCTCCTGGTCTTTCGGCCTCTCTCCCAACACTTGATCCTTAATCAACCCCCCATTACCTTTATCTGTCTGTCTGTCTGTCTGTCTGTCTGTCTGTCTGTCTGTCTGTCTATTTTATAGATTTACATTCTAGTCATTGCTCCTTCCACAGTTCCTCACTTTACTCTTCTTCCCCTTACCTTCCAGAGGGTACTCTGTCACCCCAGACATTCCTTTTCCATGGAGCCTCAAGTCTCTGTAGGACTAGGCACATCTTCTCCCACTGAGGCCAGACCAGGCAGTGCTCTGCTATATATGTACCTGGGGTATCAGACCAGCCAATATATGCTGCCTAGTCATTGGATCAGTCTCTGGGAGTCCAGGTAAGTTGACACTACTGGTCTTCCTATGAAGTTGCCCTATTATTATTATTATTATTATTATTATTAGTAGTAGTAGTAGTAGTAGTAGTAGTAGTAGTAGTAGTAGTTGTAGTAGTGTGAGGTTCAATGTGTGTTTTGAGCTTTAGTAAAGTTTCTTTTATGAATGTGGGTGTCATTGCACTTGGGGCACAGATGTTCAGAAATGAGACTTCCTCTTGGATGAATATGAAATGTTCTTCCCCACCTTGTTTGAAAACTTTTGTTTGAAAGCCTATTTTATTGGATATTAGATTGGCAACTCTGGCTTGTTTCTTGGGACCAATTCCTTGGAATGTTTTTCTAACCTTTTCTCTGAGGACTGTCTTTGTCACTGAGATATGTTTCTTGTATGCAACAAAATGCTGGATCCCATATGCAATCTTATATGGGGTAATTGAATCCATTGATATTGAGAGATATTAAACATAGATGAATGTCCATTGCTGTTATTTTTGTTTCTGGAGGTGGTGCTATGTCTGTCTTTTGGGTTTGTTGTGAGACAATTTCTACTGTAACCTAGACTGTCATTTGTTTTCTTAGAGTCTGGATGATATCTGTCCAGGATCTTCTGGCTTTTAGAATATCTGCTGAGAAGTCTAGTGTAATATGGTGACTTACTTGGTCTTTTTCCTTTACAGCTTTTAATATCCTTTCTTTGCTCCATGTGTTTAGTATGTAAAGAGAGGATTTTCTTTTATGGCCCAATCTTTTTGGTGTTATGTAGGCTTCTTGTACATTTATGGCCATCTCTTCCTTTAGGCTAGGGAAGTTTCCTTCTAAGATTTTGTTGAAAATATTTTCCAATCCTTTGATCTGGGTATTTTCACCCTCTTCCATTCCTATAATTCTAAGATTTGATCTTTTCATTGTGTCCTGAATTTCATGAATATTCTGAGTTAGGAGCTTTTTACACTTTGTATTTCCTTTTACTGATGTGTCAATATCTTCTATGGTGTCTTCTACACCTGTGACTCTCTCTTCTATCTCTTGTATTCTGTTGGTGATGCTTGGATCTGTAGCTTCTGACCTCTTTCCTAAGTTGCCAATCTCCAGGGTTGCCTCCATTTGTGTTTTCTTTATTGTTTCTATTTCTACTTATAGGTCTCATACTGTTTTGTTTAATTCCTTAACCTATTTGATTGTACTTTCCTGTATTTCTTTAGGGGATTTATTTGTTTCTTCTTTAGGAGCTTCTACCTGTTTGCCTGTGTTGTTCTTTATTTCTTTAAAGGAATTATTTATATCCTTCTTAATGGCATCGATCATCATCACAAAATGGGAGTTTAGGTCAGAATCTGGTTTTTCAGGTTTGTTAGGATATCCAGGGCTTATTGTAGTGGGAGAATTTGGTTCTTATGGATCCAAATTACACTGGGTTCTATTGCTTCAGTTCTTGTGCTTGGCTCTTGCCACCTGGTTATCTCTATTGATAACTGGCCTGGGAACCTCTGACTGGAGCTGGCCTCTTTGGAGCCAGTTAGAGCTCTGTGACCTGGGTTAGAGCTGGTCTCCTAGAAGGCAGTCAGTGCTATCTCCGGTTGTGGGTGGGGTGGGACTCCTATGTCTCTGATTACTTCAGACTTCCTGTGTTCCTTGGACAAACCTCTTGGAGATGGGTTGGCTCTGGACTCCAGGACAGAATCTGCCCTAGTTGCAGATGCAGGTACAAACTGGAAGGACTGTGCCCAGGGTTATTACAGACCTCCTGGGATTTAGGCGGGCTGTGTCCCTGGTTACTGCAATCCTCCTAGGAGGCAGGCAGGCTGTGGGGTATGGGAGGTCATTGGGCCATTGATGTAGCCCTGATTGGGAAGCAGACTAGGAGGAAGGTGAAGTTTGGTAGTGCAGGTAGGGCTTCCTCAGCTGGACTCTGTTGGTGTCCCAGCTGGCATGGGAATTTTGGAGGGAGGAAGTCTTACCTGTGTCCCTGGTTACTGTGAACCTCATGAGAGCCAGATAGACTGTAGGATAAGGGAGGGTATTGGGCTGCTGATGTGTCCAGGGTTGGGAATCAGACTGGAAGGCTGCTGACACATCTTAATATTCATCAGCCACAACCCTTATATAAATTTTTAGAGTTTAAATTTAAAATGCATTGATATTTTAGATAAGAAACTACATCATCATGAATAAAGATTATGCATTTTCCAGGATGGTTTTGAAATTTTGATATTATGATGATTATTCAAAAAATTATGTATCAAGTACATAATTTAATTCCACATGATTTAGAGAAATTTCATAGCATGTTTAGAAATCCAAAATTTTCTGCAAATCCTACATTAAAATATCATGATTATTTTTCCTCACATAGAATATCACACATTTAAAATATCACTAGTTAACAACATGCATATGCATGGTTAAATACAATATTTTAAGAAATATATGCTTGTTATATCAGTTTTGATCCATGTAAATTTTGTTTCTGACAAATAACATCCTTAAATTATTTAGAAACATTGTTTCAGTATGCCTATTTATAACTCACACTTATTCACCTCGGTTTCACCCTATAATGAAGTAAGCAGGTTTTTTGTTTCTTCAGAGTTTAACATTACAATTCCACTAATCACCTATACAAACTTTGATGTGTGGTCCTAATGATAAACTTGCTTATAAATATAAGTGCTTGAATCTCTCTATTCAAGTGCTCCTTGAGAAATTAATTACACATTTTTAGTCAGAAAAGACTGTTGCAGTTAATCAGTAATGTAAGAGTTTTGGATCCTGATAAACATTATTAAGGAAATCAAAGGTAAACACAGTGATAGAACAATCAGGAACATCTTCCACAAGACACTGACATATAATGGAAGAAGGGATATGGGGCTTCAGCCACACATCTTTGTGAGTGTAGGGGAAAGTGATATGTATGAGACAAAGGACTCAGTTCATTGACCTGGTCAGTTCAGTGTAATCAATGCCATGGTGAAGCTGCATGTTGAGTGAGGTGTGAGGAAGTGACAACTCTATAACGAGGGCATTGATAACTGTGAACCATGTTACGTTTTCTGAGTAGTTCTAACTTTAGTAGTACCATTCCATATATGCTTACAAGTCTGCTATTTACGGTTGATGTTGTTTTAATTCAATTTTTTTCCTCAAATCATTCATTTGTTCACAGTAAGAATTTTTATCCTATAACTTTAAAATGGACCAAATTTGTTACATCTCTGTATTTTTTATGTCTTTGTC
Source organism: Tokudaia tokunoshimensis (assembly GCA_036184795.1). Lineage (NCBI taxonomy): Eukaryota > Metazoa > Chordata > Mammalia > Rodentia > Muridae > Tokudaia > Tokudaia tokunoshimensis. The sequence goes on along the minus strand of BTHU01000011.1, from coordinate 11,404,973 downwards.
TGAGATAAAATCTATATCTCTTAATTTTGTATTTGTAATGAGTAACATATATAATCAATAGTATTCAGAAATTACAAAAACTAAGGATGACAATGGTAGGAGGAAAGCTGTACAAATAATTGTCATATAGTCCTCACCAAATGTGTGTTGTAGCAGTTGATTTACTCACTGTCCTCTCCTTCTCTTCTGACCATTGGATTTCTCATGTCTAAATAGAATAAATTATTAGAGAATGATTTCTCATATCTGCTGAAATTATATGGGGGTGATTCATAGTCTGTAACAAAAATAACTTGTACTTGGGTTAAAACTGTTTTTTCATAAAATCAATTCTTATTCCTTTTCTAATTGTACATTACTATCACCATTGAGTTACATTTACTTTATACACCATGAAAATGTAAACCTCACTGTAAAAATGCAAAATTCAAAATAACCAATAGACAAGCATACACTGGGCTGAAATGTGAATAAATACATGTATTTGTTCAAAATTGGAATAAATGTTATCTCCTCTACAAGGTACATCAAGAATTGGTACTCTGCAATACCTTCTTTTGACTCCTTTCAGTTATCTCTTAATATTCTTGCCTTTTTCTAAAATCTTGCACAAGATTAACTGAAGACAGAAATATATGACATTTTTTGTAACACAAAATGTTTCATTAGGCCATTGTTATAAAATGAAAACCATGGCCTGGTAGTAGTGAAACTCATGGTATTCCTATGAGGACTTACTAAGTTAACATTCTCAAAGTTTGTAAGCCATAATTTAAATACATGAAACAGTTAAAAAGACACATTCATACATTAATACTAGTGATAAGACTCATAATTTGGATATTGAATTAAATAAAACTCGTACAATTTTGGGGGAGCTTGTTTGTTTCTTTGTTTGTTTTTGGAGACAGGGTTTTTCTCTATAGCCCTGACTGCCCTGGAAGTTACTCTTTATTGTTTGGTCTCAAACTCAGAGATACACCTGCCTCTGCCTGACAAGTTCTGGGATTTGATGTGTATACCCAAACCACCTAGCTCTAAAATATAGTCTTTAAACTAAATATCTGCAATTTAGGTTAGTATATAGAATACCTTCTTTTTTCCTTTTTATGATTGTTTACTGAGAAATCCAGAAAGGACTATGATTATGTATAAAAAAGAACAATCAACACTTTTTTAGTTATTTTATGTAAAATTTTATAAAATTACTGTCATGCTATAGTCTTAAAACATTAGCACTGATGTGTAAATATATTATTCTAGACAAAGAAAAACATGTTTTATTCAGCAATACTTATAAGTAACAGCTTCCACTATATTCACCAAGAAAAATTATTGATGGCAGAAAGACAAAATTAGTAGAATGATATACATGTTGTTGGTAGAAAAGATTCCCATGAAAAAGTTGCATTTTCTCAGTAAAACTAAGGCAATTAGAGTCACACAGCTGCAGTTACTCTTCAAAAATAGCCTTCAGAGAAACTGATATCAAAATAAATAAAGAAGAAAAGGAAAAATTAATAATGCTTTGAATACTCATACTACTTGATTTTCCTTAACAATTGTTAGAAATGTTGTTAAAGTACAGTTAAATGAAAATCATATGGCATTATCAAAAATGATACTGAGACAATTTGTTATATATTTAAAATTTATTTCTGAAGCAGACACACTGAGGTACTAAAGAAGTTTAATTCATGGAGTTAGGATAACTAGAAAAAAATAAATTGCTTGATGTAATAAAAGTGTTGACATTTAATAATCTCAGAACCACACAGAATTTTAAAAATGATTTTTATTTGAGTACACAACATTAAAAACACCACAGGAAGTATGAATTAGGATAAGTCAGTCACTTACTCAAACTGCATTTGACTTCATATCCAACAAATATTAGTGGATACAACAGGAGTTTATTAAGCAATAATCTAAATGATACCATCTTACAGATATATTTGGAAGAATTAGAAGACTTGAAGCCCCAGGGAGTGGAGAGACCTGGTGAGGGTCAGTGTTGGGAAGAGTGGGACATTCTCTTGGAGACAGGGGAGGACTGGGATGAGGAACTGTTGGAAGGCAGACTGGGAAGGGGGTAACGACTGGACTGTAAAAAACATAAAAGTAATAATAATAATTAATACTAATAATAAGCTTACTATCAATGTAAAAGAATACACAATTGAAAAATGAACATAATCAATATTCAGCTTCTTTCACATTACAATTGTTAACACTATGTTGCTGTTATTAAAACATACAAGTTAGAAAGTTAGCAAGAGACACAGACCCAAAACATGAATAATATACTACTGTAGGGAGATAAAGAATTACATTGGCCTGAAATAAGTTTAGCATATTAGTGATTAAGCAAATCTTCTGAATCAGTTTCACAAGAGCTGAAAAGCTGCAGAAAGTAAACCAATAACAGACACAGAACATTAATCACAGCAACAGTATTGTTAGTTTAAAAAGAGAACAAGATATTTCATTTTTATCAGTTGCAACAATAAGTCAGTTCAGTTACAAGGTAAACTGGAGGGACTCCCAGGTACATGTTAAAATACATGAAAGAAAAGTATCAGAAAAAAACACAATATGTAAAAAGTTTGTTTAGATTAACGTTGATAGAAATAACATGTATTCTGTTACTGATATAGCAAAATACAAAATCCAATCTTAAAATATTTTTATGGGGAAGTAAAGTAACTGTTATATTTTTCTTACACTGATCATGTATTAATTTTCTTACTATAAAATATTTTTATAAAACAATGACCACTTACCACATTTTTTCTATATGATACACAGCATATATCACATGCCCACACATATCCATTTGCACATATTTGTACGATTTTCAAAACCATAGTAGTAACCAATTACTTTCTTATTGTATCTATAGTCCACTTCAAAGAATGAACCCATATGGGCACTCTCAAAAGTCCAAAAACCTAAAGTTAGACAGTTCTTAGGCGCAAGGGAAGAACCCACTTCTGTACTGGCAAAACACACATTGGTAAAATGAATATATATCAATGATAAATTGTCATAGATTAATTTATCTGTCAAACCCAATCTGAGAAGATAATTAATGCAATGTCTCACTACTGGTCAATATGTGGAGACTATGAGCATGAAGAGTGCTCAGACATAAAAGAAGCATATATAACATATCCCTACTACCACCATAATTCTCAAAGATAATTGTGGAAGAGGAGACAGAAAGAGTCCAAGAGTTGTTAGACAAACACAAGGGAGTATTATCTTCTGAAAATTTCAGGCACTGCACATATCAATTCAAAAGAGCTTTGGCAGCATGGACAAAACCTCAATATGCTCAAGCCAGACGAGATTTTAGCAAGGAGAGAGAAAATGTGCACTAAATCTACAAATAAGTGAGAGCTGTTGGGAAAAGGAGAGTGCGCTTTCTCAAAGTAACATTGTGGCAAGCAGACTATGCTCCAAAGGAAGACCATACTTTCAAGAAGATTTGTATAGTACATATTGGTCTAGAAGAAATTTTAAATGAAAGGATAAAAGATGGTAGATACAGAAAAAAGGTAGATCTGGAATTATTTGGGGTGATGGGACTTGATTAAAATGCATACAAATTTTCAAATAACTTTTAAAGTTTAAAAGAAAACAGAAATGTCTTTGATTATTGCATATTTGGATAAAATATATTTTGATCATGTCTACCCTTTATTTCAACACTTCTATTCCTCCCTATCTCATATACATGCCCTTCCCAATTTCTTGTCTTTTTGTTTTGTTATATTTCTATGACCCACATAATTGAACTAGTCTTTCCTGTGTGCCTCATAGCAAACTGAGAATCTTCTTCTCAGTATCTATAAAGTGCAAATAGCTTTTGTTTAAGTGATGAGGCCTAATGAACACCTACCGAATTGATGCTGGTATGTTGACTAATTCCATCTTGTATAGTTGTTGTTGTTGTTGTTTGTCTGTGGGCCCACACACAAACACATCTGTTGTGATTTCACAGGAACATCTCTTTTATGTCCAGAAAACACTATTTTGCAGCAGTTTCTCCTGCTCTCTGCATCTTATAGTCTTTCTTCCAATTCTTAAATGGTATTCACTGAGCTTTGATAAAGAGTATGTTGAGTAGATGTTCCATTAGCTGAACAGACCACAACCAGTTAGTCTCTGCACAAAAAGTCATTATGGGTCTCTGCAGTGATCTCTGTCCACTGGGAAAGAAGAAACAATCCCCTTGATGAGAGGTAAGAACTGATCTAACCAATGGATATATGGGGAAGCATTTATAGGGTAATTTAAAACTATGTCAGTTTAGCTAATTAGCAAGAGTATTTTCTCCAGTAGGACCTATTGCCTCCCAGCAATGGGATCATGACAAGAATTATAGTATCAACCATGATATTCCTCATGTGTTGAAGTCCATCATTTATATCAGAAAAAAATAAATATTGCCTCTAATACATTCATGACTCCATTGTACCAACAGGTGAATCTTTCCAGGCTGGTCCTTATTGTAATACTCAGGGTAGATACTTAGGTAAGACTTTCAAAGACTTTGTTTCCTTTATTGTCTGGAGTCTTCTGAAAGTGAGAAAGTTACATAACCTTATTCTCATTTTGTATATAGCAAAATTTCTCTTTATTTTTCATGAATAATAAATTACTAGGCTATGATTTGAATTTACCTCTCCATACTGAGATCTGAGACAACAATTATGATATATAATTGATATATATATATAAATGTATATATATATATCAATTGATATATATCAATTATATATTATATATGATTATGATTTATATATATAAATCAGGAAAACTGATAATAAACAGAATTATTATAAGCTATATAATTTTTAGTTATAAATATTAGTTCTTACTAGCTATAGAATATATTTTGTCTTAGGAAGTAATAGTATAATAGATAAAATGGAGGTGTTAGCCAACATTTTCCAACAAAATTTCTGTGTATGTAAGTATGATGTTAGAATTATATAAAGTCAGCTCCATTACAATGAGACTACAATTTCCGGAATTATGTTTAAACTCATAACTCATTGCTATTGCCTTCTCCAGACTCTCCTTTACTTCAGTGTATTAAATAGCCTTATTCTAGTTGATCGAGTGGTTTTCAGATGGAGTTATCAATGATAATCTAGAACAGCTATTGTATATTTTTCCAGGCATTCGAAAATAGTTCATTTTCTTCTTTTCTCGTGTGTTTGGGTTTTTATTTATTTATCTATTTATTTATTTTTTACGCTTCAGATTTTATCCCTCTCCTTGTCAACCTTCTGACTGTTCCACATCCCATACTTCCTCCCCCAACCCCCCACTCCCTACCCCACCAGACCTTTCCATTCCTTAGGGCCTCCAGTTAGGTGCATCTTCTCTGACTGAACCCAGACAGGGCATTCCTCTGCTGTATATGTGCTGGGGGCCTCATATCAGTTGGAGTATGCTGCCTGGTTGGTGGTCCAGTGTCTGAGAGATTTCAGGGGTCCAGGTTAATTGAGATTGTGGCAGTTTCTTAATGACTATTTGACACAAAGTGGGCTCAGCCTCAGCAGGTGAGCTTTGGCTGTATTAGAAAAGAAGCTGAGGGAGGAAACGGGAAAGGGAAAATCATTTGGACTGTACATAAAAAATACAGAAAATAAAAAAATAAATAGAAAAGAAAAAAAAAAGAAAAGAAGCTAAGAAAATCCTCAGGAAGGGCTCTAGAAAATGGGGTTCTGCCATGGAGTCTATATCATTGTTTGCTTTTAGGTTCCTGAATTGGCTTCCTTTGGTGACTGACTGAACAATGTAAGGAGTCATAAACCCTTTCCTAACCATTAATTTTTATCGTGATGTTTTATCACAGAAACCCAAACCAAACAAATGTAGAAGAAATGACAGGGTTGGTGAAATTTCACTCCTAAATTCGAGATATTGTATGCAAAATTGAAAGAGTGAAGGGATATAAGCTGTAGGAGATATGCACAGATTAATGACTTGCAATGGAAGAAATTAAAGCTACAGTATAAACATGAGCAGTTGATACAGATGTGCTAACAGCTGAAAGATGAAGAGGATTGTTACACTCTAAGATGCAGTTAATTGTGTGAAGATATTTAAAGTTGCAATATGTCTAGGTTGAGAAGAATTTCTTACAAATATGAAAAAGGGGAATCAGGGGCTTGAGGCATTGATTTGATCTCTATAAGAGAGAGTTTCTAAAGACCTCTTCTTCCTCTTAAATTCTTTTTTATTTTTAAACAAAAAAAGATAGCTGTCTTTAGACACACCAAAAGAGGGCATCAGATCTCATTATGGATGGTTGTGAGCCACCATGTGGTTCCTGGGATTTGAACTCAGAACCTTCAGAAGAGCAGTCAGTACTCTTAACTGCTGAGCCATCTCTCCAGCCCCTCTCTTAAATATTTATTGGAAGTAAAATAACTGGGAATTTTCTTCTGAGAAATGAGAGCAATAGGATTCTTGCTTTCCAAATTTCAGACAAATTCAAGAATAGTAAATGATTCAGATGAGCACATTGAGAGGTGAGTAGAAGGAAGCAGTTTATAAATAGAAGAGTATGTGTTCTTTTGTCAATATTTCTTGTTCAGTTAAGAAGCACACACTTTTAGGTGATTATCATACTCGATTACTATAACTACCAAACTTTGTTTTCATTTTAACTTAAATATGCACCCAGAGCCTACATTTCTTGTTTTTTATATGCAGCTGGATAAAGGAAGTTCCTGAGACTTTGATGCAAACCACCACTTTTCTAGCAATAGTAATATGCTGATGGAGAGCAAGAATTCATTCCCCAAAGACTACTATTGACCTTTTGGGGTGGGGGGTGGGAGTTGCAAAAGAACCTTCAAAAGTATTTCAGGTTTAAGTTTTTGCACTTGACAAATGGATTTGCTCTTTATATTGGAGAACAAAACATGTATTTTAGAATGTGCCACTCTAAATATTTCCACTGTTTGGAGTAGTATACATATTTGCCTTCCTTTTTAAACATTGCAAATCATACTTTTGATCTAAGGCTAACTAAGATTTATTCAGATACTTGAACATGGGTACATAAGATAGAATGAAATCAAATCCCTGTAAGTACATAAAACTGAAGATGAAATTTATTACTACCATACTTTTATTTTAATTTCCCTTATTCACACAGATTGTATAATCCATAATACTATTAGATTTAATCTAAGTATCGATATAGTAGGATTTTTTTCATGTTCTTTAATAAGTAAATGTGGAATTAAAAACTGAAGCTCTTGAGATGGATTCTATAATGTAGTACCATAAGCTAAACAGATTTTAAGATTCATAAAAATCATTTTAGTTTACCAAATCATAGTTGACAAAACTCATAAACAAAGACAGACACAGATACACAGACACAGAAATACAAACACACACACACATACACACACACACACACACACACACACACACACAAAATGCACCTGAGGGGGGGAAGGGATGCATTACAAGTGCAAAGTTTTGGAAATTAAACCAATATTAAGTAAATGTTTCCCATGCATAAATACAAATATGTAAGCTATGCATAACAAATGTTTGTCATGTTTAGGTCTGTGACTTACTGAATCACTTCATGAAATAAATACTGAGATTAAATCTAAGAATATTATGGATTATGCATTTCCATTTATACTACACCCTTACCCTATTCTGTCTGCTGTCTTATGGCTTGACATTCATATCCGCTTACTGAGAAAAATATAACTTTTGAGGAAATAAGAAAGTCTGCATATTGAAAGAAGATTAAATATTTCCAATTTTATCACTTGATATTGACTTCATATGAAAAATCAAATATGATTTTTCAAGGATAGGTGCTTAGAAATGGTATAAATTTGTTGCCTCCCTTCTTTTAGGTTTCCCAGGGAGTAATTCTTCCTCACTCTTGCCTTTCAATAAAGCATGCTTTAAATCCTCTTTACTCACTGTCTCCTTGAAAATGAAAGTGTGATTAGAATTCTCTTTGTTCTAAATAGTAACATGGATTATGTCATCTGTCCCCATACTCAGAGGATCTCATGACTCCAAAGAGAACATGAATTTGAAATAACAACTTCTTTCTAAATCATTTCATCACTTATCACTTCAATTTTGTAGTTGCATGTATAACATTCATAAATGTGAAAGAAGAGGTAACATTCAGATATCTAAATCCTTGATTCCTTCATTTTAAAATGTAAAAATTCAAGAATCATATCGCATTGTTTGTATAAGGATTATCTATGTGAAGCTTGGGGAACAGAAGGAAATTCATAATATTTATCAAATGAGACCATCTATATTTAAAATTTCATAAAACAAGAGTTGAAAGTACTATTATATTAAGGTAAACAATGGGAATTACATTAGATATTGAGTTGCACAATCTTTACATTAGATGTTCATCATTGTACAACCTTATCCTGCAGCAACCCATGAAAGGATAACTTCTAGAATCCTGAAAATTGATTTCTGTAACAGGGATAAATTGGACTGATTTCAAAAGAAAGATTGATACATGAGCTATCTTGATGGAATTTCCCTGTGCATTTCAGTGAGCAATAAAACTATTTTTCTCTGAACCAGTCCTACAAAATAGGAAGTATTTTAAAAAATTGGGGTGTAGAGAGCACATTATTTCAATAAAGGTTATTTACAAGAAAAAATTGTGTGAGCGTGAACACATGAGCCATGGTCATTTTTAGAAAGATTATAAATCCTGAGTTAATGGTATAAATGAAACATGGGTTAGGCCACAGTTCCTTCCACTTAATGGGATCTAGGGATTTTGATCAGGGACATGGTTTTAGGAAATCAGTCCCTTAATGAAATTCTAAAAGGTGAATTAGAGCAGAAAAACCAACTGGAATTTGTTAAGTCAATTATCACACTTAGGCAAGATCTAAATGGGTGACACAGAGAGGCTGACTGGGGACAATGACGTAGAAAAACAGAGCAGAAATTAAAAAAAAAATGCTTATTCAAAGTAGGAAAAGAAGACAGAGCTACAAGTGTTCTATTTTATTTTTATTAGTTATTGAGTTTTGATACATATTTCATCATATTCTACTACTCTTGCAGTCCTTCCAACTCCAAACCATTTGCCCTACTCACCTGAATTTCTGTCCTATTTTTTATGTCCTTATAAGCCAATTTTTTTGTTACCCATATATATCCCCAGTCTTCTGATTAAGAATTGTGACTTCCAGTGGCTACACTCTTAAGAGAAAACTGTCTTTCCTTCTTAGAGGCTAAAGAGATAGGATTCATCACACACGCCCAACTCCTTAGATTTGATTTTTTTATTTGTTTCTTTGGTTTAGGGTTTCATTGTGTTTTGTTTTGTTTTCTTTTGTTTTCCTGGACAATAAGGAATGGGGCTGTGCTTTCTGAGGAGAGGTTGGAGAGAGCTGGGAGGTAGGGGATTTGTGTAGGAATGGGAATAGTTACCAGAAAATATTGTATGAAAGGAAAATCTATTTTCAATAATAAAAAAGAACAGTAAAAACAATTTACATGTATGTGTGTGTGTATTCTGTGATGTACATGTGTTATGCCAGTATTTAGATTATGATATGCTTCCTTACAAAAAATTCCACTCAACTACAAGTGTGGCTTTAGAATTCCCCAATATCAAACAGCGTAGTGAAAATCTGAATGTATCCAAACATAATTTGATAACAGCAAAATCCAAGAATCCTTATTTATATTCGTGTTTCAGTGCAAAATAAAAGCTATGCAATAACTAAAAATCCATGCCCAAATTTGCAAGAATAAAATAAGAAATACAGAGACATAGATACAAGGTGGGTGTTCCTGAATGATGAAGTTTCCTTTTCCTTCAGATGTGAAATAAATTATTAATAATAGTGATTATAATTAATAATAAATCATTTATAGAAAAATAATTCTAAATTCCTGAATATACTTTTCTTTTGCTTGGACTGCAAAGGTAAGATTCATTTTTTGAGGAGTACATTTATGTTAGTTTATGAAGTGTATACTTCCAGTTAAATATAAAAGGAATTTCATTGAACAAGATTATAGGTTAATGCTAAAAACGATTCTTGTCCTTTTTGGGGGATGATACACCCACAATAATTCTATGTGTGTGGTTAGAAAATCTTGAACTTCCTACTTGCCAATCTCTTCCTCTCACTCTTCCCACTCTTAAATGCTCTGAGATCATTAGTATTTTCAAATGCTACAGAAGTATGGGACCATCTACTGAAGCTCTTAAACGCTTTCTAATTCTCCCTTTCACCTCTATTTTTAAAAGTCTTTCTGTCACCTTTTTCATGATGGCTTCAGATCATTGGCAAAATGAACTATGACATAGATACTTAAGAACTGAGTAATCAAATGGGGAAAAGAGGGAGAGAAGGGGGCTTATGGGACTTTCAGGGAGGGAGGAAACAGGAAAGGGGAAATGATTTTGAATGTAAATAAAAAAAACTTGGAAAATAAAAAAAAAGAACTGAGTAATCCATTGACACTTATTTGTCTGAACTTTTACAGCTTTTGGGTCTATGTATAAATCTCCATCTAATGCAAAAAGTATTTTTGATGAATGTAAGATATGAACTAATTTATTGATATGAAGCAAAGAAATTAGAGGGCAGCTGAATGCAATGCCATCATAGCAGGAATAAGTCTGATTCTGGTGACTATGGCCTACCAAACCACTGTTTCTTGGACCAATTTACAATACCAACTATGAATTCTGACATGTGAAATTGATCTCAAATTAAACCAGAAAGTAATTGGTTACCCTCATAATATTTGAGACAAATTTTAAACCATGACTGTGTCTACCAGGCCAGTTATTATTGGAGAATACCGACTTCACAATTAAGACTTTAGATTGCTCCACACTTCACAAGTCTGCATAGCACTTTACAGCAATCTGAAAGCTTATGCACAGAGATGGAGCTTTCAAGCCAGCAGCAGCTTAATTTCTCCATGTACTATGACTTAAGTATGTGATGTCTTTAGGAATGATACTTAAACATCAGCTTCTGGAGGAAAGCCCAAGTAATGATGTTAGCATGTAATGTTATATGATTAGGTGGTCTAAGGGATGTCACTGAATGAAAAATGTTATTCCTTGTTTGGCTCTGGACTGATTTGATAGTCTACAGTGTCTTGGAGAGGCATTATTTCTCCAACATAGAATATTGCTATATATGTATTATGCTAGGGAACTTTAGAAATAGATTTCTGTATGGTGTTTACAAGTCATTATTTGTTATCCTTCCTCAGACCCATCCTCTCCCCATCCTCCTTCCTTTAAACATTGCTGCACCTTGTTTCTTGTGCTTTCATTGTACCAGCTCTGTTCTATGTCAGCTCTTCAAATTTTCCAACCATGGACCTTTCTTCCTTCTATGAGTACACAAATTTTAATACACATCTCTAAAGACTCAAAATAAGAGTATATTTGGAGTATTTCTGTGTGTGTGCACGGTGTAAGCCACTTTACTGTGAATGATTATTTTCACCTCCATCCTTTTACAGATGTCTTTAAAATAAGAAGGAAGAAGTGATGAAAACATACTTAGCAGTACAAGATGGTTAATACAAGGAATAAGTGAATGCATTGCATGGAAAACAGAAGAAGCCCTCAACAAGAAATTCCAAAGTAAAGAGTATTTAATATGGGGATATTGTAATTTAGATAAGAATGGAAAATTATTCATTCAGAAAATTATAATGGAAAAATCCTTGTGTAATATGGGGCAGGAATATAGGCTGTACATCATTTGATAAATCTTCAGAAACAAGTTCATGTCTGGGGATGCTCAGTAGACATGCAAGGCTGACAACTGTCTTTGAGGAAGACATGAATATACATTTTATTGAAAGAATCTACTCTCTCCATGAGAGTTAGATGACAGGTTGAACATTTTGATACAGTTTCTATTAGAAAATACAGAATCATTACTTTCCAAGTGATTACACCCCCTTTAATATGTCTGCATAAAGAATTTAATTCAAGAGTATCACAAATAGGTAATCAATACCCTCAGTCACTGAAGTTATTATCATGGATTTAATCAATAATTCTACTCAGAAGAAATTTCACATTATGCTGTTTAACTTTAGCCATTTTCTTCTCTAGTGGAGCTCCAATACTTGAACAAATAAACTCAATAATAAAAATAAATAGACCCAAAAGTGCTGAATAAGCTTTGTGCCCAAACACAAAACATGCCAAGTGCTAACTCCTGCCCTGCCATGGCAGGGAATGTGTGACATACTTCTCACCCCTGGAACAGAGCCAGAAGTATGTGTTCCTGTGGGTGTAATTATTATTTGCATAATAATGTTCATATATCCATGTTCCTCCTTTGAAGTGTATCCTGTCTGCCTTGGTTAATGACTACACATCAATCAAAGACCACACAAGTCCAGGAGGCAAGGACGTGTCTAATGTCTCATCAAATTGTTGAATGCTGTGACCTTCAGGATAGCCCTCAATGCTGTGGGAAAGAACACTGAAAACAAGAGTCTGAAAATATATAATTTCTCAACTATGCAAATTATAAGGATACAATATGAATTGTTTAAGAAACTTCACAGAACTAAAAGAACAGCAGCAGCTACATTACGAGCCAGCTTGTCAGAAAGATACTAAGGAAGGAGATAAAGAGATTTAGGGAGTGGTGATTGCAGGACAAATCCCACTCAGATTAGTATTTTTGTTCATGTTTACAGAGGCAGTCAGATCCCTAACTTCAAGGTCAGCCTGGGACAGAAGAGTTTAGGTCCTAGACAAACAATTGTAGGGATGGTGATATTTTAGCTATCATATTGTCTGTTCATGTGCTTGCTCTTTCTAAAGATCAAGGGGCTGGGTTCATAGGATGCTGATTCATAGCATAATCAAAAGGAAACATAGGGTAAAGACTAAATCAATATGTAAAGAAAAGACTGGCCTTTTTTTAAATTATTTTTATTTTCTAAATTTTTTTTTCATTCCAAATGATTTCCCCTTTCCCATTTCCTCTCTCCCAAAAGTCCCATAAGCTCCCTTCCCGCCCTTTGTTCCACATTCAACCCCCTCTCGCTTCTCTGTCCTGGCGTTCCCCTACATCCAGTCTTTCCAGGACCAGGGGTCTCTCCTTCCATCTTCTTGAAAATCTCTTGATCTGTGAATTATGACTTGGGTATTCCAAGATTCTGGGTCAATATCCCCTTATCAGTGACTGCATACCATGTGTGTTCTTTTGTGATTGGGTTACCTCACTAAGGATGATATTTTCAAGTTCTGACCATTTGCTTAAAAATTTCGTGAATTCATTGTTTTTAATTGCAGAGTAGTATATCATTGTGTAAATATACCACATCTTCTGAATCCATTCCTCCGTTGAGGGACATGTGGGTTTTTCTAGCTTCTGGCTATTATGAATAAGGCTGCTTTGAACATAGTAGAGCATGTGTCATTATTGCATGCAGGGAAAGCCTCTGGGTATATGCCCAGGAGTGGTATAGCCGGATCCTCCGGGAGTGTCATGCCCAGTTTTCTGAGGAACCGCCAGACTGCTTTCCAGAGTGGTTGTACCAGCTTGCAATCCCACCAGCAGTGGAGGAGTGTTCCTCTTTCACCACATCCTCGCTAGCAACTGCTGTTTTTGATCTTAGCCATTCTGACCGGTGTGAGGGAGAATCTCAGGGCTGTTTTGATTTGCATTTCCCTAATTACTAAGGATGTTGAACATTTTTTTAGGTGCTTCTAAGGCATTAGATATTCTTCAAGTGAGAACTCTTTGCTTAGCTCTGTACCCCATTTTTAATAGAGTTATTTGGCTCTCTGGGGTCTAACTTCTTGAGTTCTTTGTATATATTGGATATTAGTCCTCTGTCGGATATAGGGTTGGTAAAGATCAGTTCCCAGTTTGTTGCTTGCCGTTTTGTTTTGTTTTTTTTTTTTTTTGTTTTTTTTTGACAGTGTCCTTTGCCTTACAGAAAATATGTAATTTTATGAGGTCCCATTTGTCGATTCTTGATCTTAGAGGTCCCATTTGTCAATTCTTGATCTTAGAGCATAAGCTATTGGAGTTCTGTTCAGGAAATTCTCCCCTGTGCCCATATGTTCAAGGTTCTTCCCTAGTTTCCTTTCTATTAGTTTCAGTGTGTCTGGTTTTATGAGGAGGTCCTTGATCCACTTGGAATTGAGCTTAGTGCAAGGAGATAAAAATGAATCAATTTGCATTCTTCTGCATGGTGACCTCCAGTTGAATCAGCACCATTTGTTGAAAAGGCTATTTTTTTTTTCCACTGGATGGTTTTAGCTTCTTAGATCAAGTGACCATAGTAGTGTGGATTCATTTCTGGGTCTTCAATTCTGTTCCATTGATCTACATGCCTGTCACTGTACCAATACCATGCAGTTTTTAACACTATTGCTCTGTAGTACAGCTTGAGGTCTGGTATACTGATTTCCCATGTAGTCTTTTACTCTTGAGAATAGTTTTAGCTACCCTGGGTTTTCTGTTATTCCAGATGAATTTTTGAATTGCTCTTTCTAACTCTATGAAGAATTGAGTTGGGATTTTGTTGAGGATTACATTGAATCTGTATATTGCTTTTGGCAAGATGATCATTTTTACAATATTAATCCTGCCAATCCATGAGCATGGAAGACTTTCCATCTTCTGAGGTCTTCTTCAATTTCTTTCTTCAGAGACTTGAAGTTCTTGTCATACAGATCTTTCACTTGTTTGGTTAGAGTCACACCAAGGTACTTTATATGGTTTGTGGCTATCGTGAAGGGTATCATTTCTCTTACTTCTTTCTCAGCCTGCTTATCCTTTGAGTATAGGAAGGCTACTGACTTGCTTGAGTTGATTTTATATCCGGCCACTTTGCTAAAGTTGTTTATCACCTGTAGGAGTTCTCTGGCTGAGTTCTTTGGATCACTTAAGTATACTATCATATCTTCTGCAAATAGTGATAATTTGACTTCTTCCTTTCCAATTCGTATCTTTTTGACCTTCTTTTGTTGTCTAATTGCTCTTGCTAGAACTTCAAGCACTATATTGAAAAGATATGGAAAGATATGGTCTAGTCCCTGATTTTAGTGGGATTGCTTCAAGTTTCTCTCCATTTAGATTGATGTTGGCTACCATTTTGATATAAATTGCTTTTACTATGTTTAGATATGGGCATCGAATTTCTGATCCTTAAAATACATTTAAAGTGAAAGGATGCCGAATTTTTTCAAATGCTTTCTCAGCATCTAAGGAAATACCATGTGGTTTTTTTCTTTGAGAATTTTTTTTCTATATTTTATTTTATTTTATTTTTTTATTTACATTCCAAATCATTTCCCCTTTCCCGTTTCCTCCCTCCCCGAAAGTCCCATAAGCCCCCTTCCTTCCCTCTTTTCTCCATTCAACCCCTTCTCGTTTCTCTGTCCTGGAATTCACCTACATCCAGTCTTTCCAGGACCAGGGGTCTCTCCTTCCATCTTCTTAGAAATCTATTGATACGCGAAATGTGTCTAGGGTATTCCGAGATTCTGGGTTAATATCCCCTTATCAGTGACTGCATACCATGAGTGTTCTTTTGTGATTGGGTTAACTCACTAAGGATGATATTTTCAAGTTCGGACCATTTGCCTAGGAATTTCGTGAATTCATTGTTTTTAATTGCAGAGTAGTATTCCATTGTGTAGATATACCACATCTTCTGAATCCATTCCTCCGTGGAGGGACATCTGGGTTCTTTCCAGCTTCTGGCTATTATAAATAAGGCTGCTAGGAACATAGTGGAGCATGTGTCCTTATTGCATGCAGGTAAAGTCTCTGGGTATATGCCCAGGAGTGGTATAGCCGGATCCTCCGGGAGTGTCATGCCCAGTTTTCTGAGGAACCGCCAGACTGCTTTCCAGAGTGGTTGTACCAGCTTGCAATTCCACCAGCAGTGGAGGAGTGTTCCTCTTTCTCCACATCCTCGCCAACAACTGCTGTCTCCTGTGTTTTTGAACTTAGCCATCCTGACTGGTGTGAGATGGAATCTCAGGTTTGTTTTGATTTGCATTTGCCTAATGACTAAGGATTATGAACATCTCTTTAGGTGCTTCTCAGCCATTAGATATTCTTCAGGTGAGAACTCTTTGTTTAGCTCTGTACCCCATATTTTAATAGGGTTACTTGCCTCTCCGGAGTTTAACTTCTTGAGTTCTTTGTATATATTGGATATTAGCCCTCTGTCGGATGTAGGGTTGGTAAAGATCATTTCCCAGTTAGTTGGTTGCTGCTTTGTCTTTTTGACAGTGTCTTTTGCCTTGCAAAAACTTTGTAATTTAATGAGGTACCATTTGTCTATTCTTGATCTTAGAGCATAAGCTATTGGAGTTCTATTCAGGAAATTCTCCCCTGTGCCCATATGTTCAAGGTTTTTCCCTAGTTTCCCTTCTATTAGTTTCAGTGTGTCTGGTTTTATGTGGTAATCCTTGATCCACTTGGAATTGAGCTTAGTGCAAGGAGATAAGAATGGGTCAATTTGCATTCTTCTGCATGTTGACCTCCAGTTGAGCCAGCACCATTTGTTGAAAAGGCTATCTTTTTTCCACTGGATGGTTTTAGCTCTTTTGTCAAAAATCAAGTGACCATAGGAGTGTGGATTCATTTCTGGGTCTTCAATTCTGTTCCATTGATCTACATGCCTGTCACTGTACCAATACCATGCAGTTTTTAACACTATTGCTCTGTAGTACAGCTTGAGGTCCAGAATACTGATTCCCCCAGAGGTTCTTTTACTCTTGAGAATAGTTTTAGCTATCCTGGGTTTTCTGTTATTCCAGATGAATTTTTGAATTGCTCTTTCTAACTCTATGAAGAACTGAGTTGGGATTTTGATGGGGATTGCATTGAATCTGTATATTACTTTTGGTAAGATGCTAATTTTTACTATATTAATCCTGCCAATCCATGAGCATGGCAGATTTTTCCATCTTCTGAGGTCTTCTTCAATTTCTTTCTTCAGAGACTTGAAGTTCTTGTCATACAGTTCTTTCACTTGTTTGGTTAGAGTCACGCCAAGATACTTTATATGGTTTGTGGCTATCGTGAAGGGTATCATTTCTCTTACTTCTTTCTCAGCATGCTTATCCTTTGAGTATAGGAAGGCTTCTGACTTGCATGAGTTGATTTTATATCCGGCCACTTTGCTGAAGTCGTTTATCAGCTGTAGGAGTTCTCTGGTGGAATTCTTTGGGTCGCTTAAGTATACTATCATATCGTCTGCAAATAATGATAGTTTGACTTCTTCCTTTCCAATTTGTATCCCTTTGACCTCTTTTTGTTGTCTAATTGCTCTAGCTAGAACGTCAAGTACTATATTGAAAAGATATGGAGAGAGAGGGCAGCCTTGTCTAGTCCCTGATTTTAGTGGGATTGCTTCAAGTTTCTCTCCATTTAGATTGATGCTGGCTACTGGTTTGCTGTAAATTGCTTTTACTATGTTTAGATATGTGCCTCGAATTCCTGATCTTTCCAAGACCTTTAGCATGAAAGGATGCTGAATTTTGTCAAATGCTTTCTCAGCATCTAATGAGATGATCAAGTGGTTTTTTTCTTTGAGATTGTTTATATAGTGTATTACATTGATGGATTTCCTATTATTGAACCATCCCTGCATCCCTGGGATGAAGCCTACTTGATCGTAGTGAATGATCGTTTTGATGTGTTCTTGGATTCAGTTGGCAAGAATTTTATTGAGTATTTTTGCATCGATATTCATAAGAGAGATTGGCCTAAGATGCTCTTTCTTTGTGGGATCGTTGTGTGCTTTTAGTATTAGTGTAATTGTGGCTTCATAGAACTATTTGGGTACTGTTCCTTCTGTTTCTATTTTGTGGAACAGTTTGAAGAGTATTGGTGTTAGGTCTTCTTTGAAGGTCTGATAGAATTCTGCACTAAAACCATCTGGACTTGTGCTTTTTTTGGTTGGAAGACTTCCAATGACAACTTCTATTTCTTCAGGGGTTATAGGCCAGTTTAGATGGTCTATTTGATCCTGATTTAATTTTGGTATTTGGTATCTGTCAAGGAAATTGTCCATTTCCTCAAGATTTTCTAGTTGTGTTGAATACAGGTTTTTGTAGTAGGATCTGATGCTTTTTTTGAATTTCCTCAGTTTCTGTTGTTATCTCTCCCTTTTCGTTTCTGATTTTATTAATTTGGATACTATCTCTGTGCCCTCTGGTTAGTCTGGCTAAGGGTTTATCTGTCTTGTTGATTTTCTCAAAGAACCAACTCCTTGTTTTGTTGATTCTTTGTATGGTTTTATTTGTTTCTACTTGATTGATTTCAGCCCTGAGTTTGATGATTTCCTGCCTTCTACTCCTGTTGGATGTATTTGCTTCTTTTTGTTCCAGGGCTTTCAGGTGTGCCATTAAGCTGTTAGTGTATGCTGTGTCCCGTTTCTTTTTGGCGGCACTCAGGGCTATGAATTTTCCTCTTAGCACTGCTTTCATTGTGTCCCATAAATTAGGGTATGTTGTTCCTTCATTTTCATTAACTTTCAAAAAGTCTTTGATTTCTTTCTTTATTTCCACCTTGACCAAGTTATCATTGAGTAGATCATTGTTCAGCCTCCATGTGTACGTGGGTTTTCTTTTGTTTTTGTTGCCATTGAAGACCACCCTTATTCCATAGTGATCTGATAGGAGACATGGGATTAGTTCTATCTTCTTATATCTGTTGAGGTCTGATTTGTGACCAATTATATGGTCAGTTTTGGAGAAGGTACCATGAGGTCCTGAGAAGAAGGTGTATTCTTTAGCTCTAGGATGAAATGTTCTATATATATCTGTTAGTTCCATTTGGTCCAAGGCTTCAATTATATTCACTGTGTCCCTGTTTATTTTCTGCTTTTCTGAACGATCCATTTCGGAGAGCGGGGTGTTGAAATCACCCACTATTATTGTTTGAGGTGCAATGTGTGCTTTGAGCTTTAGTAAAGTTTCTTTTACGAATGGGGTTACCCTTGCATTTGGAGTACAGATATTCAAAATTGAGAGTTCTTCTTGGTGGATTCTTCCTTTGACCAGTATGTGGAGTCCTTCTGTGTCTGACATTAGGTTGAAAGTCAATTTTATCTGATATTAAGATGGCTACTCTGGCTCGTTTCTTGGGGCCATTTGCTTGTAAAATTGTTTTCCAGCCTTTTACTCTGAGGTAGTGTTTGTATTTGACACTGAGGTGCGTTTCCTGCATGCAGCAAAATGCTGGGTCCTGTTTACGTATCCAGTCTGTTAGTTTATGTCTTTTTATTGGGGAATTGAGACCATTGATATTAAGAGAGATTAAAGAATAGTGATTATTGCCCCCTGTTATTCTTGATGCTATCTTTATGTTTGAGTGGATATCTACTTTTAGGTTTGATGAAAGAAGGTTACTATCTCGTTTTTTCCAGAGTGTAGTTTCTCTCGTTGTATTGGTGTTTTCCACCTATTACCCTATGCAGGGCTGGGTTTATGGAAATATATTGTGTAAATTTGGTTTTATCATGGACTATCTTGGTCTCTCCATCTATGGTAATTGAGAGTTTCGCTGGGTGTAGTAGTCTGGGCTGGCATTTGTGTTCTCTTAGAGTCTGCATGAGATCTGCCCAGGATTTTTTGGCTGTCATAGTCTCTGGTGAGAAGTCTGATGTGATTCGGATAGGTCTTCCTTTATGTTACTTGGCCTTTTTCTTTTACTGCTTTTAATATTCTTTCTTTGTTTAGTACATTTGGTGTTTTGATTATTATGTGATGGGAGGTATTTTTGTTGTCCAATCTGTTTGGAGTTCTGTAGGCTTCTTGTACATTCATTGGCATCTCTCTCTTTAGGTTAGGGAAGTTTTCCTCCATAATTTTATTGTAGATATTTACTGGTCCTTTAAGTTGCAAATCTTCACTCTCATCTATACCTATAATCCTTAGGTTTGGTCTTCTCATTGTGTCCTGGATTTCCTGGATGTTTTGGGTTACACTTTTCTTTGCATTTTACATTTTCTTTGACTGTTGAGTAGATGCTTTCTATGGTATCTTCAGCACCTGAGATTCTTTCTTCCATCTGTTGTATTCTATTGTTGATGTTTGCATCTATGACTCCTGATTTCTTCCCAAGGTTTTCTATCTCCAAAGTTGTCTGTCTTTGTGATTTCTTAGTTGTTTCTACTTCATTTTTTAGATCTTGGATGGATTTGCTGAGATCCTTCACTTGTTTGTTTGTGTTTTCCTGTATTTCTTTAAGATATTTTTGCATTTCCTCTTTCAGGATTTCTGCTTGTTGACCCAAGTTCTCCTGTATTTCTTTAAGTGATTTTTGTGTTTCCTCCTCATGGGCTTCTGTGGGACCTTAATGAGACGTGTGGCCACGCCCCAGGTTCTAGCCTGACTCCGCCTAGGCAGTTACCTGCCTGCAGCCACACTGTCTCCGCCTTCTGGTTACCTGACCACCCAACTCACTGTAAATAACACCCCTCAGAGCGTGTTCTCTCTCTCTGCCTGTTCTCTCCCGGCCCTCTCTTTGTCTGTCTCTCTGTCTTCTCCCCTTTCCACGTGGTCATGGCTTCTCTTATCTATTTTCTCTTCTTTCTTTATCTTTCTATCTCTTTTCTCTTTCTATTTTCTTAATAATAAAACATCAAAGCTATGGGCCGCCTCTTATTAAACTCACCACACGGAGCTAGCTGGTATGCGCAGTCTGAGACTCTGGGATTCAGCTAAGCGGACAGTCTGAGCACAGGTAATGCACAGAGAGATCCTGTGTGGCATTTCTCTGCGCCCCTGTGTGTGCCATGCACGGGACGGCTGGTGGTGTGACTGCCCACTCCCAGTTAGGCCGAGGCATGCGTGCATCTTGCCTGCCTCCCCAAACCCCCCCACTTCGCGGAACCGTGTCCGCCTGTGTACTTTGCATATGTACGCTGCCTTGGCCCTAGAGCGAGGCCTGGCCTGTGCCACTGTGTCTGCTCACACCAGGCTCCGCTTTCTTTTTCTTTTTTTTCCCACAGATGGTGACCATGCGGGGCTCGAACCCGCCCACACAGGGACAGACCCAGAGTGCGCACACCTAATCCCCACAGCCCTCCCTTTCCCTCCAGCCCAAATCGGGTCGGTGGCTCTTTTTACCCGTGGATGGGGTCTCGGAGCCTCTCATGGCCAGACACTCATCCTATAAGACCACCTTCCCCCCGCCCCTCGTTCTCAGCTCTCAGCAAGAGCTAAGAACCAACCGAACTGCACTCTCTTCACCCCTGAGGCGGAATCCGGCAGACCTGCCATGGTCCATTCCGTGGAGTTACGCTGCAGTCTACCGTGTCTGCCCGACCAGTGTCTAGATGAACCCTGGTGGGACACGGGACACCGACCTAACCTTTTTTTCCAAACCTGCGCGCTCTGGCTAACTCCCTCCCCTGGGTTCCTCTTGCCTCTCTAAACTGCTGCTACCTTCACTAACACTTTTTTTAAAAAAACGGTTAACTTTTCATCTCCTTTCCAAGAAAAAACAAATGGGGAAACCTTCTCTCTGAGCCTGCTGCCTCCTGGCGAGCCAGGCCCATCCCCCCACCTGAGACTCAGCTCCGGAACAACTAAACAATGCTTCTCAACCTAAGATTTTCTAGCTCCTTTATCTAAATACGTATTTCCTTTTCTAAAGACTCATTTCTTTCCCTGTACACGCCTAAAATTTTTTCAACTTTTCTAAAATTTCTTTTATACTTCCACAGATCCAATTAACTGTACTAAATAACAACCAAACTTCCTTTACAGGTCTAACATAGTATTTTCTTCCTTAGCCACCAAAGCAGACATTCCCCGGCTGGGATTCTGCTCCTCTGTTGTTTCGCTACAGGTTTACCTTTATACCTTGCCTGCTGCCATACATCCAACAGAGAGTGCCACCTCCTGAGACCCACATACAACAACAGGGCTGCCTTCACCTCATCTGACTGAAGACACCCCAAGACACACGTTGAAATCTGCAGACACGCTACAGGCTTGAGACCTTCCAGTTATAGACGAACTCTCTTGCCACAGCCAAATGACTGTTGAACTTGGGAGAAATTACATGATAGTCAGAAAAACAATGTCTATCTAGATTATTAATTGATTGCTGTTTAAAACTACTTGCTGTTTACCCTCAAATTGTACTACCTATCGATTCAATCATACCTTGTCTTCTCTTGCCTCAACCCTCTTTACAACTCTAACTTTCTTCTGATACCTCCACCCCACTCAAAATTTTCCTAATCTGTGAACAGGCAGCCTGGTTTTTAGGTGGAGCAAAGGACTTTGAACCCCGGGCCCGGTAGGGGGTGGCTTCTACCTACAACCTTGTGAGCGGAGCTTCCACCTGCATGGGACGGTAGGAGTTCAGTCACGGCCCCCTAGAACCTAGCTCCTGCCACAGTTACAGCCCCCCCCAACACAGGTCAGAGACCCCTCTCCCTTTAAAAAAAACAAAACAAAAATGGGGAGATGTGGGACCTTAATGTGACATGTGGCCATGCCCCAGGTTCTAGCCTGACTCCACCTAGGCAGTCACCTGCCTGCAGTCACACTGTCCCCGCCTTCTGGTTACCTGATCACCCAACTCACTATAAATAACACCCCTCAGAGCGTGCTCTCTCTCTCCCCGCCTGTCCTCTCCCGGCCCTCTCCTTAGTCTATCTCTCTGTCTTCTCCCCTTTCCACGTGGTCATGGCTTCTCTTATCTATTTTCTCTTCTTTCTTTGTCTTTCTATCTCTTTTCTCTATTTTCTTAATAATAAAACATCAAAGCTAAAGAGAGATCCCAGATCTCTATGTGCCATGTGCGGGACCTGCTGGTGGTGTGGCCGCCTGCTCCCGCCCGGTTAGGCCGAGGCATGCGTGCATCTTGCCTGCTTCCCCAAACCCCTCCGCAGAACTTCCGTGTCCGCCTGCATGTGTACACTGCCTTGGCCTAGAGTGAGGCCCGCGCGCCACCGGCACGGCCTGGCGTGTGCCCCTGTGCCCACCCGTGCCAGGCCTGGTGCCCCCTTTTTCTTTTTTTTTCCCACAGGCTTCCATCTGTTGATCCATATTCTCCTGCATTTCTTTAAGCGATTCTTGTGTTTCCTAATGGACAGCCCATCTCAAGTCAGTCACTGCATGTATGGATAAGTAATTTGTGTAACAGTCATGTTTATCAGAGTCCAGGTGGTTCCTGTGCCTGTTCTCCTGCATTTTTAAGATACCTTGCTCAAATTGACTTAGCATTCTTTTCTAAATTTAGAAAGCAACACTTGTGACCATAAATGGTCAATGTGGCTAGTTATTTTCGACCAGACACTAAATTGACCCTAAAGCATATGTGTAGTGGGATTCACAGTAAGTTTCTAACAATCATATGTATGTTCATTTTGTTTCCTAGGCAACTAAAGGACACTTTTCCCCCTCTTTACCTCCATTCTACTTTTGCTGGTCTTCTAAATTTTTCTTTCTCTCAGAAATATGACCATTATAATTGGTCTTCCTATGTTCCTAACACACTGAAATGTTGGCAGAGTCCATAACGACATCTAGTTTCCTACATCTGGAAACTGATATAAAGTGTACCTGGAGTGATATAAAATAGCACCTGGATATGATGGAGGTTAATCTAACAGCATGGCTACTTTATTGCTCAGTGGCTACAAAAGTCAATATATTGTGAATATGTTTTGTATACTTCAATGAAAACATGAATTTATCTGTTTTTTCTAAACATATTTATTATATATAATTTGTAATATAATTTTTTCAAAACTAATTAGTATCCTGTGTTCAATTTAGTCTTTTATTCTCAAAAGCACTGTCTACAGAAAGATATAGTAGTCTTTCAAAACTAATATTTCCAAGTCTGAAATGAGTGTTGGTCTCAAAACATATGTATGTTCACAAAGATTCTCAACTTTACTGTTTGTCTCCCTCATTCCTGACTCTCTCCCCACAAATGTTAAATATATTGTAATTTGATAATGCATAACTCAAATATATTTAATGAAAGCATATAAAAGAAATTATCAAAGAGATATTTTACATTGTGACTATTTCTATAAAAAGGATGCAATATACCAACATAATTGCAATGTGTGTAAAACTGCAACTAATCAACACAAAGTAAAAATTCTGCTTTAAAAATTGCTCTATCTTAGAAAACTTCATGTATACTGAGACTAAAATTAATGTTTTGAAAGTAATAAAGTCAATATATTTGAAAGCAAAATATAAACACAGTTTTAGAGTATCCACATATATTGTTTAACTGGTTATTAAGAATATTTAGCCAGAAATGTTTTTTGTGTGTATTTTTGTGTCCTTTCCTGAATAAAAAATAACCATAAAGAATACTGGAATTTAAGCTAGCTATGACTTGCCAATCAAGTTCTCATTTAAATACCATGTCTTAAAAAATACTACTAATTTTAGTGAGGAAAACTTTGTCAAAAGTTAATTACAATTTATTTTTCTAAATGATATTTTATGAGCTATCTTACAATGTTAGTTCTTCACAAATTACAGGAAACACATTTTTTTTTCCTGTGTAATTTGTGACTTAAAATTTGTTCTCATGAGTGTTTTCTTTTTTATTATATTCCTTCTAGAGGAAATAAAAAAAAATAGATGACATTTTAAAAGGCTATTAAGGAACCAGTGCATTTACATTATTAGGTTCGGTTCTGCTATCGGAAGGAATATATTGAAAACTGTCTCCATCTGTTATTAGCTTTGCTCCTTTGAACCCTTCATCTTCAAAATATACAGAGATAATGATATCTTAGCCAAAAGACTATTTCAAAGATTCAATAAAATAATGAATGAAATGTTCTCATCTTAGTAATTGGTTCAGAGAACTAAATAAATTTGAATGAATAATATTGTGCTCCTTATGTTATTGATCTTAGGACTCCTGTGAGTGTTGTCTTCCAAATCAGACCTTTATTTTTCTTTGTTGCAAACATTTTTTCTCTTTTTTGTTATTTATACATTTTATTAATCATTTATTCATTTGCATTTCAAATGATATCCACCTTCCAGGTTACCTCTCTACTAATCCCCCACCCCATCACCTGTCTCCCTCTGCTCTTTGCCTCTATGAGTGTGCTCCTCTACCCACTCACCCTCTCCTGCCTCACCCCTCTAGCATGCCCCTACACTGGGGCATCAATCTTCCCTCCCCACCCATTGATGTCAGATAATGCCATCCTCTGCTACATAGGTGTCTGGAGCCAAGGATCCCTCCATGTGTACTCTTTGGTTGGTGGTTTAGTTCCTGGGAGCTCTGGGTGGTCTGGTTAGTTGATATTGTTGTTCTTATTTTGGGGTTCTAATACCATTCAACTCCTTCAGTCCTTCCCTTAGTTCTTCCGTTGGGGTCCCCAAGTTTGGTCCAATGTTTGGCTGTGAGTATCTGCATCTTTATTGGTCAGGTGCTGGTAGTACTTCTCAGGGGACATCCATAACAGCCTCCTGTCAGCAAGTGCTTCACTGGAGTCTGGGACTTTCTAGTGGCTACCTCCATTTCCCTATCCCTCACTGCTACATGTTTCTATTCAATTTCCTGACCCTCTGTACTTCTTTCCTGTCCTGTCCAATACCTGTTAGTTATCAGGGAATGCAAATCAAAATGGCACTAGGATTCTACCTCACACCAATCAGAATGGTTAAAATCAAAATCTCAGGCAATAGCTGATGCTGGCAAGGATGTGAAGAAAAAGGAACACTCCTTTATTGGTGGTGGGACTGCAAGCTGGTACAACAACCCTAGAAAACAGTCTGGTGGTTCTATAGAAAATTAGAAATAGTTCTACCTGAAAACGCAGCTATACCACTACTGCCCACATACCCAAAAAGATGCTCCAATATATAAAAAATACACTATGTTTATAACATCCTTTTTTATAATAGCCAGAAGTTGGAAACAACCCAGATGTCCCTCAACAAGAGAATGGATATAGAAAATGTAGTGCGTGGAAGTACATGTATTAAGCTATTGAAAACAATGACTTCATAAAATTTGCAGGCAAATGTATAAAACTAGAAAGTATCATCCTGAATAAGGTAACACAGTCACAAAAGAACACACATGGCTTGTGCTCACTGATAAGTGGATATTAGCCCAAAACTCAGAATATCCTCAATATGACCCCAAAAAAATATGGAGCTTAAGAGGAAAGAAGATGAATGCGTGGGTGCTTCAATCCTACATAGAATAGAACAGGGAACAAAATAATCATGGGAGGTAGAGAGAGGGAGGGACTTGAGAGGGAGAGAGGAGGGGTAGGGCAAACAATTTTTTCAATAGAATATGAAATTATTCATGCAACCATCATATTCTCTCTCTGACCATGTAGTGCTGGAAACATCGTTTTTGAAATGTCATTTGTAAGTAAGATCTTTATTGGAGTGAGTGTGTATGTGTGTGAGTGAGTATTTACTGCTTTAGTCACTGGGGCATAATGTTAGACAAACAGGCAGCTCTGAGGCTCCTTTTACACTGGAAAAGTTTGCACATTCATTTTTCCATGAGATCAACTATAAAGACAATGAAGGTTGTACCAAGACAATTGTTAGACAAGTAAAGCCAAATTATACAGCATTCCCAGAGAATGCTTCTATTCACCAGTCCCTATGTTACCATTTTCATGGTTATATCCCAAATTTTCCCTGCCTATTTCATTCCATATGGTGTTTTGTGTAAGAGCTTTCCATCTGATTGATGTCTGAGGCACACAGCATTTTCCTTGTAATAATGCAGATCTTTGAGTATTCTCACCACATTGTCAAGTATTTATGAGTATTTTCTTTCTTCAGTTTCTGCCCAAGAAGAGAACAAGGCTTGATGAATGTCAAGTAACTAAGAGACATGAATACCAAGTTGGTATGAGTGACACAGGAGAGGTGAATTATTGAACATAAATAGATCATGTTAGCAAAGGATCGTGATGGGAATGTGTAATACTTAATGCACTTTTTACCTTTCTAAGTAATCAGAAATTGGATGAAAACACTGATACAGTGTTTAAATTATATATTTATGGCAGAAGCACAAATTATTGCAAACTCAATAAAGTAAACACATTATGCACATAGACAGAATAATTAAACTGTGATTTATCATCACATCTAAATTCTATTTACTTTAAATTCTACATAAATATTTTAACATTGATTTTATGACTAACGATAGTAGATCTCATAAGTAAATAAAATATTGCCAATTCAATTCATGGAATTTATACTTATGTACATAAAATGTCATCACTATTTTAGGAAAATGGTTTTGACTTACATAATACTGGGTGTAGTACTAGGAGAATAAATTCTGCTCCAAGAAATATGTTACGAATACATGAATTCAAGATAAATACTTATTCACATGACCATTTCCAATTATGCTCAGCATACTTTCATTTATTCACTTAACAGTAGAAACATTTAATTTACTGTTACATAGATAATTTTTAGTGTTCTTCTGGTGATGCCATTTGTATTCAAATGGTATTCAGAATTTCAGCTTAAATTTGTTGAGCATTCTTTATAAGTTTTGTCTTATCCAGCAAGAAAAGAAATAAGAAAACTGATTAAATTGTATTACCATTGATTAGTCAGACAATGCTAAAATAAAGGCTAAGGACCACTGGTTCATCAAAGATCGTTCAATGAAATAATCTGTCCTCCTACACTCTACTGAAAATATGACTGTGAAAACATAACATTCCAAAGATAGATAAATAACAGATAGATATTAGATAGATGACAGATAGATATTAGATAGATGACAGATAGGTATTAGATAGATGATAGATAGATAGATAGATAGATAGATAGATAGATAGATAGATAGATAGATAGATAGATAGAGAGAGATAGAGAGAGATAGAGAGATAGATAGAAATATAGGTAGAGAGATAGATAGAGATACAGAGATACAGACAGGCAGGCAGGCAGATAGATGGACGCATAGATAGATAATAGGCAACACTGAGAACATGTTCCTTCACATAGAACTCAAATTCATAGCTTTAAATTAATTTAAAGAGTAACCTTATTTTCACAACTATTAGAGACATATTATTATTAAGTATTTTATTTTACTAAATTCACTCCCAGTTAAAACCAATAGAAGTGAATTTATACTCCATATCCTTTTAATGACTGCATCTGAAAATACAAGAACCACTAAAATTGGACTCACATGGTAGTTATTTGCTTGCTAAATGTAATAAAAGCATCCTCTTCCTTATTGATTACAGTCAATGAATTTTGGAAGTTACATTCAAAATTTCAATTGAATTTTAAATGTTTATTGAGCAAACATTGGTGAGAGAGTACTGAAACAAAGAATTGTAGTGTAACAATACACTTTATTTCATTATTTGCCTGCAGTTCTCTGTCTAGGGCCAGTATCTGTCAATTTTTTTCCTACTTTTATGTTTACATTTCAATTGATATTGTCATTGATTTAGTCTTGTGGATGCAGCCATTTCTACCAGACTTTTGGAGTTCCACTTCTTACAATTACTACTCTATCTTTTAAATGTTTCATCAAGTTATAAATGCTGAGGGTATAGTAGCGATGTTTCTGTGAAGCTGGGTTTCCTACAACCTGTTGCTTTCTGCACATTGTGCACACTTGTTATTTTCTCAGAGGGTTAAAGAGAAGCTTTTTTAATATGAAAGGTGGAAGCTACATTTATCTTTGGTATAATTTTAAGGTGTAGAATGTAGTAAGGTAGTAGGCTGGTCTAGGGATGTGGCAGCAGCAGACTCTTTTCTAAGGTCCATGATCACACTAACCCTGAGAAGCAGGATAGGTTTCTAGTACTGAATTGATCGTCTTCCTGGCAGGTCGGCTTTAAGTCCAGTTAGACTGCTATTGGTGGCCACTGATATGTGAGGTCCACTTATAACATCTTTATCTATATCTTGCCATTTTGGTAATTACTGTGACTCCTAGATGTTATACCCGAGAAGTGTTTGCTCTCCTCCCTTGGCATCTTGTAAAGTATTTTTTGGATCCATTGAAGCCTGACTGCAGGAAAGTGGTGTTTAAGTCAGATCCAAGCCTTAGTCATCCAAGTCCTATGTCCTAGGTGTGCACTTTCTTCAATAGGGGCCAGTCTTCAACCTTTGTGAGAAGAATTGGGATGAAACCCCTGCTGGTTGTCAAGTACAGAGTGGTTAGCTCTGAAATCACGTATACACAGACAACAAAATCTACTTTTATTTTATTTTCTAAATTTGTTTATATGCACAGAGTGGTGCTTGTGTGTGTGTGTGTGTGTGTGTGTGTGTGTGTGTGGGTATCTGTGCGTATGTGTGTGTATGTGTGTCCATGTATAGTATTCCTTGAAGAATAGACACATAAGATAGTTGTCACTAGAGTTAAATTGACTTATGAGATGCTAGGAACTGAATTAGGATCATCTGTCAGGGCAGAACATCTCTCCAGACCAAATGTTACAACATACTTTGAAAACTGTTGCAGATTAATTTTTTTATAAAAGAAAAAAATGTATGCTGTAGTATGAGAAATATGAGAATTAATTCCTTGAACATAAAATTATTCAGAATATCACTTTGGGAACACCACATAGTCCACAGAAGACCTCTTGTGATATCATGCTTTCCTCTTCTGGAAATCTGCCCTTTTCGGAGGAGGAGCTATTGGCACTTAGCATTTCTGAATGTGTGGCCAGTGGTAGGTAACCTATGCTCCAGTTGTCAGGTCTATAATCACGTGCATATGAGAAGTTCATGTTAGATTCTATACTTAATTAAATTTTTAAATCTAAAATCTAATTTAAATTGGAAATCTGCTGTCAACCAGTATCCAAGACCAAGGATACCAATGCTTAATGTGAAAGTGCATAAAAAGAAGTACCGCATTATAAATAAGGTCATGTTATAAAGTGTAGGTAAGCATGAAATTCATGAGATGGAACATATGGGACAAATGCATATTGACAAAAAGCAAAACAAATTGCAATGAAAGAAGTAACTACAAAAGTATATGGAATGAAAGCATTATTGTAGTATCAGAATAAAGTAAATATTAATATTCAAACATATTTAATTTTACATATGTTAAGATATTTAGAAATTTAGCTTGTAATGAGCAACTCTGCATTCTCCTAAGGCTAAGAATTGCAGAAGATGGAGAAGAATGATTATCAAAGTCATAGGTTAAGGAAGATTCATCTAAAATAATGCATTCTGGATATTATAGCACTGTGGTACTCATGAACTTATGGTAGAATCTGTAGCTAAAGGTACAAAAATTATACAAAATAAAGCCAGTTATCACTCCAACATGGCAAGGTAAGGCACCTAAGACATCACCACATCCAGCCTTGAAGCTAATGGCAGTTGATGGTCATCGTGGAAGGAAGAGTCTGTTTCCTTCATGGGTTTGTTCTATGTCTATCTTCCAGATTGGAAAAGACCTGGTTTACATGAACTAAAACCTATCATTAAGACAATAATGAATGGGATTTACTCAAACTATATATGCTAAATTGGAGGTAAAATTTATTTTACTATCCCTTGGGATTTGGACAGAGGAAGGCTGATATATAATATATGGTCGTTCTGTGGTTGAGCACTCAGACTCACTCTGTCTTAGCACTTCAAAAGTTGTGAGTTTCTATATTAACCACTATACTATAAATATATTTTTAACCAAGGTTTAGAGGAGAAAGACCATATGGGGATAAATATTAATATTTTCAAACTCCAGGCTCAGGGAACATCATAGAAGATGAAGTGTAATGAACCAGATGTGAAAAGTGTTGTGAAATGTTGTCTACTAGAAATGATGAGGATACTTTGCATATGAACTTGAGCAAGTGTGGTTACTTTTAAAATAATTCCAGTGTAGGGAGGTAAGGAGTTTCTGAGGTCCTGCCCTTATCGGAGGAGCTATTGGCACTTAGCATTTCTGTACGTGTGGCCAGTGGTAGGTAACCTATGCTCCAGTTGTCAGGTCTATAATCACGTGCATATGAGAAGTTCATGTTAGATTCTATACTTAATTAAATTTTTAAAAACTCATGAAGGTTGTAGAGAGAAATGAATTGTATTACTGGGTTCTAGGAGGAATTTTAAGAATTTATTATGGAGTGGTTATAATAAAAATGAATTGCATATGTGTGTGAAATTTTCAAAGAATAAGAAAAAATAACTTTAATGGTAATTTTAATTCAGTGTCTATAAATACATATATCAACATAAAATGAATCATGACAGTGTAATTATTAACAAATACCAAATACTCAAAAATGTGAGCAAAGCAAATGACAGAAAAGAAATGAAAATAATATTGAAAACCAACTACTAAAAGCTATCACCCTGTTTCCACATTAAAATGTAATGTGACTATTTTAACTCTTGGTGTGGCTTAAATCAGCAGGTACCTCTGCTATAAGAACTGATATAAGAATGCAGACTAATAGTCTATGTATTTCTTGCCTGGATTAGCATAATGTTTAATGGGATCACATGCATGTGTCAGGAGCTCCGAGGATAGCTCTTTGATCTCTAAATCTTGAAAGCAAACAGATTCTGAAGCCTTTGTCAGCAATAGCAAGGGTGGGGCCACTGTCCTATTTAATATCCCTTTGATATTTGGCCTCCTTCTCGTTGTGTGTGTTCAGAATTCTTTTGGGGTCATGCACTGCTATGCAACACAAAATATTATGGTCTTAATGCCCATGGAAATACTTTCAAACTTAATACTGAATGATGGTTCTCGGTTTCAAGGTACCAAAATGCTAGTATAATTTAAAACACGACTTTTCTTGTATCCTTTAAGTTTTTAAGTAATTGAGATGCAAAAAGTTTATTATAATTGCAGTTATATAACAACTGTGGATCACAGAAACACTATTTGTAGCTTTCTTCCAAGTGAATGAAATAATACAAATGTAACAACAGCAATGAGACCACAGAAGGCTGGTGGCTCAGAGGAGTCTGGCTTTTAGTTTTGTTTCCCTAATTCAATTATCACCGATAAATACTATGTCATGCAAAGTAGAAGTCAAAATAAATACTTTACATGGATTGATCTGTCATAATTATTACTGAAATGATCATTTCTTTGGGTAAAAAGAAGCAAAAAATTACAAATGATTTACATGAAAGAATAATTTTACCAAGATCTGTTTGTTTTATTTACATCCAATCAAGCCTACTGTGGTTTAAATGAAAATGGCCCCAGCCTCATCATTTTCAATACTTGGCACCCAGTTGGGAGAACAATTTGGGAAAAATTAAAAGGTGTGGTCTCTTTTTGGAGAATGTATGTCACAAAAGTGATTTGAGGCTTCAAAATCTCATACCATAGCTAGTTAGTTCTCCTGTCTCCTACATAAGAATGTGAGGTCTCAGTTATTCCTCAGCATAGTGCTTACCAAACCTCTGTAGTGTTTGCTGCCATGACGACCATAGACGCTATCACTTTGGAACTTTGAACCCCAATAAAATATTTCTTCTATAAATAACCTTTCTCATGGTGTCTTACCACAGCAATACGAAGAAGCTTAGTTATTCATGTTAGGAGATATTAATACAGCAACAGTTACTAGATTTACCTTCACAAGGCATTAACTCTTAAAACTGTTAAAGTTTACAAAATATAATTCACATCTTTGTACTTAGTATGTGTGAATGACAAGAGGTAGGTAGAGATAATTCTAACTTTTCAGTCACGACAACTGCTTCTGAAGTAAAAACATAATATGTACATAGAATACATTTATACAATATATCTTAATATAATATGTACATGTATATATTTATAACTTCATCAAGAGTTTTAAAAATAACACTGAAACAGAAGGCAGGAAGTTATGGTATTGAAGGCCATCCTTGCCTACATAGTGAGTTCTAGGACAGCCTAGGATACAGGAGAATTTTTCTTGAGAAAATAAAAGAAATAAAGATATTTAAACTTATATATAATATAGAGAAATGTCTCAGATGTTAAGAATACTGACTGGTCGTTCAGAGGTCCTGAATTCAATTCCCAGCAACCACATAGAGGCTAATAACTATATATAATGAGATCTGGTGCCTTCTTCGGCGGTTTATACATGATAGATAGATAGATAGATAAATAGATAGATAGATAGATAGATAGATAGATAGATAGATAGATAGATAGATAGATAGATAGATAATTTAAAAAAGCATTGCCCTCATGTTCTCATATGTTCTTAAAGTTCAAATATAAAACTGCATATTAATTTTAAAAATTTGTTTCTGATTTTCCTTTCATGTTTTTTCAGCCAAATATATTCACTACCTCCAAACAAATTATTTTTTACGTGACCATTGTAATCTAGATGATTAAAGAAAATTCACTTTATACAATGGACGTGTTGAAACATATGTATATCTTTACCTGCATTACAAATCATAATATTATCAAGAGTTTTACAAATACCACTTATCTTACCAGTTCTGTTATGAAGTGTTAAATCTGAAATTCCATAGTCAGGAAGTTATGGCATTCAACACCAGCCCAAAGATGACTGTACATGGTAAGCTCCTGGACATTCTAGGCTGCAGGAGGCCGTTTCTTAAGAAAACAATAAATAAATAAAAATAGGGAAAGAGAAAACAACAGCAATAATGATAAAATCAAATAAAGTGGTACTAGTTGTCCCATGTTTCTTTTAGTTATTTTACCTATCAAAAAAGGCAATCCCCAGATTGGATTTTATTCTTACTAGCCAGTATATGTAGCATTCTATGTTATATTTAACTTGTCCTCAAATGTTTATATAAATATTTTAGTTTGTACACTAGTGCTATAAATATTAAATATAATAGATGAGTCCACATCTTACCGATTTGACAGTGTGTATCTGTTTTTCATGTAAAGTAATTTGACATTTTCAAATATTCATGTTTTGGTGATCCATGTTTTTGTCTTTTAGGCACATAACATTCCTCTTCTTAGTTTCTGCCTTACTCAATGATTCCCATATGGACAGATTTTAAACCCAAAATTTTGTAGTCAGGAAGTTATGGTATTCTGCAGTTCTTTTTTCTTTTCTTTTTAAAATAGAATATTATATTTATTTACATTTCAAATGGTATCCACTTTCCTGCTCACCCCCAGAAATCCCCTATCCCATTCCCCCTCCCACTGCTTCTATGAGGATCTTCCCCCACCCACACACCTACTCCCACTTCTCTGTCCTGGCATTCCCCTACGCTGGGGCATCTAGCCTTCACAGGACCAAGGGCCTCTCCTCCCACTGATGCCCAACCAAGCCGTCATCTGCTACATATGCAGTTGGAGCCATGGGTCCCTCCATGTGTACTCTTTGGTGGGTGGTTTAGTCCCTGGGAGCTCTGGGGACTCTGGTTGGTTGATGTTGTATCAGGCTCCTTTCAGCAAGCACTTCTTGCCTCCACAACAGTGTCTGGGTTTGGTGACTGTATATGGAATGGATCTCCAGTTGGGGC
The DNA here is from genome assembly GCA_036184795.1 of Tokudaia tokunoshimensis. Classification (NCBI taxonomy): domain Eukaryota; kingdom Metazoa; phylum Chordata; class Mammalia; order Rodentia; family Muridae; genus Tokudaia; species Tokudaia tokunoshimensis. The sequence continues at coordinate 11,370,457 of BTHU01000011.1, read as the reverse complement.
CATCTCTGGATGGCCTTTCCTTCAATCTCTACTCCATACTTTATCTTCATATTTCCTTCTGTGAGTATTTTGTTCCCCCTCCTAAGAAGGACTGAAGCATCCACTCTTTCGTCTTCCTTCTTCTTGAGCTTGATGTGGCCTGTGAATTGTATTTTGTCAGGTATCTCTTTGCAGAGTATCTACTACCCAGTCCAAAGTCACAAACTGTTTACATTTCCAAAACAGTGTTGCATCTTTAACTATACCTTCAATAAGGCTTTTTTTTTATTTTAAAGTGTGTTCTAATATACTTAGAGTCCCAGCACTCTAATCAAGAAAAAGGTCTGTGTGACAACATTTCATGCAACCCTAACCTGTATCTCCCTCTCTATCTCTCTCTATAGATGTCTCTGTGTGTGGTGTGCCTGTGTGTGTGTGTGTGTGTGTGTGTGTGTGTGTGTGTGTTGGAGGGGACAAGAGGAAGTGGCTAGACACAGAGTGATACTAGTTTCCACTAACCAACTAGTCTAGCCAAGAAAACTAGTTCTAATTCAGTGATAATCCTCATTTCAAAAAATCAGTGGGAGGGTGATAGAGGAAGAACTTCTGTGCCAAACTGTGGGTTCATCTACTCTTTCATTCATTCATATATATACATATACATATATATATATGTATATATATATATATACACACACACACACACAAACAAAACAGAAAGTAGTTCAAAATTCACATATACTTAGAAAAAAAACTTATGGTACCATATGACAGTGTTCTGATATATATCCACTTGGTCTTTTTACTGAACAATGTTTGGCACTTTCACTGTTTCCAAAAGATTCATTGCCGTGTTGTGCACAGATGTTATTTATTCAGGATTTTAGCTTTCACATCTTTAATTACAAATGATGCTAAATATGTTTCATATTAATTAATTCATATATATACTAGCTTTCTATTAATGTTGTTAAATGGCTACATTTTGGGGCAATTAAAAGCTGAAATTAGTATCTATGTCAATTTTTACAATCTGAATTTCTTTTAAACTTATTTCTACTTATTTATTTTCCAGTAGTTTCTTCCTCATGTCTTACTGCTGTTTCATGTTTAAATATGATAGGATATTCCCATCATTTAGTTGTTGTTGTTGAATAATATCTTGTCTGGTTTTGGACTTTCATTATTTTAAAAGGGCTACTACCAAATGTTTTATATTAGGATTTTATTTCTCCTGCTTTAGGAAAGTATAGGCTGAATGAAAAAAATGAGGAAATGACAAGGGAAAGCTGACCACCTTTTTATCAGCTGCTAACAATTGCCAATTACTACATGTGAGTGGAAGGAAGTTCACGCCCATCTCCCTTGCCATGGAAGTATGAAGTCTGTTTTGTGCCTACACAGGTCTTGTACTACCTGCCTCAACTGCTGTGACTTCATATGAACAGCCACCCAGAAGATGTTCCATATAGCGGCAATTTTCACCAAGAATGTGACACTTGGTCAATCGGTTGTGCTCCAGGAGAAGATCAAACATCTGAAGATATTTGAGAAAGTCTACATTGGCCATGAGGGGTATTCAAAGAAATGAGACTACAAGTTGGGGACATAGGAAAGAGGTTCACCTGGAAAGACCTGTTGCGTGAATTAGCTAAAAAATATATGGAACTTGAGACATTAAAGAACTAATAATTAAAAATAAAAGAATGAAACTACAAAGCATTTCCACACATGCTGTTTTACACTCTTCTAATAATGGCTGAGACCCACTTGGTCTTTTTACTGAACAATGTTTGGCACTTTCACTGTTTCCAAAAGATTCATTGCCGTGTTGTGCACAGATGTTATTTATTCAGGATTTTAGCTTTCACATTTTTAATTACAAATGATGCTAAATATGTTTCATATTAAGCTTCCAACTTTTAAAATAATATTTTAAATTTTCTGTAAATGATTTGCATAGCTTATGTTAACTTGTAGAGATAACAGCCTATCGTGCATTCATAAGGTCTTGGATTCAATCCATACTGCCTCATAAATAAAGTTAGCAAATAAATAAATGCACTCACATAATTAGTTCTTTAAAAGAATCTGTTTTGTTTGTTTATTTTTTGCTTTTTGTTTGTTTGTCAGATTAATATGAACTATATTAGATTTTAATGTGGTACTCTGGATAAATATGTCTCTATTCTGTTTTCTCATTTCTTTTTTTTTTCTAAGTTGTTTTATTTACATTCCAAATGATTTCCCCTTTTCCATTTCCTCCCTCCCCGAAAGTCCCATAAGTCCCCTTCCTTCCCTCTGTTCCCCATTCAATCCCCTCTGTCCTGGCGTTCCCCTACATCCAGTATTTCCAGGACCAGGGGTCTCTCCTTCCATCTTCTTGGAAATCTATTGATATGCGAATTGTGTCTAGGGTATTCCGAGATTCTGGGTTAATATCCCCTTATCAGTGACTGCATACCATGTGTGTTCTTTTGTGACTGGGTTACCTCACTAAGGATGATCTTTTCCAGTTCTGACCATTTGCCCAGGAATTTTGTGAGTTCATTGTTTTTAATTGCAGAATAGTATTCCATTGTGTAAATATACCACATCTTCTGAATCCATTCCTCTGTTGAGGAACATCTGGGTTCTTTCCAGCTTCTGGCTATTATAAATAAGGCAGCTATGAACATAGTGGAGCATGTGTCCTTATTGCATGCAGGTAAAGCCTCTGGGTATATGCCCAGGAGTGGTATAGCCGGATCCTCCGGGAGTGTCATGCCCAGTGACCTGATCAGTCTGGGTGTATGCTTGTTTACTTACAGCTGTCCTTTTCTCTGCTCTCCTGCTGCATGTAGTCTGTTACCCTCAGTCTGCCATTACTAAAGAGCTCACTGCAAGTTGAAATATATAATTTTAAATATTTTAAATCTAGCTTTATCCTACAGCAGAAAATATTACCATTGTATTTACCATTTTGAAGTATTTGACCTATCAGTTATGTCTCTTTCCATCCATCCTCCTCCAATTGGAGGGATCCCACTCTTTCATGTTTACATAAATCCCCCCTTTCTCTCTCTCTCTCTCTCTCTCTCTCTCTCTCTCTCTCTCTCTCTCTCTCTCTCTGTCTCTGTCTCTCACTCTCTGTGTGTGTGCATGTGTTCAATGAAAATATATATGAATTATATCCATTTATCTATGTATATCTAATCTGGTTGATGGTTTCATTCCCTGAATATTGTTAATAGTACAAAATATACATAGTTTTACATGAATCTTTACGGTAAAAATCAGGGTTATTCAGTTGTGTAAGGTTTATACCTATGGTGATATGGTTGTTTGATTTCTTTCTAGCATAGAAAATTTTAGGTTGCCTAATAATTTTTCAGTGTTTTCAAAACATGAGATACTTTGTTTTATATGTTTATTTTCATTAGCTTCTTGGATTCTGTTAGGGATATCAGAGTAATCTTGTTGTACTTTTGATCCACGATGAGAAAGAGAGTCTAAAGATGGACAAGAGCAATTTTTGTGTGTTAAAATTGTGTAAAGTACCAGGAGGATAAAATTTATAATTAAGAAATTCACCTAGGAGAAAATGGTCTTGGAGAAGTTAAAAGTGATAAGAATTCAACCTCGACTACAATTATGAGGTCTGAAGTAGGGAAAGAACAAAGTAGTATAGAATATACATATTTAAGCAAACATAAAATAAAAATCAAACTACATTGATGTGGAAAGAGTAATCCTACATGGAGTACAAGATGCTCATATGAGTTTTACTTTTTTAAATACAGAATGAGATCATTTACACACATGCATGTACATGCCTAGTGTATACATTTTTTGCTCACTTTTGAAATCTTCTAACCCAGTTCATAAGTAACAAGAGGATTATATATGAGCAGGATATAATCATAAGAGAAAAATAGCCTGTGATTTCGCAGTGTATTTAAAGAAGTAATTCTAAAGTAGCCGTTTAAACCATTTATAAATCTAGGGCAAATTATTACATTAAAAAGTTTGTATAGCAGATAGGCTTATTAAACAGGTTGCTCCAGCTGCCTTGCTAGCAATGGATTGAAATTTCTATCTTTTAATAATGATTTGGAAAAGTAATGTTACATAAATGCTTGGTCATTTTATTGCATCCTTTCTTGTCTGAAGCAAAGAACCCACCAGATTCTGTATAGCTCTTAAAGTTATACCTTGGGTTGGCAATTATTTTGGAACATTCTAAAGCCTTTTTTCACCTAACTTATTCTTTTTTAGTTAATTAATTAATTAGCTAATTAATTTTTAGACTCAATATTTTATCCCACTCCACCCTAGTCCACTGTTGCACATCCCATACCTCCTCCCCTGTCTCCATTCTCCACCCCATCTGACCTCTAAACTTCCTGGGGTGTCCAGTTTCTTGAGGGTTAGGTGTATCATCTCTGAATGAACACAGACATGGCAGTCCTCTACTGTATGTGTGTTGGGGCCTCATCTCAGCTGGTATATGCTGCCTGTTTGGTGGCCCAGTGTTTGAGAGATCTCCAGGATTCAGACTGAGATTACTGGTACTCCTATAGGGTTGCCATTCTCCTCAGCTTCTTGCAGCCTTCCCTAATTTAACAACAGGGTTCAGTTGCTTGTGTCCATTGGTTGGGTACAAATATCTGCACCTGGCTCTTTCAGCTTCTTGTTGGCTCTTCTGGAGTGCAGTCATGGTAGGTCTCTTTGTGTGAGAGATAGCCTTAGTAATAGTGTCAGGCCTTTGGACCTCCTCTTAAGCTGGATCCCACTTTGGGTCTGTCCCTGGATCTTCTTTTCTTCAGGCTCCTCTCCATTTCCATTCCTGTAATTCTTTCAAACAGGAACAATTATGGGTTAGAGTTGTGACTGTGGACTGTCCCCCCTCTCCCTCATTTGATGCCCTGTCTTCCTGCTGGAGATGGGCTCTATAAGTTCCCTCTCACTACAGTCAGGCATTTCATCTAAGGTCCCTCCCTTTGAGTCCTGAGAATCTCTTATCTCCCAGGTCTCTGGTGCATTCAGGAGGATCCCCTGAATCTCCTATCTCCCAAGGTTGCCTGTTTCCCATCTTTCTGCTGTCACTCAGGGCTTCAGTCCTTTTCCCTCACCCAGTACCAGACCAGGTTCCCCTCTCCCCACAACTCCACTCCCCCACCCAATTTCCTTCTCAGATCACCCCCTCTCTCCCCACTTGTGATTACTTTGCTTTCCTCTTCTCCCTCCCAAGTGGGACTGAGGCATCCTTACTTGGACACTTCAGCTTGTAGAACTTTTTGAATTCTGTGGACAGTATCTTGGGTACTCTGTACTTTCATTCTCTCTCTCTCTCTCTCTCTCTCTCTCTCTCTCTCTCTCTCTCTCTCTCTCTCTCTCTCTCTCTCTCTCTCTCTGGCTAATATCCACTTATTAGTGAGGACATACCATGCATGTCCTTTTGAGTCTGAGTTACCTCACTCAGGATGGTATTTTCTAGTTCCATCCATTTGCCTGCAAAACTCAGGCTATCCTTGTTCTTAATAGCTGAGATGTATTCCATTGTGTAAAGGAACAAAATTTTCTGTATCCATTCTTTTCTCCTGGGACATCTAGGTTGTTTCCAGCTTCTGGCTATCCCAAATAAGACTACTATGAACATAGTGGAACATGTGCCCCTGTGGCATAGTGAGGTATCTTTTGGGTATATTCCCAAGAGTGGTATAGGTGGGTTTACAGGTAGATTTATTTCCAATCTTCTGAGAAACCTCCAGATTGATTTCCAGAGTGGTTGTACCAGTTTGCAATACCACTATCAATGGAGGAACGTTTCACTTTCTCTATATCCTCTCCAACATGTGTTGTCACCTTAGGTTTTGTTCTTAGCCATTCTTATAGGGGTAAGTTAGAATCTCAGAGTCTTTTTGATTTGCATTTCTCTGATCATTAAGGACATTGAACATTTCTTTAGGCGCTTCTCAGTCATTTGGGATTCCGCAGTTGTGAAATCTCGGTTTAGTTCTATCCCCCATTTTTTTGACTGTGTTGTTTTGTTTTTTGATGATTAGCTTCTTGAATTCGTTATATTTTTTTGGATATTAGCCCTCTATCTTATGTGGGGGGTAGTGTTTTTTCTCAATCTGTGGGTTACTGATTGTACAATTGCTTATTATTACAATATTATTATTACAATTGTACTTATTGACAATGGGCTTTTTCTTTTTTTTCTTTTTCTTTTTTTTTTTTTTTTTTTTTTGGTTTTTTTCGAGACAGGGTTTCTCTGTGTAGCCTTGGCTGTCCTGGAACTCACTTTGTAGACCAGGCTGGCCTCGAACTCAGAAATCCTCCTGCCTCTGCCTCCCAAGTGCTGGGATTAAAGGCGTGCGCCACCACCGCCCGGCCAATGTGCTTTTTCTTATCAAAGCTTTCAAGTTTAATGAAGTACCGTTTATCAATTCTTGATCTTAGAGCATGAGCCATTGGACCTCTGTTTAGGAAATTCCTCCCTGTGCCATTGAGTTTAAGGCCCTTTCCCACTTTCTCTTCTATTAGATTCAGTGTGTCTGGTTTTATGTTGAATTCCTAGATCCACTTTGGCTTGAGCTTTGTGCAAGGTGACAAATATGGGTCTATATTGATACTTTTACATACAGACATTAAGTTAGACCAGTACCATTTATTGAAGATGCATTCTTTTTTGCATTGTATATGATTGGCTTCTTTGTCAAAGATCAGTTGTCTGAAATTATGTGGTTTTATTTCTGGGTTTCCAATTCAATTCCATTGATCAACATGTCTTACTCTGTACCAATACCATGCATTTTTTATCACTATTGCTCTGTAATAAAGCTAGAGATCTGGGATGGTAATTTCCCCAGAAGTTCTTTTATTGTTAAGAATTGTTTTTGCTATTCTGGGTTTTTTGCCTTTCCAGATGAATTTGAGGATTGCTCTTTCCATGTCTGTGAAGAATTGTTTTGGGATTTTGATGGGGATTGCATTGAATTCATAAACTGATCATCTTACGTTAGATGGATATTTTTGCTATGTTAATTCTGTCAGTTCATGAACATGGAGATCTCTCTATTTTCTGAAATCTTTGATTTCATTCTTGAGAGACTTGAAGTTATTGTCCTACAGGTTTTTCACTTGTTTGGTTAGATTTCCAAGGTATTTTATATTGTTTGTGGCTCTTGTGAAGGGAGTTGTTTCCCTAATTTCTTTCTCAGTCTGTTTATTATTTATATAAAGGAAGGCTACTGATTTATTTGAGTTAATTTTATATCCAGTCACTTTGGTGAAATTGTTTATCAGCTGGAGAAGTTCTCTGGTAGAAGTTTTGGGGTCTCTTATGTATACTATCATATCATCTGCAAATAGTGATGTCTTTATTTCTGTCTTTTCTTTTTTTTTTTTATTAGACACATTCTTTATTTACATTTCAAGTGATTTCCCTTTTCCTGGTTCCCCCTTTCCCAAAGTCCCATAAGCCCTCTTCCCTCTCCCTGTTCCCCAAACAATCCCCTCCTGCTTTCTTGTCCTGGTATTCCCCCACACTGCTGAATCCAGCCTTTCCAGGGCCAGGGGCCTCTCCTTTCTTCTTCTTGGGCATCATTTGATATGTGAATTGTGTCTTGTGTATGCTGAGCTTCTGGGCTAATATCCACTTATCCGTGAGTGCATACCATGTGTGTTCTTTTGTAAATGGGTTACCTCACTTAGGATATTTTCCAGTCCACCCATTTGCTTAAGAATTTCATGAATTCATTGTTTTTAATAGCTGTGTAGTATTCCATAGTGTAAATATGCCGTATTTTCTCTATCCATTCATCCATTGAGGGACATCTGGGTTCTTTCCAACTTCTGGCTATTATAAATAGGGCTGCTATGAACATAGTAGAGCTTGTGTCCTTATTACATGCTGGAGAATCTTCTGAGTATATGCCGAGGAGTGGTAGAATTTCCTGATTTCCAGGATGGTTGTACCAGCTTGCAATCCCAGCAGTAGTAGAGGTCAGCATGCAGAATAATGCAAATTGATCCATTCTTATCTCATTGCACTAAGCTCAAGTCCAAGTGAATCAAGGACCTCCACATAAAACCAGACACACTAATCTCCACTATGTTCATAGCAGCCTTATCTATATTAGCCAGAAGCTGGAAAGAACCCAGATGTCCCTCAACGGAGGAATCGATTTAGAAGATGTGATATATTTACACAATGGAATACTACTCTGCAATTAAAAACAATGAATTCATGAAATGCCTAGGCAAATGGTCAGAACTTGAAAATGTCATCCCTAGTGAGGTAACCCAATCACAAAAGAACACACATGGTATGCAGTCACTGATAAGGTGATATTAACCCAGAATCTCGGAATACCCTAGACACAATTCGTGTATCAATAGATTTCCAAGAAGATGAAAGGAGAGACCCCTGGTCCTGGAAGGACCAGATGTAGGAGAATGCCACGACAGAGAAGTAAGAGGGGGTTGAATGGGGAAAAGAGAGAGGGAAGGGGGCTTATGGGACTTTCGGGGAGGGAGGAAACAGGAAAGGGGAAATGATTTGGCATGTAAATAAAAAAACTTAGAAAAAAAAAAAGATAAGAAACTGGGGAAGAGCCTTGAACACATGGGCACAGGCGAAAATTTCCTGAACAGAACTCTAATACCTTATGCTCTAAAATCAAGAATGACAAATGGGACCTCATAAAATTGCAAAGTTTCTGTAAGGCAAAGGACACTGTCAATTGGACAAAATGGCAACCAACCAATTGGGAAAAGATCTTTACTAACCCTACATCTGACAGAGGGCTCATATCCAATATATACAAAGAACTCAAGAAGTTAGACTCCAGAGAGCCAAATAACCCTATTAAAAAATGGGGTACAGAGCTAAACAAGACATTTTCACCTGAGGAATATCAAATGGCTGAGAAGCACCTAAAAAATAGTTCAGCATCCTTAGTAATTAGGGAAATGCAAATCAAAACAACTCTGAGATTTCACCTCACACCAGTCAGAATGGCTAAGATCAAAAACTCAGGAGACAGTAGATGTTGGTGAGGATGTGGAGAAAGAGGATATCTTTATTTCTTCTTTGCCAATTTGTATTCCCTTGATCTCTATTTGTTGTCATATTGTTCTAGCTTGCACTTCAAGTAATATATTGAATAGATATGGGGAGAGTGGACATCCTTGTCTTGCCTCCGATTTCATTGGGATTTCATCCAATCTCTTCATTTAATTTGATATTGGCTGTTGGTTTTCAGTAAATTGCTTTTGTTAGGTGTAGGTACGGGTCTTCATTTCCTGATTTCTCTAATATTTTTAAAATAAAGAGGTAAGTGTTCCTTCTCTTTCTATTTTATGGAATAACTATTCCATAAATATTCCTCAAACTTGAGGAAAATTGGTATCAGGTCTCCTTTGAAAGTCTGGTAGACAGCAGTTGTTGGCGAGGATGTGGAGAAAGAGGAACACTCCTCCACTGCTGGTGGAATTGCAGGCTGGTACAACCACTCTGGAAAGCAGTCTGGCGGCTCCTCAGAAAACTGGGCATGACACTTCCGGAGGATCCGGCTATACCACTCCTGGGCATATACCCAGAGACTTTACCTGCATGCAATAAGGACACATGCTCCACTATATTCATAGCAGCCTTATTTATAATAGCCAGAAGCTGGAAAGAACCCAGATGTCCCTCAACGGAGGAATGGATTCAGAAGATGTGGTATATTTACACAATGGAATACTACTCCGCAATTAAAAACAATGAATTCACGAAATTCCTAGGCAAATGGTCAGAACTTGAAAATATCATCCTTAATGAGGTAACTCAATCACAAAAGATCACACATGGTATGCAGTCACTGATAAGGGGATATTGACCCAGAATCTCAGAATACCCTAGACACAATCAGCATATCAATAGATTTCTAAAAAGATGGAAGGAGAGACCCCTGGTCCTGGAAAGACTGGATGTAGGGGAACGCCAGGACAGAGTAATGAGAGGGGGTTGAACGGAGAAAAGAGGGAGGGAAGGGGGCTTATGGGACTTTCGGGGAGGGAGGAAACGGGAAAGGGGAAGTGATTTGGAATGTAAATTAAAAAATAAAAATAAAAAAAAGAGATTAAAAAAAAAAAAAGAAAGTCTGGTAGAATTCTATACTAAATCCATCTGGCCTTGGGCTTTTTTTGGTTGGGAGGTTTTTAATGACTTCTATTTTCTTGTGCAGTATGGGCCTGTTTAGATAGTTTATCTGCTTTTGATTTAACTTTGGTATGTGGTATCTGTCTAGAAAACCATCTATTCCATCTAGATTTTCCAGTTTTGTTGAATACAGGCTTTTTAGTAGGATCTGATGATTTTTGAATTTCCTCTGTTTCTGTTGTTATGTCTCCCTTTTCATTTCTGATTTTGTTAATTTGGATATTGCCTCTTGGCCCTTTAATTAGTTGGCTAGAGGTAAGTCTGTCTTGTTGATTCAAAGAATCAGTTTCTGGTTTTGTTGATTCTGTGTATTGATTTCTTTGTTTCTATTTGGCTGATTTTGACCCTGATTTTGACTATTTCTTGCCTTCTACTCCTCTTGGATGAGTTTGATTCTTTTTGTTCTAGAGATCTCAGGTGTGTTGTTAAGCTGTTAGCGTTTCTTTACCAGAGCATTTAGTGCTATGAACTTTCCTCTTAGTACTGCTTTCATTGTGTCCCATATCTTTGGGTATGATATGTCAACCTTTTCATTAAATTCCAGTAAGTCTTTAATTTCTTTCTTCATTTCTTTATTGAGTAAGGAGTTTTCAATTTCCACATGTGTATATGTGGGTTTTCTGTAGTTTTTGCTGTTATTCAAGACCAGCTTTAGGCCATGGTGATCTGATAGGATATATAGTATTATTATTATTTTTTGTTCAGTTTTCTCTTTTTTAATTTATTTTTATTTTTATTTTTTATTATTTTCTGTTTTTATTTTAATCTTCTTATATTAGTTGAGGGTTAATTTGTGAGCAATTATACGGTTGATTTTGGATAAGGTACCACAAGGTGCCCTGAAGAATGTGTATTCTTTTATTTTAGGGTGAAATGTTTTGTAGATATCGGTTAAATCCATTTGGTTCATAATGTCTCTTAGTTTCACTGTGTCTCTGTTTAGTTTCTCTTTCAACGACCTGTCCATTGGTGAGAGTGGGGTATTGAAGTATTCCACAATTATTGTGTGAGGGTTAATTTGTGTTTGAGCTTTAGCAAAGTTTCTTTTATGAATGTGGGTGCTCTTGCTTTTGGGGCATAGATGTTCAGAATTGAGACTTTTTTTACCCTTGATGAATATGAAGTATCCTTCTTCATCACACTTGATATCTTTTGGTTGAAAGTCTATTTTATTGGATATTAACATGACAACTCCTGCTTGTTTCCTGGAACTATTTGCTCAGAAGACCTTTCCCATCCTTTTTCTCTGAGATAGTGTCCATCTTTGTTATTGGTTGGGTTTCTTGTATGCAGTAAAATGCTAGACCTTGTTAGCGTACCCTATGTTAGTTTATTTTTTTTATAGGTGAGTTGAGTCCATTAATATTGAGAGATATTAAAGAGAAATGGCTATTGGTTCCTGGTATGTTTGTTTTTGTAGGTGGCTTTATGTGCTCGTGGTTCTCTCTTTTTGGCTTTGTTGTCAGATATGGAAGGGACAGAAGGGGAGTGGTATTCGGGAGGGTGGGGGTTTTGTTAGGTGATAGGCCCTAAGTCCACTGGGTTCCCTGAAGCAGCTGTGGGACTGTGGAAGTGGGGGACGGTGTTCTTTCCTACTGCGTTGAGTACAGTGGGTCCTCTAGGAAAAGGTGTCTTCACTGGATACTCTAGATAGTTCTCTGAGTCCTTACTTATTCTGATGTAAGTCTACTCTCTCCTAATATTACTTCTGCTACTGTATTTTGATGTTTTCCTATTAGACTTAGCGAAATGTAAGCTTTCAGAATTTTAGATACTTTTAGTTACACAAGCTTTGTATATGTACTGATTTCTGTTTAAATGACTGTTTTTATCTCAGGTGTTTGAAATACAATTTGGCAGTCAAATACTTAAAATTTTCTGGTCCTGAAAGTGTGAGATGTTTTCTGTTTAGATTCTCTTGAAATCTGATGTCAAGATCAATAATGACAAATACAAATTTTCTTTACTTAGGTCAAGCAGTTCATTTATTTGCAAAGTTAGCAAATTATATTGCAATCCTAGCATTACATTCATTATACTCTTTAGTTTTTCCCAGAAGGCATATCTGTATTTTCCAAATCTCATATGTATATGAAAATATACCTCCTTTCAGTTTTACATTATTGAAGAAAAAATGGTAAGTACGCCAGCCTGGGAAATAAAGTGAACATTTAAAATAAGAGAACAAAAAGTTTCCCACCTGGCATTTGACTCTTATAAACAGAAAAATTAAAAATATTTCTATAGAATCAAGAGCAAGTCATAAGTTTTAATCAATTAGCAACCAAGGCTTGTAAACCAAACATGGTATGGATGTACAGATAACTAAGTTTTTCTTTAGGTGATTTGCTAAAATCCATTTATACTGTATCCATTTTCAAAAAGTGAAAATCCAAAGACAAATCTGAATTAGTGAATGGTGCATTGCAGAGCACTCTACATAATTTGATTATCAATACCAATATTTTAATGGTGTCTGACAAGGGTTAGAGGAAGCAAAGGATTAATATTTTTTAGAAAATTTAAATTTTCCTGGATTAATAGTACATGATTAATTTAGCTGCCTCCCCTACAAATATGAGAATGCAATACTAAATATAGAAAGTGAAATGAAATAAAATACAAAATAATTGTTCTAAATCTAAAAAGGAATATTTTTTGTCATTTTCTTTGACTGTAGTCAGTTTGTTTATTGCTTAAGAAATCTTAAAGGTATATAAAAATCTCTGCATTATTATAAACTATTCCTCCAAATTCATTATAGTCATGTATGTTAGTTAACACATATAAGCTTCCAATAATCTATATTTGCATCTCTGTCCTCAAAATAACAAGTTCTATCTAGGGATCTTCCTAGATATTTTCTTAAAATATCATCCTATATACAGAGGAATAGACTTAATAGTTTATAATTTGAATCTGACACTAGCTACTGAACTGTAATAGTCATTTACTTCTTAAATACAAGGTCACAGTTTTATCGTGTCTTTTAGTTCATGACATCTTCCATCAACTTCTCTGGCTGAAGATTGATCTCTCCCTTCTGCCTGCCATCTAGATTGTCTGATATATAGTTTTATTAGGATTGACCTGTCAACCATGAGATGTTGTCAAAAACAGCCTGGAAAATAAAAATAGTTCATATTTTCCAGAACTCAGAGATGTGCTCTGGTAAAGTTTTAGCACACATGCCCCTATTATCAGTTCAGGCAATAACTATTCATTTTAGTTCAATGCCAACATCCTTAAATTAAAAGCTATATTTGTGATACATCATATTTGATAGGTAAATATATCTGTGGAAAGATATAAAAAGACTTCTCGTAAAATATAAGATGCTATAGATCTCTGTGAATTACTCATTCTAAGTGATAACAGTCCCATTGTAAGAATGATTACTCTCATAAGCAAGGATATATGTTGTCCTACTTTTCTTCTTGTAGAACTAGTTCAGGTCTTTGTGAAATCAGTTTGTAATTGCTTCAAATAATTCTATATTCTACATGCCCAGATTACAATACATCACTCTCCTCATAACATAATTATTTAGCACATAATAGGATACCCAGCCCCACATAATAATAATTTATGATTTATGAGAAATAAATATTTAAAAATGAGGACTGGGTGTATAAAGAGTTAGTAGAGTGTTCACCAGTTATTTACAGTATCCTAGATACAGTCCCAATCACTTTGTAAAACAGATGTTGTAGTGCATGTATGTATTCCTAACACTAGTGATATGATTGCAGGACAATCAGAAATTTAGGGTCATGGTAATACATAGAAAGGTCAAGAAATTCCTGTACTTGTGTTTAAAACAAGATAAATATAGAGTACAGTACAAAGAGGAATAACACAGTGAGGTTCAGGTTTGGGGTTTTAAAAACACTATACCCTCTCTAATTCTTTTTTATGATCATTGATATATATATAGATAGATAGATAGATAGATAGATAGATAGATAGATAGATAGATAGAGATATATAGATATAGATATATAACACAAATGACACAATGTCTGTCATAGCTCATTTTCCATTGGTTTGAATTCTGAGTAAAAATAAATTAGTATAGCATTGTCAGCTTTCTTCTGCTAGAGCAAGAATCATGATACTGTGCTGTTCTGATAACCATTGTTTCTGTTTAAAATCTTCCAATTTTGTTTCTTTGCTCTCATTATTTACTCCACATGATTAAAAGCAATGTTGGAAAAAAATTGCATTATTTGCTTGTAGGTGCCCAGTACTGAGTTCTGCTTCATGGTATATCTGGGCAATTTTAAGTAGGACAAGTCTTTCTGAATGACACAACCAATAAGCAAAAGGTGGAAGGAAACAGTTGGCTTTCTTTGTCTGACATGCAAACACACTCAATTGGAGAAAACGTTAGGCCACAGTAAGATTTTCACTCTAGTATTGTCCTGGCAGCTTTGAACCACCTTTCTCCCTTCTTTACTCACATACTTGCTTTCTTAGACTATTAAGTTGTTAATTCTTCCCCAGAAATATCACAGGTTTCATACTCCTCTGAATACACAGCCATTTTGTACTCTTAAGTAGAATTAACTTTTTTTGTTTTAGCTAAGGATAACATATTTGAGCAGTAAATTCACTCCAGTTATCATATCTTCAATTAAGATATATTGCTCATATTTTGTTCCTTAATGTACCTCACCAAGGCTTGAAGCATGATTCTAGCATTATTTATATAAGTCACACTATCCAAATTATGTGTTAGTATCATATTTGATACATATGAAGACAGATATAAATTGTTCAGCAATCTATAAGAATTAAGCAATGTTCTTGAACATAATATTTCTCATTTACTTCAAATGATCACAAAAAAAAAATGTTTCACTGTGCATACCAACAGTAAATGGGCTCAAGGACAAGAATTTTGGTTCAATAAAGAGATTAACCTTCCTTTGCAGGGCCATTATTGCCAAGCTCATTCTCGAAATACACCAGGGTTATGAACTAAATTCTTAATCAAATATACTATTATATTATGTATTACCAATATAGACATATATGCATATTATTACTAATTTATACATATATTAGTAATATGTATATGAGTTACATTATACATATATATATATATAACACATATGTCATATATATAAAACATCAAGTTATTAAGAGAGTACAGATTAAAATTTTGACTTCTCACTGACTGGAAAACCTCTAGTTATATGAGGAAGTACATATCTACCCAGGCCTTATTGAGGGAGTACATCTCTAACCATGCTTTTGTAAATTCAAATGGAAACTGCCACTCTTGAAAAAGTATCAATGTCATAGTTATCTTCATGACCTTATTGTTAGAACGACAGAGTAAGCCCCAAGTAGAGTTATGGCTCAAAGCCTTGAAAAGAATACTGTGGTATTCAGGAATTTACTAATTAATAATCTATGTTGGCCCTCCGCCATCTTTGCTCCAGTGACCAGGTAGTTGGGACCGCCAGGCTCAGAGACAGACAGGCATAATATCGCTTCGGTTTCAGGCAGCTTGTGTGTAACCTGCTCCCAGGTGCTGGGCTGATCTGCAGTAACCAGCACGCCAGTTCCGCGGCGGGACCTTCTGCCTGGTGGAGGGACCCCGCGCAGGGAGGGAGCCCGCCAGCTTCCCTTCCGCGACCTCTGTTCCCGCGGACTGCGCTGGAGAGACCGGTACCCAGGCTCTCCCCCCGATATAACATCACTTGGGACACGGCCTGTTGGGGCTTCCGTCTGTGCCCGAGGGCGGGTTGGCGCTGTGGTCGTCTGGGTGCCAGATCGGCGGGCCATCGTGACCACAGGGTGAGCGGCGCCACGGAGACTGCCCTCCGCCATCTTTGCTCCAGTGACCAGGTAGTTGGGACCGCCAGGCTCAGAGACAGACAGGCATAATATCGCTTCGGGTTCAGGCAGCTTGTGTGTAACCTGCTCCCAGGTGCTGGGCTGATCTGCAGTGACCAGCGCGCCAGATCTGCTGTGGGACTTCTGCCTGGCAGAGGGACGCCCCCTCCCCCCCCCAGGAGAGATCACACACCCCTGCACAGGGCAGGAGCCTGCCAGCCTCCCTTTGGCGACCTCTGCTCCAGGAATCCACTAGGCTGAGCCTTTAGATGTGCAAGGCCTCCCCAATATAAGATCACTTGGGGCAAAGCACATTAGGGCTCCAAAGTCACTCAGGAGCAGGCAGGCCCCAGAAATCGGTGCCAGGGGAATCCTGGTAATCCAGGGGGGGCAGAAATAGCTTTGCAGGCTCACAGGAGGTCCAACCAACAGCCAGTGGCAGCAGGACCAACTAACACCAGAGGTATCCAGATGGCAAAAGGCAAACGTAGGAATGTTACTAACAGTAATCAAAGTAATGTGGGACCATCCGAACCCAACTCTCCAACAGCAGCAAGTCCTGGATACCCCACCACACCCGAAAGACAAGATCTGGATTTAAAATCACTTCTCATGATGCTATTAGAGGATCACAAGAAGGACACAAATAAATCTCATAAAGAGTTACAGGAGACCATGAATCAACGGTTAGAAGCCCTTACAAAGGAAACACAAAAATCGCTTAGAGAAATGCGGGAGAACATGGATCAAAAGATGGAGGCGCACAAGGAGACAACACAAAAATCGCTTAACGAGATGAATCAACGGGTAGATGCACTCACAAAGGAATCACAAAATTTGCATAAAGAAATGCAGAAGAATATGGGTCAACAGACGGATGCCCATAAGGAGGCAACACAAAAATTGCTTAAAGAAATGAATCAACGGTTAGATGCCCTTACAAAGGAAACACGAGAACTGCTTAAAGAAATGCAGGAGACGATGGATCAACAGATGGAATCCCATGAGGAGGAAACACAAAAATCGCTCAGAGAAATGCAGGAGAACGTGGGTCATCAGGAAGAAATCCTGAAAGAGGTAATGCAAAAATACCTTAAAGAAATACAGGAAAATACAAACAAACAAGTGAAGGATCTCAGCAAATCCATCCAGGAACTAAAAAAGGAAGTAGAAACAACTAAGAAATCACAAAGGGAGACAACTTTGGAGATAGAAAACCTTGGGAAGAAATCAGGAGTCATAGATGCAAACATCAACAATAGAATACAAGAGATGGAAGAAAGAATCTCAGGTGCTGAAGATTCCATAGAAAGCATCGACTCAACAGTCAAAGAAAATGCAAAATGCAAAAAACGCGTAACCCAAAACATCCAGGAAATCCAGGACACAATGAGAAGACCAAACCTAAGGATTATAGGTATAGATGAGAGTGAAGATTTGCAACTTAAAGGGCCAGTAAACATCTTCAACAAAATTATGGAGGAAAACTTCCCTAACTTAAAGAGAGAGATGCCGATGAACATACAAGAAGCCTACAGAACTCCAAACAGACTGGACCAGAACAGAAATACCTCCCGTCACATAATAATCAAAACACCGAATGTTCTAAACAAAGAAAGAATACTAAATGCAGTAAGAGAAAAGGGCCAAGTAACATACAAAGGAAGACCTATCCGAATCACATCAGACTTCTCACCAGAGACTATGAAAGCCAGAAGATCCTGGGCAGATCTCATGCAGACACTAAGACAGCACAAATGCCAGCCTAGACTACTATACCCAGCAAAACTCTCAATCACCATAGATGGAGAGACCAAGATATTCCATGATAAAACCAAATTTTCACAATATCTTTCCACAAATCCAGCCCTGCAACGGATAATAGGTGGAAACCTCCAATACAGGGAGAGAAACAACACCCTGGAAAAAATGAGATAATAACCTTCTTGAATCAAACCCAAAAGTAGATAACCACTCAAACATAAAGATAGCATCAAGAATGGCAGGTGGCAATAATCACTATGCCTTAATCTCTCTTAATATCAATGGTCTCAATTCCCCAATTAAAAGACATAGACTAGCAGACTGGATACGTAAACAGGACCCAGCATTTTGCTGCATGCAGGAAACGCACCTCAGTGTCAAAGACAAACACTACCTCAGAGTAAAAGGCTGGAAAACAATTTTACAAGCAAATGGCCCCAAGAAACGAGGTGGAGTAGCCATCCTAATATCGGATAAAATTGATTTTCAACCCAAAGTCATCAAAAAAGACACAGAAGGACACTACATACTGATCAAGGGAAAAATCCACCATCAAGAACTCTCAATCCTGAATATCTATGCTCCAAATGCAAGGGCACCCTCATTCGTAAAAGAAACTTTACTAAAACTCAAAGCACACATCGCACCGCACACAATAATAGTGGGTGACTTCAACACCCCGCTCTCTGAAATGGATCGTTCAGGAAAGCAGAAACTAAACAGGGACACAGTGAATCTAATTGAAGCCTTGGACCAAATGGAACTAACTGATATATATAGAACATTTCATCCTAGAGCTAAAGAATACACCTTCTTCTCATCTCCTCATGGTACCTTCTCCAAAATTGACCATATAATTGGTCACAAATCAGACCTCAACAGATACAAGAAGATAGAAATAATCCCATGCCTCCTATCAGATCACTATGGAATAAGGGTGGTCTTCAATGGCAACAAAAACAAAAGAAAACCCACGTACACATGGAGGCTGAACAATGCTCTACTCAATGATAACTTGGTCAAGGTGGAAATAAAGAAAGAAATCAAAGACTTTTTGAAAGTTAATGAAAATGAAGGCACAACATACCCTAACTTATGGGACACAATGAAAGCAGTGCTAAGAGGAAAATTCATAGCCCTGAGTGCCGCCAAAAAGAAACGGGAGACAGCATACACTAACAGCTTAATGGCACACCTGAAAGCCCTGGAACAAAAAGAAGCAAATACACCAAAGAGGAGTAGAAGGCAGGAAATCATCAAACTCAGGGCTGAAATCAATCAAGTAGAAACAAATAAAACCATACAAAGAATCAACAAAACGAGGAGTTGGTTCTTTGAGAAAATCAACAAGATAGATAAGCCCTTAGCCAGACTAACCAGAGGGCACAGAGATAGTATCCAAATTAATAAAATCAGAAACGAAAAGGGAGAGATAACAACAGAAACTGAGGAAATTCAAAAAATCATCAGATCCTACTACAAAAACCTGTATTCAACACAACTAGAAAATCTTGAAGAAATGGACAATTTTCTTGACAGATACCAAGTACCAAAATTAAATCAGGATCAAATAGACCATCTAAACCGTCCTATAACCCCTGAAGAAATAGAAGTTGTCATTGGAAGTCTTCCAACCAAAAAAAGCACAGGTCCAGATGGTTTTAGTGCAGAATTCTATCAGACCTTCAAAGAAGACCTAACACCAATACTCTTCAAACTGTTCCACAAAATAGAAACAGAAGGAACACTACCCAACTCGTTCTATGAAGCCACAATTACACTAATACCAAAAGCACACAAAGATCCGACAAAGAAAGAGAATCTCAGGCCAATCTCTCTTATGAATATCGATGCAAAAATACTCAATAAAATTCTTGCCAACCGAATCCAAGAACACATCAAAACGATCATTCACCACGATCAAGTAGGCTTCATCCCAGGGATGCAGGGATGGTTCAATATAAGGAAATCCATCAATGTAATCCACTACATAAACAATCTCAAAGAAAAAAACCACATGGTCATCTCATTAGATGCTGAGAAAGCATTTGACAAAATTCAGCATCCTTTCATGCTAAAGGTCTTGGAAAGATCAGGAATTCAAGGCCCATATCTAAACATAGTAAAAGCAATTTACAGCAAACCAGTAGCCAGCATCAATCTAAACGGAGAGAAACTTGAAGCAATCCCACTAAAATCAGGGACTAGACAAGGCTGCCCTCTCTCTCCATATCTTTTCAATATAGTACTTGAAGTTCTAGCTAGAGCAATTAGACAAGAAAAAGAGGTCAAAGGGATACAAATTGGAAAGGAAGAAGTCAAACTATCACTATTTGCAGACGATATGATAGTATACATAAGCGACCCAAAGAACTCCACCAGAGAACTCCTACAGCTGATAAACGACTTCAGCAAAGTGGCCGGATATAAAATCAACTCAAGCAAGTCAGAAGCCTTCCTATACTCAAAGGATAAGCAGGCTGAGAAAGAAGTAAGAGAAATAATACCCTTTACGATAGCCACAAACCATATTAAGTATCTTGGCGTGACGCTAACCAAACAAGTGAAAGATCTGTATGACAAGAACTTCAAGTCTCTGAAGAAAGAAATTGAAGAAGACCTCGGAAGATGGAAAAATCTGCCATGCTCATGGATTGGCAGGATTAATATAGTAAAAATGAGCATCTTACCAAAAGTAATACACAGATTCAATGCAATCCCCATCAAAATCCCAACTCAATTCTTCATAGAGTTAGAAAGAGCAATTCAAAAATTCATCTGGAATAACAGAAAACCCAGAATAGCTAAAACTATTCTCAAGAGTAAAAGAACCTCTGGGGGAATCAGTATCCCGGACCTCAAGCTGTACTACAGAGCAATAGTGTTAAAAACTGCATGGTATTGGTACAGTAACAGACATGTAGATCAATGGAACAGAATTGAAAACCCAGAAATGAATCCACACTCCTATGGTCACTTGATCTTTGACAAAGGAGCTAAAACCATCCAGTGGAAAAAAGATAGCCTTTTCAACAAATGGTGCTGGCTCAGCTGGAGGTCAACATGCAGAAGAATGCAAATTGACCCATCCTTATCTCCTTGCACTAAGCTCAATTCTAAGTGGATCAAAGATCTCCACATAAAACCAGACACACTGAAACTAATAGAAGGGAAACTAGGGAAGAACCTTGAACATATGGGCACAGGGGAGAATTTCCTGAACAGAACTCCAATAGCTTATACTCTAAGATCAAGAATAGACAAATGGGACCTCATTAAATTACAAAATTTTTGCAAGGCAAAAGACACCGTCAAAAAGACAAAGCGGCAACCAACTAACTGGGAAATGATCTTTACCAACCTTATATCCGACAGAGGGCTAATATCCAAGATATACAAAGAACTCAAGAAGTTAAACTCCAGAGAGGCAAGTAACCCTATTAAAAAATGGGGTACAGAGCTCCACAAAGAGTTCTCACCTGAAGAATATCTAATGGCTGAGAAGCACCTAAAGAGATGTTCATCATCCTTAGTCATTAGGGAAATGCAAATCAAAACAACCCTGAGATTCCATCTCACACCAGTCAGGATGGCTAAGATCAAAAACACAGGAGACAGCAGTTGTTGGCGAGGATGTGGAGAAAGAGGAACACTCCTCCACTGCTGGTGGAATTGCAGGCTGGTACAACCACTCTGGAAAGCAGTCTGGCGGCTCCTCAGAAAACTGGGCATGACACTTCCGGAGGATCCGGCTATACCACTCCTGGGCATATACCCAGAGACTTTACCTGCATGCAATAAGGACACATGCTCCACTATATTCATAGCAGCCTTATTTATAATAGCCAGAAGCTGGAAAGAACCCAGATGTCCCTCAACGGAGGAATGGATTCAGAAGATGTGGTATATTTACACAATGGAATACTACTCTGCAATTAAAAACAATGAATTCACGAAATTCCTAGGCAAATGGTCAGAACTTGAAAATATCATCCTTAGTGAGGTAACCCAATCACAAAAGATCACACATGGTATGAAGTCACTGATAAGGGGATATTGACCCAGAATCTCAGAATACCCTAGACACAATCAGCATATCAATAGATTTCTAAAAAGATGGAAGGAGAGACCCCTGGTCCTGGAAAGACTGGATGTAGGGGAACGCCAGGACAGAGTAATGAGAGGGGGTTGAACGGAGAAAAGAGGGAGGGAAGGGGGCTTATGGGACCTTCGGGGAGGGAGGAAACGGGAAAGGGGAAGTGATTTGGAATGTAAATTAAAAAAATAAAATAAAATTAAATTAAAAAAAAAAATCTATGTTACGACATCAATCCAGGCAGCTTCAAACATGTTAGTTTAAGGTAGTTAATTCAGATATCGGTAGACCATTGCAAATCACTTAACTATATGTAAAGTGGTTGCATGTTAGAAAATCAGTTCTACTGTAGAGAATATATTAACATTAGAAATTGTTAGAAAGCAACAGCACAACAATCTCACTAAGACTCTAAAACACTCAAATCAAACTACACTTCAGGGTAATTGAAAAGAAACTGTGTGCTGACATCATGGTGATTATTGTTAAAACAAAAGGAAAGAATTTTCACTCATATTTTCTCTTATCACACACTGTCTGATTCCCTATGAATTTCTTAGTTTCATGTGTATCTACTTTACTCCTGATTATTCTCTGTGTTTTGAATATTTTGCTGTATCTGGCAGATTGCTGACCTCAACATTTCCAAATAGTTCTACTTTCAAGTGCTTTACTTTCAGAAATGTAAAAACTAATTTTAGATAGCTCTAGGCCATCAAAGGACCTCTATAATATTCAAGTAGCCTCTCCTCAGTTAACTGCGGAAGGGGAGGAGAAAATAGCAAAAACATTTGAATTAATTCAAAGTGTTATATTATTCAAAAACAGCTTTAGTTTGCATGTTCGATAAATTTTCTTTCAAGTTTCTAGGTCAGCAGGCAAAAAGAAATACCACTTTTTTTAGAATTTATTATTTTACACAGTCAAGACACAAAACATTTTCTGTAAAAGTAAATGCAAAATAATTTACTTTTAAATGTCCTTTACTCTCCCACATTATCTTAGTTACTTGTACTTTGCTCACCGTTTGGTAAACTGTCAGATCCCAGGGTTTAACCATGTACATTGTTTGGAAATTGAACCGTAGTAACACCTTAAAATAAATATACACATATGCAAATATTCAGCTGTTAGAAGTATTATTATTGGGGCTGGAGAGATGGCTCAGCGGGTAAGAGCAATGACTGCTCTTCCAAAGGTCCTGAGTTCAAATCCCAGCACCCACATGGTGGCTCACAACCATCTGTAAGGAGATCTGATGCCCTCTTCTGGTGCTTCTGAAGACAGTCACAGTGTACTTACATATAATAATAAATAAATCTTTTAAAAAAAGTATTATTATTGCATAGACATTGATCCATCATCCATTTAGTATTAAATTTCACCATTAAAATATGCAAAATGAATTATAATTTTCAGTGACTAATTTAATTAAGCAGTATCAAGAAACTCTAAGAAAATGAGCTTCAATCAGCTCTTTTTCTAACGAGGTTTATGTATTTTATGTGTATGAGTGCTTTGTATTCATGCATACCTAAAGAGGCAATAATATCCTGCTACAGGTGGTTGTGAGGCACCATGTGGTTTCTAAGAATTGAACTCAGGGCCTCTGGATGAGAAATCAGGCACTTTTAACCACTGAGCTATCTCTCCAGCCTCCTGACAGCTCCTAATTAATATGAAACTTCAAATCAATTTGATTAGCAATATAAAAGGCTTTTTGAATACTGTAGCAATATGAAAAATTATATCTGACCAGTAAAAATAACTTTTGATTTTTCAAGGATTAAGAATTAATACCCCTCAGAAAGTTCAGGAAAATCTGCACTTCTTTGTATACAAGTATACAAATTGTATTACAATTTTCTAATGCATAAGCCTAAGTTCAATGCAATTATAGAAAGAACCAAAATGGTCTACAGGGTTGTAATCTTAACGCTGAAAAGGTTGTGGTAATTTCTGTAGCAGATGAGCAGCTTGATCTTCATGTGGTCACCTAACAATTGGAGCTTGGTTTATATCCTGACTTTAAATCCCTTTCCCCTAGCCGGCCTGCTTTGTCTGGACTCACTGGAATACCATGCATTTAGTTCCGATGAAGTTTGACAAGCCAGGGCAGGTTAGTATCAATGGGGTCTCCCCTTCTTTGAAGAGAAAAAGAACAGGGGAGAAAGGAGAAGGGGTTATGAAGGTAAGACTAGGAGAAGAGAAGGGAAGGGGCCTGTGATCCTGATGTAAAGAAAAAAAGAAAAGTGTGGTATAGGTCCTGAAGTTGCAGACAGCCTTGGAAACATAAACAGAGAATCTGAAACCAGTCTGTGCTATGTGAAAACATTTCTATCTTTGGACCCCTAAAATGGCTTTCTGAAACCATCCTGGG
This sequence comes from Tokudaia tokunoshimensis, assembly GCA_036184795.1. Classification (NCBI taxonomy): domain Eukaryota; kingdom Metazoa; phylum Chordata; class Mammalia; order Rodentia; family Muridae; genus Tokudaia; species Tokudaia tokunoshimensis. The sequence goes on along the minus strand of BTHU01000011.1, from coordinate 11,346,196 downwards.
ATACATGAGAGCTTGTTTCCAAATAAAATGATGACTCAGTAGAAACACAAAACCCTATATATTTGGTTACAACATTTAATACGAAAGGCCTTTCATCTCCTTAGAGAGGTAATTAATTGACTTTTTGTAGATTGTTAGGTTATTTTGAAATTATAAGGGAGATAAATGCTTGCTGAATTTTCAAATTTAAGCAGGCTTACAGAAAAGGTGAATACATTTTACTAGATTTCATGAATTTAGGAAACTAATGACAAAGTCTCCGGATGTAATGATATATCCATAACTTATATCTCTTGTTTGTATATGTAACTCTTAAATATGTGTACTATTGCAAATAATCAGCTGGATTTCTGTATAGCACTTGCAATCTATCATTGAAAGATTAAGTCAAATCTGTGAAGTAATTGCATAAAACCTCTATATTTGTTAAAAATCCTACCATCTGTATTAATTTTTTTTAATTTAATTTTATTTTATTTTTTTTTTAATTTACATTCCAAATCACTTCCCCTTTCCCGTTTCCTCCCTCCCCGAAAGTCCCATAAGCCCCCTTCCCTCCCTCTTTTCTCCATTCAACCCCCTCTCGTTTCTCTGTCCTGGCGTTCCCCTACATCCAGTCTTTCCAGGACCAGGGGTCTCTCCTTCCATCTTCTTAGAAATCTATTGATATGCGGATTGTGTCTAGGGTATTCCGAGATTCTGGGTCAATATCCCCTTATCAGTGACTTCATACCATGTGTGATCTTTTGTGATTGGGTTACCTCACTAAGGATGATATTTTCAAGTTCTGACCATTTGCCTAGGAATTTCGTGAATTCATTATTTTTAATTGCAGAGTAGTATTCCATTGTGTAAATGTACCACATCTTCTGAATCTATTCCTCCGTTAGCAGCCTTATTTATATTAATTTTTCTTCATTTATTTATTCTCATTATATAAGTAGATTAGAGAAAGAAAAACGTTCATTTTTTTTAACCTCAAATAACATCATAGAAGGATATAAGGAAATTCTAAATTATCTAGTAGAATTTTGGGGTTTGTTTATGTATGCTAGCATATCATTCTAGAAGAGCGATACTTTGCCTTCTTTTTTAATTTTTATCCCTTTATCTTCTTTGTTGTCTCACTGCTCGAGCTAGAACTTCAAGTATTAAATACATAGGGAGAGAGTGGGCAGTCTTGTATTGTCCCTGATTTTAGTGGAATTACTTTAAGTTTCTTTCCATTTATTTTGATGTTGGCTATTGGCTTACTGTACATTGCCTTTATTAAGTTTAGGCAGTCTCTTTGTATTGCTGATCTCTCTAATACTTGAACATGAAAGGGTGTTGAATTTTGTCAAAGACTTTTTAACATCTAGTGAGATTATCCTGAGATTTTTTTCTTTCAGTTGTTTATACGATGGATTACATTTTAGGATTTTTCATATTTGAACCACCGCTGAATTCTAAGATGAAGCACATCTTGATCATGGTGGTTAGTGGTTTTGATGTGTTTGTGGATTTAGTTTGTGAAGATTTTATTATTTTTATACCAGTGTTCATATGAGAAATTTGTCTGAAGTTATCTTTGTTTGTTGGGTCTTTGTGTGGTTTAGGTATCAGGGTGACTGTGGCCTCGTGGATTGAGTTGACAGTGTTCCTTCTGTTTCTATCTGGTGGAATAGCTTGATATTAGATTTTCCTTAAAAGTTTGGTGGAATTCTGCACTAAAACCATATGGTCCTAGGCATTTGGGAGGGTTTTACTGACTACTTCTATTTCTTTTGGAGTTATAGGACTTTTTAGATAGTTTACCTGATCTTGACTTATCTTTGGTAAGGGGTATCTGTCTTGATACACTAATCTAAGGCTGTAAAGATAAGTAAGTGGGGCAGTGGATTTAATACAATCTTCACATGGGAGAAAAATAATCAAAAGTCTTACTAAGTTGTGAGTTCTATGAACTGCAATAGCAATAGTCCTGAAAAGATACAGTTATTGATGCTCTAGTGGCATGAATGTAATGATAATAAGCACTCCTTTGGTTATTGGACTAAAGATTCACTCATTAATTCATGTCTTTTGCTGTTAACTGAGCCAACAACCCATGGGCGGGTATATCATAGTCCCTATGGGAGAATCTTTAACTGTTTTTCTTTCTCCACTGTATCCAATGTGGCAGTTATGGTGTGTCTTTCCAATGTTAATATAATCTCTCACAGTCTCTCACAGACAGACCCAGATATTTGTCTCAACAGGAATCCTAAATTCTGTCAAGAGGACAATCAACTTGGCTAAAGGGCAATATTTCTTTCTTTGTTGAGTCTTTGTGTGGTTTAGGTATTAGCTTAATTGTGGCTTCATGGAATCAGTCATGTAGGGTTCATTTTGTCAAAAAGAATGTTTTATAATCATGTTTAAATATTATATTTGTGTTTTCCTTTTACAAACAATTTTGTCAGAAAAAAATTTTTTAAAATATTTTCTCTTCATAGTTCTTCTTCTGATATAGTTATCAGTGTTCAAAGACCATAAATCACCCTTTATATTCAAGTTCTCTCATCATTTTATCTTGCAAGGGACATTATTTTTGTGTTAAAGCTAAAGCCCATCACTAACCTCAATGCTCAGATACAATATATTCTGATTGCCCTGTTCCATCACCCTCCTATCTCTTTCCCACCCTCTTCAGATCAGCTTTACTCCACCAAAATCCCCATGAGTCCTTCTCCATAACTTATGATTTTTTGTCTTTGTTTTGTTTCAGGATATAGTTATTATAACCTAAGTAAAATACCATTGAAACCTGCTGCGATCACAGTGGATACACAACCATAGTGGCTTGAAAGAAAATGGACTCCTACCAACCTATGTTTGAATTCTTGCTTTCCAGTTGACTCTTTGGAGAGGACAAGGAAGAATGGATTTTTTGCAAGATATATGTGTGTGTGTGTGTGTGTGTGTGTGTGTACGGTGATGCTTTCAGTTAGCTTATAGCATTTAGTTCTGATGGGCAAAACAAGAAGCAGTAAAATTATTATTTGTATTTGCAATTTCTTGGGTCCCTCTGACAAAAATTACAATAAGCAAAAATTTAAATAAATAAATAATATTTATAAATATGTCACTAGGGGTTAAATTTCAGGTCTCAAAAGACTACCACCATTCTGAGTTCATGCTCTCTGCCTCCTAACTGCAGATCAGAATGTGAGCTCTCAGCTGCTCTATTTCTTGTGCTCACTGCCTGGCCACAATGGACTCTTACTTCTTTGACACTCTAAGCCTAACTAAATAGTTTTATAAGTTGTCTTAGTCATGGTGTTTTGTCTAAGCAACAGAAAATACTAAGGCAAGGACTGAAAACAACATTCATTTTCTACTTTCTAAAGCCGTCACTTGCAAGTAGCCCAGCAGTGAAATGTAAGGCCCTGTGAGTCTCTACCCCATCTGTGCTGAGGTTGAAGGACCCTTTCCTCTTTAGGCCCAGTGAGTGACTCTACACCTCCACCACACTTCCTGTCTTCTGGCTCTTGCATTCCTTCCCTCTCCACTTTCATAATGGTTGCTGACAACATGCTGTAAAAGTCTTATTTAGTGCTGAGCACACACCTTAGTATTCTGAGAATTTTTCACAACCTTGGCTTTCTACATTCTTTCAGTTATAAACACAGATATTTAGAAGGCACGTATTTTTCTAAGTGAGAAGCCTATGCTATTCAAGAGAAAAGAGTTAAAGTATCACCAATAAAATTAGAGATGTAATATACTGTGACTTCTTTGGCAGTCCCAAGAATGCCTTGACACCTATAGATGTCTTTATATTATATATATATATATATATATATATATATATATATATATATATCATATGTCATATCATATATCATATATCACATATCTCATATCATATATTATTGGTTTGGTTTCATTTGTAAAGCAAATACCATTTCTTTGAATATTTTTACATATGTAAAAATATTCAAATGTGTAGCATGAAATTTATATGTACTTTTTTGAAACAGAAATATTATAGTTGTCAGTTGGCAATGAGATGATAAAATCCACCGTGGTATTTTTGTATTTGAAAGCAAATTTAGCTTAATGTTTTAAGTCTGTCCGTGCTTGTGACAGACTTTAGAAGATTGAAAGCAATTCCAGACCAATAAGTAAGAACAATAGTTAATAAATCTCTCCTTAATGTCTGACTGTTAATATAATTCCTCTTACAGCCATTTGTCTTCTCCACAGTGTCATGAAGCTGTAAACTGTCTCCTATATCATCAGCCTTTCTCTCCTATCTGGTTTCTTTATTCTCAGCATTTTGACTTTTACTTTCATTTTCCTGCAAGAAGAAAGAGAAGAAAAACAGATTCTTCTCCCTCCTTCAGAAATAGCCTCATTGCTAATTTTAAAAATATTTTTAAATATTCATCTTTTCAAAAATTACAAGAATATAATTTCTCCTTAAAAATACAATGTCAAAGTTATGGTCACAATATTACTTGATATTATAAAATTTCACATTAATAAGAAAAGTTAATTAATTATATTTAGAAAGAGTGGGAGTAAATTCATATTTTCTACTGAAATTATGAAGCCTTCTTAGAAATTAAAGTTTGAACTATTGAAGATACTTAAAATTAATAAAGTTGAAATCCTAATATTATTCTCAAGTCTACATTAGGAAAGACTGTGTTTTAACTTTAAAGAACTGTTGTAGACTTAGTGTTTTATTTTAAAAAATACTTATTACTTATATTAAGTAAAAATAAAATTTTCTTAATTGAATAAGAAGTTACAGAAATTACAGCATTGTTTATGATTGTAAAATCATGAGTCCAATAAAACAATTTAAACAAGAAATATTTTTGAATAAATATAATAAAGAAATAATTTGAAAATAAAAAATATATCATAAATAAAATAATGTAGTAAAGTTCTCAGTAAATATATAATGTCCAGGAATTTAAGAGCTAAATAGCATTTCAATGTTAATAAAAGCTCTTCTGGGTTCCATTATGTTATTGACTGCTGAGACATCTCTAACTCAAACATTTTTTTCCACAGGCTTCATGTGCTATTTTCTAAATGGCAGTCTACATATTCAGAAAAGCTCTTCAATAACCCTATATAAGATAGAGGCATGATATCTAAAAATATATAAAGAACTCAAAAAGTTAGACTCCAATAAACCAAATAACCCAATTTTAAAAATTTAGGTACAAAGCTAAAGAGAGAATTCTTTTTTTAATTTAATTTTATTTTTTATTAATAATTTTTTTCTTCAATTCTTTTTTTTTTACATTTCAGTTGTTATCCCACCCTCCTTGTCTGCCCTCTGACTATTCCTCATCCTATTACTTTCCCTTACCCCCAGTCTCTGAGTAGATGTCCCATAACCCCAAATGCCACCCCACAAGAACTTCCCACTCCATGGGGCCTCAGGTCTCTTGAGGGTTAGTTGCATCTTCTCTCACTGAGATCAGATTAAGCAGTCCTCTGTTGTATATGGGTCAGAGGTCTCACATCAACTGGGGTATGCTGCCTGGTTGGTGGCTTGGTGTCTGAGAGATCTCAGGGTTCCGGGTTAGTTAAGACTGCTACTATTCCTATGGGATAGCCCTGCTCTTCTGTTTCTTCCAGTTTTGCCCTAATTCAGCCACAGAAGTCCCCAGCTTCTGTCCAGTGGTTGGGTGTAAATATCTGCATCTGACTATTTCGGCTGTTTCTGAGCCTCTCAGAGGGCAACCATACTTGGCAGCTGTCTGTAAGCACACTATGGCATTAGTAATAGTGTCAGGCATCTGGGAAATGAATGCCAATTTGGGCGAGTCACTGAAAATCCTTTCCCTCATTCTCTTCTCTATTTTTGTCCCTTCAGTTGTTTTAGACAGGAACAATTCTGGGCCAGAGTTTCTAACTGTGGGATGACAGCCCCATAACTCCACTTGATACTCTGGCTTACTACTGGAGATGGACTCTACAAGTATTCTCTCCCCACTGTAAGACATTTCATCTAAGGCATGAATCACCTCCCAGGTCTCTGGTACATTATAAAGGATCTCCAATCTACAACATCCCAAGACTACCTGTTTCCATTTTTTTTCTTCCGGCCTTTAGGACTTCACTCCTTAGACAGAAAATTCTTAACTGAGGAATATCGAAATGATCAAGAAGCACTAGACAAGCCTGCCCAATCTCTCTCTACCTATTCCATGTAGTACTCGAAATCTTAGCCAGAGCAATAAGACAACAAAAGGAGGTCAAAGGGATACAAATTGGAAAGAAAGAAGTCAAAGTATCATTATTTGCAGATGATATGATAGTATACTTAAGTGACCCAAAAATTCCACCAGAGAACTCCTAAACCTAACAAACAGCTTAAGCAAAGTGGCTAGATATAAAATTAACTCAAAGAAATGAGTAGCCTTCTTCTACTCAAAGGATAAACAGGCTAAGAAAGAAATTAGGGAAACAACACCCTTCAAAATAGTCACAAATAATATAAAGTACCTTGGTGTGACTATAACCAAGCAAGTGAAAGATCTGTATGACAAGGAATTAAAGTCTCTGAAGAAAGACATTGAAGAAGATCTCAGAAGATGGAAAAATCTCCCATGCTCATTGATTGGCAAGATTAATATAGTAAAAATGGCCATCTTGTCGAAAGAATTCTACAGATTCACGGCAATCCCCATCAAAATTCCAACTCAGTTATTCATGAAGTTAAAAAGAGCAATTTTCAAGTTCATTTGGAATAAGAAAAAAAAAGGATAGCTAAAACTATTCTCAACAATAAAAGACCTTTTAGGGGAATCACCATCCCTGACCTAGAGCTGCATTACAGAGCAATAGTGATAAAAACTCCAGGGTATTAGTACACTGACAGGCAGGGAGATAAATGGAACAGAATTGAAGACCCTAAAATCAATCCACACACTTGATCTTTGACAAAGGAACTAAAACCATAAAAATCCTGGAAAAAAAGACAGCATTTTAAACAGATGATATTGGTTCGACTGAATGTCAGCAGGTATAAGAATGTACTTCAACCCATTCTTATCTCCTTCTACGAAGTTCGTGTTTACATGGATCAAATAAGTCAACATAAAACCAGATACACTGAAACTAATAGAAGAGAAATTAGAGAAGAGCCTTAAACACATGGGCACAGGGGAAATTTTCCTGAAAAGAACACTAATGGCTTATGCTGTAAGATCAACAATAGACCTCATGTAACACCAAATGGGACCTCATAAAATTGCAAAGCTTCTGTAAGACAAAGGACACTGTCAATAGGACAAAATGGTAACCAACAGAATAGAAAAAGAACTGTACCAACCCTATTTCTGACAGAGGGCTAATATCCAATATACACAAAGAACTCAAGAAGTTAGACTCCAAAGAACCCAAAAACACTATTAAAAATGGGATACAGAGATAAACAAAAAAACTTCTCAACTGAGGGATACCAAATGACCCAGAAGCACCTAAAGAAATGTTCAACATCCTTAGTCATCAGGGAAATGCAAATCAAAACAACCCTGGGATTCTACCTCACACCAGTCAGAATGGAAAGGATCAAAAACTCAGGTGACAGCAGATGCTGGAGAAGATCTGGAGAAAGAGGAACACTCCTCCATTGCTGGTGGGATTGCAAGCTGGTAAATCTACCCTGCAAATCAGTCTGGCAGTTCCTCTGAAAACTGGGCATAGTTCTGCCTGAGGACCAAGTACACCACTCCTAGGCATATACCCAAAAGATGCTTCAACATATTACCAGGACACATTCTCCACTATGTTCATAGCAGCCTTATTTTAATAGCTAGAAGCTAGAAAGAACTCAGATATCCTTCTGCAGAAGAATGGATACAGAAAATATGGTACATTTACACAATAGAATACTTTTCAGATACTAAAAACAATGAATTCATGAAATTCTCAGGTAAATGGATGGAACTAGAAAATATCCTGAGTGAGGTAACCTAGTCACAAAAGGGCACACATGGAATTCACTCATTGGTAAGTGGATATTAGCCCCAAAGCTCGGAATACCCAAGATATAATTCACAGATCACATGAAGCTCAAGAAGAATAAAAACCAAAGTATGGATGCTTCAGCCATTCTTAGAAGGGGGAACAAAATACTCAAGGGAAGAAATATGGAGACAAAGTGTGGAACAGAGACTGAAGAAAAGGCCATCCAGACACTGCCCCACCTTGGGATCCATCCCAAATACAGACATCAAACCCAGATACTACTGGGGATGCTAAGAAGTGCTTGCTGAAAGGGGCCTGATATAGCTGTCTTCTGAGAGGTTCTGCCAGAGCCTAGCATATACAGAGGCGGATGCTCGCAGCCACCCACTGGACTGAGCATGAGGTCCCTAATGGAGGAGTTAGAGAAAGAACTAAAGGAGCTGAAGGGGTTTTCAGCTCCTTATGAAGAACGATATCAACCAACTGGACACTCCAGAGCTTCCAGGGACTAAATCACTAACCATGAAGTACACATGGAGGGGCCCATGGCTCCATCTGCATATGTAGCTGAGGAAGGCCTTGTTGGACATCAACAGGAAGAAAGGCTCCTGGTCCTGGGAAGACTTGATGCCCCAGTGTAGGGGAATGCTAGGACATGGAGGTGAGAGTGGGGGTGGGTGGGTGAGTGATCACCCTCAAAGTAACATTGTGAGTGAGGATACAATAGGTTGTTTCCGGATGAGTAACCAGGAAACGGGATAACCTTTGAAATGTAAATAAACTAAATATCCAGTAAAAAATATACCAGAACAAAAAATATATGAATGAATGAGAAGTAAAAAAAATAAAGAAATAAGGAAATGTTCTATATCTTTAATCATCAGGGAAATGCAAATAGTTTTTGCACTGAGCTTTCCTGTACACCAATCAGAATAACTACGATCAAAAACTCAAGTATTAGCACATGCAGGCAAGGATGTGGAGTACAGGGAACAACCCTACATTGCTGGAAGGATTGTAAACTTGTACAACCACTCTCGAGATCAATCTGATAATTCTTCAGAAAATTGGAAATAGTTCCACTTTAAAACCTAGCTATAACATTACTGGTCATTTCCCCAATAGATGTTTCACTGTATCACAAGGATATATGTTCCAGTATGTTCATAGCAGCCTTATTCATAATAGCCAGAAACAAGAAGAAAGCCAGATGTACCTAACCAAATAATGAATACAGAAAATGTGGTTTATTTACACAATGGAATACTATTCTGCTATTAAAAACAAGAATATCTTGAATTTTGTAGGCAAATGAATGGAACTAGAAAATTCTATCCTGAGTGAGAAAACCCATATCCAAAAGGACATACTTGGTTTGTACTCATAAGTGGATATTAGCCAAAAAAGTACAGAAATTTTAAGATATACCCCAAAGACTCTTAGTTAAATCAGAAGGAAGGTCCTAGTGAGAATAATATTTTTTCCCCTTTCTAAGTGGGAATTATTTTAAAATGATAAAAAAAATAAAGAGAAACTTTGAGAGTGAGAGATGATGAAGGAAGAAAGAAAGACAATAAAACAAACATATTCAGAAAGAAAAGGAAAATAACACCCTGGTTGAAAGTATATATACTTATTATGTCCAAAGTAAAATCACTAACTTGGGTCCTGAAACATGTTAGCTAATTACGTGTTACTGTTATATTGTACCCTGACAAAAGAGACTTGCAGTAGGAAGGTAATGGAAAAGAAGCCAAGTGTGTAGAAATTCAAAATTGCAACCCACATTATTCCTGAGGTCAAGAACATGATGAATGGCTATTCTCAGCACAAGTTATCTCTCTTCCTTCATTTAGTTTAACATTCCACCCTGGGGAATGGTGCCATCCAAAGAAGACTGGTCTTACTTCTGCATTCAGACTAATCAAGATATGTCCCATATCCATGCCCAGAGGCTGGTACCCTTGGTGATCTTAGATCTCATTAATTTTAAATTTAGATTAGCTATCTTAAGTGGATTTACTGAATTAAGAATTTCTAAGATTAGTAGAGTGTACCTCTGGCCTTTCTGCAAGAGGTTTTCCAATGAGGATTAAACTGAGGGGAAACTGTTCCCTGCTCTTAATAAGCATCACACCAGCTAATAGTCTATGACCCTGAGTTTAATGATAGACTAAATGGGAGAGTTCAGTTGGTGTCAGTTTGTTTCTCTCTCTTCTTTCTGAATGGCATGATGGTATAGATTATTCACCATATAACACCTCCCAGACATGGTAACAAAACATCTCTGTACTGTGAGCCAAACAAATCCTTCCACCCTTTGGGTTTCTACTGTCACAGTGATGGAAAATTGGCAAAGACAATCCTCAACTCTAAAACTTAATATAACATGTTTTTATTCCTGTAAAAGGAAAAATTAATAATTCTAATATTAAAAGTACTGCAAATAATATATTCTACTAAATGACTCAAATATGCTACTACTTAGATTCCACGTTATAGTAATACTGGTTATTCATGTGTATCAATACAAAGAATTCAAAATAATAAAAACTTCACTAACCTCCTCTAATGTCAATAGGTCCAAAGTAAAGTTTGATTATAAAAGTGTTTTTTTCATACACAATAGCACACATGGACACTAACTTGACAGTTTAATAAGAGATTTAGATATAATAAGTAAGATGAATGCTCACGGGTTATTGCACAGTTTATTTTAAAAACAAGTGTTTGTAATTCATCTTCAGTTGATTGCTCATTGATTTATTAAACAATGCTAATGTATTCTTCCTTTTAGTGTTTTAATTGGCTTTTTAATTTATCTGTATATGATGTTTATATTCTATTGTAAGACAGGATTAGTTAAAAAATAAAGAAATATGCTTCTGATAACCTTTGAACAAAAATTTATTTATTCTATTGAAGGGTTATTCTAACTCAGGGGTTAAAGATACTGCACAGTTAAGAGGGCTTGCTGCTTTTCCTGAGGACCAGAGTTCAATAACCCAGAATCCAGTTTCAAGAGCTCACAACTGCCCATAATTCCAGCTGCAAGGGACCCAATGTCCTCTCTAGTTCCATAGGCACCTGCAAGTCCATGGAATTTATTCAAACAGAAACAAAGATGCAGTAATATATAATCAATAAAAGACAAATTTTATAAAAAGTTAAAATTTTTATTAGTTCATTGGTTCACTTTGTATATCATAAAATCTGAATAGTATGTTATTTTGCCAGTATGGGATATTATATCCTAAGCAATCTTTTAAAATTGCTAATGTAATATTATGTTATGATTAGGCTGATATCTCAACAATGCAATCTGTCATTTCAGGCCTATAAAATTCTTTGGGAGGTACTGGTCTTCAGTCTATGTTTAAAGCACAATAAAACTGGTTTCAGTCCAAGAAATGCAGCATATTATATAGTATATGAGCTTGCCAACAAATATGAAGGCAAGCAGAAAAAAAGCAAAGTTTCCTTTTTCTACCTACATTTTATCTGGGTGATCATTAGAAGATGCTATTCATATTCCCTGTGGATCTCCATTTCAAATAATTTGATCAAGCAAAGTCCCTTGCAGCAAAGAGTGCCTTTTTTTAAAAAAAAAAAAATCTAGATGTTGTCAAATTGCCACCCAGTATTTACCATCACAAATGCCAAAGCCTTGCAGTCCATCAGTGTTTGCAGCTGTGTCACACCCAGAACTAAGTTTCACTAAACTATAGACTGCCTCCCTCAAGCTAAATTATCATATTCTAGTTAATTATTAGATGGTGAATATTAAGTTAATACAATGATCACTGACATATTTTTTCTCAAGAATGATACTAACACAAAGTACAATATTGTAAACGACAATTGGATAAGTGTGTGTGTGTGTGTGTGTGTTTGTGTGTGTGTATTATTACATAATATCCCTGATATCTTTCATGATTAGTTGTCTCAATAAAGTAACAGAATCCTCTCTCTGTTATTTTATAGGTTGACTTTATTTCTTGGGTTCTAGAGATAGTGATTTGAATAAATTTACCCTCCCACCCAAACTAAATTTGCTGTTACAAAAGGTGAGCACACAGAGCAGCTTATTACCTCAGACTCTACTTTGTTTTCTGTACACACACCTCCTAATAATCCATATGGCAGCCCTTCTCTTTTACCTAAAATTACTACATACTCAAAGCTTTCTCCAAAAAAGGCACCTCGTATTTTCTGTTCCCAATCTGCTTCAAACTACATATCTACTTCTTTCTAATTAAGTTGATATATGTTCCCTCAGCTAACAATCAAATTTAGATGTTTTAGGTTTTAGAGATTTGTGTAAATATTTAGTTATGTAACTGTGTAAGTGTGTGTGTGTGTGTGTGTGTGTGTGTGTGTATGTGTTTGGGTATGTGCCTGTGTGTGCTGAAGAGGCTATAGGATTCCTTGAAGCTGCACTTAGGTAGTAATGGACAATATAGGTGCTGGGAAGTGAATTTACACCAGCAATACATACTCTTCATCACTGAGACAATTCTCTAGACCATGATTTTTTTCTTACTATTTAAATATACCCCTAATATAACTTTCAGAAACAAAGAGAACATTAATTGTTCTTAGCTATTTTTTTATTATTATTTATTTTATTTTAATTTTTTAATTTACATTCCAAATCACTTCCCCTTTCCCGTTTCCTCTTAGCTATTTTTAAGGAACACCTGTAGTAAGTAAAAACTACACGTTCAAGTGAACTTTTATTAGAGTACCCTATTTTTCTTCTATGTCTATCTCTAATTAGGTATACATATATAAAGAACAGTGAGAAAGGATATAGATAGCAAGTAAAATAATGATATGACTTATTTTTTTCTAATCAATATAGAGGCTCATTCAGGCTACAGTCCGTAGTTTTCAGTCCCTTCTCTCTTTAAAACCTATTAAAAGAGATTCCAACCTGTAACCTGGCCCCACAAAATCTCTCACTCCTCTTGTTCTGTCATTCTTGACTATATATACTTCTAAACTCTGTATGACTACTTCATGCCAAATGAGTTTATCTTGCTACTTTCCCAAATTCTACTTCAGATAGGAGGTAAAATCATCTCGAAACACCTGGGCTAGATCCTTTCCGCCATTTATAATGTCTACTAAAATCGGAGAGTGATGGAGACACTGCTGACAGTTCTCAAAACCAGCATCATTGATATCTATTATCTCTGTCTCGTCTAGACACTGTATATTTTCTGCTTCTTATAAAATAGTCGATGACTTCATTTTACATTTACACAATATTTCTGGATACTAAATGAAAGTTATTGCAAGAACTTTGATGACAAAATTATATGGAGTATTAAAATCTCTCATGGTTTACAAAATGCTATCTACGCTTTATGGAAAGGATTCATAAAGAATTACAATGCAGTGAGTTCCATCAGATCAAGTAGCTTAACACCCATAGTTTTCAAATTCTGAGCAAGAAATTAACACAAGCGAAATGGTTTAAAGCAATGGTTTAAAGCAGCATCCCTTTGTTTTCTAACAGTTGTTCAGGTGAGAATTCTAGTGGTCTTATCAGGTGGTTTGCTTACATCCTCAAAATTTAAGGTCAAGATGTGAACCAGGGTTGGGCTCTTATCTGAGGACTTAAGGAAAGAATTGTTTTCTAAGCTCTTCTTTATTGCTTGTGTGTATTGTTCGTTGAAATTCTGACACTGCGATTCTCGTGCCCTTGCTGTCTATCACTGTAAGTATCCTCTCTGCAAGGAGAGGTAATTCTCCTGCCTTTTTTCTTTTCTTTTTTTCTTTCTTTTTTTTAACCAGGAGTGCCCTTCTGATATACCCCATCATACCCAGCCCTGGCAATTGTTTAGACAAGTTTTATAAAATTTAACATAATACATATGATTAGAGTAAATCATTCTGAATCATACCTCCTTTTCCATATAAAATAGCAAAACAATGGCAACAATACCAATGGTGTCCCTTTAAAATTCTCCCTGCCACAGACAGACAGTATACTATGCCGAGGATCATATGATCTTTCCACATGTATAATGTTTTAAGTTTTCCTGAGACTCATCCCATTGCTGTTTCAGTTACAAGTAAATGATTTCACCTAAATCCACAGAACTCAAAAGCATACAAACTTATCACCTAAATAATCTAAGCAAAATGTGTGTGAGACTTTTAAATGCAGTCCTTTCTGTACTGATTTCCATGCACAATTCTTTCCCATTGAGGGGTCCTTAAATCTAAGGATAAGAAAATATGTTATTGCCTTCACACATATTACAATGGTATATAAGGGTGTTTCTTATAGATAATCTTGTTCCAAGAATGCAAAGGGAAAAGTTAAACGACTCAGTGGTCAAATGTTGTTATGATATCCAGTCATAAAAATTCAGATAAAGATTTACAACAGGTTTCAGGAACTGTCAATAAGCTTCATAGCTCTTAAGTGTGATTTGGGCTCTGAGATTGTCTTGGATGCTTAACTAGACATTTAAAGACAGTATCTCAACTCTGTATCTCTCACTTCTACCATCTAGGTTCGTGATTTCAGTATGCAAGCTGATACTACAGCAATGTGTGCAAAGAGAAGTGAGTTGAAATAATTTGTTTCATGGTGAATGCTGCCAGATATTTATTTGGTACTTGATGGTTTCAAAGTTCTCCACCTAACTGAGGAGGTGCCCTGTCTATCAAACCTGAGTGGGAGACACAGCCCAAGCTCCAATTGCACATCCTTTTCCTGTTGCTGCGGAAAGATGAAAAGGTCAGGCATTTTTCAAACACTCACAGGGCTCTTTGTAGAGATTAGCTATTTGATTCATATGATATCCCAGAAAACTCAGCAGAAGCCACCCACAGAGGTGGGATTATCTAGAAAATCTCTGTGATCAGTCTCTTTACTAATGCAGTGAATCCACATGACATATACAGCAGGCAAGCAAGGTTCTTGAGAGTATTTATAATGAAACCATGGATGGTGTAGACTACAAAAGTAGAGATAACATGGCAGGAGAAATAATGCTGGATGCCAAAATTCTGCAGGCAGAAAACATGCTGATAAATGAAATGTACTCAGCTGCAAACATAGTATTGTTCAAGAAAAAGCATACAAACAAACAGCTACAAAAAAATAAAAAAACAGATGGAATATAAGATGGCATTCAGGCTCACGGGGGGCAGAGTCTTGAACCAAAAAGTATTATTTACATCTATAGTATAGAATTCTTAACTGCATTTAATGACTGAACAACATTAGCAGCCATCAATCTTTTTCTATCATGGATGGTTCTATCTGCAACTGTTTCTTATGCCTGCCCTAGCACCATAGTTTGCAAAGAAAGACATGTTTTTATGATTTTGAGGATCATATAGGAAGTGGAGTTTTACCATGAGACAGAGAATAGCTTACTGGTTTCTGACTTAAATAATGAGCAATATATATGGGTGTTTTGTTTGTTGTTGATTTGTTTGTTTGTGTGTTTGGTTGATGAGTTGTAGATGAGATGTTCACATGTTGCAACGACTTCTGACATTTCAGGGGTACTGGAGTAAAGATCATTTTGTCTGTAGAAAGAATCGTAAGGTCATGAGATCTGTTTTAATAAAATTATAAGATGCCCTTTCAAATATGTCTATATTTTAATGCCTGCCAAACTAATTTGTTACCCTGGATGTAAAAAGATATACACAGATTTGATGAAATTAAACATAGTGTAATGGAAAGATTACCATGTGCCTGCAGAAGAAGAGAGAAGAGAAGAAAGGAGCAGATGTTCTCTTGCTGTCTTAAAATTGACAGTAAAAAAGCTATGGGTCATTTCTCTGCCTTAGGAAAAGTAATAAATCAGGTGAAACTTGGGCCAGAAGGGACACAGGAAAATTTAAATCTTGATTGTAGAACTTGTGGTTTCCCTCACTCACTATAAACTATTTTAAAAAGTATATGTTTAATTATATTGTATTTGTTCTTTGAGATCTTCATGAATGAATTTAGTGTATTTTTATCATACTCCTTTCAAGATTCTGCAAAACTCTCACCACCATGCATCCCTCTTTCTGAGTACATTTAATGGTACCCATATACACACAGATGCCAGGCCATCTCCCCAGCTGCAACAGCCTCTCTGGGACCGCATACCTAAAGAAACCAGGCTCCTTTCTTCCAGTAGCCAATAACAGCTGTCCAGTGGCTCATCAGCTATGAAGGAGATGCTCTGAGCTCTTTTCTAATACATGGTAGAACTCTGATTATATTCATCATTCACGTGTAAGGAACAGGACTTATGCAGGCAAGCATGGCAGCTCAGAGCTTCTATGAAAACCACTTATCATCATTAATTTATGTTTTCTAATTCTTACCTTTTCTAGAGGGAAGGCACTTCCTTAAGTTCATAGTCTATGAACTCTAAAATTCTAGCTCTCTGACTTCACAGATTTTCCCAGAGTCAAAGTCTGTGAGGCATAGCCATAGTGGGACTATTTCTAAAATCACACATCCATAGAGTACCTCTGTATCATCTTTATGCTGCTACCTAATAAAGACACCCTTCCTTGTGTTTCAATAAGATGCCTTTCCTTCTTCCTATACTGTTAACAACTTCATTTTCATATTAACTTAATAAAATTTGTTCAAGGAAATGTTGCAATTATGTCATGGTCATTCAACCACCACCTGTTGACTGCTACCAAGGACAGCCTCAGGATTTAGAGGTCTGTGAAGGCAGCATTCAACTTTCTGACCCCAAACCTCGATGAAGTGTCGACTGTTATAAAACTAATGAAATAAATTTGGCAGCTTATCACAGCACTGATTTATACTTCAAGAGTTTCATAGCTCGTCTGAATTATCTGCCTGAGGGTCACCTGCTGTGGGGTCAAATTGTTAGTTTGATAAGCCTTGTATGTATGAGTCCTGGAGATTTTTGGTAAACTAATTAAGATTCCAAGATACTCCATGTGCTGGTATCCTGTCACTTTTCCAACAGTGCACTGTGATCTGTTTTCTGCATATACAGACTGCCTTTGTTTTGTGAGGATGCTTTATAAGACATCTTCTATCCCATGGTCCATTAAATTGTTGTTACAAATCCAGCGTATCTGGACTAAGATTTCTATCATTAGCCAGAGGAAACTGTGCTTTTTAAATGAGTCATTTAATTAGATAGTCTCCGTGTCCAAATATGCTTCTCATGCAGAATACGCTGAAGGATAGAACCATAGGGTGAAAATCATGAGTGCTTCTCAGAAACTTATCACCACTACCAATTTTAAGATAAAAATTTTGAGTATGATTATATTTTAGGGAAAATCAATAGTTGTAAAAATATCAGGCAGTTAAGCTTTTAGCCATACCAAAGTTCTTTTAGAGACCATGCAATGTTTCTGGATGGCTATCTGACAAAATAGTGGTATACTAGCCTTAGTTTGCATTGCTATAAAAAATATTTGAAATAATTGGAAAAGGAAAAAGAACTTTCTATTTTATTGTATTTATTATTTTGTGTGTGTCTCTGTGTGTGTTATAGTACACATGTGTGCATGTATGAGGATGGTATGCTGTGTGTATGTGTTTATCAATGGGTAGGTGTGTGATTTGTGTATATTGTAGGTTAATGTATATGGTGTGTGTGTGTGTGTGTGTGTGTGTGTGTGTGTGTGAGAGAGAGAGAGAGAGAGAGAGAGAGAGAGAGAGAGAGAGAGAGAGAGAGAGAGAGTTTCAAAATTTGGAAGACTTCAGTTCTTACTTAGATTGATTTGTTGCTTCTGGACCTGTGACAAATCGACACACAGTGTTAATAGTACATAGCAGGCAAATTTAATACTGAGTGACCAGGAAACAAAGAATAAACAGAAGTAATTAGAGCTTCTGAATCACACCCCTGTCTATGACAGGAGGGCTAACTGCAGCCAACCACTGTCTCTTATATTGCTTTTATGTTTTATAGATGTAGTTGCATTTTTAGCCATCTGGCCTCCAATTCTCTGTTTTTCAAAAAGTAATCTTGGAATTCTGCTCATCCTGACTTTAACTCCCCATGTTGAAATCCCAGGCTAGTGCTAAGGAAGTGATAGTTTGTCATGCTGAGATTGTATCCATGGCTTCTTGGATGCTAAGGAAGTATACTACCTACCAGTTACCTATCCTGTCCACGAAAACACCTCTTCAAGTTTCAAGCCCTTCTAAAGAGTTCCACAGCTTGTAATTCATGGAACTAAGGAAAACTTACCCAATAATAGAAGAAAATATCAGATTAGCAGTCTAAGTGGGTACTTCAATCTCATCAGAGTCAATATAAATGAATGATGTCTAATAATGTTCTGCTATATTCATATATTGGTCCTAACCCAATTCTCATCAGAAAGGTTTCATCCAGCAACTGATGGAAACAGATACAGATAACTACAGCCAAACATCAAGAAGAGTTTGAGGAATTCTTCCAAAGATGGGGAGTAAGGATTATAGGAGCCAGTGGGGTCCAAGACACCACAGGAAAATCCAGAGAATCTACAAATGCTCACTGAGACTGAACCAAAAATCAGGAGCCTATATGAGCCTAATTTAGGCCCTCTCTATAGATGTCATAATTTTATGGCTTAGTGTTTATGGGTGGCAGCTGTTTCTGATGCTTTTGCCTGCTCCCGGGGTTCTTGTCCTCCTGCTGGTTTGCCTAGTCCAGAGCACCTAGTCTTATTGCAACCTTGTATGCCATTTTTTGGTTAAAATCCCTTGGAGCCCTGCACTTTCTTGAAGGGGAGCACAAAGAATGTATGCAATAAATTAGGCCCAACAATGCTCTTAGGAAGTGCAGAGTCAGAAATGGAGAAGAGATTTTAAAATTGTGGTTCAATGAATAGTATAGAGGAGTATCACATCTGGAAGCAAACTGAAGAAAGGGTGAAAACGATGTTTGGGAGTTTGCCATGACTAGTTAAATATTGTATCAAGGTTTTGATGCCTCTGAATCCTAGACCATTACTGATGAAGAAAAAAATATATATTTTGTACTATGAAAAACAAAAGTCAATTTTTTGACCATGAACTCAAACTTAAGAAAAAACAGACATCTGGATTTTTTTTTCAACAGACAACATTTATATTTTTAACAGACAGCATTTATATTTTCTGAAAAGTATGTTATAACAAATATTGTCTTAATACTTGAATTCTGGAGCCATTTATATTGAACATTAACTCAAAACATCAGTTTTCCATGAAGATCTGAAATTATTTATTGTTTATGGAATTATCTTAGTTTTGTAGAAACTGTAGTCCTACTGCATTGAGAAATTTCATCTCCTAGGACATCAAGTCTGAGTACTGCATTCTGTTTGAAGGCTATTGGTAAATAAATAGCTGGCCTTTCATGAGAAAAAATAAAAATAGGCATAAAGATATAGTTGGCAGACCATTGTATACAGTTAAGGTTGTAATAAATAACTAGTGTGCCAAAAAGTTCAGTGAGCCAGAAGGAGAGGTAGCAGACAGGTTTGGATTAAAGAATTATTGTACAATAACATAAATATTGTCCCTTAGATAATATTTTAAATATGATATCAATGTTACCTAATTAGCAATATTCCACAATATGTATGGTGGCAGATGTATATAAACCCAGTACTCAAGAATCCAAGGCAAGAATGGTGCAAGTTGGAGGACTATTTGGAAAATATAATGATAAATTCAGACAAGAAAATTAATATCCTCAATTCTGACTCTTATAATTTAAATAATCAAAAGATAAAATGACTAAATACTTCCTCTGAAAGACCATAGAGATCCTATAGTAACAAGTTTTAAACATCTGCTCTGGCATGATACCAGTATATGCCTTCATCCTTTTGGTTGGTAAATACAGTCTCAAAACTTTCCTACCACCAGCATTCAAGACATTGAGGGAGGAGGATCTCTAAGACTGTGAGGTTAGTTTGGGCCACATAGTGAGTAAAAATCAAATCTGAGCAGAATGAGATTCTCTATTTCACTAAAGAATATAATGTGTTATTTAGAATTCTGTGAACAGGCTGTTTTTAATAAATCAAACTGCAAATAAAGGGTGCAGAATATTTTATAATAAAGAATATGACCTTCAAAGACCATAAATTTCCTTAAAGCCTTTTGTCTCTCCTAAAAGTAAATCAACATTTAATGAACTGTACAAATAACCTATAAATTGAAATGATTTAATTCCAATAAGTCACTGTGAAAAGTGAATTTGAAATTATCTTTCTTGATATAGAATTAAGGAAATTCACATAAATCATTGTAAATAAATGTTCATTTTAATTAGAACAATAGAATAAAAAATTCTCTTGAAAATTGTAACAACACTGAACTAAGAAGAAATTCCTAGTTATTTACCCATAAAGCAATGTTTATATATAGATTTACATTTACATGCATCATGCAACATTCAAAACAACTTCATTTTCATTGTAAGGGGAGTTAAAATTACAATTATTCCATTTTATGTGTGGAAAATAATCTATTTTCATAAACAACTCAAGGAGAAATGGGATAACAATTGGTATTTAATCAGGAGCTAATTATCTAGTTAATTAAAATTTTAATAAATATAAATAATTGAGAAAAATTATAGTGCAATAAAATTCCTCAAGTTTCAAATTCTGGTCTGAGAAAAGGTAATGGTAATGATAATTTACTCAGAGGGTCTGCAGTTGAGAATTTCTTTAATACTTTCAGGTTTTCGCTCAAATCTATTTTACCCAATCATCAATAAGACTCTAGTTTGGGCTCTGATATTTTCCTCAATCTGTACTTTTTATCCTTGCTGTATTTCAGAAGTCAAAATAAATGTTCAAATATTCTTGACTTATACTTCTGATAATCCTTTACATCTTTTATATATTTAGTAGGCTAAATGCTTTTGTTTTAGCTAGTTACCAGAGTTGATTGGCTGGAGACAGCCCAAAATATTTTTCCAAAAGTATTTTGTGGTTGTTTGTGTATTAGCATCTGTTGTCCTTCTACTCTTTCCTTCATAGGGATCTCCCAGTGATGACCTCTACACAGTTACCTCTTTCAATGTAACCTTCCAGATTCTTAAAGATGCACTTGTACCTAAAATAATATACTTATGCCTAGGAACTATAGCAGCAACCAGAATGCACATTTTAAAACTTAAGTTATGACATGATCTTTGCCCCATCAAATGATCCAGTGTCCTATATCAGGTTGAACTTGAAGATTTAGAGTGGTCTTCTAAACTAGAATGTGTTGTCTGGAACTTCATCTAATATTTCCTCTGTGCCTTACATTGGCTTCTTAGTCATCATTTTATGATCTGAAATACAGAAGTCCCTTACTTACTTCTGTGCTTGCAATATACTTTCATTAATTCGGTGGTTTTAATGTTTGTGTCCTTCAAAATTTAGTATTCAATGTGATTCTATTAAGAGAAGGGACTTTAAGGAATAAATAAGCTATGAAAGATGCTTTTGCTAATACTATCAATGCTCATACAAAAGAGGCTTCACACAGTACTGGGCCTTCCCAGCCTCTCATCTCCTTTTATAATAGACCACACTACTCAAAAAGATAATTTTGAAAGAGAGAACAAACCCTCTTAGATCTTAAGTCTAGCTGTGACTTGATATTAAACTTCTCAGACTCCATAACTAATAGAAAAATGCTTGTTCTTAATAAATTACCCTGATCAGATATTCATTTTTGATATTATAAATGCAATAGAAAAAAGCACTACATCCAATTGTTTTCTTTATTTGGTTAGCCCTTTCTATTTTGTCTTCATGCTCATCTCATTCACTAATTGTTTCTTTTGTGAATTATATTATAGAATGTATGATTGAGGTTAGAATTTGTATCTTCATTGTCGTAGTTTAGCTTAGTTAAGTTAATGTATATAATCAAACCCCCAAAACCCATGGAAAACTAATTATATATTGACATATTACTTAATGAATATATCCATAAAATACTTCTTAAATTCAAGTAGTAGAAAAACCTTATATCATTCCTTTTTAAAAAGTATTAAATATGATGAATCATATAAACTAACTAGCTGAGTTGAAAAGTTATTGATACTTGCTGGTTAACAAAACTAGTTTTAAAGATGTTAAAATGATCACTGGCCACAATCTCTTCTTTTATCTGTTATTTAGTGGTTTTATCTTTGCCCTCTACTTAAACTTTACAAATGGAATACTAATATGCAAATTATTTATTGATGATTTTCAAAATTTATAATAAGAGAAATTGACCATTTCTCTTTTAGACACCAATGGTGCATTAGTAATTTTTCTGTGGTGTTAAAAGCATGATTAAGGAAACTTATAGACTAAGGAGTTTATTTGGTCTATTGCCATAAAGTATTAGAGTCTGTGACGGTGGACCAGAGAAAGAATGTGACAAGCATAGTGGATACAGGAGTAGCTGAAAGTTTACATCTTAAACAGCAAGAACAAAGAAAAAAGAGAGCGAGAGGGAGAGAAAGTTACATCTCAAAATTCTCAAATCCATCACATCATCTACAAAGTGATATTTTGACTTCTTCCTTTCTAGTATCCCTTTGACTTCCATTTGTTGACCAATTGCTCTGGCTAGGACTTCAACTACTGTATTGAATAGGTAGGGAGAGACTGGGCAGTCTTGTCTAGGCCCTAATTTTAGTGGGATTGCTTCAAGTTTCTCTTCATTTAGTTTGATGTTGGCTATTGGTTTGCTGTATATTGCTTTTACTATGTTTAGATATCGACCTTGAATTCCTGATCTTTCCCAGACTTTTACCATGAAAAGGTGTTGAATTTTGTCAAATGCCTTCTCACCACCTAATGAGATGATCATGTGTTTTCTTTTAATTTGATTTTGTCTACCCGTGGATTATATTAATAGGTTCCATATATTGTACCATCTCTGCATCCCTGGGATAAAGCCTATTTTTGCAGATGATATGATAGTATACTTAAGTGTACCCAAAAATTCTACCAGAGAACTCCTAAACCTGATAAACAACTTCAGCAAAGTGGCTGGATATAAAACTAACTCAAACGAATCAATAGCCTTCCTATATTTAAAGGATAAATAAACCGAGAAAGAAATTAGAGAAATGACACCTTTCAAAATACTCACATATAATATAAAATACCTTGGTGTGACTTCAACAAAGCAAGTTAAAGATCTGTATGAGAAGAACTTCAAGTCTCTGAAAAAAACACATTGAAAAGGACCTCAGAAGATGAAAAACCTCCTATGCTCATGGATTGACAGGATTATTATAGTAAAATTGGTTATCTTGCCAAAAGCAGTCTACAGATTCAATGCAATCCCCATCAAAATTTCAACTCAATTCTTTATAGAGTTAGAAAGAGCAATTCTTAAATTCATCTGGAATAACAGAAAAAAACAAAAACAAAAACAAAAAACAAACAAACCAAAAAACAAGATAGCTAAAACTATTCTCAGTAATAAAAGAACCTCTGGGGGAATCACCATCCCTGACCTCAAGCTGTACTACAGAGCAATAGTGGTAAAAACTACATGGTATTAGTAACAGTGACAGGCAGGTAGATGAATAGAATAGAATGCTTATCTCTTTGTCAAGTCTAAATGGATCAAGGTCCTCTACATAAAACCAGATTCACTGAAACTAATAGAAAAGAAAGCGGGCCTTCAATTCTATTCCATTGATCATCCTGCCTGTCTCTGTATCAAGACAATACAGTTTTTTAATCACAATTGCTCTGTAATACAGTTGGAGGTCAGGGATGTTCTGACCTCTGAAGTTCTTTTATTTTTTGAGAATAGTTTTTGGCTATTCTGGATTTTTCTGTATTCAAAATGGATTTGCAAATTGCTCTTTCTAGCACTGTGAAGAATTGAGTTGGAATTTTGATGGGGATTGCATTGAATCTGGATATTGCTTTTGGCAAGATGGTCATTTTTACTATATTAATCCTGCCAATCTATGAGCATGGGAGATCTTTCCATCTTCTGAAATCTTCTTCAATTTCTTTCTTCAGAGACTTGAAGTTCTTGTCATATAGATTTTCACTTGCTTGGTTAGAGTCACACAAAGGTATGTAATATAATTTGTGACTATTTTCAAGGGTGCCATTTTCTTAATTTCTTTCTCAGCCTGTTTATCCTTTGAGTAGAGGAAGGATACTGATTTATTTGTTTGAGTAAATTTTGTATCCTGCCACATTGTTGAAGTTCTTTATCAGTTTCAGTTCTCTGGTGGAATTTTTGGGGTCACTTATGTATAAGATCATATCGTCTGTAAATAGTGATATTTTGGCTTCTTCCTTTCCAATTTGTATCCCTTTTCCCTCCTTCTGTTGTCTAATTGTTCTAGCTAGAACTTCAAGTACTATATCGAATAGATAGGGAGAGGTCAGCCTTGTCTAGTCCCTGATTTTAGTGAGATTGTTTCAAGTTTCTCTCCATTTAGATTGATGTTGGCTACTGGTTGACTGTCTATTCCTTTTTCTATGTTTAGGTATGGGCCTTGAATTCCTGATCTTTCCAAGACTTTAACATGAAGGGATGCTGAATATTTTCAAATGCATTTTCAGCATATAATGAGATGATTGTGTGGTTTTTCTTTTTTGAGTTTGTTTATGTAATGGATTACTTTGATGGATTTCCATATATTGAACCATCCCTGCATCCCTGAGATGAAACCTAATAGATCTTGATCATGGTGAATGATTGTTTTTATGTGTTCTTGGATACAGGTGGCAAGACTTTTATTGAGTATTTGTGCATCGATATTCATAAGGGAAATTGGTTTGAAGTTCTCTTTCTTTGTTTGGTCTTGGTTTAGTTTAAGTATAAGTGTAATTGTGCCTTCACAGAATTAATTTGGTAGTGTTCCTTCTGTTTATATCTTGTGGAATAGTTTGACGAGTATTGGTATTAGGTCTTCTTTGAAGGTCTGATAGAATTCTCCATTAAACCCATCTGGTACTGGGGGATTTTTGTTGTTGTATTTTTTTTTTTTGGTTGGGAGACTATTAATGACTGATTCTATTTCTTCAGGGGTTATGGGACTATTTAGATGGTTTATCTGATCCTGTTTTAACTTTGGTACTTGATATGTGTCTAGAAAATTATCCTTTTCATACAGACCACATGAAGCTCAAGAAGGAGACCAGTGTGGGCAATTCAGTTCTTCAGAGAAGAGGAACAAAATACTCATAGGAGCAAATATGTAATTAAAGTTTAGAGCAGAGACTTATGGAAAGGCCATCCAGAGACTGTCCTGCTTGGGAATTCATCCCATATACAGTCACCAAACCCTGACATTATTGTGGATGCCAAGAAATGATTGCCTAAAGGAGCCTGATATGGCTGTATTTTGAGAGGCCCTGCCACAGTCTTACAAATACAGAGGCGGATGCTCATAGCCAACCATTGGACTGAGCAAGGGGTCCCTAATGGAGGAGTTAAAGAAAGGAGTATAGGTGCTGAAAGGGTTTTGCAACCTCATAGGAAGAACAATAATATCAACCAACCAGAAGCACCCAGAGTTCCCAGGGACTAAGTCATCAAACAATGTGTACACATTGTTCTATCTGCATATATAGCAGAGGATTGACTTGTCAGGCATCAATGGGAGGAGAGGTCCTTGGTCCTATGAAGGCTCAATAGATGCCCCAATGTAGGTGCATCGAGGGTTGGGAGGTGGGAGTGGGGTGGGTGGAGGAACACCCTCATAGGGAGAGGGAGGATGGGATGGGGCTATTTGGGATGGGGAGAAAACTGGGAAAGGGGATAACATTTGAAATGCAAATAAAGAATATACCAAAAAAAAAAAATAAAAGGAAAGAAAGAAAGAAAAGAAAGTGGGGAAGAGTTTCGAACACTTGGGCACAGGGGGAAATTTCCTGAACAGAACACCAGTGGCTTATGCTCTAAGATCAAAAAAAAAAAAACAAATGGGACCTCATAAAATTAGAAAGCTTCTGTAAGGCAAGGGATACTCTCAATAGCACAAAATGACATGTAAGAAATTGAGAAAAGATCTTTACTAATCCTACATACAATAAAGGGCTGAGATCCAATATGTATGAGTTCTTTGGAACTCAAGAAGTTAGACTCCAGAGAATGAAATAACCCTATTAAAAATGGGGTAGAGAATTAAACAAATAATTCTCAACTGAGGAATACCAAATGGCCCAGTAGCACCTAAAGAAATGTTCAATATCATTGCTCATCTTGGAAATTCAAATCAAAACAACCCTGAGATTCCAATTCACACCAGTAAGAATGGCTTAGATCAAAGCTTAGGTGACAGTAGATGCTCATGAGAATGTGGAGAAAGAAACACTCTTCTAATGTTGGTGGGATTGCAAGCTGGTACACCACTCTGGAAATCAGTCTGGTGGTTCCTCTGAAAATTGGACATAGTACCTGAGGACCTAGTATACCATTCCTAGGCATATACCCAAAAGATGTTCCAACATATAACAAGGATACATGTTCCACTATGTTCACAGCAACCTTATTTAGAATAGCTAGAAGCTGGAAAGAACCCAGATGTCCTTCAACAGAAGAATGGATACAGGAAAATGTATTACATTTACACAATGGAGTACTCCTCAGCTATTAAAATCAATGACTTCATGAAATTCTTAGGCAAATGGATGGAACTAGAAAATATCATCCTGAGTGAGGTAACCCCCAGTCACAAAAGAACACACATTGTATGCACTCACTGATAAATGGATATTAGCCCAAAAGCTCAGCACACTCAATATATAATTCACAGACCACATAAAGCTCAAAAAGAAGAAATACCAAAGTGTGGATGCTTCAGTCCTTCTTATAAGGGGGAACAAAAAACTCATGGGAGGATATGGTGATTAATTATGGAGCAGAGACTGAAGGAAAGACCATCCAGAGACTGCCCCACCTGGGGATCTATCTCATATACAATCACAAAATCCAGACACTATTGTGGAAGCCAAGATGTACTTGCTGGCAGGAGCCTGATATAGCTGTCTTCTGAGAGGCTCTGCCAGAGACAAATACAGAGGCCGATGCTTACAGCCAACCATTGGATTGAGCATGTGGTCCCCAGTGGAGGAGTTAGAGAAAGGACTGAAGGAACTGAAGGGATTTGCAACCTCATAGGAACAGCAACAATATCAAACAACCAGCACCCCATCTTCCAGTGCTCCCAGAAACTAAACCACTAACCAAGGAATACACATGGAGGGATCCCATTGCTTCAGCTATATATATGGCAGAGGATGGCCTTGTCAGACATCAATGGGAGGAGAGTCCCTTGGTCCTGGGATGGCTTGATGTCCCAGTATAGGGGAATGTAAGGGTGGGGAAGAGGGAGTGGTTGGGTGGGTTTAGGAACACCCTCATAGAAGCAGGGGTGGGGGATGCTGTAAGGGGTTTCATTGGGGTTAACCTGGAAAGGAGATAACATTTGTAATGTAAATAAAGAAAATATCCAATAAGAAATAAATTAATTAAAAAAAAAATCTCAAAACCTGCACCCAGTCAGTGGCATACTTGTTTCAAGAATACAAGGCATATAAATAAATGCAAACAATGAGGACTCCTGAGAAACATGTTCACAGAAGTCCATGAAGCATTCTCTATGCTAAATATTTACTATTAGCATAAAAAGACATATTTCAGAAGGAATAATTTAATAATGATATCTCAAATTATATAATATAGTTAATCTTCTATCAACTTTATATAGTTATTTAGTTTTAATATAAATTTGCAATTGTTTCCATACCTGTCCAAAAAGAACATTTGTAGACACCATTCACTTTACCATTTCATTTAATATTTGTCACCATATTTAATACTTCACTGAAATAATGAGTAAATGAAGATGCCTAGTTTATTAATTTAACACAGCATATGTTTTATAGAAATGAATATTCCACAGAGAGCTCAAGAATATCTTTGAAAGTTATTAAAGTTAGTAATACTGAAAAGCTTAAACTTCTTGGTCTTCCTAGATCCATATTTCACTGTAGTATATATTTTAAATATCAATAATTCACTTCTTTTACCACTGTAATTAAAGAAAATAGTTATTCTTATTATTTACATAGAAACATGTTCTAAGCATCAGTGATTCTAATAAGTATTTTTAAAAATGATTTAATTATTTTGAATTTTAATGATCCCTTCTTTGCTTTGTTTCACATTAAGACAGTTTGATTTGGGGATCAAAACATTTCACAAATATTATTAAAATATCTAGGTTTTTAAAGTTTCATATATTGTGAAATAAGTACATGTTTCTAGTTCTTAAAACTGTCTGTCAACCTACTTTTGTGTCAGCTCCTTGGTGCTTTTAAATCCCTCCACATCTAAATCTCTGTGGCCAAGGAAAATCAAACTACAAAGAATTATTAATGAGGAGAGAGGATCAATATACTTTTCTGTGAATAAAGAATTTAACATTGATTTTTGTGGGTTTTATTTCCTTTTCCCCCTCCATTTACATGCTCTTTGGCTCATTTCTAGATAATTTATATTGAATTGTTTGAAGCTCATTAAAAAGCTTTAAAATTAGGGTCATATTTTCATTGGAAGTGGCTTAGAAGGTGGAAGAGTAAAGCGCTAAACCCATAATCTTCCCAAATCTTTAATTATGTTAACTGTCATGGCAAAGGGTTTTGTGTTTGGAATCTACCAGAAATATGAATTCACAATGGATACTACCATAAAGAGGTCAGGAAGTCAAAGCTAGGGAAGATGTGATGGAAGCAGAAGAAAGAAGACAGAGAGCAATGTCTTGAAAATTGCACGAGATGGGTTTGAAGATGGATAAAGCACTGTGGAGACTTAAAAAAGGGGTAAACAGCATTTATGAAGCTGCATTTAGCCTGCAGTCTATGTAGAATCTCAAGAAAAGAATAGAGAAAATATTGTCTGGAAGCAGATGAGGTGTTTGTATAGTAGAGGACTCACTGTTGTAGAAAAGACTGTCATGAATACAAGTTAATTCTGCTTCTGCCTCATGTATCCTGGTATTATAGACCTGAACCACCATGTCATTATGATGGATTTTGATAAAAGAAGAATTAAGCAATTCCAAGACGTAACTATTTTTACTCCCTAGGAAAATGTGGCTTATAAAATGTACTCTAGCTGTGATAGAAGAGGGAGCTCAGCAGAAAAAATGACCTCATTCACAGAATATATTTTTTTTCTTTTACCAAAAAATCTTTACATTTCAGATAAAACTGTGGCATCTGAGGGGGATAGGATGTGAAATCACTGATTGCCTAAGCAGCCTATGTACAGAAGGATTGTGGAGCTTAAACAATGTGGGTGTTAAAGAAAATAATATGGAGGTTCTAAATTGGATAGGGCATAAAACAATACATGAGAGAAGAATTCATAATTTTAAATATTTGATAAAACGCACACTAAGCATTTAATCTTCTTTCACATTTCTGTAAATGAGTCAATTTCTGTGACTCACAGTTTAAAACACGGTCATTAGATCTCAAGGCAGCTCTGCTCTTCAGTAAGTTAGAGTCTATTTTGGCTCCAGCTCTTCTGCCTTAGGGTGACCATCCAACTGCATCCAGAACATCTGGAGCCCAGCTCTCCATGGAGGATAAACAGCAGGGCAGGGCCAGCAGAAACCATGCCAGATGTGCAGTAATTATTGTATTTGCAGGGAATTTGCTTCTCTGTACTCTGTCAGTCTTCACACTTTTTAAACATCTGATAAAAAAAAATGTGGTGCTTCTTTTAGGGTTGCTGGCAGCATGAGAAACCTCTGACAGTGTCTAAAAATCTCAAAAAGAAACTTAGAAATAAGTAGCAGATTGTTAGACAAAGTTTAACCCTGAACCGATTCGTAAAAAGTGCTAAGAAGGACTGATGGCAAGCTTTCTCGGTTTTGTTTGAAATCATGGTTAATACTTATGAGGACTGGGAGATGATTTTTAGCATAAAGCACAGAAAATATGATCCAATTTAGTTTCATTTCAAACTCTTCAACAGTACTGGAAGCAATCATGTAAAGATATACTGAAAAACCCAAACCTTTAGTGTTTATGAAGTAGTAATATTAAAATGTATGATGAAGGTAGTAAGGTGAATGTATGCATAAAGCATTGTCAGTATAATATGAATTTATTCTTAGTATGAACTCACTTGTTTTAAGGTAGAACTACTTCTGTTTTATCTAGAAATTCTCAAGGGTAAGATTCCTTGGAAAACCTGTCAAGTACTTTTACTTTACATAAACACCAAGGACAGCCTTTATCCGCCTGCTTTACTATTTTATTCTCCATGACCTCACTGCTAAAGGTTCAGGAAATACTTTAGTAATTATGAGGTGAAAATTATGATAAAAATAAATACAAAAAAGAGAGAAATTTTGTTTGAGGAAACATGCTGATGACCAGATACACCTCACTGTTACTTGTGTGTAAATTGAATAATAAATCTTCCCTTAATCTATGCCCATATAAATAAGGGCTTTGCTATTTATTTCTCTCTTTCTCTCTCACTCTCACTCTCTCTTGCTCTCTCTCTTCCTCCCTACCCCCTCCCTCCCTCCCTGTCTCCCTCCCTTTGTCTCTTATTTTACTCTCTCTTTCTCTCTTTTCTATGTCTCTAACTCTGATTCTGTCTCTGTTACTGTCTCTCTCATTGACTTTCTTTTTTTTTGGGTTTTTTTTTTTGGGGGGGGGTTTTGAGACAGGGTTTCTCTGTGTAGCCCTGGCTGTCCTGGAACTCACTGTGTAGACCAGGCTGGCCTCAAACTCAGAAATCCTCCTGCCTCTGCCTCCCAAGTGCTGGGATTAAAGGCGTGCGCCACCACCGCCTGGCTTCTCACTGACTTTCTTTGTGTTTTCCTCTCTACCTCCTTTCTCTGTCTTATGTCTCTAATTCTGATTCTGTCTCTGTCACTCTGTCTCTCTCACTGACTTTCTCTGTGTTTTCCTCTCCACCTCCTTCTTTCTCTGTCTCTCTTTTCATTCTTTCTCAGTATCTATCTATCTATCTATCTATCTATCTATCTATCTATCTATCTATCTATCTATCTATCTATCTACCTATCTATCCATCTACCATCTATCATCTATCTACCTACCTGTCTCTCTGTCTCAAATGAATAAACATGCTGTTGAGTGTGAATGTGTATGAGTAATTGTGGAAGTCAGATCTCTCTTGGTAATTTTTATTTGTTTATTGATATTGTTTTTGAAAGAAAGTCTGTCACTGGGACTTCAGATTGCCATTTACATTAATGTTTTGCATAGTGCTTTCCAGAGATTCACCTGCCTCTGTATCTTTCAAGTATTAGGGAAATAGTCTTATACCACAGCACTTAGCTCTTTGCATTGCAAATGTGGTTCTGTACACCGTCCTCATGCTTATATAGCAAACATATTTTTACTGAACTAGCTCCCAGACCCTACATGAAGTTTATCATGCTGATAAAGACAGATATCTTAGAAGCAAAAATGGCTAATACATTTTTTATTATTTGTGAAGATTAAGGAAATAGAAAATAAATCAACATTTTGAATATATTTTATATTATTAATATCAGATCATGACAAGGATTCAGCAAAAATATCTAATTAAGTAAAAGTTAAAGTTGTTCTTTAGATGATATTTTTCTGAGGACAGGGTATTACAAGTGCATTGATGAGTAATTTGAGCTGAATGCTTTTTAACATTAGTTTACCTCCTTAATTTTAATATAAAAACAAGAAAATTGATCATGTGATAGAAGACTAAAATTTCATGGAGAACACTGAAAACATAGAGAATATTCAAAATAAATGCTAAATAAGATCTACTGCCCATATAGACAATAGATCAAACAGCTATGAAAATAGTTAAAAAATGACCATGTATTTATTTGTTTAATAGTTTAGATTCCATCTTTAAGACCAATATTGAAATAAATATAGGCATAAATATGAATAAAAATAAAAACTGAATAAATTATTCCTTGCTGAATAGTAGGAATCAAAAGGTACACATATTAGATGATTTACTTTCTTTATGTATATTCATAAACTGTAGTATTCCAATATTTTCTCTCTACATTTTTTTCTGTTTAATGAGATGTACTACAGTAGAAAACATTTAAGAACATATGTTTTCACAATCTATAGTATTTTTTGTCCATAGATAAAATACAAATTATCATTTCTATATTTTTGAATATTGAATGAACTTAACCTTAATTGAATGCTGACAATTTGGAGATGGAATAACTTAGCATTCAATAGATACATGACAAGGATAATCTCCTTGATACTGCATTCATCTAAATGATCTTTATATGATGCATTGCTGCTCTTTGATGTTGCAGAACAAAATTGTTTGACACTAATTCAGTTATTATCATCTTCATTTGATCAAAGGATTACAAAAACATTAATAAACGTATCATGTATATATACTGTAGACGCTATTCACTTATTCAACATTACTTGGGTGTTTGTTTTTAATTTGACAATGCATATAACTCTTTGAGCAAACTCTAAAACACTGAACTGACACCATTCTCTCCTGACTTTTGGTGTTCTGGGACAAAGACCACCATTGAGTTCTGCTTGACACCACCCATGTTTGTCACTCTTTGTATTATTTAGTCTTGTGTTGATGTGAGGAGACACCATGACAAAGGTTACACACAGCATAAAACACTTTTTTTTTATTAAATATATTCTTTATTTACATTCCAAATTGGGACTTGTTTCCAGTTGCTGAGGTTTAGTCCATAATCCCCAGAGAGGGGTGACAGCAGGCAGGCAGGCAGGACTGACACAGGAGAAATAACTAAGACCTGGTATCATGATTGACAGTCAGGACAGAGAGACAAAGTTTGGCATGTCTCTGCTTTTGAACCCCAAAGCCCAGCCCTGGTATTTCACCTCTTCCACCAAAGCCACACCTACTAATGCTTCCCAAACTGGGTATTAAACATCTAAATATATGAGCATTTGGAACCCATGATCATTTAATCCACAACACTCATCACTGTCACCTGGTTTAAAGAATTGTTTTCTTTCTCTTAAAGATAATGTTCGCTATAACAAATCTCAACATTTTAGTACCTGCATTTTTGCTGAAAATATCAACAAATACATTTCAAAATGTAATATATATTATAGAATACAGTATAATAAAATGCACACGTAAGAAAGAATATGACTTTTAGACATCTTAGTAAACCAAGTATATATTTTTCATAACAATATAGGTATGGTGACAAATGACATATGTCATGACAATGATTATTTTTATTGGTAGACAGAGAAAAGACATTGGAATTTTGTCTGACTCTTATTTGAATCTTTAGTGAATCTTAATTTTGAATATTAAGGTATTTATAGACTTGTTTGCAAGAAATTCTTTTTACAGTAAGTTCTGTTGTGATGTCAGGAATGTTAAGATGCACAAACCATCCTCAAAGGTGACCTGCTCAACTTGGGTCTGGGTTTTCATCAAGATGCACAGAAAGTATGTGACTGCGAAAGTTCAAATCCATTAAAATTTCAAAGGTTATGCTCTTCTCTTGCACAACATACAACATTTCCATCTAAGTAAATATGAGTTGACATAGCTTAGACAAAGTACAACATGAGAGAAACTCAATAGTTTGCAACATATTCCTGAGTATAATAAGAGGGGAATGGTTCTCAACGTTCAAGGAAGTTACAAATTCATTGCTATTTCTTGATGCTACTAAAATACTAGTAAACACAAAAGAAGAGAGATGAATATGATTACAACAACCAAATTTTAACTTTATATCCTATATACTACTATTGATTGATTAAACTGGAGGAGTTCATGTTTGTGGGAGGAAGGGCTATATAGAAGAGTAGATATATCATCACTTAGCTTGGTTGTAATGTCTTGACTATGTTGTTTGCCACTGAATACAAAGGGTTATGTTAGAAACACTAACAAATAAAAGGTGTTTAGCCTGTAGTGTTGTAAAGAGAGAAGAGGAGAACATGATACAGGGATGATTAAATAGGGCACATCATAGGAGAACAGGGCAGAAGATGGACTATGGGAGGTATAAATGATATTTAAGACTACTTGACAAAGCCATATGAAAATATACTGTTGCAGATATTTCCTAAACATGTATAATATATAGTTTAAAATTTAGTCAAACAAAATCAAGGCACAATACCCCAACTACAGATCATATAGTATCAAATAAAAATCATAATAGAAGATATGAATTATCCCTTTTGAATTTATATGCAATGGAATCCCATAGACCCAAGTATATTACTGGCAGTTTACAATGCTGCTGTTTACCTCCAGAACTTAATTAAAAATAAGTCAGGTTTATCCCAGTCATTTCCATTCCAAAATACAGATAATACATTCAGAAAACCAAGATTCCTCTTCCATTTTTACTTCTGCCGTCACTAAGCTATCCATACAGGTTTCACTGAGTCTTCCATGAGCTTCTGCAATACATTTTTCATGATCTATTTGTGTTTATTTATTTTAATATTTCTCCCAAACTACAGTAGTATACTAGACCAAAGGTCCTTAGCATTAGAGATTGCATGTACTTCACTCACCATTGTGTTCTCAATCTCCTAAAATTCACTGGGTATAGAACAAGACATTATATCTACTTAGTGCATAAATCAAAGGGATGCCCCCTTTGATTTTATAAATTAAAGCTCACAATTTGGAATGCTTTGACCTTCTTGTTGTAATGTTGGACTACTTATTAAAGATATTTTTCCTTAAAATTAGAAGATTGAATTGTCAAAAAAAAAAAAATAGAAAGAAGACATGATGTGATCTATCAAGTATCAAATCTATCAAGTATTTGCAGAACTTTAGCTTTTCAGTGATCATCTGATATTGGTAGTTCATAAATAAATTGTAGATTGTTCTTAAATATGTTTCCTATACTAATATAGTTATTCTGTAAAAACTAGGAAAGGTAGTAGAAATTTACTGACTGTAAATATTTACTGCGGCTTATTGTGTGTAGATTCTTTTTATTTTATCCCAAAGCACAGATGAGTCTGACATGGACAACAAAATCACTAGTACATTTCTTTGTAAGTACAGGTTATATACATCTGTAACTTTTAGAGCCTTTGTGATGTTTCTTCACAGTATCTTCTGAAGTCAAAGGTCTCCCAGAACAAAGATGAAAGCTGTGAATAGACTCAGTAGGAAGCAATTGCATGCAGTGAGTTGAATTATACTGAAAGAACAATCTTGTGAAGATGGGTAGTTTTCTTGAGTCAAGCTGACATACTGTGAAAAAGTCAAGTGACCATAAACAAAAGCATAATATCCCAGGAATGTCAGTGTTTTAGATTCTCAGTAAGACACCCAGTTATTAGTTCATTATCATGGCTAACTCTGCTTTATTTCTGATCTACTCCCAATGAAAACATACATAAAGGATGGCCTTGTACATCAAAGGGAGGAGAGGCCCTTGGTCCTGAGAAGGCTCATTGTCCCAGTGTAGGGGAGTTCCAGGACAGGGAAGAAAGTAGTGGGTGGGTTGGTGAGTAGGGAGCTTGGGGAGGATGGGATAGGGTGTTTGTGGAGGGGAAACAAGGAAAGGGGATAACATTTGAAATGTAAAGAAAGAAAGTATCTAATAAAAAAAAAAAGAAAACATGCATGCCAGATAGACTTATAGGAGATAACGCTCCTCCATTTCAAATCACTCACAAGTTTATTTATGAACACTTTTGTAGTACTTGTAATTTTTCAATATGACCTAATGACTGGGAATTTTTAAAATGTGATATTGAATGGCCTGGTGAATTCAGAAGTAAATGTTTTCTTTATCTTAAATACAGAATTTACATCTATATAAGAATTTACATATAAATAGATTATCCTAAGATATAATGTTCCCAATGCAAAGGAAATGCAGTATTATACAAGAGGCTCTAGAAAGCTTCAAATGCTTCATAAAAAAAAAACACAAGGACATAATTTTTCAATTAGCTGATAACATAAGTGTTTTGAGTTTTTCATGAGGCATTCAATATGAACATGAAGGACTTTCATTATTATACAGCAAATAATTCACACTAGGAAAATCCTTTCCGTGAATTATAAAATTTCTTGAGAGTCATAAAGTAGCAATGGGTGATAATAGTACATAATTTCAGCACAGCTGTAAAATGGAAGTGTGTTTTATTCTTTATTCTATTTTGTAACTGTCAGAACATTTTACCTCTATAATACACTGTAAATAGATACTTTAAAGTATCGTAAAATAATTTTAAGTAATACTATCATGATTCCTCCTTGGTGTTACATACCTAATATGTTTAAGCCATCATTAATTTATGATGTAAACAGATATATTTAATAGAAATACTTACGATATCAATATATTTCAGTATGATTTAGTCATCAAACTACATACTTTTTCTGCACTAAAATACTATAATGACTCTGATTTATCAAAAACACAATTTAAGTTTACTTTAAAAGATTTGAGCACAGGAAACATAGTTGTGCATCATTATAAAATCATGTAAATATTTTAAAAGCAAATAAAAATAAAGCATAACAGATTTGTTAATTTGTTAATTGATTTTGTTGGAATATTTTCTTCATGAAATATTTCAAAATGAACTACCAAGAACTTTGATTTTTATGAGAAATTTTTTTCTTGAGAAATCTTGGAAGTTTGGTTTTATTGGTAAAAAGTTTTCTATTCTGTGTATTTTCTTTGTTATCCTTTCAATATATCAATTTCTTTTCAAACTTAGCGTTGGATGTCTTTATGGTAAGCAATAATATTGAAATTAGGACGTCTTCCATCTCTGTACCTAACTATTAAAGGCATCTCGTGTACTCATAACAATGAGCAAGAGTTTGGAATTAGCAAAGGGGACTTGTCATCTTTGTGATGATTGCTAATATATGCTACCTTTTCTACAGAATCTAATAATATAGTCAAATTCATAATAAGATACATTTATTATGAATTTTGAAAGATGCTTCTATGTGTGTAATACTTCATACATACATGTAGATGTGAGTGAGCACGCACGCCTGTCTGTGTATATACGTAGATACTAGAGAATAATGTCTGCTGTCTTTCTTATGTACATACACCATGACTTTTGAGTCAGAATCTTTTACTAAATTTGAATTCACTTAATTTGATAAATCAGCTGACAAACTAGCAAATCTTCCTATTTCCACATCTTCAGTATGGACATTATAGGTGCTTGTTGTTATTCTATGTCAACCTATGCAGATCTATCTGTAGGACCTCAGTTTTGAGGATCTTAAAGAGTGAGGAAGACTGCAGGGTAATGCTGCAGACAACTTTACATCAATTTCAGTACACTTTTATACACAAATGTAACAAAGAAGACAATAATCCAAGGAAGGTTGCTTGACTTCAGAAAACCTGACAAGAGAAACATTTAACTAAACTCCAGTAAGTTCATACTAAATATTAACAGAACAGCCTTTTCCTAAACTTTCCATGTTAGACCAACTTTCCTGGCATGTTGTATATAATATCTGAACAAGCACAAAAGCATATCCAGATTCAGGTTACACTGCGGAAAGCAATTTGTTCATCCTTTCCCAGAATGGGTTCTAGTTATGAAACCCAAGCATGTATCTACCTCTAATGAGTTGATCGTGTGGCTTTGTCTTTCAATTTGTTTATATGGTAGAATATATGTATTGATTTGCATATGGTGAAACATCGTTGTATCTCTAGGATGAAGGTCACTTGGCAACAGTAGTTACTCTTAAAAACACGCTTTTACATAAATTGGGAGGTATTGTCAGTTAATAAAGTGTTTACTGTTTAATAATATTGTATAAATGGAAATAGTCCATTTGATCTTTCTATAAAAGATTGATCCTGAAAGTTATATGGAATGTCTGTAATGTGAGTTAGATCAAACTCTTGTCAAAAATCCTGGCAGTGTATGCAGGAGATTTGTTAATTTTCTTAATATTTTACCGGGTTATAGAATAGTAAAAAGAGTCCTACATAATATGAAGTACTTAACAAAAATTTTAATATTTTCATGAGGAATACAAATTTATCAATTGATTTCTAAGAAGAAGGAAGGAGAGACCCCTGGTCCTGGAAAGACTGGATGTTGGGGAATACCAGGACAGAGAAGCGAGAGGGGGTTGAATGGGGAACAGGG
Source organism: Tokudaia tokunoshimensis (assembly GCA_036184795.1). Lineage (NCBI taxonomy): Eukaryota > Metazoa > Chordata > Mammalia > Rodentia > Muridae > Tokudaia > Tokudaia tokunoshimensis. Next base: position 11,308,090 of record BTHU01000011.1, on the reverse strand, counting down.
GGAGGTAAGAGGGCTTATGGGACTTTCGGGGTTGGAGGAACCGGGAAAGGGGAAATCATCGGTAATGTAAATAAAAAATATATAGAAAATAAAAAAAAATAACAATTAAAATAAACAAATTTAAAGGGTGAATCCAATTTTATTTTTTTAAAAAAATCTCTATCATTTTATTATTTCTTGTAAAAATCAGAATATATCCATATAATATATAATAAAAACAAGAGGAGACAGCTTTTTAGCTTTTATTTTAATCAGTAGCAATAAACATTTGCCATATACTTGGGCTTATTCCTTTACTAGTTCAAAACATGTGTTGTCACCTTTGGTTTTGATCTTAGCCATTCTGATTTGTATAAGGTAAAATCCAGGGTCATTTTGTTTTGAATTTCTCTGATGACTAAGGACTTTGAACATTTCTTTAGGTGTTTCTCAGCAATTTGAGATTCCTCTTTTGTGAATTCTCAAATTAGTTCTATACTCCAGTTTTTGATTGGGTTGTTTGTTTTTTGGTGGTTAACTTCTTGAGTTTTTATATATTTTGGATATTAACCATCTATTGGATGTGAGGTTAGTGAAGATTGTTTCCTAAGCTTTAGATTGTCGATTTGTCTTATTGACTATGTCATTTTCCTAATAGAAGCTGTCCAGTTTCATGAGTTCACACTTATGAATCCTTGATCTTAGAGCATGAGCCATTAGAGTTCTGTTTAGAAAATGTCCACCAGTGACAATTATTTCAAGGCCCTTTCCCATTTTCTCTTCTATTATCTGTATCTGTATCTGGTTTTATGTTGAGGTCCTTGATCCACTTGGATTTGAGTTTTGTGCAAGATGACAAATTTGGGTCTTTTTTCATTTTTCTACATACAGACAGCCAGTTAAACCAGCACCATTTATTGAAGGTGTTTCTTTTTTCCATTGTATATTTTTGACATCTTTGTCAAAGTTCAAGAATGCATAAATGTGTGGTTTTATTTCTGGGTCTTCAATTTTATTCCATTGATCATCCTGTCTCTGTACCAATACCATGCAGTTTTTTGTCATTATTGCTCTGTAGTAAAGCTTAATGTCATGGATAATGATTCCTCCAGCTATTCTTTTATTGTTAAAGATTGTTTTTACTATTCTGGGTATTTGCCTTTTGAGAAGAATTTGAGAATTTCTTTTTCCATGTCTTTCAAGAATTGTGTTGGGATTTTGATGGGGATTGCATTGAATCTGTAGATTGCCTTTGGTAGGATGGCCATTTTTGCCATGTTAATTCTGCCAATCTATGAGCATGGGAGATCTCTCCATTTTCTGAGATCTTCTTTGATTTCTTTCTAAACACACTTGAAGTTCTTGTCCTACAGATCTTTCACTTGTTTAGTTAGAGTTATCCCAAGATATTTTATATTATTTGTGACTATTGTGAAGGGAGTTGTTTTCCTAATTTCTTTCTCAGCTTGTTTATCGTTTGTGTAAAGGAAGGCTACTGATTTATTTGAGTTAGTTTTATATTCGGCCACTTTGCTGAAGTTGTTTATCAGCTGGAGAAGTTTTTTGATAGTATAAATAAGTTCACTTATTTATACTATCATATCATCTGCAAATAGTGATATCTTTATTTCTTCTTGTCAATTTGTATCCCCTTGATCTCTTTTTGAATAGATATGTAGGGAGTGAACATCCTTGCCTAGTCTTCAACTTTAGTGGGAATGCTTCAAGTATCTCTCCATTTAATTAACTAGAAGCTGGGCACTCCACCATCTTTGCTCCAGTGGCCGGGAAGTTGGGACTGCCAGGCTCTGAGACAGACAGACATAATATCGCGTGGGTCTCGAGCGGCTTGTGTGTACGTGGCTCCCAAGAGCTGGGCAGATCTGCAGTAAACAGCTTGCTAGCTCTGCTGTGGGACTTCTGCCTGGCAGAGGGACGCCCCCTCCCCCCCCACTCTAGGAGAGATCACACACCCCTGCACAGGGCAGGAGCCTACCAGCCTCCCTTTGGCAACCTCTGCTCCAGGAATCCACTACGCTGAGCCTTTAGATGTGCAAGGACTCCCCAATATACCATCATTTTGGGCAAGGCACATCAGGGCTCCAAAGTCACTCAGGAGCAGGGCAGGCCCCAGAAATCTGTGCCAGGGGAATCCTGGTAAACCAGGGGGGGCAGAAATAGCTTTGCAGGCTCACAGGAGGTCCAACCAACAGCCAGTGACAGCAGGACCAACTAACATCAGAGGTATCCAGATGGCCAAAGGCAAACATAGGAATGTTACTAATAGAAATCAAAGTAATATGGGACCATCCAAACCCAACTCTCCAACAGCAGCAAGTCCTGGATACCCCACCACACCCGAAAGACAAGATCTGGATTTAAAATCACTTCTCATGATGCTATTAGAGGATCACAAGAAGGACACAAATAAATCTAATAAAGAATTACAGGAGACCATGAATCAACGGTTAGAAGGCCTTACAAGGAAACACAAAAATCGCTTAGAGAAATGCAGGAGAATATGGATCAAAAGATGGAGGCGCACAAGGAGACAAAACAAAAATCACTTAACGAGATGAATCAACAGGTAGATGCACTCACAAAGGAATCACAAAAATTGCATAAAGAAATGCAGAAGAATATGGGTCAACAGACAGATGCCCATAAGGAGGCAACACAAAAATTGCTTAAAGAAATGAATCAACGGTTAGATGCCCTTACAAAGGAAACACGAGAACTGCTTAAAAAAATGCAGGAGATGATGGATCAACAGATGGATTCCCATGAGGAGGAAACCCAAAAATTGCTCAGAGAAATGCACGAGAACGTGGGTCAGCAGGCAGAAATCCTGAAAGAGGTAATGCAAAACAACCTTGAAGAAATACAAGAAAATAAAAACAAATAAGTGAAGGATCTCAGCAAATCCATCCAGGAACTAAAAAAGGAAGTAGAAACAACTAAGAAATCACAAAGGGAGAAAACTTTGGAGATAGAAAACCTTGGGAAGAAATCAGGAGTCATAGATGCAAACATCAACAATAGAATACAAGAGATGGAAGAAAGAATCTCAGGTGCTGAAGATTCCATAGAAAGCATCGACTCAACAGTCAAAGAATATGCAAAATGCAAAGAAAAGTGTAACCCAAAACATCCAGGAAATCCAGGACACAATGAGAAGACCAAACCTAAGGATTCTAGGTATAGATGAGAGTGAAGATTTGCAACTTAAATGGCCAGTAAACATCTTCAACAAAATTATGGAGGAAAACTTCCCTAACCTAAAGAGAGAGATGCCGGTGAACGTACAAGAAGCCTACAGAACTCCAAACAGACTGGACCAGAACAGAAATACCTCCCGTCACATAATAATCAAAACACCAAATGTTCTAAAAAAAGAAAGAATACTAAAATCAGTAAGAGAAAAGGGCCAAGTAACATACAAAGGAAGACCTATCCGAATCACATCAGACTTCTCACCAGAGACTGTGAAAGCCAGAAGATCTTGGGCAGATCTCATGCAGACACTAAGAGAGCACAAATGCCAGCCTAGACTACTATACCCAGCGAAACTCTCAATCACCATAGATGGAGAGACCAAGATATTCCAGGATAAAACCAAATTTTCACAATATCTTTCCACAAATCCAGCCCTGCAACGGATAATAGGTGGAAACCTCCAATACAGGGAGAGAAAAAACACCCTGGAAAAAATGAGAAAATAACCTTCTTGAATCAAACCCAAAAGTAGATAACCACTCAAACATAAAGATAGCGTCAAGAATGGCAGATGGCAATAATCATTATGCCTTAATCTCTCTTAATATCAATGGTCTCAATTCCCCAATTAAAAGACATAGACTAGCAGACTGGATACCTAAACAGGACCCAGCATTTTGCTGCAGGCAGGAAATGCACCTCTGTGTCAAAAACAAACACTACCTCAGAGTAAAAGGCTGGAAAACAATTTTACAAGCAAATGGCCCAAAGAAACGAGGTGGAGTAGCCATCCTAATATCAGATAAAATTGATTTTCAACCTAAAGTCATCAAAAAAGACACAGAAGGACACTACATACTGATCAAGGGAAAAATCCACCATCAAGAACTCTCAATTCTGAATATCTATGCTCCTAATGCAAGGGCACCCTCATTCGTAAAAGAAACTTTACTAAAACTCAAAGCACACATCGCACCGCACACAATAATAGTGGGTGACTTCAACACCCCGCTCCATGAAATGGATCGTTCAGGAAAGCAGAAACTAAGCAGGGACACAGTGAATCTAATTGAAGCCTTGGACCAAATGGAACTAACTGATATATATAGAACATTTCATCCTAGAGCTAAAGAATACACCTTCTTCTCAGCTCCTCATGGTACCTTCTCCAAAACTGACCATATAATTGGTCACAAATCAGACCTCAACAGATACAAGAAGATAGAAATAATCCCATGCCTCCTATCAGATCACTATGGAATAAGGGTGGTCTTCAATGGCAACAAAAACAAAAGAAAACCCACGTACACATGGAGGCTGAACAATGCTCTACTCAATGATAACTTGTTCAAGGTGGAAATAAAGAAAGAAATCAAAGACTTTTTGAAAGTTAATGAAGTCCCATTTGTCTATTCTTGATCTTAGAGTATAAGCTATTGGAGTTCTGTTCAGGAAATTCTCCCCTGTGCCCATATGTTCAAGGTTCTTCCCTAGTTTCCCTTCTATTAGTTTCAGTGTGTCTGGTTTTATGTGGAGATCTTTGATCCACTTAGAATTGAGCTTAGTGCAAGGAGATAAGGATGGGTCAATTTGCATTCTTCTGCATGTTGACCTCCAGCTGAGCCAGCACCATTTGTTGAAAAGGCTATCTTTTTTCCACTGGATGGTTTTAGCTCCTTTGTCAAAGATCAAGTGACCATAGGAGTGTGGATTCATTTCTGGGTCTTCAATTCTGTTCCATTGATCTACATGTCTGTTACTGTACCAATACCATGCAGTTTTTAACACTATTGCTCTGTAGTACAGCTTGAGGTCCGGGATACTGATTCCCCCAGAGGTTCTTTTACTCTTGAGAATAGTTTTAGCTATTCTGGGTTTTCTGTTATTCCAGATGAATTTTTGAATTGCTCTTTCTAACTCTATGAAGAATTGAGTTGGGATTTTGATGGGGATTGCATTGAATCTGTGTATTACTTTTGGTAAGATGCTCATTTTTACTATATTAATCCTGCCAATCCATGAGCATGGCAGATTTTTCCATCTTCCGAGGTCTTCTTCAATTTCTTTCTTCAGAGACTTGAAGTTCTTGTCATACAGATCTTTCACTTGTTTTTGCAAGGCAAAAGACACCGTCAAAAAGACAAAGCGGCAACCAACTAACTGGGAAATGATCTTTACCAACCTTACATCCGACAGAGGGCTAATATCCAAGATATACAAAGAACTCAAGAAGTTAAACTCCAGAGAGGCAAGTAACCCTATTAAAAAATGGGGTACAGAGCTCCACAAAGAGTTCTCACCTGAAGAATATCTAATGGCTGAGAAGCACCTAAAGAGATGTTCATCATCCTTAGTCATTAGGGAAATGCAAATCAAAACAACCCTGAGATTCCATCTCACACCAGTCAGGATGGCTAAGATCAAAAACACAGGAGACAGCAGTTGTTGGCGAGGATGTGGAGAAAGAGGAACACTCCTCCACTGCTGGTGGAATTGCAGGCTGGTACAACCACTCTGGAAAGCAGTCTGGCGGCTCCTCAGAAAACTGGGCATGACACTTCCGGAGGATCCGGCTATACCACTCCTGGGCATATACCCAGAGACTTTACCTGCATGCAATAAGGACACATGCTCCACTATATTCATAGCAGCCTTATTTATAATAGCCAGAAGCTGGAAAGAACCCAGATGTCCCTCAACGGAGGAATGGATTCAGAAGATGTGGTATATTTACACAATGGAATACTACTCTGCAATTAAAAACAATGAATTCACGAAATTCCTAGGCAAATGGTCAGAACTTGAAAATATCATCCTTAGTGAGGTAACCCAATCACAAAAGATCACACATGGTATGAAGTCACTGATAAGGGGATATTGACCCAGAATCTCAGAATACCCTAGACACAATCAGCATATCAATAGATTTCTAAAAAGATGGAAGGAGAGACCCCTGGTCCTGGAAAGACTGGATGTAGGGGAACGCCAGGACAGAGTAATGAGAGGGGGTTGAACGGAGAAAAGAGGGAGGGAAGGGGGCTTATGGGACTTTCGGGGAGGGAGGAAACGGGAAAGGGGAAGTGATTTGGAATGTAAATTAAAAAAATAAAATAAAATTAAATTAAAAAAAAAAAAAAAAAAAAAAAAAAAAAAAAGAAAGTTAATGAAAATGAAGGCACAACATACCCTAACTTATGGGACACAATGAAAGCAGTAATAAGAGGAAAATTCATAGCCCTGGGTGCCGCCAAAAAGAAATGGGAGACAGCATACACTAACAGCTTAATGGCACACCTGAAAGCCCTGGAACAAAAAGAAGCAAATACACAAAAGAGGAGTAGAAGGCAGGAAATCATCAAACTCCGGGCTGAAATCAATCAAGTAGAAACAAATAAAACCATACAAAGAATCAACAAAACGAGGAGTTGGTTCTTTGAGAAAATCAACAAGATAGATAAGCCCTTAGCCAGACTAACCAGAGGGCACAGAGACAGTATCCAAATTAATAAAATCAGAAACGAAAATGGAGAGATAACAACAGAAACTGAGGAAATCCAAAAAAATCATCAGATCCTACTACAAAAACCTGTATTCAACACAATTAGAAAATCTTGAGGAAATGGACAATTTCCTTGACAGATACCAAATACCAAAATTAAATCAGGATCAAATAGACCATCTAAACTGTATTATAACCCCTGAAGAAATAGAAGTTGTCATTGGAAGTCTTCCAACCAAAAAAAGCACAGGTCCAGATGGTTTTAATGCAGAATTCTATCAGACCTTCAAAGAAGACCTGACACCAATACCCTTCAAACTGTTCCACAAAATAGAAACAGAAGGAACACTACCCAACTCGTTCTATGAAGCCACAATTACACTAATACCAAAAGCACACAAAGATCCGACAAAGAAAGAGAATCTCAGGCCAATCTCTCTTATGAATATCGATGCAAAAATACTCAACAAAATTCTGGCCAACCGAATCCAAGAACACATCAAAACGATCATTCACCACGATCAAGTAGGCTTCATCCCAGGGATGCAGGGATGGTTCAATATAAGGAAATCCATCAATGTAATCCACTATATAAACAATCTCAAAGGAAAAAACCACATGGTCATCTCAATAGATGCTGAGAAAGCATTTGACAAAATTCAGCATCCTTTCATGCTAAAGGTCTTGGAAAGATCAGGAATTCAAGGCCCATATCTAATCATAGTAAAAGCAATTTACATCAAACTGGTAGCCAGCATCAATCTAAATGGAGAGAAACTTGAAGCAATCCCACTAAAATCAGGGACTAGACAAGGCTGCCCTCTCTCTCCATATCTTTTCAATATAGTACTTGAAGTTCTAGCTAGAGCAATTAGACAACAAAAACAGGTCAAAGGGATACAAATTGGAAAGGAAGAAGTCAAACTATCACTATTTGCAGACGATATGATAGTATACTTAAGCGACCCAAAGAACTCCACCAGAGAACTCCTACAGCTGATAAACGACTTCAGAAAAGTGGCCGGATATAAAATCAACTCAAGCAAGTCAGAAGCCTTCCTATACTCAAAGGATAAGCAGGCTGAGAAAGAAGTAAGAGAAATGATACCCTTCACGAGAGCCACAAACCATATAAAGTATCTTGGCATGACTTTAACCAAACAAGTGAAAGATCTGTATGACAAGAACTTCAAGTCTCTGAAGAAAGAAATTGAAGAAGACCTCAGAAGATGGAAAAATCTGCCATGCTCATGGATTGGCAGGATTAATATAGTAAAAATGAGCATCTTACCAAAAGTAATACACAGATTCAATGCAGTCCCCATCAAAATCCCAACTCAATTCTTCATAGAGTTAGAAAGAGCAATTCAAAAATTCATCTGGAATAACAGAAAACCCAGAATAGCTAAAACTATTCTCAATAGTAAAAGAACCTCTGGGGGAATCAGTATCCCGGACCTCAAGCTGTACTACAGAGCAATAGTGATAAAAACCGCATGGTATTGGTACAGTGACAGGCATGTAGATCAATGGAACAGAATTGAAGACCCAGAAATGAATCCACACTCCTATGGTCACTTGATCTTTGACAAAGGAGCTAAAACCATCCAGTGGAAAAAAGATAGCCTTTTCAACAAATGGTGCTGGCTCAGCTGGAGGTCAACATGCAGAAGAATGCAAATTGACCCATTCTTATCTTCTTGCACTAAGCTCAATTCTAAGTGGATCAAGGATCTCCACATAAAACCAGACACTAATAGAAGGGAAACTAGGGAAGAACCTTGAACATATGGGCACAGGGGAGAATTTCCTGAACAGAACTCACATAGCTTATGCTCTAAGATCAAGAATAGACAAATGGGACCTCATTAAATTACAAAGTTTTTGCAAGGCAAAAGACCCTGTCAAAAAGACAAAGCGGAAACCAACTAACTGGGAAATGATCTTTACCAATCCTACATCCGACAGAGGGCTAATATCCAATATATACAAAGAACTCAAGAAGTTAAACTCCAGAGAGGCAAGTAACCCTATTAAAAAATGGGGTACAGAGCTACACAAAGAGTTCTCACCTGAAGAATATCTAATGGCTGAGAAGCACCTAAAGAGATTTTCATCATCCTTAGTCATTAGGCAAATGCAAATCAAAACAACCCTGAGATTCCATCTCACACCAGTCAGGATGGCTAAGATCAAAAACACAGGAGACAGCAGTTGTTGGCGAGGATGTGGAGAAAGAGGAACACTCCTCCACTGCTGGTGGAATTGCAAGCTGGTACAACCACTCTGGAAAGCAGTCTGGCGGTTCCTCTGAAAACTGGGCATGACACTCCCGGAAGATCTGGCTATACCACTCCTGGGCATATACCCAGAGACTTTACCTGCATGCAATAAGGACACATGCTCCCCTATGTTCATAGCAGCCTTATTTATAATAGCCAGAAGCTGGAAAGAACCCAGATGTCCCTCAATGGAGGAATGGATTCAGAAGATGGGGTATATCTACACAATGGAATACTACTCTGCAACTAAAAACAATGAATTCACGAAATTCCTAGGCAAATGGTCAGAACTTGAAAATATCATCCTTAGTGAGGTAACCCAATCACAAAAGAACACACATGGTATGCAGTCACTGATAAGGGGATATTAACCCAGAATCTCGGAATACCCTAGACACAATTCGCATATCAATAGATTTCTAAGAAGATGGAAGGAGAGACCCCTGGTCCTGGAAAGACTGGATGTAGGGGATCGCCAGGACAGAGAAACAAGAGGGGCTTGAATGGAGAAAAGAGGGAGGGAAGGGGGCATATGGGACTTTCGGGGAGGGAGGAAACAAGAAAGGGGAAATTATTTGGAATGTAAATTAAAAAAAAATAAAAAAAAAAAAAAATTACTAGAAGCTGTTAACAACCCAGATGCCCCTCGACAGATTAATGGATACAGAAACTATTGTTCAGTGACACAATAGAATACTACTCAGCTATTAAGAATGAGGACATCCTGAGTTTTTAGACAAATGGATGAAACTAGAAAATATCATCCTGAGTGAGGTAACTCACCCAAAAAGACATGCATGGTATGTACTCACTAATAAGTTGAAATTAGCCAAAAATACAGAATACCCAAGATACAGTCCACAGAATTCAAAATGTCCAAGAAGCTGAAGGGTCCATGTAAGAATGCCTCAGTCCCATTTAGGAGGAAGAAGAAAGCAACCACAAGGGGAAGGGGGGACCTGTGATGGAAAGGAGACGGGGGGTTGTTGGGGAGGGCTGAGAGGGGAACATGAACTGGTATTGGGTGGGGAAAAGGACTGAAAACCTGAGGGCCAGCACAAAGAATGAAAACAGGCAACCTTGGGTGGTAGGGAGTTGGGAGGACCCTCTAGAATGTACCAGGGACCTGAGAAGTGAGACACTCTTAGGACTCAAAGGGAGAGACTCTAGATGAAATGCCCTACAGTGGGCCTAGGGAGCTTGTAAAGCCCACCTCCTGCAGAAAGACGAGGCATCAAGTGAGGGATGGGGTTGCAGTCCCACAGTCATAACTCTGACCCAGAATTCTTTCTGTCTGAAAGAACTTCAGAGATGGAAATGGAGAAGAGTCTGAGGAAAAGAAGGTCCAGCAACAGACCCAAAGTGGGATCCAGATCATAGGGAGGCCCTAAGACCTGACACAATTACTGAGGCTGTGGAGTGCTCACAAAAAGCGACCGATCATGACTGCAATCAGAAAGACCCAACAAGTAGTTGAGTCAGATGCAGATATTTGCACCCAACAAATGAACGGAAGTTGCTGACCCCTGTAAGTGAATTAGGGAATAACTGGAAGATGAGACCTGTAGGAGGACCAGAAGTCTCAAACTAGACCCCTGAGATCTCTCAGACACTGTATCACCAACCAGGCAGCATCCACCAACTGATACGAGGCCCCCAACACATATACATCAGAGGACTGCTGGTCTGTATTCAGTTAGAGAAGATGCACCTAGCCCTCAAGAGACTGGAGGCCCCCGGGAGTTTAGAGGTCTTGAAGGTTGGGGGTAAGGGAATACTTGTGTAGACAGGGGGCACGAGGAGGAGTTATGGGATGTGGAACAGTTGGAGGATGAACCAGGAGATGAATGAAATCTGGAGTGGAAAAAAAGGAAAATAATAATAATAATAATAATAATAATAATAATAATAATAATAATAGGCTAGCAATTATCTTGACAATTTAATTATTGAAAGAAATACTTGTGCTTTCAATTTTTCCTCTATAAATTTATAACTTATATCAGTCACAACACCATAATACTTATCTAAGATAAGGAAATAAAATAATAGTTTAATTTAGTAACTTAAGAAAATCATTATTCATTTTTAATATATTAAAATATGATCATATTCTGTGCTGGTATAAACAAATTGAATAAGGTTTAGTGTAGATACTCAAAATCTTATGGCCTTATGATGTATATAACCTAGATGCATAGTCTAACTCAAAGATATAAACATGTTACAATTATTTAACCCCATTTTAGGAAGATCTTACAAAATATGAAATAGCATAGGCTAAAAATAATCAAGCATATATTTTTCATTAAAATTAAATATTTTCTCACCCTTTCCCCAAGTGTTGCCCACCAGTAATCTATCTGGCATTTCTTGATCCAATAAAAATAACAAATTTAGGCATCACCTTGGGTAACTGTATGGAACTCATAGTTAATACCACACAATATCTGACAATCTGACCACACCGCCCCCCACATCTCCCAAAATGTCTGGGTAACACACCATCTTCTGCATACTATCCTGGGCATTTAATGTATAGAAGGCACTCATTAAAATGGTTCTAACATGGAATGTACATGTTGGCCTAGGCAATGTTCTTGTTTATATCATCATGTTTACCATTGATCCTAAGGATTCTATATTTTCAATAATAAAATTAATATGGATGCATCATGCTTGCTGAATTTTTATTTAAATTAAAACATAACAAATTTATAAAGATCCCACATACTATTTGACCTGAAAGTCAAATAAAATTTAGTTTTAGGGTTCTGATCACTCTCAAGGATCAATAGAACATTTATATATATTTCTGAAAGTTCAATGACCTGAACCATTTATCAGTAAAACAATTCTTACAGGAACCATTCTGTCTCTTAACAAGGTAAATTACTTGGTTCACTTCTTAAAATTAGAGTAAACCTTAAGTAAGAATATAAGGGGACATATGACCACTTTAGATTTGTAGAGAATAAGAAGCTGACTCATGCAAGAGTTGGTTACAATGATCCCTGGAGGGACTGTGATACCTACCCAGCTTTAAAACATTCTATCTATACTTTTTGCTGCTTACAAAAAGTGTTTGTGTAAAGGTGGCACAGAACTTATAGGGGCGACCAACAAAAGACTGGTCCAACCTGAAACCCACACCACAAGATAGAGTCTATTTCTGATACTGCCTCAGAGGCCAGTAACCAGAGGCTGAGTATCCTAGTGACAGGATAGAACCAATCAAGACGAGGAAAAAGAAGCAAGCAAGCAAACAAACAAGAAGGTCAATAAAATGATTCCAAATGATATTCTCCTATACCTATACAGAGGATCATAGCAAAATCATCATCAGAGAAATTCCATCCAGCAACTGATAGGAGCAGATGCAAAGACTGACAGCCAAACATTAGGCAGAGATCTGGGAATCCTGTGGAAGAAAGGAGGAGCCATTATGGCTCACAAAGACTGAACAGACAATCAGAAACCTTGTATGGGTCTGACCTAGGTCCTCTGCATGAATGTTATATAGTTGTGCATCCTGCTGTTCCTTTAGGATTCCTAAAAGTGGGACTCTTTTGCCTACTTTAGAATCCTTTTCTCCCTCCTGAGTTGCCTTGTCTAGCCTAGATATAGCAGTATGTGTGTAGTCTTACTATGTAGGTTGTTATGCCATATTTGATTGATATCCCTGGGAAACTTGTATTTTCTGAGTGGAAACAGAGGAGGAGTCTGGTTCTTGCGTAGAGGAAAAGTAGAGGGGAGAAACTGTGAGGAGAGGAAGGAGTAGAAACTGTGGTCAGGAGATAATATTTGAAAGAAAAATAAGTAAAGAGATGATAGATGAGAGAGAGAGAGAGAGAGAGAGAGAGAGAGAGAGAGAGAGAGAGAGAGAGAGAGAGAGAGAGAACCTCCAAAATTTTTAAGTGAGAGCATTATGCAGGATGTATAGCTAATCCCTCTGATTTGAAGTGGTTTTAAAAACTCATGAAATATATGAAACTTAAAATGCCATATGTTTCTACACAAGGTTGTATAAACAATAAACCAGTCTTACTCGTGTTTGGAGGGAATTCTTCACTCGAATTGCCTAAAAATTAGAAATTCTATAGGGAGTTCTAATTATATATATATATAATGAATTTGTATTTTTTCTGTTGTCCCATAAATAGTCATATAACAGTCAAAAATATATCTCATGTACGCATTCCTGCAGTACATTCATATATATAGTACAAGAGAAATTACTTCTATTTAGAGTTTATTGCTTTCCAACTAAATGACATTTTAAGGTATCTGCTTCAGGTCTGGCCTCCAGTTGGCTGTTCAAGGCCTTGCACTGGCTTCTGTCAATGACAGAATATCGTGAAGAGTGGTAAGACAAAGGCTTTCCGTCCCAATATAATTCAGGCAGCTATGGTTGGTGCTTTATCCCAGCAATCACAGCAAAGAGAAAAGTAAACTAAAGTGCTGACCATAATGAAATCCTGACTCGAAATTTAACCAGTATCCCGCAGGTTGATGTTGTGTTCCTCTGTAGAATATTTTCTAAGCTCTATGAACATAAAGTGATATAATGAATTTATATTTTTTCTGTTGTCCCATAGTCATATAACAATCAAAAATATATCTCATGTACGCATTCCTTCATTATATATGGTCATTATATATATATAATTAGAACTCCCTTTATGTGCATAGAGCTTAGAAAATATTTAGAACACATAAAGTGCTATTTCAAAATGCAATATAGCTGTTTATTTTATTACCTAACTTGCAATTTGATTTTTCTCTTTGTATTTTCCAGAAATTCACTGCTATAATTTTCCTACACATATCTTTAGAACTATGAGGTTTCCAAATCACAAAACCCAAAACTACTGCTCTGCTTATAGAATCACATAAACATGAAGCATCCTCTCTTACTCTGAAATTAACTCAAAATGCCCAGTCTTCTACTGATCTACTTAATACATTGATGTGTTATCCTCAAGACTAGCAATTTCTAAATCCAAGTTATAACAAGGTATGAAAAAAAATCACAATTTGTTCTTTGGGCTTAATCATTCTAAAATATAATATATCTTATTACAGAAGAAATAATTGATATGTTATATATGATTCAATTTCTAAGTACTTGATTAAAAGAAAAAAATCTCCATTTCCCAGATAACACTAATATTATGAAGCCAATGTGATTAATTGCCATTTTTTTCTCATCAGGGTCAATGATCCCATCATTAATATCACATACCAATGACATGTCTACAAACTGTGTATACATACAAACTCTCTCATAATATGTTCCAAAAGAGCTATAGTTTGAACATGATATTTGCTTCTTAGTTTCATGTACTGTTTCTAATTGCAGTTCATCCATCTATCCATTTTCTAATAAACAGCTTTTTCCCACACTAGCACAGTTTTGTCTCAGGCTTGTAGCATTATTTTGAGAAGCTCTGGAAAAAATAGATGTGTTATTTTGAAGAAAGCTGTGTAATTGTTGACTCATCTTGGGAGGTTCTCTGGTTCTGGCCCCTTTTATCACTGATTCTTGCCAAACAGGAGATG